>CM025825.1:31607500-31970098 GCA_014673565.1 Sebastes schlegelii
TATTATGTTGAAAAATGGCAAGAAAAAAAGTCATAATATTTGAAAATTCCATGAAAAAAAGTCGTAGTATATTATGTTGAAAAATGGCATGAAAAAAAGTCATGTATATTATGTTTGAAAAATGCCATGAAAAACGTCAGAATATAATATGTTGAAAAATGGCATGATAAAAGTCATATATAGTATGTCGAAATAAATCCATGAAAGAAGTCATAGTATAGTATGTCGAAAAAAATCATAATTATGTTGAAAAATGGCATGAAAAAAAGTTATGATATATTATGTTGAAAAATGGCAAGAAAAAAAATTCATAGTATAATATGTTGAAAAATGGCATGAAAAAAATTACGGTATTTATGTTGAAAAATGGCAAGAAAAAAAGTCATAATATAATATTTGAAAATTCCATGAAAAAAAATCGTAGTATAGAATGTCGAAAATGCAATGAAAAAAAGTTATATAATATGTCAAAAAATGTCATAGTATATTTGAAAAATGCCGTGAAAAAAAGTCATAGTATGTCGAAAAAAAAGTAATAATATAGTATGTGGAAAAAAAGCAATGAAATAAATTCAAAGTATAGTATGTCGAAAAATTTCATAATATAATATATTGAAAAATACCATGAAAACATAACATTAACAACACTAATGTCACATTGAGTGACAGTGTGTTAATGTATGTGTGTTTTTCACAGGTCTGTGTCCTTGGGTTGATGGACTGGCTGGTGAAGATGGGCTATGAAGGAGCTGGGATTGATGGGAGGAGAGTTGTATCCCTGGTGATGATGACATCACATTTGTCTGCACACCCTCCAAGCAGTGGACGATAACAACGTAATAAGTCATTACAATTATTACTGAATAATTAGTAATTTACTGATTCTTACCTTTACTATGCATTAAATCATTGTATAAGTACAGCCAAATGAGACATAACCATTTTACAAAAAATACTTGTGTACATACGGGAAGTCGGGGACAGTGCCTAAGGAGTGGCAGACCGGGGTGGTGGTTCCCCTTTTCAAAAAGGGGGACCAGAGAGTGTGTGCCAATTACAGGGGTATCACACTGCTCAGCCTCCCTGGTAAAGTCTACTCCAAGGTGCTGGAAAGGAGGGTTCAGCCGATAGTCGAACCTCGGATCGAAGAGGAACAATGCGGATTCCGTCCTGGCCGTGGAACAACGGACCAGCTCTTTACTCTCGCAAGGATCCTGGAGGGGGCCTGGGAGTATGCCCATCCAGCCTACATGTGTTTTGTGGACTTGGAGAAGGCATATGACCGGGTGCCCCGGGAGATACTGTGGGGGGTGCTGCGGGAGTATGGGGTGAGGGGGGCACTTCTCAGGGCCATCCAATCCTGTACGCCCAAAGCGAGAGCTGTGTTTGGATCCTCGGCAGTAAGTCGGACTCGTTTCCGGTGGGGTTGGCCTCCGCCAGGGCTGCGCTTTGTCACCAATCCTGTTCGTGATATTCATGGACAGGATATCGAGGCGTAGTCGGGTGGAGGAGGGTTTGCAGATCGGTGTGCTGAGGATCTCATCGCTGTTTTGCAGATGATGTGGTCCTGTTGGCATCATCGGTCTGCGACCTCCAGCACTCACTGGATCGGTTCGCAGCCGAGTGTGACGCAGTCGGGATGAGAATCAGCACCTCTAAATCTGAGGCCATGGTTCTCAGCAGGAAACCGATGGATTGCCTACTCCGGGTAGGGAATGAGTCCTTACCCCAAGTGAAGGAGTTTAAGTATCTCGGGGTCTTGTTCGCGAGTGAGGGGACGATGGAACGTGAGATTGGTCGGAGAATCGGAGCAGTAGGGGCGGTATTGCATTCGCTTTACCGCACCGTTGTGACGAAAAGAGAGCTGAGCCGGAAGGCAAAGCTCTCGATCTACCGGTCAATCTTCGTTCCTACTCTCACCTATGGTCATGAGGGTTGGGTCATGACCGAAAGAACGAGGTCGCGGGTGCAAGCGGCCGAAATGGGTTTCCTCAGGAGGGTGGCTGGCGTCTCCCTTAGAGATAGGGTAAGAAGCTCAGTCATCCGTGAGGGACTCGGAGTAGAGTCCTTGCTCCTTTGCGTCGAAAGGAGCCAGTTGAGGTGGTTCGGGCATCTAGCACGGATGCCTCCTGGGCGCCTCCCTTGGGAGGTGTTCCAGGCACGACCAGCTGGGAGGAGACCACGAGGAAGACCCAGGACTAGGTGGAGAGATTATATCTCTACTCTGGCCTGGGAACGCCTCGGGATCCCCCAGTCAGAGCTGGTTAATGTGGCCCGGGAAAGGGAAGGTTTGGGGTCCCTGCTGGAGCTGTTTGCACCCGCGACCCGAGTCCCGGATAAGCGGTTGAAGATGGATGGATGGACTTTGTACATACACATTTTTAAATGAAAGTTGGCATATAAATCCAAGAGGTGAGCCATTTAGAATTTTAATTTTGAGTTCAAAGCATATTTAATACACAACTTTTATCTTGTACTCTCTTTCTTCATGGGGCAGCTGGTTTATACGGTCCGGACCATTGATTCTTCTTCGCTGGCGATACCAGCTACTGCGTTTCCTTCCAGGAGACCCGGCGGCACTTTAGACCGTTGACGTCGGCAGTACCTGCCCAGGTTCGATAATACAGTATAAACACTGTGTCGCCTATAATGTCATGAAGGTGTTTACTTGGTATATCGTCCCACATTGTGGTCATAGTTAGTGGTGTTGTTGTACTGGACTACATTATATTGAGGTGTTATTAATATTCTGTCCCCCTCATATTGTAAATTGGGTGGAGAAAAAAAATGAGAAAAGTTGTCTAGTACAACTCCACATTCAGTAATATTGAAGTTACACATTTTGGAAAAAGTCAACAAAAAAACAAATGTTACACAAAGGTAGAATTTATGTCAGAGATGAGTATGAATTACAATTAACTGGACACATTTCTTGGAACAACACACTAGAGATTACATTTGTTTGTTTATTGTTATTGTATGAAATATTAATTAGCAGTGGAATTTTAAAAGACAACGCAGCCTTGTAACAGAGACAAACATGTGTTCTTTGGTTTTTCAGGGATATGCAGGGGCAGCATGTAGATCGAGAAGAGTCTGTGGCCTTCACTGGGGAACCTTGGCTCTCACCTATGAGGTAAGTATACAGTTACTTAGTTATTGATGCTGTGGTTTCGATAGATCTGATCTAGATCTATAGATCTCTAGATCTAGAGATCTCTAGATCCATCTAGAGATCTCTAGAGATCTCTAGATCTAGAGATCTCTAGATCTATCTAGAGATGAAACCTAAATGATTCAAATAAAGATAAACATGATATAATGTGACTACTAAGTCAAGGGGGATCTAATACTTTCTTATGTAGGTCTACACACAATGTATTCCTCAATCTATAATAGCCTGATCCACATTTTCGATGCCTACAAAATTACCATACTCATTCATTCATTCATTCAACATTTATTTAAATCTCGAGGAATCATTGAGGGCATGTCCTCATTTTCAATGATGTTGAGAGTATAACAAAATAAATACACACAGAACATAATTACCAAATTACAAGAAGCCATCAGCCAAACAACAGTAGAACAATGTTAAAAACAGTTACATTCAAGAGCCAGCCACCTGTTCTGTGCCAGCCAGCGTTACACTAATTAACCTGAATGAAAACATTTACAACCCAGTAAAAATGTAACACTGCGTTCACACAAACAACGGTTTGCTTTGTCAATTGTTAAGTAACCATATGAACATAATGTTCTCTGCTTTGCAGATCGTCATGAAGAAAAACAGCCCCTATTTATATAAAAGTACTACTACTACCACTACTCTCAATCAGACTTGTTTTTATTGTCAGCCAGACAAGTAAATCAGGATGAGATGATTCTTTTACTATTATTGGGAAATTTCAGTGATTGGAGTAATCAAAATGAATTAATTGAAAACAACATGATCTCAAGGGATTAACTGAATTCACATTTAAATGTAACAATAGTAAATGCATTAGTGTCAATAATGGTAACATACAGTATATATTAAATCAATAACCTCTGCCCTATGATGACAGTGTTCCATTATGTTAAATGTTTTGGCTAGTCAATCAAAAATGTCATATTCAGCTTTTTAGCAGTTTAATTGGTGCAGCTGTAAATTAGCCCATTGTGACATGTGTGTGATCACTTTTGCCCCACACAGTAAATTGCAGACACAGATATTCCTTGCTGATACCCTAACAAAGCACTTCATTTGAAGATGAAATGTTTTAACACAGTAACACAGGAGTTACTTTTTCAATGGTTTAACATTCTCAAAAGCTTTCCACTGTACAAAAGTGTTTGATTTGAAAGTTACTAATTTCAAAATCCCTCTCGACTGACGGCACACAGCTCATGAGGTGACGGGTTGAGGCTGAAGCCCACAGCTGGTGTCAGATCCAGTTCATCCTCTGTGACTCCAGGTGGAGGAGTGAAACAAAAGCGCTGAAGAAGGAAGGTGAAGAAGAGGAAGAGCTCCATTCTAGCCAGACTTTCTCCTGGACACACCCTGCGACCTGTTACAGAACAAACTTCGGGTAATCTGAAAAACTTCAATTGGTATTGACAAAAAGTGTTAGCTGAGCTCACTAACCTGCAGAGAAAGGTATGAAGGCATCTCTCTTGACAAACTTCCCATTCTTGTCCAAGAAATGGGCAGGATTAAAGGTGTGTGCGGTCTCCCACTCACTTTCATCCCACAGAACAGATGTCATAAGAGGAAACACAGGGGTCCCCTTGAGAAAGACAGTTTATTTATACTTACAATGTTTTAAAGAGCAATACAAACTACTATCTTTAAACAGCTTTCTAGAATCAAGTATGCAGTTGCATTCTGTTTCATCATTTTGCCTGATCTGGAAGACTTGTTATAATTTAGTCAGATGTTTACCTTTCTAATAAAATAGCCCTGGAAGGTCACATCTGTGCTGGTGATGTGAGGAAGAGCGATGGGAAGGATATTCGCCAGTCTCTGTGTCTCATGGAGGACAGCGTCAGTGTAGGGCAGGTTCATCCTGTCCTCTACCTTGACCTGATGGCTTCCAACCACCCTCCTCAGCTCCTCATGGACCTGGTCTGGAAATTAGAAAATAAGAGGGGACACTAAAAGGCAAAGCAGAAGTAAAGCATTGTTTTTTTTGCTTAATGTGTAGAAAGACTAACATGATTGCATCTCACCAAACTCTCACAGAAACATCTCATATTAATGAACACAGTCCACAACACATCACCATTGCTGTCACAGCATTTAGCGCAAGCAAGATCAGATTCATCTCAATGCCTTTAGTGTAAATGTCGGACCATCTGGGAGAACAATGAAATGGTTGTGACGCAGTGAATAGTTTGGCTAAATGGGCATTATGATAGCTTGCACAGTTTTCACGTGTGGTATATTTTCAGGTCTTGCACAGGACAGTAAGGCCCCCTTAATGTAAACATATGTGTAAGAAGCATGTGGAGACCATGTATGTCTATATATGGCCATACGCTAAGACCAGGCTGAAAGATGAACATATAGGATAACAGAGACATATATAGTCATACGTTCAGCTCAGATGTTGCATGATGTGGTCATACGTTCAGCCCTGATGTTACATGACATGAACCTGATATAAGGAGGAGGGAGAGCCCCGAAGTGCAGGGACTTTCAGATCTGACTTGAGACCTCCGGACGTTCTAGACGTCCGTTATGACATTTGTTGCTTGTTTGTAATAAACTCTATTATACCAGCAAGAACAGTGTCCGCGGAACTCCTTTCTCATCACTTCAACAGCACTGTCGCAGAGAAGATACCACAAATTTGGCGTCACGAACAGGATCGGAGGTGGCCTCAGCGGTTTACTGCGACAACTTCACAAACGGTAAGCACTCGATTGAATGCTGGTCATAAATTGGGGCTGTTATGTGGAGTTGTTTGGCCACACCGTAAATTAAGAACCTTCTTGTTATGGACATGTCCTGTTGATTTGATGTTTAAAGTGAGGCTCCGTGCTAAATTTAAAAAAAAAAAAAAAGGGAATGAATAGAATAGAGAAAAGATATAAAGTGAAGAAAAGAAGTATGAGAAATACAAGGAATAGTTTAGAATAGCTTCATGGTAACGATAAGGTGTGCTAAATAGTATCGTGCGAGATTAATGAAGAGGGGCCCTCAGCTTCTTAACGGTAAGACATGCATATTAGCCACTGCGTAACGATGGCTCTGACATAGTCCGGAATTAAGTTAGAAAAACAAAATTGGGAAACCTGGATCCAGGTAATTTGAATAAATAAATGTAGAGAGTGTTAAGAGACAGAGAAATAAAGGAAATAAAGGAAATAAAGGAAATAAAGGAAATGATCATATGACAGCCGCAAATCAGATAGGATAGAGCTCTCAAGTGCAGAAGCTGTAGTACGGGCCGATTAAAACCTGGAATGACATCTTATGGTCAGTTTAATAACTGGAGAGTGTAGAATCACAATTCGATTGACCGTTACCACTCTGACGCTTGTTGACGAACGGTGTCTGAAGCAGCCTCTCATCGAAGATTTACACCTCAAAGGTAGCATAAATTTTATGAGAAAAAGTAAGGAAATAGCGGCAGAAAGCATGCTGTATGAATGAAGATATCTAAAACTGGTGAAGAGAAATTGTGTGTGCGTACAGAGCGCTGAATGTGTGTGTGTGTTTACTTAAGGAGGAGCTGGAGAAAATGTGTGTGTATGACACTTGACTGCTGATGTGTTCCAGATGTGTGCAGAGGAAGAGAATAGATGTGGTAAAGCTAAAAGAAAGAAAGAACACATTTATGATTGAATAAACATATATAGGTGGTGTTTTGAGAACAGGACATTTAATAATTTGTAAGAATAGATACGTGGCCCAATGTATTGAATAAAACCATGAGCTTTTTTTTCTAGAAGACTAATGAATTAAATAATGTATTGAATAAAACCATGAGCTTCTTTTTCTAGAAGACTAATGAATTAAATAATGTATTGAATAAAACCATGAGCTTCTTTTAGAAGACTAATGAATTGAACGAGTTAGTAAATGAAACATGAGCTCTTCTTAAAAGAGACGTAATATAAATAAACTGTTAAATGCACAATGAACTTCGTTTAAGAAGGGTAGCGTTTGGAACCCCCCCCCCTCACTCGTCTCAAAAATCCCTAGAGGAGGTTGGAATGTGTGAGTATGAAGGCATTCGGTGACCCTTTTTTGAGAGATACAGAGAATTCCTTTGCCGTTTGAACTGTTTGGTCCAGTGGAGTTCACTAAGTGCTTTAATTTTTAGGTAGGGGTTTAAGTTAGGAATAAAATTTATGATGCTGTTAAAGGGACCTAATGGGTTCACAAGAGACTAAATCATTGCCTGTTTCTTGTCTGTTATGTCATGTATGGTGAATGAGAATTGAGACGGGAGGCAAGGCAGCGGACCGGCACATCACGGAGGGTGGCTTGCTGACGTCCACAAAGGAGGCTTCCGTGTCAATCTACTAAAGGCCGGTACAGATTTATCCACAGACTCTTTAACAAAAACAAAACCTGCATTTCCATATTTGTATATGTTCTCAGTCTAAAGTAATATTGATGGTACACATATAAACCTGCTCCTATACACATGAAAGAGTACATGCTCTAGGCAGTGTGGAGAAGTAAATAAATGAATAAATAGAAAACTTGGCAACTGATTGATCGGTTAATGCATTTGACTAATTAATGGCATCTGATTGTTTAGTCTAACCTCTGCTGACAATTGCAGATGTTCATTTATGTTATTGTGCGTGGTTTGTCTGATCTGGGATGTGGTGGACATTCAATGTGGTGACTGTTTGACAATTTGAGCTGAATATTGATTGATTAGATGATTGGTTAATTTGTTGATTGATTGATTAGATAATTGGATGATTTGTTGATTGATTAATTGGTTAATTGATTAATTGGATAATTGGATGATTCGCTGATTGATTAATTGGTTAATTGATTAATTGGATAATTTGTTGATTGATTAATTGGTTGATTAATTGGATAATTGGATAATTTGTTGATTGGTTGATTGATTAATTGATTAATTGGGTAATTGGGATAAAAAAAATAAAAAAAAAAAAAAAATAAAAAAATAAATAAATAAATAGCCTTGAGTAGTTTTAATTTTAACAATTACTTCTTAAAGTACATTAACGGAACATAAGGAAGCCGTTATAATGGGGAAAAAGAACACTAAAAATCCAAAAGTAATCACTCCTGTTGAGATAGTACAGAAGAATAATCCTTTAATTAGGGGCATCCCAGACATTGCAAAAATATCGGAAAAATGGCACAAACGCTGGCCTGAAATTGACCAACCATGGCCAATAGAGGGGACTCTTAACCCAGATGTAATCAAAATAATGCTGGTACTTGTATCCACATACAAGGCAGAGCAAAAGAAGGGAAAAAAGGGGAGAAAACGCAAGGAAAAGAGGCAAGTGGAGCTTGGCATTCTCCAGTTGTTTGACGATGAGGGACAGAAACTGATCAAAGCTGCAAACGATAAGAGGGATAACGTGGCAGAAGAAATAAAACAAAATACAGAACAAACAGAAAAACTGAGGAAAGACACCAATTCATTGTTCTCACATATGAACCCAGTGAAGGGACCACCACCTTATGAGGTAGGGATGAAGTCTAAGAAAATCTATCCTCAGCTCCCAGTGATTAGTCAAGAGGGTGACTATCAGATTATGGATGAGGAGGATCGGATAATTGAATCTGGACAAGCTGAAACTATAATAAAGATGTATCCAAGTTCGAAAAGTAAGAAGAAAACAAAACGACGGGAAACAAAAGGAGGATTGAGGATCAGAAAGAAGAGTTTTGGAGACAACATTGATCAGAGTGACTCGGAGGAAAACTGGGGCGGCTATAACCCTGCAGTCAGGCGGATACTGGCTAGAGCGGAAAAGAAAGGGGATAAGACACTAAGGACAAAGGACTTAGGAAACGATACCTCCAGTGAAAGTGAGGATGGAGACAGTGATGAAGAGTGGGAGAGTAAAGGTGCTTCGCTTCAAGAGGATCTTATCTGGGGACCTCTAGTACCACGAGTGAAGACAGACAGAGAACTATGAGAGTAATCGAAAGAAGTATAGATGAATGCCTTTCATGCTTGGAGAGAAGTCCCAGCCCTGATCGCCAAAGATCGATGGAAGAACAATTGGAGGAACTGTATATACAGAAAAAAAAATTCTACAGAAAGCAGGACTCAATCGATATGCGGGGACTGCAGTGAATGATTCAGAACTGTTTGCCGCACATAGAGGTCAAATGTGGAGAGCACTGAAAGAAACATTTCCGACAAATGTACATCCTGACAATATTTTTATTGAACCACTGGGACAAGAGGAAAACCCAAGGGCCTATGTGTCGAGAGTTCATCAAGTGTGGAGAAATGTCACAGGAAATGACCCGAATTTGAACCAAATGGAGCAGTCAATTCTACGAACCAGAATACAGAAGGGGTTGCCCCTGCCAGTGAGAAGCAAATTGGCAGAGGTGGTTGGTCTTGGAAGCATGGCAAAGGGTGTTTATACGGATCATATAGCCCACCAAGTGGAGCTGTATAGGAAAAAGGAACATGATCAAAAAGACCAGGATCAAGAGACCCTCAGGAAACTTAATCAAATACAACTGATGGATAACAAGAGGATGGAGAAGAAGCAGGCTCTGGTTATGCAGAATCAGGCTCCACTAAATCAACTGGTACCACAACCACAGCCAAACCAGGTTCAGCTCCAATCGCTCCAGCCACCGCCGGTGGTTCCAGTTGTCTCCTACCCACAGCCAGCTTTTGATCAAGCGCAGCCCTGGAGAGGAAGAGATCAAAGAAACTTCGGAAGAGGAGGAAGGTTTAATCCAAACTTTCAACAGCAATCAAACGAATGTTATACTTGTGGACAACAAGGCCATTTTGCTCGCGAGTGTAACCGGTCCAGAGGAAACTCCAGAGGAAACTTCAGAGGAGGATTCAGAGGAGGATTCAGGGGCCAATCAAGGTCACCCAGAGGACCGGTGAACCCTTACAGGGGCCCGGAACTTGGTTACTAGGGATGACCGGAAGACTCGAGAGGGAGGTGTCAGCTGGTAGCATCAGGGCCGGAGAAAGATCCAACAATAGAGGTAAAAGTAAATAATCATCCAGTGGAAGTGATGGCGGACAGCGGAGCTGCTTTTACCTGTATTCGGCCTGAAGATGCTACACATCTCCCCATGTCTGATCAATTGATTCGGACAATCGGGTTCGAGGGTGTGAAACAGCTGGTTCCTCTCACTAAACCAATTGAGCTAAGCTATAAAAAGAAGAAGATTACGTTACCCATATTGATATCAAAATATACACCTATTGCACTTTTGGGAAGAGATGCTATGTGTAAATTGGGGTGTACAATAAAGTGTAAACCAGACGGCTGTCAGGTTGAAATGCCAAACGAGAGGGTTCACCAATCATTGATGACAACAGAGACTGGAGCCTCTGCAGTATTTTGGATCGGAAATCTTAATGAAGATTTTTTTGAGTCAGTTAAGTTGTGGGAAAAGTTCATCATCGTAAATATGCCCGACGCGAAGCTTCCAGAGTATCCATTTCACTGCACGCTCAAGTATTTCAATAAGGATACTCAAATGAACGCAGAAGAATGGTTGAGCCGACAACCAAAACAAGTTCAACTAAATTCAGACTGTATAATTTTGGGACCACAAGGAGCAGCTATGAAGATACACAAAGATGACTATTTGGACAAAGAGTTTGATATCGAGAAGAGTGTGCCTCATGTGACCTTGTGGGTGCGCGAAGAACATACACCGAAGCAAGTGGGAGAAATGATGGCGGAGGCAGCAGAAGCTGTTTTTACACCAGTAACAGAAAATCTTGCCATCTGGGAGAGTGAGGATCAGAGATTCATTAAGATTATGATCTCTGCTCAAGGACAAGGACAGCCACAAACTGTGCAAATGACACATGAATCCCTCTGCAGTGTTAAGTTGGACTCAGATTCAATGAGAGAAGAGATGCTACAACAAGTTCCAGAATGTTTGTGGGCTCAGCATAGTACGGATATTGGACTTGTGAAGTCAGCTCAACCAGTAAGAGTTGAACTCCGACCAGGAGTCAAACCACCTTGGAAGAACCAGTATCCACTGAGTGAAGAGGCAATCCGAGAAATTGAACCACAGATTGAAGGACTTCTTAAGGCGGGTGTTTTAAGGATAACACAGGATCCCCAGAGCAACACGCCTTTGTTGCTGATAAAGAAGCCAGATAACTCATATCGCCTAACACATGATTTAAGAGCGGTCAATGAAGTGGTGGTTGATTTTCCAGCAGAAGTGCCGGATCCACATACTTTGCTAGCCCAACTTCCGCCACAAGCGACACATTTCACTGTGTTAGATTTGTGTGGTGCGTTTTTCAGTGTTCCACTTAGTAGGGAAAGCCAAAGTTTATTTGGGTTCACGTACAATGGACAATCTTATGAGTATGAGAGACTCATAATTGACATTGAAAATGTGAGGACTATGTTTGAATCCTTGTGGCAGAGTATGAGAGACTGCCACAAGGATTCAAACATAGTCCTCACATTTTCAATAAAATAGTGAAAGACGATTTGGGGGGGATAGAGCAGGTACTAAAAAGCAACGTAATTCAATACGTGGACGACATCATCATTTGTTCACCAGATGAGGAGACATGTCATAAGGACTCAATTAAATTGCTACAAATACTGGCAGAGAAGGGTCACAAGGCCTCTCTGAAGAAACTGCAGTATTGTCAGGAGAAGGTAATTTATTTGGGTCAAACAATAACTCAGGGACGCAGAAGCATCTCGGATAGTCACGTGGAGGCTATTCGTAAGGCTCCAAAGCCCAGAACAGTCCGAGAGATGATGACATTCCTTGGTATTGCAGGATATTCCTCAGCATGGGTTGAGGATTATGCTAGTTTGACGGGGCCTTTGAGAGCTATGATCAAAGATACTGGGAATGCTAAGCTACACTGTAATCTGTCCTGGACACACGATGGCCTTTTGGCATTTGAAACGACAAAAAAGAAGTTGCAAGAGGCTCCGGCGCTAGCAATTCCAGACTACTCTAAGAATTTTGTGTTATATGTATCTACTTCTATTGGGGGTAAATATGCATGTGCAGTTCTTTGTCAACCAACGGGTACAGGGACGAATCCTCAACCTATTTCGTATTACTCCACGGCTTATTCAGAAGTTAGAGCTAGGGTTACCACTGTGTTACAGAGCTATGGTGGGAGTTTCTCTAATGTACAATAAAGCATCATCTGTAACAATGGGTTATCCAGTGACAATTCTTACACATCATAGTCTCAGAAATCTTTTGAATTATGGTAAGAACAACTTGACCATGTCTAGGCTCAGAGACTATCATAGGCTCTTAGAGCAGGAAGACGTTACCCTAGCAAGGTGTGTTACGGTAAATCCAGCGGAGAATTTGCCAACTCCAGAAGATGGTGAACCACACGATTGTGTTCAAGAAGCAGAGAAATACTCTAGGCTTAGATCAGATTTACAAGCTCTCCCATTGCAGGTGGTGGACCTGGAGTATTGGACTGATGGGTCTTGCTATCGTGTGGGCGATAAATTAAGGGCCGGCTATGCAATAGTAAAAGCCCAAGGAACTGGATTTGTAGTTGAGAAGGCTGAAGAGATACCACAGCCTGCATCTGCACAACTTGCTGAGCTGGTGGGGCTAACTGAAGCGTGTTTGTTGGCAGAAGGGAAGCGAGTGACAATATATACCGACTCTGCATATGCACATAATGTGTGCCACTTGTTTGGAGCAGTGTGGAAGAACCGAGGGTTTAAGAAAACGGATGGTTCGCCGATACAGCATCACGCCCAGATCATGAAATTGTTGCATGCTATGATGAAGCCTAAAGAAATAGCAATAGCTAAATGTGCGGCACACAAGAGGGATGCGTCAAGGGTTTCACAAGGGAACAGAGCGGCTGATGAAGCTGCAAAAGCAGTCACTGGAGCAGATAAATTGGGCAAAGTTCTTCTCGTCACGCATGAAGTGAACTTGGAAGACAAAATTACGCTCAAAGATGTGATTTTAATGCAGGAAGCCGCTCCTGAAATGGACAAACAGTTGTGGCTAGACCGAGGGGCCACCCGAGATTCTACTGGACTTTGGAGAAATCATGAGGGGCTGATACTATCACCTCCAGACCTGTTAGGTCTAATGATTCAAGAGGCACATAGGTTGGCTCATGTTGCAAGAGGGGAAGTTAAGAGAAAGATTACAAAAGAGTATGGTTTTTGGGCACCGTGTTTGCTTGAACAGATTGATTATGTCATAGGCAGGTGTACTATCTGTCTGAAAAACAATGTTCGGAGGGGAGTGGCGGTTCCTCCTGGCCACATCCCAACTCCAAGGGGTCCTATGCGTGAACTAGTTGTGGACTATGTTGACATGATAAGACCAATTGAAGGGAAAAGGTATATGCTAGTCGTGGTGGACAGATTTTCACGATGGCCTGAGGCTTGTCCAACAAAACGAAAAGATGCTCAATCGGTTGCCAAGTTCTTATGTAGAGAGGTCATAAGCAGGTGGGGACTTCCAGATCGAATATCCTCAGACAATGGGAAAGAGTTTGTGGATAAGACGGTGAAATTGATTTTGCAAAAACTAGGAATCAAACAGCGTCTTGGGGCAATCTATTGTCCAAGTAGTCAAGGGATTTGTGAAAGAATGAACGGGGTTCTGAAAAATCGTATTGTCAAAATATGCCAGCACACGGGGTTAAATTGGATAGCAGCACTTCCATTGGCGTTAATGGTATGTCGCTCTAGTGAGCTCCGCGATTTACACATGACACCTCATGAGTTGGTTACAGGAAGACTGATGCCAACGCCTTGTCTGCGGACAAGTGGGAAAGGTCCAAGTTTGGCCCTTTTAGAAGATGAAATGCAAACGTATGTTACATACATGGTTAATCTACATAAAAGAATATCCACATATGTGTCTGACAGGCAAGCTAAGGAGGAGGTGCAGGAGAAGCTCGATGAGCAAAAAAGGATCACAGTGCAACCTGGAGACAAGGTGTTCGTGAAGGTGTTTAGACGGAAGTGGTATAACGAACGCCGTGAGGGACCGTTTGAAGTGGTTCGCAGTACTGGAACCGCGGTTCAGGTTAAGGGGTCTCCCACATGGTATCATTTATCACATTGTGTCAAGGCACCAAGTGAAGGGGCGCCACATTCACTGATCCAAGATGTTGAAGGCTCAAGAGAGCCCGAAGACAATGTGGAAGAGCACACACCAGAGAGGGAAATGCATGAAAATCCCCAGAGTCAGAATTCAGAAGGAGAGATCACCCAGGTTGTGGACAATGTTGATGTTTCTGTACACATTCCTGATGATGCCAGAAATGACTCGGCAGTTGATGGACAGGAAAGAAGATTTAGAGACATTGTCTTTCAACATGTCCCAGACCAAGCAGGACCTATTTCAGTTGTCTGCAAAGCGCCAGAGATATCAAAGGGCGGTGACTCCGCTGCAGGACAACCCAGGGATCCAGTTAGACCAAGGAGCCCGAGACCAGTTAGGAGAAGAGTCAAACCAGACCGTTATTAGAACCAGGGTTGAAGTAATCTTGGGAAAGTCAATTCGGCTTCCATGTCAGTGTACGGAAGAAAATAGTGGTAAAGGGAAACTCAGAGTTCAGTGGGAAGATAGACATGGTAAGATCCTAGATCTGTCAGAGACAGTACCATTAGGGAAATATACATTAGTTAATGACAAAAGGAGAGTGAAGGTTGAGGGAGACTGTAGTCTCTATGTATATAAGCCTCAACAGGAAGATCAAGGTGATTACAGGTGTTCTTTTTACGATCGACATATTGGAAGTGAGCGGTCCAAGTTAGGATTTCGAGTTCGCGTGGTGTCTCTAGTGATACTAGGGGGGAATAAGAGTATAGACTCCCAAAAGGTTGGGGAAACAAGAGAATTGACAACGATGACATCAACTCTCCAGACGAAAGCTGGACAAATGGAAGAGAAATCTACTCCTTCAATGGCAAAAGCTATTGAAAGTATAAATGCATCACATGAAACTACAAAGGCGCCTTAGGTGATATCTATAACGTCACTTCCTTTGAGTACTGTGATCAGAGCTAAGTTAGGAGGAACAGTTTACCTTCCTTGTCAATGTGGGAGATGGAATAATGGAGGTAACTTGCTTCCCAAATGGGAAAATAGTCGTGGTGAAGATTTGTTGTTGACAAGACCTGAAGATAACATTGTGCCTCGTGATCAGAGGAAGTATATTTTGTTTAATGAGGTTAGGTGGATGAAAATCAAAGATGATTGTTCCCTTGTCCTGCGTAACGTTACTCGGGAAGACGAAGGAGAATACATGTGTTCTTATGAAGAACCGGAGTTTAAATTTGTTCCATATCAAAATTATTGGATCAAAGGGCGTGTGACTCGTAGAGTGTCACTTCTGATAAAAGATTTGGGGCCTATTGGAGATTCTATGAGTACTAAAGAAGTTCAGAAACAAGTTACTACAGTAACCACTCCAAAGGTGATTAGTACACAGATAAAGCTTGTTACATTAGTTCCGGAAACAACTAAGAATGTTCATACACCTACTCAGGCTACTACTCTAGTTATGACTTCAAAGGGGATGAATGCTACAACAGTGACGACATCCGTGGCATCTACGACATTTGTAAATACAACGCAGACCTCTAATATGACATCTTGGATCTTTAAGGATGTGGTTAATGTAATCCAGAAGCAAATGTCAAAAATAGAGCCTAGCGTGAACCGCAGTAATGACATTGTTGAAGTTAGAGAACAGAGGATAGAAGAGAAGTATGTAGAGTCATCTATGACAGCTCAGAGGACTATTTTAAACATAGATAATAACTTTTTTGACTCTGATCAAACACCAGAGTACATGATGGATCAATACCATACAATACAAAAGAGAGACACTAAATGGAAGGCATTTGGGTTTGATCCTTCAGTGTTACAAATCACAGACCCTTGGGCAGGTAGGAATTTATGGTTTCAGCAAGTAACCCATTCCGTAAGATCGGTTGTGAAAACGGATGGTCCGTGTCTGGTGAAGATCCTGTCGCCGAACTCATGGTCTTCGATTTTAGAGACTATACCAGAACCACTAACCACTGGGAGCAGTGTTAGTTCATGTTTTGGTAGCGCTCGTTCTGTCGTTGTGTGTGATGTTTTGTTTTTGCACGCTGTTGTTGACCTTTGCAAAGGTTATGATACTTAAATGGGTTGGAGTTGTGCTGCCCGGCGATCAAACGCTGATGCCATTATTACACGAAGCTGGCACGGACGTGGATGAGGCTGACGCAATAGAGATCGAATTGGTGGAGGAATATCCATTTTAAATATCTCATGTGATTATAATCCTATTATTTACCTCTGTTTTTGCTTGCGTAGTTTGTAGTGTTGCTTTTCTTTTGCTCTTTCGAGACTTTGTTTAGTCTCGAAGGGGGGGGGGGGGGGGGTATGGCAATAAATTAACAATATGATTAACAAACAATATATTTAACAATATGATTAACAAACAATATAATTTCTAATTTCACAGTTTGACTTATAGACTAATTTCACATTTTTACTTATAGAAGTGTTCTTATTCTGTGTTTGATGTTTAATTTGTATCTGTTCTGTATGCAAAAGATACTGGTTTTCTTGTCTTTCATTCTAGAACATATTGGGGGAAGACTGAGGGTGATGGATTGTCAGGGACTCCGGTGGACTGAAGGGGTTCAGACACTTCAAACATGAAAATACGAATGGCCTGAAGAACTCTGAATGTGGACTGGCGTTACAACATCCAGAGTCAAGACGTCATCGATACTACATCGGAGTCAAGGCTGCTGAGAGACTGCAGCGTTATACAGTCTTATGTCTTCTCTTAGATGTTACAGTAGTATTCTTAAAAATGAATTGTCTTTTTTGTGTATTACATGCTTGGCAAATGATGATTTCTAAATATAATGGGACCTCAGATGTTTTCTTTTTCTCGATGTTTAGGGACAGTGGGGTAGGCAGGAAAAGGTCCATAGAAAGGTGCGATGGGTCGACCAGCCTGACTTTGGACATTGTCTTGTTTTAATTTGCTGAGAGTTCCATATGTATTTGCTTAAGTCATTTCCATACGCAAATTGCTAAAATTTCTCATTTCAGTGTTATGGAGTACTACGTATGGTCGCCTTGGCAGAGGGACCGTGAGAGAATTTTCCTGTCTACATTGTTTAATGGATATTTCAAGAAAGATTAGCTGCCTGACAGGTTTTTCACTCTCACTTTTAGACTCCATACAGTTGTTTCAATGGTAAAAAGGATGGGTTGTTAAATTTGTCATGTTAAATACACCTGTATGTCTTTTCTTTTCTTTTTTCGAGACTTTGTGTAAGTCTCGAAGGGGGGAATATGTGGTATATTTTCAAGTCCTGAACATGACAGAGAGGCCCTAAGGGTAAACATATATAGGACAAGGAAGCATGAGTGGTGGCGTATGGTGATCATGTGTTGGGACCGGGTGCTGAGGGATGAACATATAGGATAATGGAGCCATTATTTTCTCATACGCTCAGCTCAGATGTTACATGACATGAACCATATATAAGAAGACGCGAGAGCCCAGAAGACAGGGACTTGCAGATCTGACTTGAGACCTCCGGACGATCTAGACGTCCGTTATGACATTTGTTGCTTGTTTGTAATAAACTCTATTATACCAGCAAGAACAGTGTCCGCAGAGCATCCTTCTTCATCACTTCAACAGCACGGTCGCAGGAAAGATACGACACTCCTTCCTGTAGCTCCTCCATGTTGCTCTTCCATGTCGCTCCTCCATGTCACTCCTCCATGTCGATCATCCATGTCACTCCTCCATGTCACTCCTCCATTTCGCTCCTCCATGTAGATCCTTCATGTTTTTTCTCCATGTTGCTCCTCCTTGTCACTCCTCCATGTCACTCTTCCATGTTGCTATTCCATGTCACTCCTCCATGTCGCTACACCAACTCACTCTTCCATGTCACTCCATTTCACTCCACCACGTCACTCCTCTATGTAACTCCTCATGTCACTCCTCCATGTCGCTACTCCATGTTACTCCTCCATGTCGCTACACCAACTCAAACCTCCTTGTCACTCCTCCATGTCACTCATCCATGTCATTCATCCATGTCACTCCTTTATGTCACTCCTCAATTTCACTTCTATATGTCTTCCATGTCACTCCTCCATGACGCTCCTCCGTGTTGGTCCTCCATGTCACTCCGCCATATCACTCATCCATGTCCCTCCGCCATGTAACTCCACCATATCAATCCTCCTTCCTGATCAACCCTGTCACTTCTCCATGTCACTCCTCCATGTTTCTCCTCCACGTCAAACATCTATGTCACTCCTCCATGTCACTCCCCCATGTCGCTATTCCATGTCACTCCTCCATGCCGCTACACCAACTCAAACCTCCTTGTTACTCCTCCATGTCACTCATCCACATCATTCCTCAATGTCACTCATTTATGTCACTCCTCCATTTCGCTCCTCCATGTAGATCCTCCATGTAGATCCTTCCTATTGCTCCTCCATGTTGCTCCTCCTTGTCACTCCTCCATGTCACTCCTCCATGTCGATCATCCATGTCACTCCTCCATTTCGCTCCTCCATGTAGATCCTCCATGTAGATCCTTCCTATTGCTCCTCCATGTCGCTCCTCCTTGTCACTCCTCCATGTCGCTCCTCCGTGTTGGTCCTCCATGTCACTCCGCCATGTCACTCTTCCATGTCCCTCCGCCATGTAACTCCACCATATCAATCCTCCTTCCTGATCAACACTGTCACTTCTCCATGTCACTCCTCCATGTTTCTCCTCCACGTCAAATATCTATGTCACTCCTCCATGTCACTCCCCCATGTCGCTATTCCATGTCACTCCTCCATGTCGCTCTTCCATATCAAACCTCCATTTAACTGCTCAATATCAGTGCTCAAATTCACTACTCCATGTAACTCCTCCATGTCGCTCCTCCATGTTGCTCCTCCATGTCACTCCACCATGTCACTCCACTATATCAATGCTCCTTGCTGATCTGCCCTGTCACTTCTCCATGTCACACCTCCATGTCTCTCTTCCACGTCAATCCTCTATGTCACTCCTCCATGTCACTCCTCCATGTCACTCCTGTATTTTGCTCCTCCATATCGCTCCTCCATGTCGCTACTCCATATCACTCCTCAATGTCAAGCCTCCATGTCACTCCAGAATGTCGCTACTCCATGTCACTCCTCCATGTCACTCCTCTATGTCACTCCTCCTTGTCACTACTCCTTGTCGCTCCTCCATGTCACTCCTCCATGTCACTCCTCCTTCATGTCACTCCTCCTTGTCACTCCTCCTTGTCGCTTCTCCATGTCACTCCTCCATGTCACTCCTCCTTCATGTCACTCCTCCATGTCACTCCTCTATTTCGCTCCTCCATATCACTCCTCAATGTCAATCCTCCATGTCACTCCAGAATGTCGCTCCTCCATGTCACTCCAGATTGTCAATCCTCCATTTAGATCTTCTATGTCGCTCCTCCATGTTACTCCAGAATGTCGCTCCACCATGTCCCTCCAGAATGTACCTTCTCGTTGTCAGTCATCCATGTCGCGCCGCAATGTCGCTCCTTCCTGTAGCTCCTCCATGTTGCTCTTCCATGTCTCTCCTCCATGTCACGCCTCCATGTTGATCATCCATGTCACTACTCCATGTCACTCCTCCATTTTGCTCCTCCATATAGATCCTTCATGTTTCTCCTCCATGTCGCTCCTCCTTGTCACTCCTCCATGTAACTTCTCAATGTCGATTCTCCATGTCGATCCTCCATGTCGCTCCTTTTTGCTCCTCCATATCACTCCTCAGTGTCGTTCTTTCATTTCACTCCAGAATGTCGATCCTCCATGTCACTCCAGACTGTCCCTCCAGAATTTCACTCCAGAATGTCACTCCTCCATATACCTCCTCCATGTCACTCCTCCATGTCGATCCTCTATTTTGCTCCTCCATGTCACTCCTCCTTCATGTCACTCCTACTTGTCACTCCTCCTTGTCGCTCCTCCATGTCACTCCTCCATGTCACTCCTCCTTCATGTCACTCCTCCATGTCACTCCTCTATTTCGCTCCTCCATATCACTCCTCAATGTCAATCCTCCATGTCACTCCAGAATGTCGCTCCTCCATGTCACTCCAGAATGTCACTCCTCCATTTAGATCTTCTATGTCGCTCCTCCATGTCACTCCAGAATGTCGCTCCACCATGTCCCTCAAGAATGTACCTTCTCGTTGTCAGTCATCCATGTCGCTCCGCGATGTCGCTCCTTCCTGTAGCTCCTCCATGTTGCTCTTCCATGTCTCTCCTCCATGTCACTCCTCCATGTTGATCATCCATGTCACTCCTCCATGTCACTCCTCCATTTTGCTCCTCCATGTAGATCTTTCATGTTTCTCCTCCATGTCGCTCCTCCTTGTCACTCCTCCATGTAACTTCTCAATGTCGATTCTCCATGTCGATCCTCCATGTCGCTCCTTTTTGCTCCTCCATATCACTCCTCAGTGTCGTTCTTTCATTTCACTCCAGAATGTCGATCCTCCATGTCACTCCAGACTGTCCCTCCAGAATTTCACTCCAGAATGTCACTCCTCCATATACATCCTCCATGTCACTCCTCCATGTCGATCCTCTATTTTGCTCCTCCATGTCTCTCCTCCATATAACTCCTCCATGTCAATCCTTCATGTCACCCCTCCAAGTCATTCCACCATGTCGCTTCTCCATGTCACTCCTCCCTGCCTTCCATGTTACTCCTCCATGTCACTCGTCCATGTCGATCCTCCATTTCGATCCTCCATGTTGCTCCACCATGTCACGCCTCCATGTCTTACATGTCACTCCCCCATGTACGTCCTCCATGCAGCTCCTCCATGTAGATCCTTCATGTTATTCCTATATGTCAACCCTCCATCTCTCTCATCAATGTCCCTCCAGAATGTCGCTCCTCCATGTCACTCCTCCATGTCACTCCTCCTTCATGTCACTCCTCCATGTCACTCCTCTATTTCGCTCCTCCATATCACTCCTCAATGTCAATCCTCCATGTCACTCCAGAATGTCGCTCCTCCATGTCACTCCAGAATGTCACTCCTCCATTTAGATCTTCTATGTCGCTCCTCCATGTCACTCCAGAATGTCGCTCCACCATGTCCCTCAAGAATGTACCTTCTCGTTGTCAGTCATCCATGTCGCTCCGCGATGTCGCTCCTTCCTGTAGCTCCTCCATGTTGCTCTTCCATGTCTCTCCTCCATGTCACTCCTCCATGTTGATCATCCATGTCACTCCTCCATGTCACTCCTCCATTTTGCTCCTCCATGTAGATCTTTCATGTTTCTCCTCCATGTCGCTCCTCCTTGTCACTCCTCCATGTAACTTCTCAATGTCGATTCTCCATGTCGATCCTCCATGTCGCTCCTTTTTGCTCCTCCATATCACTCCTCAGTGTCGTTCTTTCATTTCACTCCAGAATGTCGATCCTCCATGTCACTCCAGACTGTCCCTCCAGAATTTCACTCCAGAATGTCACTCCTCCATATACATCCTCCATGTCACTCCTCCATGTCGATCCACTATTTTGCTCCTCCATGTCTCTCCTCCATATAACTCCTCCATGTCAATCCTTCATGTCACCCCTCCAAGTCATTCCACCATGTCGCTTCTCCATGTCACTCCTCCCTGCCTTCCATGTTACTCCTCCATGTCACTCGTCCATGTCGATCCTCCATTTCGATCCTCCATGTTGCTCCACCATGTCACGCCTCCATGTCTTACATGTCACTCCCCCATGTACGTCCTCCATGCAGCTCCTCCATGTAGATCCTTCATGTTATTCCTATATGTCAACCCTCCATCTCTCTCATCAATGTCCCTCCAGAATGTCGCTCCAAAATGTCAATCCTCAATGTCACTCCTCCATGTCGACACATGTCGACACATGTCGATTCTCCATGTCGCTCCTCCTTGCTTATCCATATCACTCTGCCATGTAACTCCTCCATGTCACTCCAGAATGTCGCTCCTCCATGTTAATTCAGAATGTCACTCCTCCATTTAGATCCTACATGTTACTCCAACATGTTTATCTTCCATGTCACTCCACCATGTGCCTCCAGAATGTATCACCTCGTTGTCAGTCCTCCATGTCGCTCTGCAATGTTGCTCCTTCCTGTAGCTCCTCCATGTTGCTCTTCCATGTTGCTCCTCCATGTCACTCCTCGATGTCACTATTCAATATCACTCCTCTGTCATTCCCCCATATTGATCTTTCATGTCGCTCGTCCATGTAACTGCTCAATGTTACTCCTCCATGTCGCTCCTCCACATCACTCCTCTATGCCACTCCTCCATGTCGATCCTCCATGTAACACCTCCATGTCAGTCCTCAATGTCACTCCTACATATCACACCACCATGTTACTCCTCCATGTAACTCCTGTATGTCACTCTTCCTTGCTCCTCAATGTCACTCCTCCATTTCACTCCTCTATGTCACTCCGCCATGTTGCTCCTCCATGTCACTCCTCCATGTCGTTCCCTCACATCACTCCTCTATGTCACTCCTCCATGTTGAGCCTCCATGTCGCCCTTCAATGTCACTCCTCAATATAACTCATATATGTTGAGCCACCGTGTTGCTTCTCCATGTCACTCATCCATGTCACTTCTCTATGTCACTCCTCCATGTCACTCCTCTATGTCACTTGTCCATGTCACTCCTCCATGTAACTCCTCCATGTAGCTACTCCATGTCACTCCTCCATGTCGCTACACAAAATCACTCCTAATGTCACTCCTCTATGTCACTCCTCCATTTCACTCCTCCAAGTCACTCATCCATGTCCCTCCGCCATGTCACTCCACCATATCAATCTTCCTTGGTGATCCGCCCTGTCACTTCTCCATGTCACTCTTCCATGTCTCTCCTCCACGTCATTCCTCCATATCACTCCTCCATGTCTGTCCTCCATGTCGCTCTAACAACTCACTCCTCCATGTCACTCCACCACTTCACTCCTCCATATCACTCCTCCAGGTCACTCCTCCAGGTCGCTACTCAAATTCACTCCTCCATGTAACTACACCAACTCACTCCTCAATGTCACTCCTCCATGTTACTACTTCATGTCACTCCTCCATATCGCTACACAAACTCAACCCTCCTTGTCACTCCTCTATGTCACTCATCCATGTCATTCCTCCATGTCACTCCTTTATGTCACTCCTCCAATTCACTCCTCCATGTCACTCATCCATGTCCCTCCGCCATGTCACTCCACCCTATCAATCTTCCTTGGTGATCCGACCTGTCACTTCTCCATGTAACAAAACAAACTCAACCCTCCTTGTCACTCCTCCATGTCACTCATCCATGTCAATCCTTCATGTCACTCCTTTATGTCACTCCTTCAATTCACTCACCATGTCACCTCTATATATCTTCCATGTCACTCCTCCATGTCTATCCTCCATGTCACTCCTCTGTGTTGCTCCTCCATGTCACTTCTCCAAGTCACTCCTCCATGTCCCTCCTCCATGTCACTACTCCATGTTACTCCTCCATGTTGCTCCTCCGTGTTGCTCCTCCACATCAATTCTCTATGTCACTCCTCCATGTCACTCCTCCATGTCGCTATTCCATGTCTGTCCTCCATGTCGCTACACCAACTCACTCTTCCATGATCCTCCTCCATGTCGCTACTCCATGTGACTCCTCCATGTCAATACACCAACTCAAACCTCTTTGTCCATCCTCCATGTCGCTACACCAACTCACTCTTCCATGTCACTTCTCCATGTCGCTTCTCCATGTCACTCCTCCATATCAATACACCAACTAAAATCTCTTTGTCCATCCTCCATGTCGCTACTCTATGTGACTCCTCCATGTCGCTCCACCAACTCCTTCCTCCATGTTACTCCTCCATGTCACTCCTCCATGTCAATCCTTTATGTCACTTCTCCAAGCTCCAAGTTACTCCTCCATGTCGCTCCTCTATGTCACTCCTCCATGTCACTCCTCTATGTCACTCGTCCATGTCACTCCTCCATGTAACTTCTCCATGTAGCTACTCCATGTCACTCCTCCATGTCGCTACACAAACTCACTCCTCATGTCACTCCTCCATGTCACTCCTCCATTTCACTCCTCCAAGTCACTCATCCATGTCCCTCCGCCATGTCACTCCAACATATCAACCCTCCTTCCTGATCAACCCTGTCACATCTCCAAGTCACTCCTCCATGTCCCTCCTCCATGTCACTACTCCTTGTCGCTATTCCATGTCAGTCCTCCATGTCGCTACACCAACTCACTCTTCCATGTCACTCCTCCATGTCGCTCTTCCATGTTGCTCCTCCATGTCACTCCTCCATGTCACTCATCCATGTCCCTCCGCCATGTCACTACACCATATCAATCTTCCTTGGTGATCCGCCCTGTCACTTCTCCATGTCACTCTTCCATGTCTCTCCTCCACGTCATTCCTCTATATCACTCCTCCATGTCTCTCCTCCATGTCGCTCTAACAACTCACTCCTCCATATCACTACACCATTTCACTCCTCCATGTCACTCCTCCATGTCACTCCTTTATGTCACTCCTCCAAGTTACTCCTAAATGTCGCTACTCCATGTGACTCCTCCATGTTGCTCCACCAACTCACTCCTCCATGTTGCTCTTCCATGTTGCTCCTCCAATTCACTCCTCCAAGTCACCTCTATATGTCTTCCATGTCACTACTCCATGTCACTCCTCCATGTCGCTCACCCATGTCCCTCCACGATGTCACTACTTCATGTCACTCCTCCATGTCGCTCCTCCGTGTTGCTCCTCCACATCAATCCTCTATGTCACTCCTCCATGTAACGCCTACATGTAGCTACTCCATGTCACTACTCCATGTCACTCCTCCATGTCGCTCCTCCGTGTTGCTCCTCCAAGTCACTCCTCCATGTAACTCCTAAATTTAGCAACTCCATGTCACTCCTCCATGTCACTCCTCCAGGTCACTCCTCCAGGTCGCTACTCAAAGTCACTCATCCATGTAACTACACCAACTCACTCCTCAATGTCACTCCTCCATGTCACTACTTCATGTCACTCCTCCATGTCGCTACACAAACTCAACCCTCCTGGTCACTCCTCTATGTCACTCATCCATGTCATTCCTCCATGTCACTCCTTTATGTCACTCCTCCAATTACTCCTCCATGTCACTCCTCCATGTCACTCATCCATGTCCCTCCGCCATGTCACTCCACCCTATCAATCTTCCTTGGTGATCCGACCTGTCACTTCTCCATATCACAACACAAACTCAACCCTCCATGTCACTCCTCCATGTCACTCCTCCATGTCACTCCTTTATGTCACTCCTCCAATTCACTCACCCATGTCCCTACACGATGTCACTCCACCATATCAACCCTCCTTCCTGATCAACCCTGTCACTTCTGCAAGTCACTCCTCCATGTCCCTCCTCCATGTCACTACTCCATGTCACTCCTCCATGTCACTTCTCCGTGTTGCTCCTCCACATCAATCCTCTTTGTAACTCCTCCATGTTGCTCCTCCATTACACTACTCCATGTCACTCCTGCATGTCGCACCTCCGTGTTGCTCCTCCAAGTCACTCCTCCATGTAACTCCTCCATGTGGCTACTCCATGTCACTCCTCCATGTCGCTGCCCAAACTCACTCCTCATGTCACTCCTCCATGTCACTCCTCCAAGTCACTCATCCATGTCCCTCCGCCATGTCACTCCACCATATCAATCTTCCTTGGTGTTCCGCCCTGTTACTTCTCCATGTCACTCCTCCATGTCTCTCCTCCAAGAAATTCCTCTATGTCACTCCTCCATGTCACTCCTACATGTCACTCCACCATGTCTCTCCTCTATACCGCTCTAACAACTCACTCCTCCATGTCACTCCTACATGTCACTCCACCATTTCACTCCTCCATGTCACTCCTCCAGGTCACTCCTCCATGTCGCTACACCAACTTACTCCTCAATGTCACTCCTTCATGTCACTCCTCCATTACTCTCCTCCATGTCGCTATAACAACTCACTCCTCCATTTCACTCCTCCAGGTCACTCCTCCAAGTCGCTACTCAAAGTCACTCCTCCATGTCACTACACCAACTCACTCGTCTATGTCACTCCTACATGTCACTCCTCCATGTCTCTCCTCTATATCGCTCTAACAACTCACTCCTCCATTTCACTCCTCCATGTCACTCCACCATTTCACTCCTCCATGTCACTCCTCCAGGTCACTCCTCCATGTCGCTACACCAACTTTCTCCTCAATGTCACTCCTTCATGTCACTCCTCCATTTCTATCCTCCATGTCGCTATAACAACTCACTCCTCCATCTCACTCCTCCAGGTCACTCCTCCAAGTCGCTACTCAAAGTCACTCAACCATGTCACTACACCAACTCACTCCTCAATGTCACTCCTCAATGTCACCACTTCATGTCACTCCTCCTTGTCGCTACTCAAACTCAAACCTCCTTTACACTCTTTCATGTCACTCCTCCATATCGCTCCTCCATGTCCCTCCTCCATGTCACTCCTCCATGTCATTCCTCCATGTCACTCCTCCATGTGACTCCTCCATGTCGCTAAACCAACTCACTCCTCATGTCACTCGAACATGTCACTCATCCATATCATTTCTCCATGTCACTCTTCCATGTCACTCCTTTATGTCAGTCCTCCAAGTCACTTCTCCATGTCACTCATCCATGTCACTACTCCAACTCAATACTCCTTGTCACTCCTCCATATCACTCCTCCATTTCACTCCTCCATGTCACTCCTCATTGTGACTTCTCCATGTCACTCCTCCATATCACTCCTCAATTTCGCTACACCAACTCACTCCTCCATGTCACTTCTCCATGTCACTCCTCCATGTCAGACATCCATGTCATTAATCATGTCACTACTTTATATCACTCCTCCAATTCACTCCTCCATGTTGCTCCTCCACATAACTCCTCTATGTCACTACTCCATGTCACTCATCCATGTCACTACTCCATATAACTCCTGTGGTATATTTTCAGGTCATGCACAGGACAGGGAGGCCCTTACTGTAAACACATATGTAAGAAGCATATGTGGAGACATTTATGGCCATACGCTAAGACCAGGCTGAAAGATGAACATATAGGATAACAGAGACATATATGGTCTTACGTTCAGCTCAGATTTTGCATGATGTGGTCATACGTTCAGCCTTGATGTTACATGACATGAACCTGATATAAGGAGAAGGGAGAGCCCCGAAGTGCGGGTACTTTCAGATCTGACTTGAGACCTCCGGGCGTTCTAGACGTTCGTTATGACATTTGTTGCTTGTTTGTAATAAACTCTATTATACCAGCAAGAACAGTGTCCGCGGAACTCCTTTCTCATCACTTCAACAGCACTGTCACAGAGAAGATACCACACTCCTCCATGTCACTTCTATATGTCTTCCATGTAACTCCTCCATGTTACTCCTCCATTTCACTCCTCCAAGTCTCTCCTCCATTTTGCTCCTCTATGTCACTCCTCCATGTCACTCCTCCATATCACTCAACCATATGACTTCTCAAAGTCTTCCATGTCATTTCTCCATGGCTCTCATCCGTTTCGCTCCTCCGTGTCACTCCTCCACGTCACTCCTCCATATAACTCCTCCTTGCTAATACATGTCTCTATTCTATGTCGCTCCTCCATGTCAATCTTCCATTTCATTCCTCCATGTCACTCCTTTATATCACTTCTCAAAGTAAATGCTCCATGTCGCTACTCCATGTGACTCCTCCATGTCGCTCCACCCACTGACTCCTCCATGTCACTCCTCCATGTCACTCTTCCTTGCTCCTCAATGTCACTCCTCCATGTCACTACTCTATGTCACTCCTCCATGTCACTCCTCCATGTCACTCCTCCTTGTTGCTCCTCCATGTCACTCCTCCATGTTGCTCCTCCACATCACTCCTCTATGTTACTCCTCCATGTCACTCCTCCATGTTGATCATCCATGTCACTCCTCCATGTCACTCATCCATGTTGATCCTCCATGTAGATCCTTCATTTTGATCCTTCATGTCGCTCCTCCTTGTCACTCCTCCATGTCACTACTCAATGATGATCCACCATGTAACTTCTCCAAGTATTCAATGTCATGTCTCTCGTCCATGTAGCTCCACATTGTCACTCCTCCATATCACTCCTACGTGTCACTTCTACATGTTTTCCATGTCACTCCTCCATGTGAC
This sequence comes from Sebastes schlegelii, assembly GCA_014673565.1. Lineage (NCBI taxonomy): Eukaryota > Metazoa > Chordata > Actinopteri > Perciformes > Sebastidae > Sebastes > Sebastes schlegelii. Next base: position 31,635,965 of record CM025825.1, read on the forward strand.
TCCTCCATGTCGCTAAACCAACTCACTCCTCTTGTCACTCCTCCATGTCACTCATCCATGTCATTTCTCCATGTCACTCTTCCATTTCACTCCTTTATGTTAGTCCTCCAAGTCACTCCTCCATGTCGCTACTCATTGTGACTCCTCCATGTCGCTCCACCAACTCACTCCTCCATGTTACTCCTCCATGTCACTCCTCCACATCACTCCTCTATGTCACTCCTCCATGTCACACCTACATGTCACTCCTACATGTCGTTACTCCACTTCACTCCTCCATGTCGCTACGCCAACTCACTTCTCATGTCACTCCTCCGTGTCGATACTCCATGTCACTCCTCCATGTAACTCTTCCATGTCGCTCCTCCATTTAATTTCTCCAAGTCTTCAATGTCATGTCTCTTATCGTTGTAGCTCCACATTGTCACTCCTCTATGTAACTCCTCCATGTCACTCCTCCATGTAGCTACTCCATTTCACTCCTCCATGTAACTCTTCTATGTCACTCCTCCGTGTTGCTCCTCCACATCAATTCTCTATGTCACTACTCCATGTCACTCCTCCATGTCGCTATTCCATGTCTGTCCTCCATGTCGCTACACCAACTCACTCTTCCATGTCACTTCTCCATGTCTCTTCTCCATGTCACTCCTCCTTGTCAATACACCAACTCAAACCTCTTTGTCCATCCTCCATGTTACTCCTCCGTGTTGCTCCTCCATGTAACTCCTCCATGTCACTCCTCCATGTCGCTACTCTATGTGACTCCTCCATTTCGCTCCACCAACTCCTTCCTCCATGTTACTCCTCCATGTCACTCCTCCATGTCAATCCTTTATGTCACTCCTCCAAGATACTCCTCCTTTTCGCTCTTCCATGTTGCTCCTCCATGTCTCTCCTCCATGTCACTCATCCATGTCACTCCTCTATGTCACTCCTCCATATCACTCCTCTATGTCACTCGTCCATGTCACTCCTCCATGTAACTCCTCCATGTAGCTACTCCATGTCACTCCTCCATGTCACTCCTCCATGTCCCTCTGCCATGTCACTCCAGCATATCAATCCTCCTTCCTGATAAACCCTGTCACTTCTCTATGTCACTCCTCCATGTCTCTCATCCACGTCAATCCTCTATGTCACTCCTCCATGTCACTCCTCCATGACGCTATTCCATGTCACTCCTCCTTATCCCTACACCAACTCAATCTTCCTTGTCACTCGTCCAAGTCACTCCACCATATCAATCCTCCTTGCTGATCCGCCCTGTCACTTCTCCATGTCACTCCTCCATGTCATTTCTATATGTCTTCCATGTCACTCCTCCATGTCGCTCCCCCTTGTCACTCCTCCATGTCACTCCTCCATGTCGCTCTTCCAAGTTGCTCCTCCATGTCACTCCTCCATGTCACTGTTCCAAGTCACTCACCCATGTCCCTCCACAATGTCACTCCACCATATCAATCTTCCTTGGTGATCCGCCCTGTCAATTCTCCATGTCACTCTTCAATGTCATTCCTCCATGTCACTCCTCATGTCACTCCTCCATGTCACTGTTCCAAGTCACTCACCCATGTCCCTTCACGATGTCACTCCACCATATCAACCCTCCTTTGTTATCCGCCCTGTCACTTCTCCATGTCACTCTTTCATGTCTCTCCTCCACGTCACTCCTTCATGTCACTCCTCCATGTCACTCCTCCATGTCTCTCCTCCATGTTACTCTAACAACTCACTCCTCCATGTCACTCCACCATTTCACTCCTCCATGTCACTCCTCCAGGTCACTCCTCCATGTCGCTACTCAAAGTCACTCCTCCATGTTACTACACCAACTCACTCCTCAGGGTCACTCCTCCATGTCACTACTTCATGTCACTCCTCCATGTCGCTACACAAACTCAATCATACTATACATTCTTTCATGTCACTCCTCCATATCACTCCTCCATGTCAATCCTCCATGTCACTCCTCCATGTCACTCCTTTATGTCACTCCTCCAAGTTACTCCTAAATGTCGCTACTCCATGTGACTACTCCATGTTGCTCCACCAACTCACTCCTCCATGTTAATCCTCCAGGTTGCTCCTCCAATTCACTCCTCCAAGTCACCTCTATATGTCTTCCATGTCACTCCTCCATGTTCTTCCTCCATGTCACTACTCCATGTCACTCCTCCATGTCGCTCCCCCGTGTTCCTACTCCATTTCACTTCTCCAAGTCACTCACCCATGTCCTTCCAAGATGTCACTACTTCATGTCACTCCTCCGTGTTGATCCTCCACATCAATCCTCTTTGTCACTCCTCCATGTAACGCCTACATGTAGCTACTCCATGTCACTACTCCATGTCACTCCTCCATGTCGCTCCTCCGTGTTGCTCCTCCAAGTCACTCCTCCATGTAACTCCTACATTTAGCTACTCCATGTCACTCATCCATGTCACTCCTCCAGGTCACTCCTCCAGGTCGCTACTCAAAGTCACTCATCCATGTAACTACACCAACTCACTCCTCAATGTCACTCCTCCATGTCACTACTTCATGTCAGTCCTCCATGTCGCTACACAAACTCAACCCTCCTTGTCACTCCTCTATGTCACTCATCCATGTCATTCCTCCATGTCACTCCTTTATGTCACTCCTCCAATTACTCCTACATGTCACTCCTCCATGTCACTCATCCATGTCCCTCCGCCATGTCACTCCACCCTATCAATCTTCCTTGGTGATCCGACCTGTCACTTCTCCATGTCACAACACAAACTCAATCCTCCTTGTCACTCCTCCATGTCACTCATCCATGTCACTCCTCCATGTCACTCCTTTATGTCACTCCTCCAATTCACTCACCATGTCACCTCTATATGTCTTCCATGTCACTCCTCCATGTCCATCCTCCATGTCACTACTCCATGTCACTCCTCTGTGTTGCTCCTCCATGTCACTTCTCCAAATCACTCACCCATGTCCCTCCACGATGTCACTCCACCATATCAACTCTGTTTCCTGATCAACCCTGTCAGTTCTCCAAGTCACACCTTCATGTCCATCCTCCATGTCACTACTACACATCAATCTTCTATGTCACTCCTCCATGTCACTCCTCCATGTCGCTATTCCATGTTACTCCTCCATGTCGTTCCACCAACTCCTTCCTCCATGTTACTCCTCCATGTCACTCCTCCATGTCAATCCTTTATGTCACTCCTCCAAGTTACTCCTCCATGCCACTTCACCATTTCACTCCTCCATGTCACACCTCCAGGTCACTCCTCCATGTCGGTACTCAAAGTCACTCCTCCATGTTGCTACACCAACTCATTCCTCATGTCACTCCTCCATGTCACTACTTCATGTCACTCCTCCATGTCGCTCCTCTGTGTTGCTCCTCCTTGTCACTCCTCCAAGTCACTCCTCCATGTCCCTCCTCCATGTCACTACTCCATGTCACTCCTCCATGTCACTCCTCCGTGTTGCTCCTCCACATCAATCCTCTAAGTAACTCCTCCATGTTGCTCCTCCAAGTCACTCCTCCATGTAACTCCTACATGTAGCTACTCCATTACACTACTCCATGTCACTCCTCCATGTCGCTCCTCCGTGTTGCTCCTCCAAGTCACTCCTCCATGTAACTCCTCCATGTAGCTACTCCATGTAACTCCTCCATGTCACTCCTCCAGGTCACTCCTCCAAGTCGCTACTCAAAGTCACTCCTCCATGTCACTACACCAACTCACTCGTCTATGTCACTCCTCCATGTCACTCCTACATGTCACTCCTCCATGTCTCTCCTCTATATCACTCTAACAACTCACTCCTCCATGTCACTCTTCCATGTCACTCCACCATTTCACTCCTCCATGTCACTCATCCAGGTCACTCCTCCATGTCGCTACACCAACTTACTCCTCAATGTCACTCCTTCTTGTCACTCCTCCATTTCTCTCCTCCATGTCGCTATAACAACTTACTCCTCCATGTCACTCCTACATGTCACTCCTCCATGTCTCTCCTCTATATCACTCTAACAACTCACTCCTCCAGTTCACTACTCCATGTCACTCCTCCATGTCACTCCTCCTTGTCGCTATTCCATGTCAGTACTCCATGTCACTCCTCCAAGTTACTCCTCCATGCCACTTCACCATTTCACTCCTCCATGTCACACCTCCAGGTCACTCCTCCATGTCGGTACTCAAAGTCACTCCTCCATGTTGCTACACCAACTCATTCCTCATGTCACTCCTCCATGTCACTACTTCATGTCACTCCTCCATGTCGCTCCTCTGTGTTGCTCCTCCTTGTCACTCCTCCAAGTCACTCCTCCATGTCCCTCCTCCATGTCACTACTCCATGTCACTCCTCCATGTCACTCCTCCGTGTTGCTCCTCCACATCAATCCTCTAAGTAACTCCTCCATGTTGCTCCTCCAAGTCACTCCTCCATGTAACTCCTACATGTAGCTACTCCATTACACTACTCCATGTCACTCCTCCATGTCGCTCCTCCGTGTTGCTCCTCCAAGTCACTCCTCCATGTAACTCCTCCATGTAGCTACTCCATGTAACTCCTCCATGTCACTCCTCCAGGTCACTCCTCCAAGTCGCTACTCAAAGTCACTCCTCCATGTCACTACACCAACTCACTCGTCTATGTCACTCCTCCATGTCACTCCTACATGTCACTCCTCCATGTCTCTCCTCTATATCACTCTAACAACTCACTCCTCCATGTCACTCTTCCATGTCACTCCACCATTTCACTCCTCCATGTCACTCATCCAGGTCACTCCTCCATGTCGCTACACCAACTTACTCCTCAATGTCACTCCTTCTTGTCACTCCTCCATTTCTCTCCTCCATGTCGCTATAACAACTTACTCCTCCATGTCACTCCTACATGTCACTCCTCCATGTCTCTCCTCTATATCACTCTAACAACTCACTCCTCCAGTTCACTACTCCATGTCACTCCTCCATGTCACTCCTCCTTGTCGCTATTCCATGTCAGTACTCCATGTCACTCCTCCATTTCACTCTTCCATGTCGCTACTCTATGTCACTCCTCCATGTCGCTACACCAACTCAATCCTCCTTTTCACTCCTCCATGTCGCTCCTCCATGTTGCTCCTCCATGTCCCTCCGCCATTTCACTCCACCATATCAATCTTCTTTGGTGATCCGCCCTGTCACTTCTCCATGTCACTCTTCCATGTCTGTCCGCAACGTCACTCCTCTATGTCACTCCTCCATGTCACTCCTCCATGTCACTCCTCCATGTCTCTCCTCCATGTCGCTATAACAACTCACTTCTCCATGTCACTCCACCATTTCACTCCTCCATGTCACTCCTCCAGTTCACTCCTCCATGTCGCTACTCAAAGTCACTCCTCCATGTCACTACACCAACTCACTCCTCAATGTCACTCCTTCATGTCACTACTTCATGTCACTCCTCCATGTCGCTACTCCATATGACTCCTCCATGTCGCTCCACCAACTCACTCCTCCATGTTACGCCTCCATGTAATTCCTCCATGTCACTCCTCTATGTAACTCCTCCATGTAGCTACTCCATGTCACTCCTCCATGTCACTACACAAACTCACTCCTCATGTCACTACTCCATGTCACTCCTCCATTTCACTCCTCCAAGTCACTCATCCATGTCCCTCCGCCATGTCACTCCACCATATCAACCCTCCTTCCTGATCAACCCTGTCACATCTCCAAGTCACTCCTCCATGTCCCTCCTCCATGTCACTACTCCTTGTCACTATTCCATGTCAGTCCTCCATGTCGCTACATCAACTCTCTCTTCCATGTCACTCCTCCATGTTGCTCCTCCATGTTGCTCCTCCATGTCCATCCTCCATGTCACTCCTCCATGTATTTCCTCCATATCGCTACTCTGTGTCACTACTCTAAGTCACTCCTCCATGTCCATCCTCCATGTCACTACTCCACATCAATCCTCTATGTCACTCCTCCATATCACTCCTCCATGTCACTCCTCCATGTCACTCATCCATGTCCCTCCGCCATGTCACTCCACCCTATCAATCTTCCTTGGTGATCCGACCTGTCGCTTCTCCATGTCACTACTCCATGTCACTCCTCCATGTCGCTCCTCCGTGTTGCTCCTCCACATCAATCCTCTTTGTCACTCCTCCATGTCACTCCTCCATGTCACTCCTCCATGTCGCTATTCCATGTCAGTACTCCATGTCGCTACATCAACTCACTCTTTCATGTTACTCCTCCATGTCACTCCTATATGTCACTCGTCCATGTCACTCCTCAATGTAACACCTCAATTTAGCTACTCCATGTCACTCCTCCGTGTCACTACACAAACTCACTCCTCATGTCACTACTCCATGTCACTCCTCCATGTCCCTCCTCCATGTCACTACTCCTTGTCGCTATTCCATGTCAGTCCTCCATGTCGCTACACCAACTCACTCTTCCATGTCACTCCTCCATGTCGCTCCTCCATGTTGCTCCTCCATGTCCATCCTCCATGTCACTCATCAATGTCACTCATCCATGTCCCTCCGCCATGTCACTCCACCATATAAATCTTCCTTTGTGATCTTCCCTGTCACTCCCCCATGTCACTTCTCCATGTCGCTCTAACAACTCACTCCTCCATGTCATTCATCCATGTCATTACTCCATGTCACTCCTTTATGTCACTCCTCCAATACACTCCTCCTTGTCACCTCTATAAGTCTTCCATGTCACTCCTCCATGTCCATCCTCCATGTCACTACTCCATATCACTCCTCCATTTCGCTCCTCCGTGTTGCTCCTCCTTGTCACTCCTCCAAGTCACTCACCCATGTCCTTCCACGATGTCACTCCACCATATAAACCCTCCTTCCTGATCAACCCTGTCACTCCTCCAAGTCACTCACCCATGTCACTACTCCATGTCACTCCCCCATGTCGCACCTTTTGTGTTGCTCCTCCTTGTCACTCCTCCAAGTCACTCACCCATGTCCCTCCATGATGTCACTACTCCACATCAATCCTCTATGTCACTCCTCCATGTTGCTCCTCCAAGTCACTCCTCTATGTAACTCCTACATGTAGCTACTCCATGTCACTACTCCATGTCGCTCATCCTTGTTGCTCCTCCAAGTCACTCCTCCATTTCACTCCTCCATGTCACTCCTCCAGTTCACTCCTCCATGTCGCTACTAAAAGTCACTCCTCCATGTCACTACACCAACTCACTCCTCAATGTCACTCCTTCATGTCACTACTTCATGTCACTCCTCCATGTCGCTACTCCATATGACTCCTCCATGTCGCTCCACCAACTCACTCCTCCATGTTACGCCTCCATGTAATTCCTCCATGTCACTCCTCTATGTAACTCCTCCATGTAGCTACTCCATGTCACTCCTCCATGTCACTACACAAACTCACTCCTCATGTCACTACTCCATGTCACTCCTCCATTTCACTCCTCCAAGTCACTCATCCATGTCCCTCCGCCATGTCACTCCACCATATCAACCCTCCTTCCTGATCAACCCTGTCACATCTCCAAGTCACTCCTCCATGTCCCTCCTCCATGTCACTACTCCTTGTCACTATTCCATGTCAGTCCTCCATGTCGCTACATCAACTCTCTCTTCCATGTCACTCCTCCATGTTGCTCCTCCATGTTGCTCCTCCATGTCCATCCTCCATGTCACTCCTCCATGTATTTCCTCCATATCGCTACTCTGTGTCACTACTCTAAGTCACTCCTCCATGTCCATCCTCCATGTCACTACTCCACATCAATCCTCTATGTCACTCCTCCATATCACTCCTCCATGTCACTCCTCCATGTCACTCATCCATGTCCCTCCGCCATGTCACTCCACCCTATCAATCTTCCTTGGTGATCCGACCTGTCGCTTCTCCATGTCACTACTCCATGTCACTCCTCCATGTCGCTCCTCCGTGTTGCTCCTCCACATCAATCCTCTTTGTCACTCCTCCATGTCACTCCTCCATGTCACTCCTCCATGTCGCTATTCCATGTCAGTACTCCATGTCGCTACATCAACTCACTCTTTCATGTTACTCCTCCATGTCACTCCTATATGTCACTCGTCCATGTCACTCCTCAATGTAACACCTCAATTTAGCTACTCCATGTCACTCCTCCGTGTCACTACACAAACTCACTCCTCATGTCACTACTCCATGTCACTCCTCCATGTCCCTCCTCCATGTCACTACTCCTTGTCGCTATTCCATGTCAGTCCTCCATGTCGCTACACCAACTCACTCTTCCATGTCACTCCTCCATGTCGCTCCTCCATGTTGCTCCTCCATGTCCATCCTCCATGTCACTCATCAATGTCACTCATCCATGTCCCTCCGCCATGTCACTCCACCATATAAATCTTCCTTTGTGATCTTCCCTGTCACTCCCCCATGTCACTTCTCCATGTCGCTCTAACAACTCACTCCTCCATGTCATTCATCCATGTCATTACTCCATGTCACTCCTTTATGTCACTCCTCCAATACACTCCTCCTTGTCACCTCTATAAGTCTTCCATGTCACTCCTCCATGTCCATCCTCCATGTCACTACTCCATATCACTCCTCCATTTCGCTCCTCCGTGTTGCTCCTCCTTGTCACTCCTCCAAGTCACTCACCCATGTCCTTCCACGATGTCACTCCACCATATAAACCCTCCTTCCTGATCAACCCTGTCACTCCTCCAAGTCACTCACCCATGTCACTACTCCATGTCACTCCCCCATGTCGCACCTTTTGTGTTGCTCCTCCTTGTCACTCCTCCAAGTCACTCACCCATGTCCCTCCATGATGTCACTACTCCACATCAATCCTCTATGTCACTCCTCCATGTTGCTCCTCCAAGTCACTCCTCTATGTAACTCCTACATGTAGCTACTCCATGTCACTACTCCATGTCGCTCATCCTTGTTGCTCCTCCAAGTCACTCCTCCATGTCACTCCTCCATGTCGCTACACAAACTCACTCCTCATGTCAGTCCTCCATGTCACTCCTCCATGTCACTCCTCCAAGTCACTCACCCATGTCCCTCCGCGATGTCACTCCACCATATCAACCCTCCTTGATTAACCGCCCTGTCACTTCTCCATGTCACTCTTCCATGTCTCTCCTCCACGTCACTCCTCTATGTCACTCCTCCATGTCATTCCTCTATGTCACTCCTCCATGTCTCTCCTCCATTTTGCTCTAACAACTCACTCCTCCATGTCACTCCACCATTTCACTCCTCCATGTCACTCCTCCAGGTCACTCCTCCATGTCACTCATCCATGTCATTCCTCCATATCACTCGTTTATGTCACTCCTCAAATTCACTCCTCCATGTCACCTCTATATGTCTTCCATGTCACTTCTCCATGTCCATCCTCCATGTCACTCATCCATGTCACTCCTCCATGTCACTCCTCCAAGTCACTCCTCCATGTCACTAATCCATGTCATTCCTCCATGTCACTCCTTTATATCACTCCTCCAATTCACTCCTCCATGTAACTCCTACATGTCACTCATCCACGTCCCTCTGCCATGTCACTCCACCCTATCAATCTTCCTTGGTGATCCGACCTGTCACTTCTCCATGTCACTCTTCCATGTCTCTCCTCCACGTCACTCCTCTATGTCACTCCTCCATGTCACTCCTCCATGTCTCTCCTCCATGTTGCTCTAACAACTCACTCCTCCATGTCACTCCACCATTTCAATCATCCATGTCACTCCTCCAGCTCACTCCTCCATGTCACTACTCCATGTCACTAATCCATGTCATTTCTCCATGTCACTCCTTTATGTCACTCCTCCATGTCACTCTTCCATGTCGCTACTCTATGTCACTTCTCCATATCACTACATCAACTCAATCCTCCTTTTCACTCCTCCATGTCGCTCCTCCATGTTGCTCCTCCATGTCCCTCCGCCATGTCACTCCACCATATCAATCTTCCTTGGTGATCCGCCCTGTCACTTCTCCATGTCACTCTTCCATGTCTGTCCTCAACGTCACTCCTCTATGTCACTCCTCCATGTCACTCCTCCATGTCACTCCTCCATGTCTCTCCTCCATGTTGCTCTAACAACTCACTCCTCCATGTCACTCCACCATTTCAATCATCCATGTCACTCCTCCAGCTCACTCCTCCATGTCACTACTCCATGTCACTAATCCATGTCATTTCTCCATGTCACTCCTTTATGTCACTCCTCCATGTCACTCTTCCATGTCGCTACTCTATGTCACTTCTCCATATCACTACATCAACTCAATCCTCCTTTTCACTCCTCCATGTCGCTCCTCCATGTTGCTCCTCCATGTCCCTCCGCCATGTCACTCCACCATATCAATCTTCCTTGGTGATCCGCCCTGTCACTTCTCCATGTCACTCTTCCATGTCTGTCCTCAACGTCACTCCTCTATGTCACTCCTCCATGTCACTCCTCCATGTCACTCCTCCATGTTTCTCCTCCATGTCGCTATAACAACTCACTCCTCCATGTCACTCCACCATTTCACTCCTCCATGTCACTCCTCCAGGTCACTACTTCATGTCACTCCTCCATGTCGCTACTCCATATGACTCCTCCATGTTGCTCCACCAACTCACTCTTCCACGTCGCTCCTCCATGTTGCTCTTCCATGTCACTCCTCCATGTAACTTATCTATGTCCCTCCGCCATGTCACTACACCAACTCAATCCTTTTCGTCACTCCTCCATGTCACTCATCCATGTCACTTCTATATGTCTTCCATGTCACTGTCCGTCCTCCATGTCGCTACACCAACTCACTCCTCCATGTCACTCCTCCATATCGCTACTCCATGTCATTCCTCCTTGTCACTCTTCCATGTCGCTCCTCCATGTCTATCCTTCATGTAACTCCTCCAAGTTACTCCTCCATGTCACTTCTATATGTCTTCCATGTCACTCCTCCATGTTCCTCCTCCATGTCACTCCTCCACATCACTCCTCTATGTCACTCCTCCATGTCGCTACACCAACTCAACCCTCCTTGTAACTCCTTCATGTAACTCTTCTATGTCACTCCTCCATGTCACACCTCCATGTCACTCCTCCATGTCGCTACACCAACTCATTCCTCATGTCACTCCTCAATGTCACTACTCCATGTCACTAATCCATGTCATTTCTCCATGTCACTCCTTTATGTCACTCCTCCAAGTCACTCCTCAATTTCACTTCTATATAACTTCCATGTCACTCCTCCATGTCAAACCTTTATGTCACTCCTCCAAGTTACTCCTCCATGCCACTCCACCATTTCACTCCTCCATGTCACACCTCCAGGTCACTCCTCCATGTCGGTACTCAAAGTCACTCCTCCATGTTGCTACACCAACTCATTCCTCATGTCACTCCTCCATGTCACTACTTCATGTCACTCCTCCATGTCGCTCCTCCGTGTTGCTCCTCCTTGTCACTCCTCCAAGTCACTCCTTCATGTCCCTCCTCCATGTCACTACTCCATGTCACTCCTCCATGTCACTCCTCCGTGTTGCTCCTCCAAGTCACTCCTCCATGTCACTCCTCCATGTCACTCCTCCAGGTCACTCCTCCAAGTCGCTACTCAAAGTCACTCCTCCATGTCACTACACCAACTCACTCATCTATGTCACTCCTCCATGTCACTCCTACATGTCACTCCTCCATGTCTCTCCTCTATATCGCTCTAACAACTCACTCCTCCATGTCACTCTTCCATGTCACTCCACCATTTCACTCCTCCATGTCACTCCTCCAGGTCACTCCTCCATGTCGCTACACCAACTTACTCCTCAATGTCACTCCTCCATGTCACTCCTCCAGGTAACTCCTCCAAGTCGCTACTCAAAGTCACTCAACCATGTCACTACACCAACTCACTCCTCAATGTCACTCCTCAATGTCACTACTTCATGTCACTCCTCCATATCGCTACTCAAACTTAACCCTCCTTTACAATCTTTCATGTCACTCCTCCATATCGCTCCTTTATGTCACAACTCCAATTCACTCCTCCATGTCCATCCTCCATGTCACTACTCCATATCAAACCTTTATGTCACTCCTCCATGTCACTCCTCCATGTCACTCTAACAACTCACTCCTCCATGTTATTCCTCCATGTCACTCCTTTATGTCACAACTCCAATTCACTCCTCCATGTCCATCCTCCATGTCACTACTCCATATCAAACCTTTATGTCACTCCTCCATGTCACTCCTCCATGTCACTCTAACAACTCACTCCTCCATGTCACCCCACCATTTCACTCCTCCATGTCACTCCTCCAGGTCACTCCTCCATGTCCCTACTCAAAGTCACTCCTCCATGTCACGACACCAACTCAATCCTTCTTGTCACTCCTCCATGTCACTACTTCATGTCACTCCTCCATGTCGCTACTCCATGTTACTCCTCCATGTCGCTCCACCAACTCACTCCTCCACTTCGCTCCTCCATGTTGCTCTTCCATGTCACTCCTCCATGTAATTCATCTATGTCCCTCTGCCATGTCACTACACCAACTAAATCCTTCTTATCACTCCTCCATGTCACTCATCCATGTCACTTCTATATGTCTTCCATGTCACTCCTCCATGTTCCTCCTCCATGTCACTCCTCCACATCACTACTCTATGTCACTCCTCCGTGTTGCTCCTCCATGTCACTCCTCCATGTCTCTCCTCCACAAAATTCCTCTATGTCACTCCTCCATGTCACTCCTACATGTCACTCCTCCATGTCTCTCATCTATATCGCTCTAACAACTCACTCCTCCATGTCACTCCACCATATCAACCCTCCTTCCTGATCAACTGTGTCACTCCTCCATGTAACTCCTACATGTAGCTACTCCATGTCACTACTACATGTCACTCCTCCATGTCGCTCCTCCGTGTTGCTCCTCGAAGTCACTCCTCCATGTAACTCCTCCATGTAGCTACTCCATGTCACTCCTCCATGTCGCTACACAAACTCACTCCTCGTGTCACTCCTCCATGTCACTCCTCCAAGTCACTCATCCATGTCCCTCCGCCATGTCACTCCACCATATCAATCTTCCTTGGTGATCCCTCCTGTCAATTCTCCATGTCACTCCTCCATGTCTCTCCTTCACGAAATTCCTCTATGTCACTCCTCCATGTCACTCCTCCATATCACTCATCCATATGACTTCTCAAAGTCTTCCATGTCACTTCTCCATGGCTCTCATCCGTTTCGCTCCTCTGTGTCACTCCTACACGTCACTCCTCCATGTAACTCCTCCTTGCTAATACATGTCTCTATTCTATGTCACTCCTCCATGTCAATCTTCCATTTCATTCCTCCATGTCACTCGTTTATATAACTTCTCAAAGTAAATGCTCCATGTCGCTACTCCATGTGAATCCTCCATGTCGCTCCACCAACTGACTCCTCCATGTCACTCCTCCATGTCACTTTTCCATGTCATTCCACCATGTCACTCCTTTATGTCACTCCTCCAAGTCACTCCTCCATGTCACTTCTATATGTCTTCCATGTCACTCCTCCATATCCTTCCTTCATGTCACTCCTCCATGTCACTCCTCCATGTCGATCTTCTCTGTGACTCCTACAAGTCATTTTTCCATATCATTCCTTCATGAAGCTCCTCCATGTCACGCCTGCATGTCACTCTTCCTTGCTCCTCAATGTCACTCCTCCATGTCACTACTCTATGTCACTCCTCCATGTCACTCCTCCATGTCACTCCTCCTTGTCGCTCCTCCATGTCACTCCTCCATGTTGCTCCTCCATGTTGCTCCTCCACATCACTCCTCTATGTCACTCCTCCATGTCACTCCTCCATGTTGATTATCCATGTTACTCCTCCATGTCACTCATGCATGTTGATCCTCCATGTTGATCCTTAATTTAATCCTCCATGTCGCTCCTCTTTGTCACTCCTCCATGTCGCTACTCCAACTCAATACTCCTTGTCACTCCTCCATATCACTCCTCCATTTCACTCCTCCATTTCACTCCTCATTGTGACTTCTCCATGTCACTCCTCCATATCACTCCTCAATGTCGCTACACCAACTCAATCCTCCATGTCACTTCTCCATGTCACTCCTCCATGTCAGACATCCATGTCATTCCTCATGTCACTCCTTTATGTCACTCCTCCAATTCACTCCTCCATGTTGCTCATCCACATAACTCCTCTATGTCACTCCTCCATGTCACTCCTCCATGTCACTACTCCATATAACTCCTCCATGTCTCTCCTCCATGTCGCTCTAACAACTCACTCCTCCATGTCACTCCACCATATCACTCTTCCATGTCACTCCTCCAGGTCACTCCTCCATGTCACTCATCCATGTCATTCCTCCATGTCACTCGTTTATGTCACTCCTCCAATTCACTCCTCCATGTCACCTCTATATGTCTTCCATGTCACTCCTCCATGTCCATCCTCCATGTCACTACTCCATGTCACTCCTCCATGTTGCTCCTCCGTGTTGCTCATCCATGTCACTCCTACAAGTCATTCACCCATGTCCCTCCATGATGTCACTCCACCATATAAACCCTAGTTCCTTATCAACCCTGTCACTCCTCCAATTCACTCCTCCATGTCACCTCTATATGTCTTCCATGTCACTCCTTCATGTCCCTTCTCCATGTCTCTACTCCATGTCACTTCTCCATGTCAGTCCTCCATGTCGCTACACCAACTCACTCTTCCATGTCACTCCTCCATTTTGCTCCTCCATGTTGCTCTTCCATGTCACTCCTCCATGTCACTCATCCATGTCCCTCCGCCATGTCACTCCACCATATTAATCTTCCTTGGTGAGCCGCCCTGTCACTTCTCCATGTCACTCTTCCATGTCTCTCCTCCACGTCATTCCTCTATGTCACTCCTCCATGTCACTCCTCCATGTCAGTCCTCAATGTCGCTCCTCCATGCTGCTCCTCCGTGTCACTCCTCCATGTCACTCATCCATGTCCCTCCGCCATGTCACTCCACCATATCAATCTTCCTTGGTGATCCACCCTGTTACTTCTCCATGTCACTCCTCCATGTCTCTACTCCATGTCGCTCTAACAACTCACTCCTCCATGTCACTCCACCATTTCACCCCTTCATGTCACTCCTCAATGTCACTACTCCATGTCACTACACAATCTCAACCCTCCTTGTCACTTCTCCATGTCACTCATCCATTTCATTCCTCATGTCACTCCTCCAGGTCACTCCTCCATGTCACTCATCCATGTCATTCCTCCATGTCACTCGTTTATGTCACTCCTCCAATTCACTCCTCCATGTCACCTCTATATGTCTTCCATGTCACTCCTCCATGTCCATCCTCCATGTCACTACTCCATGTCACTCCTCCATGTTGCTCCTCCGTGTTGCTCATCCATGTCACTCCTACAAGTCATTCACCCATGTCCCTCCATGATGTCACTCCACCATATAAACCCTAGTTCCTTATCAACCCTGTCACTCCTCCAATTCACTCCTCCATGTCACCTCTATATGTCTTCCATGTCACTCCTTCATGTCCCTTCTCCATGTCTCTACTCCATGTCACTTCTCCATGTCAGTCCTCCATGTCGCTACACCAACTCACTCTTCCATGTCACTCCTCCATTTTGCTCCTCCATGTTGCTCTTCCATGTCACTCCTCCATGTCACTCATCCATGTCCCTCCGCCATGTCACTCCACCATATCAATCTTCCTTGGTGAGCCGCCCTGTCACTTCTCCATGTCACTCTTCCATGTCTCTCCTCCACGTCATTCCTCTATGTCACTCCTCCATGTCACTCCTCCATGTCAGTCCTCAATGTCGCTCCTCCATGCTGCTCCTCCGTGTCACTCCTCCATGTCACTCATCCATGTCCCTCCGCCATGTCACTCCACCATATCAATCTTCCTTGGTGATCCACCCTGTTACTTCTCCATGTCACTCCTCCATGTCTCTACTCCATGTCGCTCTAACAACTCACTCCTCCATGTCACTCCACCATTTCACCCCTTCATGTCACTCCTCAATGTCACTACTCCATGTCACTACACAATCTCAACCCTCCTTGTCACTTCTCCATGTCACTCATCCATTTCATTCCTCATGTCACTCCTTTATGTCACTCCTCCAATTCACTCTTCCATGTCTCTCCTCCACGTCACTCCTCTAAGTCACTCCTCCATGTCACTCCTCCATGTCACTACACCAACTCACTCCTCAATGTCACTCCTCCATGTCACTACTTCATGTCACTCCTCCATGTCGCTACACAAACTCAATCCTCCTTTACACTCTTTCATGTCACTGCTCCATATCGCTCCTCCATGTCCCTCCTCCATGTCACTCCTCCATGTCATTCCTCCATGTCACTCCTCCATGTATTTCCTCCATGTCGCTACTCTGTGTCACTTCTCCAAGTCACTCCTCCTTGTCCATCCTCCATGTCATGACTCCACATCAATCCTCTATGTCACTCCTCCATGTCACTCCTCCATGTCTCTCCTCCTTGTCACTCCACCATTTCACTCCTCCATGTAACTCCTCCATGCCGCTCCTCCATGTTGCTCCTCCAAGTCACTTCTCCATGTAGTTACTCCATGTCACTCATCCATGTCGCTACACAAACTCCCCCATGTCCATCCTCCATGTCACTACTCCACATCAATCCTCTATGTCACTCCTTCTTGTCACTCCTCCATGTCACTCCTCCATGTCACTCATCCATGTCCCTCCGCCATGTCACTCCACTCTATCAATCTTCCTTGGTGATCCGACCTGTCGCTACTCCATGTGACTACTCCATGTCACTCCTCCATGTCGCTCCTCCGTGTTGCTCCTCCACATCAATCCTCTTTGTCACTCCTCCATGTCACTCCTCCATGTCACTCCTCTATGTCGCTATTCCATGTCAGTACTCCATGTCGCTACTTCAACTCACTCTTTCATGTTACTCCTCCATGTCACTCCTCTATGTCACTCGTCCATGTCACTCCTCCATGTAACTCCTCCATGTAGCTACTCCATGTCACTCATTCATGTCACTACTCCATGTTACTCCTCCATTTCACTCCTCCAAGTCACTCATCCATGTCCCTCCGCCATATCACTCCACCATATCAACCCTCCTTCCTGATCAACCCTGTCACATCTCCAAGTCACTCCTCCATGTCCCTCCTGCATGTCACTTCTCCTTGTCGCTATTCCATGTCAGTCCTCCATGTCGCTACACCAACTCACTCTTCCATGTCACTCCTCCATGTCGCTCCTCCATGTTAAACCTCCATGTCCATCCTCCATGTCACTCCTCCATGTCCATCCTCCATGTCACTACTCCACATCAATCCTCTATGTCACTCCTCCATGTCACTCCTCCATGTCTCTCCTCCAAGTCGCTCCTCCGTGTTGCTTCTCCAAGTCACTTCTCCATGTAGTTACTCCATGTCACTCCTCCATGTTGCTACACTAACTCCTCCATGTCCATCCTCCATGTCACTCCTCCACATCAATCCTATATGTCACTCCTCCATGTCACTACTCCATGTCACTCCTCCATGTCACTCCTCCATGTCACTCCTCCATGTCCCTCCTCCATGTCACTACTCCTTGTCACTATTCCATGTCAGTCCTCCATGTCGCTACACCAACTCACTCTTCCATGTCACTCCTCCATATCAATCCTTCATGAAGCTCCTCCATATCAGTCCTCCATGTCACTTCTACATGTGACTCCTCAATGTCGCTACTCCAACTCAATACTCCTTGTCACTCCTCCATATCACTCCTCCATTTCACTCCTACATGTCACTCCTCATTGTGACTTCTCCATGTCATTCCTCCATATCACTCCTCAAAGTCGCTACACCAACTCACTCCTCCATGTCACTGCTCCATGTCACTCCTCCATGTCAGACATCCATGTCATTCCTCATGTCACTCCTTTATCTCACTCCTCCAATTCACTCCTCCATGTTGTTCCTCCACATAACTCCTCTATGTCACTCCTCCATGTCACTCCTCCATGTCACTACTCCATATAACTCCTCCATGTCTCTCCTCCATGTCGCTCTAACAACTCACTCCTCCATGTCACTCCACCATTTCACTCCTCCATGTCACTCCTCCAGGTCACTCCTCCATGTCACTCATCTATGTCATTCCTCCATGTCACTCGTTTATGTCACTCCTCCAATTCACTCCTCCATGTCACCTCTATATGTCTTCCATGTCACTCCTCCATGTCCATCCTCCATGTCACTACTCCATGTCACTCCTCCATGTTGCTCCTCTGTGTTGCTCCTCCATGTCACTCCTCCAAGTCATTCACCCATGTCCCTCCATGATGTCACTCCACCATATAAACCCTAGTTCCTTATCAACCCTGTCACTCCTCCAATTCACTCCTCCATGTCACCTCTATATGTCTTCCATGTCACTCCTTCATGTCCCTCCTCCATGTCTCTACTCCATGTCACTTCTCCATGTCAGTCCTCCATGTCGCTACACCAACTCACTCTTCCATGTCACTCCTCCATGTTGCTCCTCCATGTTGCTCTTCCATGTCACTCCTCCATGTCACTCATCCATGTCCCTCCGCCATGTCACTCCACCATATCAATCTTCCTTGGTGATCCGCCCTGTCACTTCTCCATGTCACTCTTCCATTTCTCTCCTCCACGTCATTCCTCTATGTCACTCCTCCATGTCACTCCTCCATGTCAGTCCTCAATGTCGCTCCTCCATGCTGCTCCTCCGTGTCACTCCTCCATGTCACTCATCCATGTCCCTCCGCCATGTCACTCCTCCAGGTCACTCCTCCAAGTCGCTACTCAAAGTCACTCCTCCATGTCACTACACCAACTCACTCATCTATGTCACTCCTCCATGTCACTCCTACATGTCACTCCTCCATGTCTCTCCTCTATATCGCTCTAACAACTCACTCCTCCATGTCACTCTTCCATGTCACTCCACCATTTCACTCCTCCATGTCACTCCTCCAGGTCACTCCTCCATGTCGCTACACCAACTTACTCCTCAATGTCACTCCTCCATGTCACTCCTCCAGGTAACTCCTCCAAGTCGCTACTCAAAGTCACTCAACCATGTCACTACACCAACTCACTCCTCAATGTCACTCCTCAATGTCACTACTTCATGTCACTCCTCCATATCGCTACTCAAACTTAACCCTCCTTTACAATCTTTCATGTCACTCCTCCATATCGCTCCTTTATGTCACAACTCCAATTCACTCCTCCATGTCCATCCTCCATGTCACTACTCCATATCAAACCTTTATGTCACTCCTCCATGTCACTCCTCCATGTCACTCTAACAACTCACTCCTCCATGTTATTCCTCCATGTCACTCCTTTATGTCACAACTCCAATTCACTCCTCCATGTCCATCCTCCATGTCACTACTCCATATCAAACCTTTATGTCACTCCTCCATGTCACTCCTCCATGTCACTCTAACAACTCACTCCTCCATGTCACCCCACCATTTCACTCCTCCATGTCACTCCTCCAGGTCACTCCTCCATGTCCCTACTCAAAGTCACTCCTCCATGTCACGACACCAACTCAATCCTTCTTGTCACTCCTCCATGTCACTACTTCATGTCACTCCTCCATGTCGCTACTCCATGTGACTCCTCCATGTCGCTCCACCAACTCACTCCTCCACTTCGCTCCTCCATGTTGCTCTTCCATGTCACTCCTCCATGTAATTCATCTATGTCCCTCTGCCATGTCACTACACCAACTAAATCCTTCTTATCACTCCTCCATGTCACTCATCCATGTCACTTCTATATGTCTTCCATGTCACTCCTCCATGTTCCTCCTCCATGTCACTCCTCCACATCACTACTCTATGTCACTCCTCCGTGTT
Organism: Sebastes schlegelii; assembly: GCA_014673565.1. NCBI lineage: Eukaryota > Metazoa > Chordata > Actinopteri > Perciformes > Sebastidae > Sebastes > Sebastes schlegelii. The sequence continues at coordinate 31,655,921 of CM025825.1, forward strand.
GCTCCTCCATGTCACTCCTCCATGTCTCTCCTCCACAAAATTCCTCTATGTCACTCCTCCATGTCACTCCTACATGTCACTCCTCCATGTCTCTCATCTATATCGCTCTAACAACTCACTCCTCCATGTCACTCCACCATATCAACCCTCCTTCCTGATCAACTGTGTCACTCCTCCATGTAACTCCTATATGTAGCTACTCCATGTCACTACTACATGTCACTCCTCCATGTCGCTCCTCCGTGTTGCTCCTCGAAGTCACTCCTCCATGTAACTCCTCCATGTAGCTACTCCATGTCACTCCTCCATGTCGCTACACAAACTCACTCCTCGTGTCACTCCTCCATGTCACTCCTCCAAGTCACTCATCCATGTCCCTCCGCCATGTCACTCCACCATATCAATCTTCCTTGGTGATCCCTCCTGTCAATTCTCCATGTCACTCCTCCATGTCTCTCCTTCACGAAATTCCTCTATGTCACTCCTCCATGTCACTCCTCCATATCACTCATCCATATGACTTCTCAAAGTCTTCCATGTCACTTCTCCATGGCTCTCATCCGTTTCGCTCCTCTGTGTCACTCCTACACGTCACTCCTCCATGTAACTCCTCCTTGCTAATACATGTCTCTATTCTATGTCACTCCTCCATGTCAATCTTCCATTTCATTCCTCCATGTCACTCGTTTATATAACTTCTCAAAGTAAATGCTCCATGTCGCTACTCCATGTGAATCCTCCATGTCGCTCCACCAACTGACTCCTCCATGTCACTCCTCCATGTCACTTTTCCATGTCATTCCACCATGTCACTCCTTTATGTCACTCCTCCAAGTCACTCCTCCATGTCACTTCTATATGTCTTCCATGTCACTCCTCCATATCCTTCCTTCATGTCACTCCTCCATGTCACTCCTCCATGTCGATCTTCTCTGTGACTCCTACAAGTCATTTTTCCATATCATTCCTTCATGAAGCTCCTCCATGTCACGCCTGCATGTCACTCTTCCTTGCTCCTCAATGTCACTCCTCCATGTCACTACTCTATGTCACTCCTCCATGTCACTCCTCCATGTCACTCCTCCTTGTCGCTCCTCCATGTCACTCCTCCATGTTGCTCCTCCATGTTGCTCCTCCACATCACTCCTCTATGTCACTCCTCCATGTCACTCCTCCATGTTGATTATCCATGTTACTCCTCCATGTCACTCATGCATGTTGATCCTCCATGTTGATCCTTAATTTAATCCTCCATGTCGCTCCTCTTTGTCACTCCTCCATGTCGCTACTCCAACTCAATACTCCTTGTCACTCCTCCATATCACTCCTCCATTTCACTCCTCCATTTCACTCCTCATTGTGACTTCTCCATGTCACTCCTCCATATCACTCCTCAATGTCGCTACACCAACTCAATCCTCCATGTCACTTCTCCATGTCACTCCTCCATGTCAGACATCCATGTCATTCCTCATGTCACTCCTTTATGTCACTCCTCCAATTCACTCCTCCATGTTGCTCATCCACATAACTCCTCTATGTCACTCCTCCATGTCACTCCTCCATGTCACTACTCCATATAACTCCTCCATGTCTCTCCTCCATGTCGCTCTAACAACTCACTCCTCCATGTCACTCCACCATATCACTCTTCCATGTCACTCCTCCAGGTCACTCCTCCATGTCACTCATCCATGTCATTCCTCCATGTCACTCGTTTATGTCACTCCTCCAATTCACTCCTCCATGTCACCTCTATATGTCTTCCATGTCACTCCTCCATGTCCATCCTCCATGTCACTACTCCATGTCACTCCTCCATGTTGCTCCTCCGTGTTGCTCATCCATGTCACTCCTACAAGTCATTCACCCATGTCCCTCCATGATGTCACTCCACCATATAAACCCTAGTTCCTTATCAACCCTGTCACTCCTCCAATTCACTCCTCCATGTCACCTCTATATGTCTTCCATGTCACTCCTTCATGTCCCTTCTCCATGTCTCTACTCCATGTCACTTCTCCATGTCAGTCCTCCATGTCGCTACACCAACTCACTCTTCCATGTCACTCCTCCATTTTGCTCCTCCATGTTGCTCTTCCATGTCACTCCTCCATGTCACTCATCCATGTCCCTCCGCCATGTCACTCCACCATATTAATCTTCCTTGGTGAGCCGCCCTGTCACTTCTCCATGTCACTCTTCCATGTCTCTCCTCCACGTCATTCCTCTATGTCACTCCTCCATGTCACTCCTCCATGTCAGTCCTCAATGTCGCTCCTCCATGCTGCTCCTCCGTGTCACTCCTCCATGTCACTCATCCATGTCCCTCCGCCATGTCACTCCACCATATCAATCTTCCTTGGTGATCCACCCTGTTACTTCTCCATGTCACTCCTCCATGTCTCTACTCCATGTCGCTCTAACAACTCACTCCTCCATGTCACTCCACCATTTCACCCCTTCATGTCACTCCTCAATGTCACTACTCCATGTCACTACACAATCTCAACCCTCCTTGTCACTTCTCCATGTCACTCATCCATTTCATTCCTCATGTCACTCCTCCAGGTCACTCCTCCATGTCACTCATCCATGTCATTCCTCCATGTCACTCGTTTATGTCACTCCTCCAATTCACTCCTCCATGTCACCTCTATATGTCTTCCATGTCACTCCTCCATGTCCATCCTCCATGTCACTACTCCATGTCACTCCTCCATGTTGCTCCTCCGTGTTGCTCATCCATGTCACTCCTACAAGTCATTCACCCATGTCCCTCCATGATGTCACTCCACCATATAAACCCTAGTTCCTTATCAACCCTGTCACTCCTCCAATTCACTCCTCCATGTCACCTCTATATGTCTTCCATGTCACTCCTTCATGTCCCTTCTCCATGTCTCTACTCCATGTCACTTCTCCATGTCAGTCCTCCATGTCGCTACACCAACTCACTCTTCCATGTCACTCCTCCATTTTGCTCCTCCATGTTGCTCTTCCATGTCACTCCTCCATGTCACTCATCCATGTCCCTCCGCCATGTCACTCCACCATATCAATCTTCCTTGGTGAGCCGCCCTGTCACTTCTCCATGTCACTCTTCCATGTCTCTCCTCCACGTCATTCCTCTATGTCACTCCTCCATGTCACTCCTCCATGTCAGTCCTCAATGTCGCTCCTCCATGCTGCTCCTCCGTGTCACTCCTCCATGTCACTCATCCATGTCCCTCCGCCATGTCACTCCACCATATCAATCTTCCTTGGTGATCCACCCTGTTACTTCTCCATGTCACTCCTCCATGTCTCTACTCCATGTCGCTCTAACAACTCACTCCTCCATGTCACTCCACCATTTCACCCCTTCATGTCACTCCTCAATGTCACTACTCCATGTCACTACACAATCTCAACCCTCCTTGTCACTTCTCCATGTCACTCATCCATTTCATTCCTCATGTCACTCCTTTATGTCACTCCTCCAATTCACTCTTCCATGTCTCTCCTCCACGTCACTCCTCTAAGTCACTCCTCCATGTCACTCCTCCATGTCACTACACCAACTCACTCCTCAATGTCACTCCTCCATGTCACTACTTCATGTCACTCCTCCATGTCGCTACACAAACTCAATCCTCCTTTACACTCTTTCATGTCACTGCTCCATATCGCTCCTCCATGTCCCTCCTCCATGTCACTCCTCCATGTCATTCCTCCATGTCACTCCTCCATGTATTTCCTCCATGTCGCTACTCTGTGTCACTTCTCCAAGTCACTCCTCCTTGTCCATCCTCCATGTCATGACTCCACATCAATCCTCTATGTCACTCCTCCATGTCACTCCTCCATGTCTCTCCTCCTTGTCACTCCACCATTTCACTCCTCCATGTAACTCCTCCATGCCGCTCCTCCATGTTGCTCCTCCAAGTCACTTCTCCATGTAGTTACTCCATGTCACTCATCCATGTCGCTACACAAACTCCCCCATGTCCATCCTCCATGTCACTACTCCACATCAATCCTCTATGTCACTCCTTCTTGTCACTCCTCCATGTCACTCCTCCATGTCACTCATCCATGTCCCTCCGCCATGTCACTCCACTCTATCAATCTTCCTTGGTGATCCGACCTGTCGCTACTCCATGTGACTACTCCATGTCACTCCTCCATGTCGCTCCTCCGTGTTGCTCCTCCACATCAATCCTCTTTGTCACTCCTCCATGTCACTCCTCCATGTCACTCCTCTATGTCGCTATTCCATGTCAGTACTCCATGTCGCTACTTCAACTCACTCTTTCATGTTACTCCTCCATGTCACTCCTCTATGTCACTCGTCCATGTCACTCCTCCATGTAACTCCTCCATGTAGCTACTCCATGTCACTCATTCATGTCACTACTCCATGTTACTCCTCCATTTCACTCCTCCAAGTCACTCATCCATGTCCCTCCGCCATATCACTCCACCATATCAACCCTCCTTCCTGATCAACCCTGTCACATCTCCAAGTCACTCCTCCATGTCCCTCCTGCATGTCACTTCTCCTTGTCGCTATTCCATGTCAGTCCTCCATGTCGCTACACCAACTCACTCTTCCATGTCACTCCTCCATGTCGCTCCTCCATGTTAAACCTCCATGTCCATCCTCCATGTCACTCCTCCATGTCCATCCTCCATGTCACTACTCCACATCAATCCTCTATGTCACTCCTCCATGTCACTCCTCCATGTCTCTCCTCCAAGTCGCTCCTCCGTGTTGCTTCTCCAAGTCACTTCTCCATGTAGTTACTCCATGTCACTCCTCCATGTTGCTACACTAACTCCTCCATGTCCATCCTCCATGTCACTCCTCCACATCAATCCTATATGTCACTCCTCCATGTCACTACTCCATGTCACTCCTCCATGTCACTCCTCCATGTCACTCCTCCATGTCCCTCCTCCATGTCACTACTCCTTGTCACTATTCCATGTCAGTCCTCCATGTCGCTACACCAACTCACTCTTCCATGTCACTCCTCCATATCAATCCTTCATGAAGCTCCTCCATATCAGTCCTCCATGTCACTTCTACATGTGACTCCTCAATGTCGCTACTCCAACTCAATACTCCTTGTCACTCCTCCATATCACTCCTCCATTTCACTCCTACATGTCACTCCTCATTGTGACTTCTCCATGTCATTCCTCCATATCACTCCTCAAAGTCGCTACACCAACTCACTCCTCCATGTCACTGCTCCATGTCACTCCTCCATGTCAGACATCCATGTCATTCCTCATGTCACTCCTTTATCTCACTCCTCCAATTCACTCCTCCATGTTGTTCCTCCACATAACTCCTCTATGTCACTCCTCCATGTCACTCCTCCATGTCACTACTCCATATAACTCCTCCATGTCTCTCCTCCATGTCGCTCTAACAACTCACTCCTCCATGTCACTCCACCATTTCACTCCTCCATGTCACTCCTCCAGGTCACTCCTCCATGTCACTCATCTATGTCATTCCTCCATGTCACTCGTTTATGTCACTCCTCCAATTCACTCCTCCATGTCACCTCTATATGTCTTCCATGTCACTCCTCCATGTCCATCCTCCATGTCACTACTCCATGTCACTCCTCCATGTTGCTCCTCTGTGTTGCTCCTCCATGTCACTCCTCCAAGTCATTCACCCATGTCCCTCCATGATGTCACTCCACCATATAAACCCTAGTTCCTTATCAACCCTGTCACTCCTCCAATTCACTCCTCCATGTCACCTCTATATGTCTTCCATGTCACTCCTTCATGTCCCTCCTCCATGTCTCTACTCCATGTCACTTCTCCATGTCAGTCCTCCATGTCGCTACACCAACTCACTCTTCCATGTCACTCCTCCATGTTGCTCCTCCATGTTGCTCTTCCATGTCACTCCTCCATGTCACTCATCCATGTCCCTCCGCCATGTCACTCCACCATATCAATCTTCCTTGGTGATCCGCCCTGTCACTTCTCCATGTCACTCTTCCATTTCTCTCCTCCACGTCATTCCTCTATGTCACTCCTCCATGTCACTCCTCCATGTCAGTCCTCAATGTCGCTCCTCCATGCTGCTCCTCCGTGTCACTCCTCCATGTCACTCATCCATGTCCCTCCGCCATGTCACTCCACCATATCAATCTTCCTTGGTGATCCACCCTGTTACTTCTCCATGTCACTCCTCCATGTCTCTACTCCATGTCGCTCTAACAACTCACTCCTCCATGTCACTCCACCATTTCACCCCTTCATGCCACTCCTCAATGTCACTCCTCCATGTCACTTTTCCATATCATTCCACCATGTCACTCCTTTATGTCACTCCTCCAAGTCACTCCTCCATGTCACTTCTATATGTCTTCCATGTCACTCCTCCATGTCCCTCGTTCATGTCACTCCTCCATGTCACTCCTCCATGTCGATCTTCACTGTGACTCCTACAAGTCACTTTTCCATATCAATCCTTCATGAAGCTCCTCCATATCAGTCCTCCATGTCACTTCTACATGTTTTCCATGTCACTCCTCCATGTGACTCCTCCATGTCGCTAAACCAACTCACTCGTCTTGTAACTCCTCCATGTCACTCATCTATGTCATTTCTCCATGTCACTCTTCCATGTCAATCCTTTATGTCAGTCCTCCAAGTCACTTCTCCATGTGACTCCTCAATGTCGCTACTCCAACTCAATACTCCTTGTCACTCCTCCATATCACTCCTCCATTTCACTCCTACATGTCACTCCTCATTGTGACTTCTCCATGTCATTCCTCCATATCACTCCTCAAAGTCGCTACACCAACTCACTCCTCCATGTCACTTCTCCATGTCACTCCTCCATGTCAGACATCCATGTCATTCCTCATGTCACTCCTTTATCTCACTCCTCCAATTCACTCCTCCATGTTGATCCTCCACATAACTCCTCTATGTCACTCCTCCATGTCACTCCTCCATGTCACTACTCCATATAACTCCTCCATGTCTCTCCTCCATGTCGCTCTAACAACTCACTCCTCCATGTCACTCCACCATTTCACTCCTCCATGTCACTCCTCCAGGTCACTCCTCCATGTCACTCATCTATGTCATTCCTCCATGTCACTCGTTTATGTCACTCCTCCAATTCACTCCTCCATGTCACCTCTATATGTCTTCCATGTCACTCCTCCATGTCCATCCTCCATGTCACTACTCCATGTCACTCCTCCATGTTGCTCCTCTGTGTTGCTCCTCCATGTCACTCCTCCAAGTCATTCACCCATGTCCCTCCATGATGTCACTCCACCATATAAACCCTAGTTCCTTATCAACCCTGTCACTCCTCCAATTCACTCCTCCATGTCACCTCTATATGTCTTCCATGTCACTCCTTCATGTCCCTCCTCCATGTCTCTAATCCATGTCACTTCTCCATTTCAGTCCTCCATGTCGCTACACCAACTCACTCTTCCATGTCACTCCTCCATGTTGCTCCTCCATGTTGCTCTTCCATGTCACTCCTCCATGTCACTCATCCATGTCCCTCCGCCATGTCACTCCACCATATCAATCTTCCTTGGTTATCCGCCCTGTCACTTCTCCATGTCACTCCTCCATGTCGCTACACAAACTCAATCCTCATATTGCTACTCTATGTCGCTACTCCATGTCACTCCTCCATGTCACTCCACCATTTCACTCCTCCATGTCACTCCTCCAGGTCACTCCTCCATGTTGCTACTTCATGTCACTCCTCCATGTCACTCCACCATTTCACTCCTCCATGTCACTCCTACAGGTCACTCCTCCATGTCGCTACTCAAAGTCACTCCTCCATGTCACTACACCAACTCACTCCTCAATGTCACTCCTCAATGTCACTACTTCATGTCACTCCTCCATGTCGTTACACAAACTCAATCCTCCTTTACACTCTTTCATGTCACTCCTCCATATCGCTCCTCCATGTCCCTCCTCCATGTCACTCCTCCATGTCATTCCTCCATGTCACTCCTCCATGTATTTCCTCCATGTCTCTACTCTGTGTCACTTCTCCAAGTCACTCCTCCATGTCCATCCTCCATGTCACGACTCCACATCAATCCTTTATGTCACTCATCCATGTCTCTCCTCCATGTCACTCCACCATTTTACTCCACCATTTCACTCCTCCATGTCACTCCTCCAGGTCACTCCTCCATGTTGCTACTTCATGTCACTCCTCCATGTCACTCCACCATTTCACTCCTCCATGTCACTCCTACAGGTCACTCCTCCATGTCGCTACTCAAAGTCACTCCTCCATGTCACTACACCAACTCACTCCTCAATGTCACTCCTCAATGTCACTACTTCATGTCACTCCTCCATGTCGTTACACAAACTCAATCCTCCTTTACACTCTTTCATGTCACTCCTCCATATCGCTCCTCCATGTCCCTCCTCCATGTCACTCCTCCATGTCATTCCTCCATGTCACTCCTCCATGTATTTCCTCCATGTCTCTACTCTGTGTCACTTCTCCAAGTCACTCCTCCATGTCCATCCTCCATGTCACGACTCCACATCAATCCTTTATGTCACTCATCCATGTCTCTCCTCCATGTCACTCCACCATTTCACTCCTCCATGTCACTCCTCCATGTCGCTCCTCCGTGTTGCTCCTCCAAGTCACTTCTCCATGTAGTTACTCCATGTCACTCCTCCATGTCGCTACACAAACTCCTCCATGTCCATCCTCCATGTCACTACTCCACATCAATCCTCTATGTCACTCCTTCTTGTCACTCCTCCATGTCACTCCTCCATGTCACTCATCCATGTCCCTCCGCCATGTCAATCCACTCTATCAATCTTCCTTGGTGATCCGACCTGTCGCTCCTCCATGTGACTACCCCATGTCACTCCTCCATGTCGCTCCTCCGTGTTGCTCCTCCACATCAATCCTCTTTGTCAATCCTCCATGTCACTCCTCCATGTCACTCCTCTATGTCGCTATTCCATGTCAGTACTCCATGTCGCTACATCAACTCACTCTTTCATGTTACTCCTCCATGTCACTCCTCTATGTCACTCGTCCATGTCACTCCTCCATGTAACTCCTCCATGTAGCTACTCCATGTCACTCATTCATGTCACTACACAAACTCACTCCTCATGTCACTACTCCATGTTACTCCTCCATTTCACTCCTCCAAGTCACTCATCCATGTCCCTCCGCCATATCACTCCACCATATCAACCCTCCTTCCTGATCAACCCTGTCACATCTCCAAGTCACTCCTCCATGTCCCTCCTGCATGTCACTTCTCCTTGTCGCTATTCCATGTCAGTCCTCCATGTCGCTACACCAACTCACTCTTCCATGTCACTCCTCCATGTCGCTCCTCCATGTTAAACCTCCATGTCCATCCTCCATGTCACTCCTCCATGTATTTCCTCCATGTCGCTACTCTGTGTCACTTCTCCAAGTCACTCCTCCATGTCCATCCTCCATGTCACTACTCCACATCAATCCTCTATGTCACTCCTCCACGTCACTCCTCCATGTCTCTCCTCAATGTCACTCCATCATTTCACTCCTCCATGTCACTACTCCATGTCACTCCTCCATGTCGCTCCTCCGTGTTGCTCCTCCAAGTCACTTCTCCATGTAGTTACTCCATGTCACTCCTCCATGTCGCTACACAAACTCCTCCATGTCCATCCTCCATGTCACTACTCCACATCAATCCTCTATGTCACTCCTCCATGTCACTCCTCCATGTCACTCCTCCATGTCCCTCCTCCATGTCACTACTCCTTGTCACTATTCCATGTCAGTCCTCCATGTCGCTACACCAACTCACTCTTCCATGTCACTCCTCCATGTTGCTCCTCCATGTCCATCCTCCATGTCATTCCTCCATGTATTTCCTCCATGTCGCTACTCTGTGTCACTTCTCCAAGTCACTCCTCCATGTCCATCCTCCATGTCACTACTCCACATCAATTCTCTATGTCACTCCTCCATGTCACTCCTCCATTTCTCTCTTCCATGTCACTCCACCATTACACTCCTACATGTCACTACTCCATGTCACTCCTCCATGTCGCTCCTCCGTGTTGCTCCTCCAAGTCACTTCTCCATGTAGTTACTCCATGTCACTCCTCCATGTCGCTACACAAACTCCTCCATGTCCATCCTCCATGTCACTACTCCACATCAATCCTCTATTTCACTCCTCCATGTCACTCCTCCATGTCACTCCTCCATGTCACTCATCCATGTCCCTCCGCCATGTCACTCCACCCTATCAATCTTCCTTGGTGATCCGACCTTTCGCTCCTCCATGTCACTACTCCATGTCACTCCTCCATGTCGCTCCTCCGTGTTGCTCCTCCACATCAATCCTCTTTGTCACTCCTCCATGTCACTCCTCCATGTCACTCCTCCATGTCGCTATTCCATGTCAGTACTCCATGTCGCTACATCAACTCACTCTTTCATGTTACTCCTCCATGTCACTCCTCTATGTCACTCGTCCATGTCACTCCTCTATGTAACTCCTCCATGTAGCTACTCCATGTCACTCCTCCATGTCACTCCTCCATGTCGATAATCCATGTCACTCCTCCATTTCGCTCCTCCATGTAGATCCTCCATGTAGATCCTTCCTATTGCTCCTCCATGTCGCTACTCCATGTCGATCATCTATGTTGCTGCTCCATGTCACTCCTCCATGTTGCTCTAACAACTCACTCCTCCATGTCACTCCACCATTTCACTCCTCCATATCACTCCTCCAGGTCACTCCTCCATGTCGCTACTCAAAGTCACTCCTCCATGTTACTACACCAACTCACTCCTCAGGGTCACTCCTCCATGTCACTCCTTCATGTCACTCCTCCATGTCACTCCTCCATGTCGATCTTCTCTGTGACTCCTACAAGTCACTTTTCCATATCACTCCTTCATGAAGCTCCTCCATGTCACTCCTCCATGTCACTCTTCCTTGCTCCTCAATGTCACTCCTCCATGTCACTACTCTATGTCACCCCTCCATGTCACTCCTCCATGTCACTCCTCCTTCTCGCTCCTCCATGTCATTCCTCCATGTTGATCATCCATGTCACTCTTCCATGTCACTCATCCATGTTGATCCTCCATGTAGATCCTTCATTTTAATCCTCCATGTCGCTCCTCCTTGTCACTCCTCCATGTCACTACTCAATGATGATCCACCATGTAACTTCTCCAAGTATTCAATGTCATGTCTCTCGTCCATGTAGCTTCACATTGTCACTCCTCCATATCACTCCTCCATGTCACTTCTACATGTTTTCCATGTCACTCCTCCATGTGACTCCTCCATGTTGCTAAACCAACTCAAACCTCTATGTCACTCCTCCATGTCACTACTCAATGATGATCCACCATGTAACTTCTCCAAGTCTTCAATGTCATGTCTCTTATCTGTGTAGCTCCACATTTTCACTCCTCTATATCAATCCTCCGTGTCACTTCTACATGTTTTCCATGAAAATTCTCAATGTCACACCTCCATGTCTCTATTCCACCTCAAACCTCTATGTCACTCCTCCATGTCACTCCTCCATTTCCCTCTGCCATGTCACTCCACCATATCAATCCTCCTTCCTGATCAACCCTGTCACTTCTCTATGTCACTCCTCCATGTCTCTCATCCACGTCAATCCTCTATGTCACTCCTCCATGTCACTCCTCCATGTCGCTCCTCCATGTCAATCCTCCATGTCACTCCTCCAAGACATTCCTCTATGTCATTCCTCCATGTCACTCCTTTATGTCACTCCTCCAAGACATTCCTCCATGTCATTCCTCCATGTCCCTCCTCCATGTCACACCTCCATGTAACTCCTCCATGTCGCTACTCCTTTTCATTCCTCCATTTCGCTACACCAACTCAATCTTCCTTGTCACTCCACCATATCAATCGTTCTTGCTGATCCGCCCTATCACTTCTCCATGTCACTCCTCCATGTAACTTCTATGTCTTCCATGTCACTCCTCCATGTCGCTACACCAACTCAATCTTCCTTGTCACTCCTCCATGTCACTCCACCATATCAATCCTCCTTGCTGATCCGCCCTGTCACTTCTCCATGTCACTCCTCCATGTCACTTCTATATGTCTTCCATGTCACTCCTCCATGTCACTCCTCCATTTCACTCATCCATGTCCCTCCGCCATGTCACCACCATATCAATCCTCCTTGCTGATCCGCCCTGTCGCTACTCCATGTCACTCCTCCATGTCACTCCTCCATGTCGATCATCCATGTCACTCCTCCATTTCGCTCCTCCATGTAGATCCTCCATGTAGATCCTTCCTATTGCTCCTCCATGTCGCTCCTCCTTGTCACTCCTCCATGTCGCTACTCCATGTCGATCATCTATGTTGCTGCTCCATGTCACCCCTCCATGTCACTCCTCCATGTCTCTCCTCCATGTTGCTCTAACAACTCACTCCTCCATGTCACTCCACCATTTCACTCCTCCATATCACTCCTCCAGGTCACTCCTCCTTGTCGCTACTCAAAGTCACTCCTCCATGTTACTACACCAACTCACTCCTCAGGGTCACTCCTCCATGTCACTACTTCATGTCACTCCTCCATGTCGCTACACAAACTCAATCATACTATACATTCTTTCATGTCACTCCTCCATATCACTCCTCCATGTCAATCCTCCATGTCACTCCTCCATGTCACTCCTTTATGTCACTCCTCCAAGTTACTCCTAAATGTCGCTACTCCATGTGACTCCTCCATGTTGCTCCACCAACTCACTCCTCCATGTTGCTCTTCCATGTTGCTCCTCCAATTCACTCCTCCAAGTCACCTCTATATGTCTTCCATGTCACTACTCCATGTCCATCCTCCATGTCACTACTCCTTGTCACTCCTCCATGTCGCCCCCCCCGTGTTGCTACTCCATGTTACTTCTCCAAGTCACTCACCCATGTCCCTCCACGATGTCACTACTTCATGTCACTCCTCCATGTCGCTCCTCCGTGTTGCTCCTCCACATTAATCCTCTATGTCACTCCTCCATGTAACACCTACATGTAGCTACTCCATTTCACTACTCCATGTCACTCCTCCATGTCGCTCCTCCGTGTTGCTCCTCCAAGTCACTCCTCCATGTAACTCCTAAATTTAGCTACTCCATGTCACTCCTACATGTCACTCCTCCAGGTCACTCCTCCAGGTCGCTACTCAAAGTCACTCATCCATGTAACTACACCAACTCACTCCTCAATGTCACTCCTCCATGTCACTACTTCATGTCACTCCTCCATGTCGCTACACAAACTCAACCCTCCTGGTCACTCCTCTATGTCACTCATCCATGTCATTCCTCCATGTAACTCCTTTATGTCACTCCTCCAATTACTCCTCCATTTCACTCCTCCATGTCACTCATCCATGTCCCTCCGCCATGTCACTCCACCCTATCAATCTTCCTTGGTGATCCGACCTGTCACTTTTCCATGTCACAACACAAACTCAACCCTCCTTGTCACTCCTCCATGTCACTCATCCATGTCACTTCTATATGTCTTCCATGTCACTCCTCCATGTTCTTCCTACATGTCACTTCTCCACATCACTCCTCTATGTCACTCCTCCATGTCACACCTCCATGTCACTCCTCCATGTCGCTACACCAACTCATTCCTCATGTCACTCCTCCATGTCTCTACTCCATGTCACTCCTCCATGTCGCTACACCAACTCAACCCTCCTTGTAACTTCTCAATGTCAGTCATCCATGTCATTCCTCCATGTCACTCCTCATGTCACTCCTCCATGTCACTGTTCCAAGTCACTCACCCATGTCCCTCCACGATGTCACTCCACCATATCAACCCTCCTTGGTTATCCGCCCTGTCACTTCTCCATGTCACTCCTCCATGTCAATCCTCCATGTCACTCCTCCATGTCACTCCTTTATGTCACACCTCCAAGTTACTCCTAAATGTCGCTACTCCATGTGACTCCTCCGTGTTGCTCCTCCACATCAATCCTCTATGTCACTCCTCATGTAACGCCTACATGTAGCTACTCCATGTCACTACTCCATGTCACTCCTCCATGTCGCTCCTCCGTGTTGCTCCTCCAAGTCACTCCTCCATGTAACTCCTAAATTTAGCTACTCCATGTCACTCCTCCATGTCACTCCTCCAGGTCACTCCTCCAGGTCGCTACTCAAAGTCACTCATCCATGTAACTACACCAACTCACTCCTCAATGTCACTCCTCCATGTCACTACTTCATGTCACTCCTCCATGTCGCTACACAAATTCAACCCTCCTGGTCACTCCTCTATGTCACTCATCCATGTAATTCCTCCATTTCACTCCTTTATGTCACTCCTCCAATTACTCCTCCATGTCACTCCTCCATGTCACTCATCCATGTCCCTCCGCCATGTCACTCCACCCTATCAATCTTCCTTGGTGATCCGACCTGTCACTTCTCCATGTCACAACACAAACTCAACCCTCCTTGTCACTCCTCCATGTTACTCATCCATGTCACTCCTCCATGTCACTCCTTTATGTCACTCCTCCAATTCACTCACCATGTCACCTCTATATGTCTTCCATGTCACTCCTCCATGTCCATACTCCATGTCACTCCTCATGTCACTCCTCCATGTCACTCCTCCATGTTACTGTTCCAAGTCACTCACCCATGTCCCTCCACGATGTCACTCCACCATATCAACCCTCCTTGGTTATCCGCCCTGTCACTTCTCCATGTCACTCTTTCATGTCTCTCCTCCATGTCACTCCTCCATGTCTCTCCTCCATGTTGCTCTAATAACTCACTCCTCCATGTCACTCCACCATTTCAATCCTCCATATCACTCCTCCAGGTCACTCCTCCATGTCGCTACTCAAAGTCACTCCTCCATGTTACTACACCAACTCACTCCTCAGGGTCTCTCCTCCATGTCACTACTTCATGTCACTCCTCCATGTCGCTATTCCATGTGACTCCTCCATGTCGCTCCACCAACTCACTCCTCCACGTCGCTCCTCCATGTTGCTCTTCCATGTCACTCCTCCATGTAACTCATCTATGTCCCTCCGCCATGTCACTACACCAACTAAATCCTTCTTGTCACTCCTCCATGTCACTCATCCATGTCACTTTTATATGTCTTCCATGTCATTCCTCCATGTTCCTCCTCCATGTCACTCCTCCACATCACTCCTCTATGTCACTCCTCCATGTTACACCTCCATGTCACTCCTCCATGTCGCTACACCAACTCATTCCTCATGTCACTCCTCCATGTCGCTACTCCATGTTACTCCTCCATGTCACTCGTTTATGTCACTCCTCCAGTTCACTCCTCCATGTCATCTCTATATGTCT
Source organism: Sebastes schlegelii (assembly GCA_014673565.1). Taxonomy (NCBI): domain Eukaryota; kingdom Metazoa; phylum Chordata; class Actinopteri; order Perciformes; family Sebastidae; genus Sebastes; species Sebastes schlegelii. The sequence continues at coordinate 31,671,342 of CM025825.1, forward strand.
TACTTGTCACTCCTCCATGTCCATCCTCCATGTCACTACTCCATTTCACTCCTCCATGTTGCTCCTCCGTGTTGCTCCTCCATGTCACTCCTCCAAGTCACTCACCCATGTCCCTACACCATGTCACTCCACCATATCAACCCTCCTTCCTGATCAACCGTGTCACTCCTCCATGTAACTCCTACATGTAGCTACTCCATGTCACTACTCCATGTCACTCCTCCATGTCGCTCCTCCGTATTGCTCCTCGAAGTCACTCCTCCATGTAGCTACTCCATGTAACTACTCCATGTCACTCCTCCATGTCGCTCCTCCGTGTTGCTCCTCCAAGTCACTCCTCCATGTAACTCCTCCAATTACTCCTCCATGTCACTCCTCCATGTCACTCATCCATGTCCCTCCGCCATGTCACTCCACCCTATCAATCTTCCTTGGTGATCCAACCTGTCACTTCTCCATGTCACAACACAAACTCAACCCTCCTTGTCACTCCTCCATGTCACTCATCCATGTCACTCCTTCATGTCACTCCTTTATGTCACTCCTCCAATTCACTCACCATGTCACCTCTATATGTCTTCCATGTCACTCCTCCATGTCCATCCTCCATGTCACTACTCAATGTCACTCCTCTGTGTTGCTCCTCCATGTCACTTCTCCAAGTCACTCACCCATGTCCCTCCACGATGTCACTCCACCACATCAACTCTCTTTCCTGATCAACGCTGTCACTTCTCCAAGTCACTCCTTCATGTCCATCCTCCATGTCACTACTACACATCAATCTTCTATGTCACTCCTCCATGTCACTCCTCCATGTAACTCCTCCATGTCGCTATTCCATGTTACTCCTCAAATGTCGCTCCACCAACTCCTTCCTCCAAGTTACTCCTCCATGCCACTCCACCATTTCACTCCTCCATGTCACACCTCCAGGTCACTCCTCCATGTCGGTACTCAAAGTCACTCCTCCATGTCGCTACACCAACTCATTCCTCATGTCACTCCTCCATGTCACTACTTCATGTCACCCCTCCATGTCGCTCCTCCGTGTTGCTCCTCCATGTCACTCCTCCAAGTCACTCACCTATGTCCCTACACGATGTCACTCCACCATATCAACCCTCCTTCCTGATCAACCCTGTCACTTCTCCAAGTCACTCCTCCATGTCCCTCCTCCATGTCACTACTCCATGTCACTCCTCCATGTCGCTCCTCCGTGTTGCTCCTCCACATCAATCCTCTATGTAACTCCTCCATGTTGCTCCTCCAAGTCACTCCTCCATGTAACTCCTACATGTAGCTACTCCATTACACTACTCCATGTCACTCCTCCATGTCGCTCCTCCGTGTTGCTCCTCCAAGTCACTCCTCCATGTAACTCCTCCATGTAGCTACTCCATGTCACTCCTCCATGTCGCTACCCAAACTCACTCCTCATGTCACTCCTCCATGTCACTCCTCCATGTCACTCCTCCAAGTCACTCATCCATGTCCCTCCGCCATGTCACTCCACCATATCAATCTTCCTTGGTGATCCGCCCTGTCACTTCTCCATGTCACTCCTCCATGTCTCTCCTCCACGAAATTCCTCTATGTCACTCCTCCATGTCACTCCTACTCCTCCATGTCACTCCTCCATGTCACTCCACCATTTCACTCCTCCATGTAACTCCTCCAGGTCATTCCTCCATGTCGCTACACCAACTTACTCCTCAATGTCACTCCTTCATGTCACTCCACCATTTCTCTCCTCCATGTCGCTATAACAACTCACTCCTCCATGTCACTCCTCCAGGTCACTCCTCCAAGTCGCTACTCAAAGTCACTCCTCCATGTCACTACACCAACTCACTCCTCTATGTCACTCCTCCATGTCACTCCTACATGTCACTCCTCCATGTCTCTCCTCTATATCGCTCTAACAACTCACTCCTCCATGTCACTCCTCCATGTCACTCCACCATTTCACTCCTCCATGTCACTCCTCCAGGTCACTCCTCCATGTCGCTACACCAACTTACTCCTCCATGTCACTCCTCCATGTCACTCCTCCATGTCTCTCCTCTATATCGCTCTAACAACTCACTCCTCCATGTCACTCCTCCATGTCACTCCACCATTTCACTCCTCCATGTCACTCCTACATGTCACTCCTCCATGTCTCTCCTCTATATCGCTCTAACAACTCACTCCTCCATGTCACTCCTCCATGTCACTCCACCATTTCACTCCTCCATGTCACTCCTCCAGGTCACTCCTCCATGTCGCTACACCAACTTACTCCTCAATGTCACTCCTTCATGTCACTCCTCCATTTCTCTCCTCCATGTTGCTATAACAACTCACTCCTCCATGTCACTCCTTCAGATCACTCCTCCAAGTCACTACTCAAAGTCACTCCTCCATGTCACTACACCAACTCACTCCTCTATATCACTCCTCAATGTCACTACTTCATGTCACTACTCCATGTCGCTACTCAAACTCAACCCTCCTTTACACTCTTTCATGTCACTCCTCCATATCGCTCCTCCATGTCCCTCCTCCATGTCACTCCTCCATGTCATTCCTCCATGTCACTCCTCCATGTATCTCCTCCATGTCGCTACTCTATGTCACTCCTCCATGTCACTCCTCCATGTCGCTACACAAACTCACTCCTCATGTTATTACTCTATGTCGCTACTCCATGTCACTCCTCCATGTCGCTACACCAACTCACTCCTCAATGTCACTCCTCCATGTCACTACTTCTTGTCACTCCTCCATGTCACTCATCCATGTCATTCCTCCATGTCACTCCTTTATGTCACAACTCCAATTCACTCCTCCATGTCCATCCTCCATGTCACTACTCCATATCAAACCTTTATGTCACTCCTCCATGTCACTCCTCCTTGTCACTCTAACAACTCACTCCTCCATGTCATCCCACCATTTCACTCTTCCATGTCACTCCTCCAGGTCACTCCTCCATGTCGCTACTGAAAGTCACTCCTCCATGTCACGACACCAACTTAATCCTTCTTGTCACTCCTCCATGTCACTACTTCATGTCACTCCTCCATATCGCTATTCCATGTGACTCCTCCATGTCGCTCCACCAACTCACTCCTCCACGTCGCTCCTCCATGTTGCTCTTCCATGTCACTCCTCCATGTAACTCATCTATGTCCCTCCGCCATGTCACTACACCAACTAAATCCTTCTTGTCACTCCTCCATGTCACTCATCCATGTCACTTCTATATGTCTTCCATGTCATTCCTCCATGTTCCTCCTCCATGTCACTCCTCCACATCACTCCTCTATGTCACTCCTCCATGTTACACCTCCATGTCACTCCTCCATGTCGCTACACCAACTCATTCCTCATGTCACTCCTCCATGTCGCTACTCCATGTCACTCCTCCATGTCACTCGTTTATGTCACTCCTCCAGTTCACTCCTCCATGTCATCTCTATATGTCTTACTTGTCACTCCTCCATGTCCATCCTCCATGTCACTACTCCATTTCACTCCTCCATGTTGCTCCTCCGTGTTGCTCCTCCATGTCACTCCTCCAAGTCACTCACCCATGTCCCTACACGATGTCACTCCACCATATCAACCCTCCTTCCTGATCAACCGTGTCACTCCTCCATGTAACTCCTACATGTAGCTACTCCATGTCACTACTCCATGTCACTCCTCCATGTCGCTCCTCCGTATTGCTCCTCGAAGTCACTCCTCCATGTAACTCCTCCATGTAGCTACTCCATGTCACTCCTCCATCTCGCTACACAAACTCAATCCTCATGTCACTCCTCCATGTCACTCCTCCATGTCACTCCTCCAAGTCACTCATCCATGTCCCTCCGCCATGTCCCTCCACCATATCAATCTTCCTTGGTGATCCCCCTGTCACTTCTACATTTCACTCCTCCATGTCTCTCCTCCACAAAATTCCTCTATGTCACTCCTCCATGTCACTCCTCCATGTCACTCCTCCATGTTCCTCCTCCATGTCACTCCTCCACATCACTCCTCTATGTCACTCCTCCATGTTACACCTCCATGTCACTCCTCCATGTCGCTACACCAACTCAATCTTCCTTGTCACTCCTCCATGTCACTCCACCATATCAATCGTCCTTGCTAATCCGCCCTATCACTTCTCCATGTCACTCCTCCATGTCACTTCTATGTCTTCCATGTCACTCCTCCATGTCACTCCACCATATCAATCTTCCTTGCTGATCCGCCCTGTAACTTCACCATGTCACTCCTCCATATCACTTCTATATGTCTTCCATGTCACTCCTCCATGTCGCTCCTCCATGTTACTCCTCCATGTCACTCCTCCATTTCACTCATCCATGTCCCTCCGCCATGTCACCACCATATCAATCCTCCTTGCTGATCCGCCCTGTCGCTACTCCATGTCACTCCTCCATGTCGCTACTCCATGTCACTCCTCCATGTCGCTACACTAACTCAAACCTCCTTGTCACTCCTCCATGTCACTCCTCCATGTCACTCCTCCATGTCGATCATCCATGTCACTCCTCCATTTCGCTCCTCCATGTAGATCCTCCATGTAGATCCTTCCTATTGCTCCTCCATGTCGCTCCTCCTTGTCACTCCTCCATGTCGCTACTCCATGTCACTCCTCCATGTCGCTACACTAACTCAAACCTCCTTGTCACTGCTCCATGTTGATCCTTCATGTCGATCATCTATGTTGCTGCTCCATTTCACTCCTCCATGTCTTCCATGTCGCTCCTCCATGTCGATCCTCCATGTCACTCCTCCATATAACTCAAAAATATGACTTCTCAAAGTCTTCCATGTCATTTCTCCATGGCTCTCATCCGTTTCGCTCCTCCGTGTCACTCCTCCACGTCACTCCTCCATATAACTCCTCCTTGCTAATACATGTCTCTATTCTATGTCGCTCCTCCATGTCAATCTTCCATTTCATTCCTCCATGTCACTCCTTTATATCACTTCTCAAAGTAAATGCTCCATGTCGCTACTCCATGTGACTCCTCCATGTTGCTCCACCCACTGACTCCTCCATGTCACTCCTCCATGTCACTCTTCCTTGCTCCTCAATGTCACTCCTCCATGTCACTACTCTATGTCACTCCTCCATGTCACTCCTCCATGTCACTCCTCCATGTAACTCCTCCATATAGCTACTCCATGTCACTCCTCCATCTCGCTACACAAACTCAATCCTCATGTCACTCCTCCATGTCACTCCTCCAAGTCACTCATCCATGTCCCTCCGCCATGTCCCTCCACCATATCAATCTTCCTTGGTGATCCCCCTGTCACTTCTACATTTCACTCCTCCATGTCTCTCCTCCACAAAATTCCTCTATGTCACTCCTCCATGTCACTCCTCCATGTCACTCCTCCATGTTCCTCCTCCATGTCACTCCTCCACATCACTCCTCTATGTCACTCCTCCATGTTACACCTCCATGTCACTCCTCCATGTCGCTACACCAACTCAATCTTCCTTGTCACTCCTCCATGTCACTCCACCATATCAATCGTCCTTGCTGATCCGCCCTATCACTTCTCCATGTCACTCCTCCATGTCACTTCTATGTCTTCCATGTCACTCCTCCATGTCGCTACACCAACTCAATCTTCCTAGTCACTCCTCCATGTCACTCCACCATATCAATCTTCCTTGCTGATCCGCTCTGTAACTTCACCATGTCACTCCTCCATATCACTTCTATATGTCTTCCATGTCACTCCTCCATGTCGCTCCTCCATGTTACTCCTCCATGTCACTCCTCCATTTCACTCATCCATGTCCCTCCGCCATGTCACCACCATATCAATCCTCCTTGCTGATCCGCCCTGTCGCTACTCCATGTCACTCCTCCATGTCACTCCTCCATGTCGCTACTCCATGTCACTCCTCCATGTCGCTACACTAACTCAAACCTCCTTGTCACTCCTCCATGTCACTCCTCCATGTCACTCCTCCATGTCGATCATCCATGTCACTCCTCCATTTCGCTCCTCCATGTAGATCCTCCATGTAGATCCTTCCTATTGCTCCTCCATGTCGCTCCTCCTTGTCACTCCTCCATGTCGCTACTCCATGTCACTCCTCCATGTCGCTACACTAACTCAAACCTCCTTGTCACTGCTCCATGTTGATCCTTCATGTCGATCATCTATGTTGCTGCTCCATTTCACTCCTCCATGTCTTCCATGTCGCTCCTCCATGTCGATCCTCCATGTCACTCCTCCATATTACTCAAAAATATGACTTCTCAAAGTCTTCCATGTCATTTCTCCATGGCTCTCATCCGTTTCGCTCCTCCGTGTCACTCCTCCACGTCACTCCTCCATATAACTCCTCCTTGCTAATACATGTCTCTATTCTATGTCGCTCCTCCATGTCAATCTTCCATTTCATTCCTCCATGTCACTCCTTTATATCACTTCTCAAAGTAAATGCTCCATGTCGCTACTCCATGTGACTCCTCCATGTTGCTCCACCCACTGACTCCTCCATGTCACTCCTCCATGTCACTCTTCCTTGCTCCTCAATGTCACTCCTCCATGTCACTACTCTATGTCACTCCTCCATGTCACTCCTCCATGTCACTCCTCCATGTTGATCATCCATGTCACTCCTCCATGTCACTCATCCATGTTGATCCTCCATGTAGATCCTTCATTTTGATCCTTCATGTCGCTCCTCCTTGTCACTCCTCCATGTCACTACTCAATGATGATCCACCATGTAACTTCTCCAAGTATTCAATGTCATGTCTCTCGTCCATGTAACTCCACATTGTCACTCCTCCATATCACTCCTCCGTGTCACTTCTACATGTTTTCCATGTCACTCCTCCATGTGACTCCTCCATGTCGCTAAACCAACTCACTCCTCATGTCACTACTTCATGTCACTCATCCATGTCATTTCTCCATGTCACTCTTCCATGCCACTCCTTTATGTCAGTCCTCCAAGTCACTCCTCCATGTCGCTACTCATTGTGACTCCTCCATGTCGCTCCACCAACTCAATCCTCCATGTTACTCCTCTATGTCACTCCTCCACATCACTCCTCTATGTCACTCCTCCATGTCACACCTACATGTCACTCCTACATGTCGTTACTCCACTTCACTCCTCCATGTCGCTACGCCAACTCACTTCTCATGTCACTCCTCCGTGTCGATACTCCATGTCACTCCTCCATTTAACTCTTCCATGTCGCTCCTCCATTTAATTTCTCCAAGTCTTCAATGTCATGTCTCTTATCGTTGTAGCTCCACATTGTCACTCCTCTATTTCAACCCTCCGTGTCACTTCAACATGTTTTCTATGAAAATTCTCCATGTCACACCTCCATGTCTCTATTCCACCTCAAACCTCTATGTCACTCCTCCATGTCACTCCTCCATGTCCCTCTGCCATGTCACTCCAGCATATAAATCCTCCTTCCTGATAAACCCTGTCACTTCTCTATGTCACTCCTCCATGTCTCTCATCCACGTCAATCCTCTATGTCACTCTTCCATGTCACTCCTCCATGACGCTATTCCATGTCACTCCTCCTTATCCCTACACCAACTCACTCGTCCTTGTAACTGTTCCATGTCGCTCCTCCATGTAACTTCTCCAAGTCTTCAATGTCAAGTCTCTCATCTGTGTAGCTCCACATTGTCACTCCTCCATATCACTCCTCCGTGTCACTTCTACTTGTTTTCCATGCCACTTCTCCATTTCACACCTCCATGTCTCTATTCCACATCAATCCTCTATGTCACTCCTCCATGTCACTCCTCTATGTCACTCCTCCATGTCACTCCTCCAAGACATTCCTCCATGTCATTCCTCCATGTCACTCCTTTATGTCACTCCTCCAAGACATTCCTCCATGTCATTCCTCCATGTCCCTCCTCCATGTCATACGTCCATGTCACTCCTCCATGTCGCTACTCCTTTTCATTCCTCCATGTCGCTACACCAACTCAATCTTCCTTGTCACTCCTCCATGTCACTCCACCATATTAATCGTCCTTGCTTATCCGCCCTATCACTTCTCCATGTTACTCCTCCATGTCACTTCTATGTCTTCCATGTCACTCCTCCATGTCGCTAAACCAACTCAATCTTCCTTGTCACTCCTCCATGTCACTCCTCCATGTCACTCCTCCATGTCATTCCTCCATGTCACTCCTCCATGTCACTCCTTTATGTCACTCCTCCAAGTTACTCCTAAATGTCGCTACTCCATGTGACTACTCCATGTTGCTCCACCAACTCACTCCTCCATGTTAATCCTCCATTATGCTCCTCCAATTCACTCCTCCAAGTCACCTCTATATGTCTTCCATGTCACTCCTCCATGTCCATCCTCCATGTCACTACTCCATGTCACTCCTCCATGTCGCTCCCCCGTGTTGCTACTCCATTTCACTTCTCCAAGTCACTCACCCATATCCTTCCAAGATGTCACTACTTCATGTCACTCCTCCATGTCGCTCCTCCGTGTTGCTCCTCCAAGTCACTCCTCCATGTAACTCCTACATTTAGCTACTCCATGTCACTCCTCAATGTCACTCCTTCATGTCACTCCTCCATTTCTCTCCTCCATGTCGCTATAACAACTTACTCCTCCATGTCACTCCTCCAGGTCACTCCTCCAAGTCACTACTCAAAGTCACTCAACCATGTCACTACACCAACTCACTCCTCAATGTCACTCCTCAATGTCACTACTTCATGTCATTCTTCCATGTCGATACTCAAACTTAACCCTCCTTTACACTCTTTCATGTCACTCCTCCATATCGCTCCTCCATGTCCCTCCTCCATGTCACTCCTCCATGTCATTCCTCCATGTCGCTACTCTATATCACTCCTCCATGTCACTCCTCCATGTCACTCCTCCATGTCGCTACACAAACTCACTCCTCATGTTATTACTCTATGTCGCTACTCCATGTCACTCCTCCATGTCGCTACACCAACTCACTCCTCAATGTCATTCCTCCATGTCATTACTTCTTGTCACTCCTCCATGTCACTCATCCATGTCATTCCTCCATGTCACTCCTTTATGTCACAACTCCAATTCACTCCTCCATGTCCATCCTCCATGTCACTACTCCATATCAAACCTTTATGTCACTCCTCCATGTCACTCCTCCATGTCGCTCTAACAACTCACTCCTCCATGTCACCCCACCATTTCACTCCTCCATGTCACTCCTCCAGGTCACTCCTCCATGTCCCTACTCAAAGTCACTCCTCCATGTCACGACACCAACTCAATCCTTCTTGTCACTCCTCCATGTCACTACTTCATGTCACTCCTCCACGTCGCTACTCCATGTGACTCCTCCATGTTGCTCCAACAACTCACTCCTCCACTTCGCTCCTCCATGTTGCTCTTCCATGTCACTCCTCCATGTAACTCATCTATGTCCCTCCGCCATGTCACTACACCAACTAAATCCTTTCTGTTACTCCTCCATGTCACTCATCCATGTCACTTCTATATGTCTTCCATGTCACTCCTCCATGTTCCTCCTCCATGTCACTCCTCCACATCACTACTCTATGTCACTCCTCCATGTTACACCTCCATGTCACTCCTCCATGTCGCTACACCAACTCATTCCTCATGTCACTCCTCCATGTCGCTACTCCATGTCACTCCTCCATGTCACTCGTTTATGTCACTCCTCCAGTTCACTCCTCCATTACATCTCTATATGTCTTCCATGTCACTCCTCCATGTCCATCCTCCATGTCACTACTCCATGTCACTCCTCCATGTTGCTCCTCCGTGTTGCTCCTCCATGTCACTCCTCCATGTCTCTTCTCCACAAAATTCCTCTATGTCACTCCTCCATGTCACTCCTACATGTCACTCCTCCATGTCTCTCATCTATATCGCTCTAACAACTCACTCCTCCATGTCACTCCACCATATCAACCCTCCTTCCTGATCAACCGTGTCACTCCTCCATGTAACTCCTACATGTAGCTACTCCATGTCACTCCTCCATGTCGCTGCACAAACTCACTCCTCATGTCACTCCTCCATGTCACTCCTCCAAGTCACTCATCCATGTCCCTCTGCCATGTCACTCCACCATATCAATCTTCCTTGGTGATCCCCCCTGTCACTTCTCCATGTCACTCCTCCATGTCTCTCCTTTACGAAATTCCTCTATGTCACTCCTCCATGTCACTCCTCCATATCACTCATCCATATGACTTCTCAAAGTCTTCCATGTCACCTCTCCATGGCTCTCATCCGTTTCGCTCCTCCGTGTCACTCCTACACGTCACTCCTCCATATAACTCCTCCTTGCTAATACATGTCTCTATTCTATGTCGCTCCTCCATGTCAATCTTCCATTTCATTCCTCCATGTCAATCCTTTATATCACTTCTCAAAGTAAATGCTCCATGTCGCTACTCCATGTGACTCCTCCATGTCGCTCCACCAACTGACTCCTCCATGTCACTCCTCCATGTCACTTTTCCATGTCATTCCACCATGTCACTCCTTTATGTCACTCCTCCAAGTCACTCCTCCATGTCACTTCTATATGTCTTCCATGTCACTCCTCCATGTCCCTCCTTCATTTCACTCCTCCATGTCACTCCTCCATGTCGATCTTCTCTGTGACTCCAACAAGTCACTTTTCCATATCACTCCTTCATGAAGCTCCTCCATGTCACGCCTGCATGTCACTCTTCCTTGCTCCTCAATGTCACTCCTCCATGTCACATCTCCAAGTCACTCCTCCATGTCCCTCCTCCATGTCACTTCTCCTTGTTGCTATTCCATGTCAGTCCTCCATGTCGCTACACCAACTCACTCTTCCATGTCACTCCTCCATGTCGCTCCTCCATGTTGCTCCTCCATGTCCATCCTCCATGTCACTCCTCGATGTATTTCCTCCATGTCGCTACTCTGTGTCACTTCTCTAAGTAACTCCTCCATGTCCATCCTCCATGTCACTACTCCACATCAATCCTCTATGTCACTCCTCCATGTCACTCCTCCATGTCTCTCCTCCATGTCACTCCACCATTTCACTCCTCCATGTCACTACTCCATGTCACTCCTCCATGTCGCTCCTCCGTGTTGCTCCTCCAAGTCACTTCTCCATGTAGTTACTCCATGTCACTCCTCCATGTCGCTACACAAACTCCTCCATGTCCATCCTCCATGTCACTACTCCACATCAATCCTCCATGTCACTCCTCCATGTCACTCCTCCATGTCACTACTCCTTGTCACTATTCCATGTCAGTCCTCCATGTCGCTACACCAACTCACTCTTCCATGTCACTCGTCCATTTCGCTCCTCCATGTTGCTCCTCCTTGTCCATCCTCCATGTCATTCCTCCATGTATTTCCTCCATGTCGCTACTCTGTGTCACTTCTTCAAGTCACTCCTCCATGTCCATCCTCCATGTCACTACTCCACATCAATTCTCTATGTCACTCCTCCATGTCACTCCTTCATGTATCTCCTCCATGTCACTCCACCATTTCACTCCTCCATGTCACTACTCCATGTCACTCCTCCATGTCGCTCCTCCGTGTTGCTCCTCCAAGTCACTTCTCCATGTAGTTACTACATGTCACTCCTCCATGTCGCTACACAAACTCCTCCATGTCCATCCTCCATGTCACTACTCCACATCAAACCTCTATTTCACTCCTCCATGTCACTCCTCCATGTCACTCCTCCATGTCACTCATCCATGTCCCTCCGCCATGTCACTCCACCCTATCAATCTTCCTTGGTGATCCGACCTGTCTCTCCTCCATGTCACTACTCCATGTCGCTACACAAACTCACTCCTCATGTTATTACTCTATGTCGCAACTCCATGTCACTCCTCCATGTCACTCGTTTATGTCACTCTTCCAGTTCACTCCTCCATGTCATCTCTATATGTCTTCCATTTCACTCCTCCATGTCCATCCTCCATGTCACTACTCCATGTCACTCCTCCATGTTGCTCCTCCGTGTTGCTCCTCCATGTCACTCCTCCAAGTCACTCACCCATGTCCCTACACGATGTCACTCCACCATATCAACCCTCCTTCCTGATCAACCGTGTCACTCCTCCACATAACTCCTCTATGTCACTCCTCCATGTCACTCCTCCATGTCACTACTCCATATAACTCCTCCATGTCTCTCCTCCATGTCGCTCTAACAACTCACTCCTCCATGTCACTCCACCATTTCACTCCTCCATGTCACTCCTCCAGGTCACTCCTCCATGTCACTCATCTATGTCATTCCTCCATGTCACTCGTTTATGTCACTCATTCAATTCACTCCTCCATGTCACCTCTATATATCTTCCATGTCACTCCTCCATGTCTATCCTCCATGTCACTACTCCATGTCACTCCTCCATGTTGCTCCTCCGTGTTGCTCCTCCATGTCACTCCTCCAAGTCATTCACCCATGTCCCTCCATGATGTCACTCCACCATATAAACCCTAGTTCCTTATCAACCCTGTCACTCCTCCAATTCACTCCTCCATGTCACCTCTATATGTCTTCCATGTCACTCCTTCATGTCCCTCCTCCATGTCTCTACTCCATGTCACTTCTCCATGTCAGTCCTCCATGTCGCTACACCAACTCACTCTTCCATGTCACTCCTCCATGTTGCTTCTCCATGTTGCTCTTCAATGTCACTCCTCCATGTCACTCATCCATGTCCCTCCGCCATGTCACTCCACCATATCAAACTTCCTTGGTGATCCACCCTGTCACTTCTCCATGTCACTCTTCCATGTCTCTCCTCCACGTCATTCCTCTATGTCATTCATCCATGTCACTCCTCCATGTCAGTCCTCAATGTCACTCCTCCAGGTCACTCATCCATTCCATTCCTCATGTCACTCCTCTATGTAACTCCTCATTTCACTCCTCCATTTCGCTACACAAACTCAACCCTCCTTGTCACTCCTCCATGTCACTCATACATGTCATTCCTCATGTCACTCCTTTATGTCACTCCTCCAATTCACTCTTCCATGTCTCTCCTCCACGTCACTCCTCCATGTCACTCATCCATGTCTCTACTCCATGTCGCTCTAACAACTCACTCCTCCATGTCACTCCACCATTTCACCCCTTCATGTCCCTCCTCTATGTCACTACTCCATGTCACTCCTCCATGTCGCTCCTCCGTGTTGCTCCCCCACATCAATCCTCTATGTCACTCCTCCATGTTACTCCTCCAAGTCACTCCTTTATGTCACTCCTCCAATTCACTCCTCCATGTAACTCCTACATATAGCTACTCCATGTCACTACTCCATGTCACTCCTCCATGTCGCTCCTCCGTGATGCTCCTCCAAGTCACTCATCCATGTCACTAATCCATGTCATTCCTCCATGTCACTCCTTTATGTCACTCCTCCAGTTCACTCCTCCATGTAACTCCTCCATGTCACTCATCCACGTCCCTCTGCCATGTCACTCCACCCTATCAATCTTCCTTGGTGATCCGACCTGTTACTTCTCCATGTCACTCTTCCATGTCTCTCTTCCACGTCACTCCTCTATGTCACTCCTCCATGTCACTCCTCCATGTCTCTCCTCCATGTTGCTCTAACAACTCACTCCTCCATGTCACTCCACCATTTCACTCCTCCATGTCACTCCTCCAGCTCACTCCTCCATTTCGCTACTCAAAGTCACTCCTCCATGTCACTACACGAACTCACTCCTCAATGTCACTCCTCCATGTCACTCATCCATGTCATTCCTCCATGTCACTCCTTTATGTCACTCCTCCAATTCACTCCTCCATGTCACCTCTATATGTCTTCCATGTCACTCCTCCATGTCCATCCTCCATGTCACTACTCCATGTCACTCCTCCATGTCACTCCTCCTTGTCGCTATTCCATGTCAGTCCTCCATGTCACTCCTCCATGTCACTCTTCCATGTCGCTACTCTATGTCACTCCTCCATGTCGCTACACCAACTCAATCCTCCTTTTCATTCGTCCATGTCGCTCCTCCATGTTGCTCCTCCATGTCCCTCCTCCAGGTCACTCCTCCAGGTCGCTACTCAAAGTCACTCCTCCATGTAACTACACCAACTCACTCCTCAATGTCACTCCTCCATGTCACTACTTCATGCCACTCCTCCATGTCGCTACACAAACTCAACCCTCCTTGTCACTCCTCTATGTCACTCATCCATGTCATTCCTCCATGTCACTCCTTTATGTCACTCCTCCAATTCACTCCTCCATGTCACTCCTCCATGTCACTCATCCATGTCCCTCCGCCATGTCACTCCACCATATCAATCTTCCTTGGTGATCCGCCCTGTCACTTCTCCATGTCACTCTTCCATGTCTCTCCTCCACGTCATACCTCTATATCATTCCTCCATGTCACTCCTCCATGTCGCTACACAAACTCAACCCTCCTTGTCACTCCTCTATGTCACTCATCCATGTCATTCCACCATTTCACTCCTCCATGTCGCTCCTCCATGTTGCTCCTCCATGTCCCTCCGCCATGTCACTCCACCATATCAATCTCCCTTGGTGATCCGCCCTGTCACTTCTCCATGTCACTCTTCCATGTCTGTCCTCAACGTCACTCCTCTATGTCACTCCTCCATGTCACTCCTCCATGTCAGTCCTCCATGTTTCTCCTCCATGTCGCTATAACAACTCACTCCTCCATGTCACTCCACCATTTCACTCCTCCATGTCACTCCTCCAGGTCACTACTTCATGTCACTCCTCCATGTCGCTACTCCATATGACTCTTCCATGTTGCTCCACCAACTCACTCTTCCACGTCGCTCCTCCATGTTGCTCTTCCATGTCACTCCTCCATGTAACTTATCTATGTCCCTCCGCCCTGTCACTACACCAACTCAATCCTTTTCGTCACTCCTCCATGTCACTCATCCATGTCACTTCTATATGTCTTCCATGTCACTGTCCGTCCTCCATGTCGCTACACCAACTCACTCCTCCATGTCACTCCTCCATATCGGTACTCCATGTCATTCCTCCTTGTCACTCTTCCATGTCGCTCCTCCATGTCTATCCTTCATGTCACTCCTCCAAGTTACTCCTCCATGTCACTTCTATATGTCTTCCATGTCACTCCTCCATATTCCTCCTCCATGTCACTCCTCCACATCACTCCTCTATGTCACTCCTCCATGTCGCTACACCAACTCAACCCTCCTTGTAACTCCTTCATGTAACTCTTCTATGTCACTCCTCCATGTCACACCTCCATGTCACTCCTCCATGTCGCTACACCAACTCATTCCTCATGTCACTCCTCAATGTCACTACTCCATGTCACTAATCCATGTCATTTCTCCATGTCACTCCTTTATGTCACTCCTCCATGTCACTCTTCCATGTCGCTACTCTATGTCACTTCTCCATGTCACTACATCAACTCAATCCTCCTTTTCACTCCTCCATGTCGCTCCTCCATGTTGCTCCTCCATGTCCCTCCGCCATGTCACTCCACCATATCAATCTTCCTTGGTGATCCGCCCTGTCACTTCTCCATGTCACTCCTCCATGTTGCTCCTCCGTGTATCTCCTCCATGTCACTCCTCCAAGTCACTCACCTATGTCCCTCCACGATGTCACTTCAATATATTAACACTCCTTCCTGATCAACCCTGTCACTTCTCCAAGTCACTCCTCCATATCCCTCCTCCATGTGACTCCTCCATGTCACTATTTCTTGCTGCTCCACGTCGCTCCTCCATGTAACCCCTCTGTCACTGCTCTATGTTTCTCCTCCACATCACTCCTCTATGTCATTCCTGTATGTCACTCCTCACTGTCACTCCTCCATGTCCAGCCTCCAAGACACTCCTCTGTTTGACTCCTCCATGTTCCTCATCCATGTCACTTCACCATGTCGCTACACCAACTAACTACTCCATATCACTCCTCCATCTCATTCCTCTATGTCACTCATCCTTATCACTCCTCCATGTCACTACTCAGTGATGATCCACCATGTCACTGCTCCATGTTGATCCTCCATGTCGATCATCTATGTTGCTCCTCCATTTCACTCCTCCATGTCTTCCAATGTCGCTCCTCAATGTCGGTTTTCCATGTCGGCACATGTCAATCCTCCATTTTGCTCCTCCATGTCGCTCCTCCTTGTCACTCCTCCATATAACTACTCTTTCGATTCTCCATGTCACTCCTCCATGTCTTTCATGTCACTCCTCTATGTCGATCCTCCATGTCGATCATTCATGTCGCTCCTCCATGTCACTCCTCCATTTCGCTCCTCCATATAGATCCTTCATGTCACTCCTCCTTGTCGCTCCTCCATGTCACTCTTCCATGTTGCTATTCCATGTCACTCCTTCATGTCGCTACACCAACTCACTCTTCCATGTCACTCCTTTTTACTCCACCACGTCACTCCTCTATGTAACTCCTCATTTCACTCCTCCATGTCGCTACTCCATGTCACTCCTCCATGTCGCTACACCAACTCAAACCTCTTTTTCACTCCTCCATGTCACTCATCCATGTCATTCCTCCATGTCACTCCTTTATGTCACTCCTCCAAGCCACTCCTCAATTTCACTTCTATATGTCTTCCATGTCACTCCTCCATGTCACTCCTCCATGTCACTCCTCCATGTAGATCCTTCATGTTGCTCCTTCATGTCGCTCCTCCTTGTCACTCCTCCATGTCACTCTTCCATGTTGCTATTCCATGTCAGTCCTCCATGTCGCTACACCAACTCACTCTTCCATGTTACTCCATTTCACTCCACCACGTCACTCCTATATGTAACTACTCATGTCACTCCTCCATGTCACTCCTTCATGTCGCTCCTCCATTTTGCTCCTCCATGTCGCTACTCCTTGTAACTCCTCCATGTCGATCCTCCATGTCGCTCCTCTATGTAACGACTCAATGTTGATTTTCCATGTCACTCCAGAATGTCACTCCAGAATGTCACTCCAGAATGTCTCTCAACCATGTTCCTCCAGAATGTACCTCCTCATTGTCAGTACTCCATGTCGATCTTCTCTGTGACTCCTACAAGTTACTCCTCCATATCACTCCTCCATGAAGCTCCTCTATGTTACTCCTCCATGTTACTCCTCTATGTAAATCCTCCATGTAGCTACTCCATGTCACTCCTCCATGTCGCTACACAAATTCATTCCTCGTCACTCCTCCATGTCACTCCTCCATGTCACTCCTTTATGTCACTCCTCCAAGTCACTCCTGCATGTCGCTACTCCATGTTACTCCTCCATGTCACTCCTCCACGTCACTCCTCTATGTCACTCCTCTATGTCACACCTCCATGTCACTCCTCCATGTCGCTACCACATGTCACTCCTCCATGTCGCGACACCAACTCACTCCTCATGTGACTCCTCTGTGTCGCTTCTCCATGTCACTCCTCCATGTCATTACACCAACTCAATCCTCCTTGTCACTCCTCCATGTCACTCATCCATGTAGCTACTCCATGGCACTACTCCGTGTCGCTACTACATGTCATTCCTCCATATCACTCCTCCATGTCACTCTTCCATGTCGCTCATCCATGTCAATACTCCATGTCGCTATACCAACTCATTACTCAATGTCACTTCTCCATGTCACTCCTCCATGTCACTACTTCATATGACTCCTCCATGTCACTTCTATATGTCTTCCATGTAACTCCTCCATGTCACTCCTCCATTTCACTCCTCCAAGTCTCTCCTCCATTTTGCTCCTCTATATCACTTCTCCATGTCACTCCTCCATATCACTCATCCATATGACTTCTCAAAGTCTTCAATGTCACTTCTCCATGGCTCTCATCCGTTTCCCTCCTCCGTGTCACTCCTCCACGTCACTCCTCCATATAACTCCTCCTTGCTAATACATGTCTCTATTCTATGTCGCTCCTCCATGTCAATCTTCCATTTCATTCCTCCATGTCACTCCTTTATATCACTTCTCAAAGTAAATGCTCCATGTCGCTACTCCATTTGACTCCTCCATGTCGCTCTACCAATTGACTCCTCCATGTCATTCCTCCATGTCACTTTTCCATGTCATTTCACCATGTCACTCCTTTATGTCACTCCTCCAAGTCACTCCTCCATGTCACTTCTATATATCTTCCATGTCACTCCTCCATGTCCCTCCTTCATGTCACTCATCCATGTCACTCCTCCATGTCGATCTTCTCTGTGACTCCTACAAGTCACTTTTCCATATCACTCCTTCATGAAGCTCCTCCATGTCACTCCTCAATGTCACTCATCCTTGCTCCACAATGTCACTCCTCCATGTCACTACTCTATGTCACCCCTCCATGTCACTCCTCCATGTCACTCCTCCTTCTCGCTCCTCCATGTCATTCCTCTATGTTGATCATCCATGTCACTCTTCCATGTCACTCATCCATGTTGATCCTCCATGTAGATCCTTCATTTTGATCCTCCATGTCGCTCCTCCTTGTCATTCCTCCATGTCACTACTCAAAGATGATCCACCATGTAACTTCTCCAAGTATTCAATGTCATGTCTCTCGTCCATGTAGCTTCACATTGTCACTCCTCCATGTCACTCCTCCATGTGACTCCTCCATGTCTCTCATCCACGTCAATCCTCTATGTCACTCCTCCATGTCATTCCTCCATGACGCTATTCCATGTCACTCCTCCTTATCCCTACACCAACTCACTCCTCCATGTCACTCTTCCATGTCGCTCCTCCATGTAATTTCTCCAAGTCTTCAATGTCATGTCTCTTATCTGTGTAGCTCCACATTTTCACTCCTCTATATCAATCCTCCGTGTCACTTCTACATGTTTTCCATGAAAATTCTCCATGTCACACCTCCATGTCTCTATTCCACCTCAAACCTCTATGTCACTCCTCCATGTCACTCCTCCATGTCCCTCTGCCATGTCACTCCACCATATCAATCCTCCTTCCTGATCAACCCTGTCACTTCTCTATGTCACTCCTCCATGTCTCTCATCCACGTCAATCCTCTATGTCACTCCTCCATGTCATTCCTCCATGACGCTATTCCATGTCACTCCTCCTTATCCCTACACCAACTCACTCCTCCATGTCACTCTTCCATGTCGCTCCTCCATGTAATTTCTACAAGTCTTCAATGTCAAGTCTCTCATCTGTGTAGCTCCACATTGTCACTCCTCCATATCACTCCTCCGTGTCACTTCTACATGTTTTCCATGCCACTTCTCCATGTCACACCTCCATGTCTCTATTCCACATCAATCCTCTATGTCACTCCTCCATGTCACTCCTCTATGTCACTCCTCCATGTCGCTCCTCCATGTCAATCCTCCATGTCACTCCTCCAAGACATTCCTCTATGTCATTCCTCCATGTCACTCCTTTATGTCACTCCTCCAAGACATTCCTCCATGTCATTCCTCCAAGTCCCTCCTCCCTGTCACACCTCCATGTCACTCCTCCATGTCGCTACTCCTTTTCATTCCTCCATGTCGCTACACCAACTCAATTTTCCTTGTCACTCCTCCATGTCACTCCACCATATCAATCGTTCTTGCTGATCCGCCCTATCACTTCGCCATGTCACTCCTCCATGTCGCTCCTCCGTGTTGCTCCCCCACATCAATCCTCTATGTCACTCCTCCATGTTACTCCTCCAAGTCACTCCTTTATGTCACTCCTCCAATTCACTCCTCCATGTAACTCCTACATATAGCTACTCCATGTCACTACTCCATGTCACTCCTCCATGTCGCTCCTCCGTGATGCTCCTCCAAGTCACTCATCCATGTCACTAATCCATGTCATTCCTCCATGTCACTCCTTTATGTCACTCCTCCAGTTCACTCCTCCATGTAACTCCTCCATGTCACTCATCCACGTCCCTCTGCCATGTCACTCCACCCTATCAATCTTCCTTGGTGATCCGACCTGTTACTTCTCCATGTCACTCTTCCATGTCTCTCTTCCACGTCACTCCTCTATGTCACTCCTCCATGTCACTCCTCCATGTCTCTCCTCCATGTTGCTCTAACAACTCACTCCTCCATGTCACTCCACCATTTCACTCCTCCATGTCACTCCTCCAGCTCACTCCTCCATTTCGCTACTCAAAGTCACTCCTCCATGTCACTACACGAACTCACTCCTCAATGTCACTCCTCCATGTCACTCATCCATGTCATTCCTCCATGTCACTCCTTTATGTCACTCCTCCAATTCACTCCTCCATGTCACCTCTATATGTCTTCCATGTCACTCCTCCATGTCCATCCTCCATGTCACTACTCCATGTCACTCCTCCATGTCACTCCTCCTTGTCGCTATTCCATGTCAGTCCTCCATGTCACTCCTCCATGTCACTCTTCCATGTCGCTACTCTATGTCACTCCTCCATGTCGCTACACCAACTCAATCCTCCTTTTCATTCGTCCATGTCGCTCCTCCATGTTGCTCCTCCATGTCCCTCCTCCAGGTCACTCCTCCAGGTCGCTACTCAAAGTCACTCCTCCATGTAACTACACCAACTCACTCCTCAATGTCACTCCTCCATGTCACTACTTCATGCCACTCCTCCATGTCGCTACACAAACTCAACCCTCCTTGTCACTCCTCTATGTCACTCATCCATGTCATTCCTCCATGTCACTCCTTTATGTCACTCCTCCAATTCACTCCTCCATGTCACTCCTCCATGTCACTCATCCATGTCCCTCCGCCATGTCACTCCACCATATCAATCTTCCTTGGTGATCCGCCCTGTCACTTCTCCATGTCACTCTTCCATGTCTCTCCTCCACGTCATACCTCTATATCATTCCTCCATGTCACTCCTCCATGTCGCTACACAAACTCAACCCTCCTTGTCACTCCTCTATGTCACTCATCCATGTCATTCCACCATTTCACTCCTCCATGTCGCTCCTCCATGTTGCTCCTCCATGTCCCTCCGCCATGTCACTCCACCATATCAATCTCCCTTGGTGATCCGCCCTGTCACTTCTCCATGTCACTCTTCCATGTCTGTCCTCAACGTCACTCCTCTATGTCACTCCTCCATGTCACTCCTCCATGTCAGTCCTCCATGTTTCTCCTCCATGTCGCTATAACAACTCACTCCTCCATGTCACTCCACCATTTCACTCCTCCATGTCACTCCTCCAGGTCACTACTTCATGTCACTCCTCCATGTCGCTACTCCATATGACTCTTCCATGTTGCTCCACCAACTCACTCTTCCACGTCGCTCCTCCATGTTGCTCTTCCATGTCACTCCTCCATGTAACTTATCTATGTCCCTCCGCCCTGTCACTACACCAACTCAATCCTTTTCGTCACTCCTCCATGTCACTCATCCATGTCACTTCTATATGTCTTCCATGTCACTGTCCGTCCTCCATGTCGCTACACCAACTCACTCCTCCATGTCACTCCTCCATATCGGTACTCCATGTCATTCCTCCTTGTCACTCTTCCATGTCGCTCCTCCATGTCTATCCTTCATGTCACTCCTCCAAGTTACTCCTCCATGTCACTTCTATATGTCTTCCATGTCACTCCTCCATATTCCTCCTCCATGTCACTCCTCCACATCACTCCTCTATGTCACTCCTCCATGTCGCTACACCAACTCAACCCTCCTTGTAACTCCTTCATGTAACTCTTCTATGTCACTCCTCCATGTCACACCTCCATGTCACTCCTCCATGTCGCTACACCAACTCATTCCTCATGTCACTCCTCAATGTCACTACTCCATGTCACTAATCCATGTCATTTCTCCATGTCACTCCTTTATGTCACTCCTCCATGTCACTCTTCCATGTCGCTACTCTATGTCACTTCTCCATGTCACTACATCAACTCAATCCTCCTTTTCACTCCTCCATGTCGCTCCTCCATGTTGCTCCTCCATGTCCCTCCGCCATGTCACTCCACCATATCAATCTCCCTTGGTGATCCGCCCTGTCACTTCTCCATGTCACTCCTCCATGATGCTCCTCCGTGTATCTCCTCCATGTCACTCCTCCAAGTCACTCACCTATGTCCCTCCACGATGTCACTTCAATATATTAACACTCCTTCCTGATCAACCCTGTCACTTCTCCAAGTCACTCCTCCATATCCCTCCTCCATGTGACTCCTCCATGTCACTATTTCTTGCTGCTCCACGTCGCTCCTCCATGTAACCCCTCTGTCACTGCTCTATGTTTCTCCTCCACATCACTCCTCTATGTCATTCCTGTATGTCACTCCTCACTGTCACTCCTCCATGTCCAGCCTCCAAGACACTCCTCTGTTTGACTCCTCCATGTTCCTCATCCATGTCACTTCACCATGTCGCTACACCAACTAACTACTCCATATCACTCCTCCATCTCATTCCTCTATGTCACTCATCCTTATCACTCCTCCATGTCACTACTCAGTGATGATCCACCATGTCACTGCTCCATGTTGATCCTCCATGTCGATCATCTATGTTGCTCCTCCATTTCACTCCTCCATGTCTTCCAATGTCGCTCCTCAATGTCGGTTTTCCATGTCGGCACATGTCAATCCTCCATTTTGCTCCTCCATGTCGCTCCTCCTTGTCACTCCTCCATATAACTACTCTTTCGATTCTCCATGTCACTCCTCCATGTCTTTCATGTCACTCCTCTATGTCGATCCTCCATGTCGATCATTCATGTCGCTCCTCCATGTCACTCCTCCATTTCGCTCCTCCATATAGATCCTTCATGTCACTCCTCCTTGTCGCTCCTCCATGTCACTCTTCCATGTTGCTATTCCATGTCACTCCTTCATGTCGCTACACCAACTCACTCTTCCATGTCACTCCTTTTTACTCCACCACGTCACTCCTCTATGTAACTCCTCATTTCACTCCTCCATGTCGCTACTCCATGTCACTCCTCCATGTCGCTACACCAACTCAAACCTCTTTTTCACTCCTCCATGTCACTCATCCATGTCATTCCTCCATGTCACTCCTTTATGTCACTCCTCCAAGCCACTCCTCAATTTCACTTCTATATGTCTTCCATGTCACTCCTCCATGTCACTCCTCCATGTCACTCCTCCATGTAGATCCTTCATGTTGCTCCTTCATGTCGCTCCTCCTTGTCACTCCTCCATGTCACTCTTCCATGTTGCTATTCCATGTCAGTCCTCCATGTCGCTACACCAACTCACTCTTCCATGTTACTCCATTTCACTCCACCACGTCACTCCTATATGTAACTACTCATGTCACTCCTCCATGTCACTCCTTCATGTCGCTCCTCCATTTTGCTCCTCCATGTCGCTACTCCTTGTAACTCCTCCATGTCGATCCTCCATGTCGCTCCTCTATGTAACGACTCAATGTTGATTTTCCATGTCACTCCAGAATGTCACTCCAGAATGTCACTCCAGAATGTCTCTCAACCATGTTCCTCCAGAATGTACCTCCTCATTGTCAGTACTCCATGTCGATCTTCTCTGTGACTCCTACAAGTTACTCCTCCATATCACTCCTCCATGAAGCTCCTCTATGTTACTCCTCCATGTTACTCCTCTATGTAAATCCTCCATGTAGCTACTCCATGTCACTCCTCCATGTCGCTACACAAATTCATTCCTCGTCACTCCTCCATGTCACTCCTCCATGTCACTCCTTTATGTCACTCCTCCAAGTCACTCCTGCATGTCGCTACTCCATGTTACTCCTCCATGTCACTCCTCCACGTCACTCCTCTATGTCACTCCTCTATGTCACACCTCCATGTCACTCCTCCATGTCGCTACCACATGTCACTCCTCCATGTCGCGACACCAACTCACTCCTCATGTGACTCCTCTGTGTCGCTTCTCCATGTCACTCCTCCATGTCATTACACCAACTCAATCCTCCTTGTCACTCCTCCATGTCACTCATCCATGTAGCTACTCCATGGCACTACTCCGTGTCGCTACTACATGTCATTCCTCCATATCACTCCTCCATGTCACTCTTCCATGTCGCTCATCCATGTCAATACTCCATGTCGCTATACCAACTCATTACTCAATGTCACTTCTCCATGTCACTCTTCCATGTCACTACTTCATATGACTCCTCCATGTCACTTCTATATGTCTTCCATGTAACTCCTCCATGTCACTCCTCCATTTCACTCCTCCAAGTCTCTCCTCCATTTTGCTCCTCTATATCACTTCTCCATGTCACTCCTCCATATCACTCATCCATATGACTTCTCAAAGTCTTCAATGTCACTTCTCCATGGCTCTCATCCGTTTCCCTCCTCCGTGTCACTCCTCCACGTCACTCCTCCATATAACTCCTCCTTGCTAATACATGTCTCTATTCTATGTCGCTCCTCCATGTCAATCTTCCATTTCATTCCTCCATGTCACTCCTTTATATCACTTCTCAAAGTAAATGCTCCATGTCGCTACTCCATTTGACTCCTCCATGTCGCTCTACCAATTGACTCCTCCATGTCATTCCTCCATGTCACTTTTCCATGTCATTTCACCATGTCACTCCTTTATGTCACTCCTCCAAGTCACTCCTCCATGTCACTTCTATATATCTTCCATGTCACTCCTCCATGTCCCTCCTTCATGTCACTCATCCATGTCACTCCTCCATGTCGATCTTCTCTGTGACTCCTACAAGTCACTTTTCCATATCACTCCTTCATGAAGCTCCTCCATGTCACTCCTCAATGTCACTCATCCTTGCTCCACAATGTCACTCCTCCATGTCACTACTCTATGTCACCCCTCCATGTCACTCCTCCATGTCACTCCTCCTTCTCGCTCCTCCATGTCATTCCTCTATGTTGATCATCCATGTCACTCTTCCATGTCACTCATCCATGTTGATCCTCCATGTAGATCCTTCATTTTGATCCTCCATGTCGCTCCTCCTTGTCATTCCTCCATGTCACTACTCAAAGATGATCCACCATGTAACTTCTCCAAGTATTCAATGTCATGTCTCTCGTCCATGTAGCTTCACATTGTCACTCCTCCATGTCACTCCTCCATGTGACTCCTCCATGTCTCTCATCCACGTCAATCCTCTATGTCACTCCTCCATGTCATTCCTCCATGACGCTATTCCATGTCACTCCTCCTTATCCCTACACCAACTCACTCCTCCATGTCACTCTTCCATGTCGCTCCTCCATGTAATTTCTCCAAGTCTTCAATGTCATGTCTCTTATCTGTGTAGCTCCACATTTTCACTCCTCTATATCAATCCTCCGTGTCACTTCTACATGTTTTCCATGAAAATTCTCCATGTCACACCTCCATGTCTCTATTCCACCTCAAACCTCTATGTCACTCCTCCATGTCACTCCTCCATGTCCCTCTGCCATGTCACTCCACCATATCAATCCTCCTTCCTGATCAACCCTGTCACTTCTCTATGTCACTCCTCCATGTCTCTCATCCACGTCAATCCTCTATGTCACTCCTCCATGTCATTCCTCCATGACGCTATTCCATGTCACTCCTCCTTATCCCTACACCAACTCACTCCTCCATGTCACTCTTCCATGTCGCTCCTCCATGTAATTTCTACAAGTCTTCAATGTCAAGTCTCTCATCTGTGTAGCTCCACATTGTCACTCCTCCATATCACTCCTCCGTGTCACTTCTACATGTTTTCCATGCCACTTCTCCATGTCACACCTCCATGTCTCTATTCCACATCAATCCTCTATGTCACTCCTCCATGTCACTCCTCTATGTCACTCCTCCATGTCGCTCCTCCATGTCAATCCTCCATGTCACTCCTCCAAGACATTCCTCTATGTCATTCCTCCATGTCACTCCTTTATGTCACTCCTCCAAGACATTCCTCCATGTCATTCCTCCAAGTCCCTCCTCCCTGTCACACCTCCATGTCACTCCTCCATGTCGCTACTCCTTTTCATTCCTCCATGTCGCTACACCAACTCAATTTTCCTTGTCACTCCTCCATGTCACTCCACCATATCAATCGTTCTTGCTGATCCGCCCTATCACTTCTCCATGTCACTCCTCTATGTAACTTCTATGTCTTCCATGTCACTCCTCCATGTCGCTACACCAACTCAATCTTCCTTGACACTCCTCCATGTCACTCCACCATATCAATCCTCCTTGCTGATCCGCCCTGTCACTTCTCCATGTCACTCCTCCATGTCACTTCTATATGTCTTCCATGTCACTCCTCCATGTCGCTCCTCCATGTTGCTCCTCCATGTCACTCCTCCATTTCACTCATCCATGTCCCTTCGCCATGTCACCACCATATCAATCCTCCTTGCTGATCCGCCCTGTCGCTACTCCATGTCACTCCTCCATGTCACTCCTCCATGTCGATCATCCATGTCACTCCTCCATTTCGCTCCTCCATGTAGATCCTCCATGTAGATCCTTCCTATTGCTCCTCCATGTCGCTCCTCCTTGTCACTCCTCCATGTCGCTACTCCATGTCACTCCTCCATGTCGCTACACTAACTCAAACCTCCTTGACACTGCTCCATGTTGATCCTCCATGTCGATCATCTATGTTGCTGCTCCATTTCACTCCTCCATGTCTTCCATGTCGCTCCTCCATGTCGATACTCCATGTCACTCCTCCATGTCACTTCTCCAGGTCGATCCACCATGTCGATCCCCCATGTTGCTCCTCTATGTAACTACTCAATGTCGATTCTCCATCTCACTCCAGAATGTCACTCCAGAATGTTGCTCCACCATGTCCCTCCAGAATGTACCACAATGTTGTCAGTCCTCTATGTCGCTCCGCGATGTCGCTCCTTCCTGTAGCTCCTCCATGTTGCTCTTCCATGTCGCTCCTCCATGTCACTCCTCCATGACGCTCCTCCATGTAGATCCTTCATGTTTTTCCTCCATGTCGCTCCACCTTGTCACTCCTCCATGTCACTCTTCCATGTTGCTATTCCATGTCACTCCTCCATGTCGCTACACCAACTCACTCTTCCATATCTCTCCATTTCACTCCACCACGTCACTCCTCTATGTAACTCCTCATGTCACTCCTCCATGTCGCTACTCCATGTTACTCCCCCATGTCGCTAAACCAACTCAAACCTCCTTGTCACACCTCCATGTCACTCATCCATGTCATTCATCCATGTCACTCCTTTATGTCACTCCTCCAAGTCACTCCTGAATTTCACTTATATATAACTTCCATGTCACTCCTCCATGTCGCTCCTCCGTGTTGGTCCTCCATGTCACTCCGCCATGTCACTAATCCATGTCCCTCCGCCATGTAACTCCACCATATCAATCCTCCTTCCTGATCAACACTGTCACTCCTCCATGTCACTCCTCCAGGTCGCTACTCAAAGTCACTCCTCCATGTAACTACACCAACTCACTCCTCAATGTCACTCCTCCATGTCGCTCTTCCATGTTGCTCCTCCATGTCACTCCTCCATGTCACTCATCCATGTCACTCCTCCATGTCACTGTTCCAAGTCAATCACCCATGTCCCTCCACAATGTCACTCCACCATATCAATCTTCCTTGGTGATCCGCCCTGTCAATTCTCCATGTAACTCTTCCATGTCATTCCTCCATGTCACTCCTCATGTCACTCCTCCATGTCACTCCTCCATGTCACTGTTCCAAGTCACTCACCCATGTCCCTCCACGATGTCACTCCACCATATCAACCCTCCTTGGTTATCCGCCCTGTCACTTCTCCATGTCACTCTTTCATGTCTCTCCTCCACGTCACTCCTTCATGTCACTCCTCCATGTCACTCATCCATGTCTCTCCTCCATGTTACTCTAACAACTCACTCCTCCATGTCACTCCACCATGTCACTCCTCCATGTCACTCCTCCAGGTCACTCCTCCATGTCGCTACTCAAAGTCACTCCTCCATGTTACTACACCAACTCACTCCTCAGGGTCACTCCTCCATGTCACTACTTCATGTCACTCCTCCATGTCGCTACACAAACTCAATCATACTATACATTCTTTCATGTCACTCCTCCATATCACTCCTCCATGTCAATCCTCCATGTCACTCCTCCATGTCACTGCTTTATGTCACTCCTCCAAGTTACTCCTAAATGTCGCTACTCCATGTGACTCCTCCATGTTGCTCCACCAACTCATTCCTCCATGTTAATCCTCCATATTGCTCCTCCAATTCATTCCTCCAAGTCACCTCTATATGTCTTCCATGTCACTCCTCCATGTCCATCCTCCATGTCACTACTCCATGTAACTCCTCCATGTCGCTCCCCCGTGTTGCTACTCCATGTCACTTCTCCAAGTCACTCACCCATGTCCTTCCAAGATCTCACTACTTCATGTCACTCCTCCATGTCGCTCCTCCGTGTTGATCCTCCACATCAATCCTCTATGTCACTCCTCCATGTAACGCCTACATGTAGCTACTCCATGTCACTACTCCATGTCACTCCTCCATTTCGCTCCTCCGTGTTGCTCCTCCAAGTCACTCCTCCATGTAACTCCTACATTTAGCTACTCCATGTCACTCCTCCATGTCACTCCTCCAGGTCACTCCTCCAGGTCGCTACTCAAAGTCACTCATCCATGTAACTACACCAACTCACTCCTCAATGTCACTCCTCCATGTCACTACTTCATGTCAGTCCTCCATGTCCCTACACAAACTCAACCCTCCTTGTCACTCCTCTATGTCACTCATCCATGTCATTCCTCCATGTCACTCCTTTATGTCACTCCACCAATTACTCCTACATGTCACTCCTCCATGTCACTCATCCATGTCCCTCCGCCATGTCACTCCACCCTATCAATCTTCCTTGGTGATCCGACCTGTCACTTCTCCATGTCACAACACAAACTCAACCCTCCTTGTCACTCCTCCATGTCACTCCTCCATGTCACTCCTCCATGTCACTCCTCCAATTCACTCACCATGTCACCTCTATATGTCTTCCATGTCACTCCTCCATGTCCATCCTCCATGTCACTACTCCATGTCACTCCTCTGTGTTGCTCCTCCATGTCACTTCTCCAAGTCACTCACCCATGTCCCTCCACGATGTCACTCCACCATATCAACTCTCTTTCCTATTCAACCCTGTCACTTCTCCAAGTCACTCCTTCATGTCCATCCTCCATGTCACTACTACACATCAATCTTCTATGTCACTCCTCCATGTTACTCCTCCATGTCACTCCTCCATGTCGCTATTCCATGTTACTCCTCCATGTCGCTCCACCAACTCCTTCCTCCATGTTACTCCTCCATGTCACTCCACCATGTCAATCCTTTATGTCACTCCTCCAAGTTACTCCTCCATGCCACTCCACCATTTCACTCCTCCATGTCACACCTCCAGGTCACTCCTCCATGTCGGTACTCAAAGTCACTCTTCCATGTCGCAACACCAACTCATTCCTCATGTCACTCCTCCATGTCACTACTTCATGTCATTCCTCCATGTCGCTCCTCCGTGTTGCTCCTCCAAGTCACTCCTCCAAGTCACTCACCCATGTCCCTACACGATGTCACTCCACCATATCAACCCTCCTTCCTGATCAACCCTGTCACTTCTCCAAGTCACTCCTCCATGTCCCTCCTCCATGTCGCTCCTCCGTGTTGCTCCTCCACATCAATCCTCTATGTAACTCCTCCATGTTGCTCCTCCAAGTCACTCCTCCATGTAACTCCTACATGTAGCTACTCCATTACACTACTCCATGTCACTCCTCCATGTCGCTCCTCCGTGTTGCTCCTCCAAGTCACTCCTCCATGTAACTCCTCCATGTAGCTCCTCCAAGTCACTCCTCCATGTAACTCCTCCATGTAGCTACTCCATTACACTACTCCATGTCACTCCTCCATGTCGCTCCTCCGTGTTGCTCCTCCAAGTCACTCCTCCATGTAACTCCTCCATGTCACTGTTCCAAGTCACTCACCCATGTCCCTCCACGATGTCACTCCACCATATCAACCCTCCTTGGTGATCCGCCCTGTCACTTCTCCATGTCACTCCTCCATGTCTCTCCTCCACGAAATTTCTCTATGTCACTCCTCCATGTCACTCCTACATGTCACTCCTCCATGCCTCTCCTCTATATCGCTCTAACAACTCACTCCTCCATGTCACTCCTCCATGTCACTCCACCATTTCACTCCTCCATGTCACTCCTCCAGTTCACTCCTCCATGTCGCTACACCAACTTACTCCTCAATGTCACTCCTTCATGTCACTCCTCCATTTCTCTCCTCCATGTCGCTATAACAACTCACTCCTCCATGTCACTCCTCCAGGTCACTCCTCCATGTCGCTACACCAACTTACTCCTCAATGTCACTCCTTCATGTAACTACACCAACTCACTCCTCAATGTCACTCCTCAACGTCACCACTTCATGTCACTCCTCCATGTCGCTACTCAAACTCAACCCTCCTTTACACTCTTTCATGTCACTCCTCCATATCGCTCCTCAATGTCCCTCCTCCATGTCACTCCTCCATGTATCTCCTCCATGTCGCTACTCTATGTCACTCCTCCATGTCACTCCTCCATGTCACTCCTCCATGTCGCTACACAAACTCACTCCTCATGTTATTACTCTATGTCGCTACTCCATGTCACTCCTCCATGTCACTACTTCTTGTCACTCCTCCATGTCACTCATCCATGTCATTCCTCCATGTCACTCCTTTATGTCACAACTCCAATTCACTCCTCCATGTCCATCCTCCATGTCACGACACCAACTCAATCCTTCTTGTCACTCCTCCATGTCACTACTTCATGTCACTCCTCCATGTCGCTATTCCATGTGACTCCTCCATGTCGCTCCACCAACTCACTCCTCCACGTCGCTCCTCCATGTTGCTCTTCCATGTCACTCCTCCATGTAACTCATCTATGTCCCTCCGCCATGTCACCACACCAACTAAATTCTTCTTGTTACTCCTCCATGTCACTCATCCATGTCACTTCTATATGTCTTCCATGTCACTCCTCCATATTCCTCCTCCATGTCACTCCTCCACATCACTCCTCTATGTCACTCCTCCATGTTACACCTCCATGTCACTCCTCCATGTCGCTACACCAACTCATTCCTCATGTCACTCCTCCATGTCGCTACTCCATGTCACTCCTCCATGTCACTCATTTATGTCACTCCTTCAGTTCACTCCTCCATGTCATCTCCATATGTCTTCCATGTCACTCCTACATGTCCATCCTCCATGTCACTACTCCATGTCACACCTCCATGTTGCTCCTCCGTGTTGCTCCTCCATGTCACTCCTCCAAGTCACTCACCCATGTCCATACACAATGTCACTCCACCATATCAACCCTCCTTCCTGATCAACCGTGTCACTCCTCCATGTAACTCCTACATGTAGTTACTCCATGTCACTACTCCATGTCACTCCTCCATGTCGCTCCTCCGTGTTGCTCCTCGAAGTCACTCCTCCATGTAACTCCTACATGTAGTTAATCCATGTCACTACTCCATGTAGCTACTCCATGTCACTCCTCCATATCGCTACACAAACTCACTCCTCATGTCACTCCTCCATGTCACTCCTCCATGTCACTCCTCCAAGTCACTCATCCATGTCCCTCCGCCATGTCACTCCACCATATCAATCTTCCTTGGTGATCCCCCTGTCACTTCTCCATGTCACTCCTACATGTCACTCCTCCATGTCTCTCATCTATATCGCTCTAACAACTCACTCCTCCATGTCACTCCTCCATGTCACTACTCCATTTCACTCCTCCATGTCGCTCCCCCGTGTTGCTACTCCATGTCACTTCTCCAAGTCACTCACCCATGTCCCTCCACGATGTCACTACTTCATGTCACTCCTCCATGTCGCTCCTCCGTGTTGCTCCTCCACATCAATCCTCTATGTCACTCCTCCATGTAACGCCTACATGTAGCTACTCAATGTCACTACTCCATGTCACTCCTCCATGTCGCTCCTCTGTGTTGCTCCTCCAAGTCACTCCTCCATGTAACTCCTAAATTTAGCTACTCAATGTCACTCCTCCATGTCACTCCTCCAGGTCACTCCTCCAGGTCGCTACTCAAAGTCACTCATCCATGTAACTACACCAACTCACTCCTCAATGTCACTTCTCCATGTCACTACTTCATGTCACTCCTCCATGTCGCTACTCCATGTGACTCCTCCATGTCGCTCCACCAACTCACTCCTCCACTTCGCTCCTCCATGTTGCTCTTCCATGTCACTCCTCCATGTAATTCATCTATGTCCCTCTGCCATGTCACTACACCAACTAAATCCTTCTTATCACTCCTCCATGTCACTCATCCATGTCACTTCTATATGTCTTCCATGTCACTCCTCCGTGTTGCTCCTCCATGTCACTCCTCCATGTCTCTCCTCCACAAAATTCCTCTA
Source organism: Sebastes schlegelii (assembly GCA_014673565.1). Lineage (NCBI taxonomy): Eukaryota > Metazoa > Chordata > Actinopteri > Perciformes > Sebastidae > Sebastes > Sebastes schlegelii. The sequence continues at coordinate 31,703,830 of CM025825.1, forward strand.
TGTCACTCCTCCATGTCACTCCTACATGTCACTCCTCCATGTCTCTCATCTATATCGCTCTAACAACTCACTCCTCCATGTCACTCCACCATATCAACCCTCCTTCCTCATCAACTGTGTCACTCCTCCATGTAACTCCTACATGTAGCTACTCCATGTCACTACTCCATGTCACTCCTCCATGTCGCTACACAAACTCACTCCTCGTGTCACTCCTCCATGTCACTCCTCCAAGTCACTCATCCATGTCCCTCCGCCATGTCACTCCACCATATCAATCTTCCTTGGTGATCCCCCCTGTCACTTCTCCATGTCACTCCTCCATGTCTCTCCTTCACGAAATTCCTCTATGTCACTCCTCCATGTCACTCCTCCATATCACTCATTCATATGACTTCTCAAAGTCTTCCATGTCACTTCTCCATGGCTCTCATCCGTTTCGCTCCTCCGTGTCACTCCTACACGTCACTCCTCCATATAACTCCTCTTTGCTAATACATGTCTCTATTCTATGTCGCTCCTCCATGTCAATCTTCCATTTCATTCCTCCATGTCACTCGTTTATATCACTTCTCAAAGTAAATGCTCCATGTCGCTACTCCATGTGACTCCTCCATGTCGCTCCACCAACTGACTCCTCCATGTCACTCCTCCATGTCACTTTTCCATGTCATTCCACCATGTCACTCCTTTATGTCACTCCTCCAAGTCACTCCTCCATGTCACTTCTATATGTCTTCCATGTCATTCCTCCATATCCCTCCTTCATGTCACTCCTCCATGTCACTCCTCCATGTCGATCTTCTCTGTGACTCCTACAAGTCATTTTTCCATATCATTCCTTCATGAAGCTCCTCCATGTCACGCTTGCATGTCACTCTTCCTTGCTCCTCAATGTCACTCCTCCATGTCACTACTCTATGTCACTCCTCCATGTCACTCCTCCATGTCACTCCTCCTTGTCGCTCCTCCATGTCACTCCTCCATGTTGCTCCTCCACATCACTCCTCTATGTCACTCCTCCATGTCACTCCTCCATGTTGATCATCCATGTTACTCCTCCATGTCACTCATCCATGTTGATCCTCCATGTTGATCCTTAATTTAATCCTCCATGTCGCTCCTCTTTGTCACTCCTCCATGTCGCTACTCCAACTCAATACTCCTTGTCACTCCTCCATATCACTACTCCATTTCACTCCTCCATTTCACTCCTCATTGTGACTTCTCCATGTCACTCCTCCATATCACTCCTCAATGTCGCTACACCAACTCACTCCTCCATGTCACTTCTCCATGTCACTCCTCCATGTCAGACATCCATGTCATTCCTCATGTCACTCCTTTATGTCACTCCTCCAATTCACTCCTCCATGTTGCTCATCCACATAACTCCTCTATGTCACTCCTCCATGTCACTCATCCATGTCATTCCTCCATGTCACTCGTTTATGTCACTCCTCCATGTCACTCATCCATGTCACCTCTATATGTCTTCCATGTCACTCCTCCATGTCCATCCTCCATGTCACTACTCCATGTCACTCCTCCATGTTGCTCCTCCGTGTTGCTCATCCATGTCACTCCTACAAGTCATTCACCCATGTCCCTCCATGATGTCAATCCACCATATAAACCCTAGTTCCTTATCAACCCTGTCACTTCTCCAATTCACTCCTCCATGTCACCTCTATATGTCTTCCATGTCACTCCTTCATGTCCCTCCTCCATGTCTCTACTCCATGTCACTTCTCCATGTCAGTCCTCCATGTCGCTACACCAACTCACTCTTCCATGTCACTCCTCCATGTTGCTCCTCCATGTTGCTCTTCCATGTCACTCCTCCATGTCACTCATCCATGTCCCTCCGCCATGTCACTCCACCATATCAATCTTCCTTGGTGAGCCGCCCTGTCACTTCTCCATGTCACTCTTCCATGTCTCTCCTCCACGTCATTCCTCTATGTCACTCCTCCATGTCACTCCTCCATGTCAGTCCTCAATGTCGCTCCTCCATGCTGCTCCTCCGTGTCACTCCTCCATGTCACTCATCCATGTCCCTCCGCTATGTCACTCCACCATATCAATCTTCCTTGGTGATCCACCCTGTTACTTCTCCATGTCACTCCTCCATGTCTCTACTCCATGTCGCTCTAACAACTCACTCCTCCATGTCACTCCACCATTCCACCCCTTCATGTCACTCCTCAATGTCACTACTCCATGTCACTACACAATCTCAACCCTCCTTGTCACTTCTCCATGTCACTCATCCATTTCATTCCTCATGTCACTCCTTTATGTCACTCCTCCAATTCACTCTTCCATGTCTCTCCTCCACGTCACTCCTCTAAGTCACTCCTCCATGTCACTCCTCCATGTCACTACACCAACTCACTCCTCAATGTCACTCCTCCATGTCACTACTTCATGTCACTCCTCCATGTCACTCCACCATTTCACTCCTCCATGTCACTCCTACAGATCACTCCTCCATGTCGCTACTCAAAGTCACTCCTCCATGTCACTACACCAACACATTCCTCAATGTCACTCCTCAATGTCACTACTTCATGTCACTCCTCCATGTCGCTACACAAACTCAATCCTCCTTTACACTCTTTCATGTCACTCCTCCATATCGCTCCTCCATGTCCCTCCTCCATGTCACTCCTCCATGTCATTCCTCCATGTCACTCCTCCATGTATTTCCTCCATGTCGCTACTCTGTGTCACTTCTCCAAGTCACTCCTCCATGTCCATCCTCCATGTCATGACTCCACATCAATCCTCTATGTCACTCCTCCATGTCACTCCTCCATGTCTCTCCTCCTTGTCACTCCACCATTTCACTCCTCCATGTCACTCCTCCATGCCGCTCCTCCATGTTGCTCCTCCAAGTCACTTCTCCATGTAGTTACTCCATGTCACTCATCCATGTCGCTACACAAACTCCTCCATGTCCATCCTCTTTGTCACTACTCCACATCAATCCTCTATGTCACTCCTTCTTGTCATTCCTCCATGTCACTCCTCCATGTCACTCATCCATGTCCCTCCGCCATGTCACTCCACTCTATCAATCTTCCTTGGTGATCCGACCTGTCGTTACTCCATGTGACTACTCCATGTCACTCCTCCATGTCGCTCCTCCGTGTTGCTCCTCCACAATCAATCCTCTTTGTCACTCCTCCATGTCACTCCTCCATGTCACTCCTCTATGTCGCTATTCCATGTCAGTACTCCATGTCGCTACATCAACTCACTCTTTCATGTTACTCCTCCATGTCACTCCTCTATGTCACTCGTCCATGTCACTCCTCCATGTAACTCCTCCATGTAGCTACTCCATGTCACTCATTCATGTCACTACACAAACTCACTCCTCATGTCACTCATCCATGTCCCTCCGCCATATCACTCCACCATATCAACCCTCCTTCCTGATCAACCCTGTCACATCTCCAAGTCACTCCTCCATGTCCCTCCTGCATGTCACTTCTCCTTGTCGCTATTCCATGTCAGTCCTCCATGTCGCTACAACCAACTCACTCTTCCATGTCACTCCTCCATGTCGCTCCTCCATGTTAAACCTCCATGTCCATCCTCCATGTCACTCCTCCATGTATTTCCTCCATGTCGCTACTCTGTGTCACTTCTCCAAGTCACTCCTCCATGTCCATCCTCCATGTCACTACTCCACATCAATCCTCTATGTCACTCCTCCATGTCACTCCTCCATGTCTCTCCTCCAAGTCGCTCCTCCGTGTTGCTTCTCCAAGTCACTTCTCCATGTAGTTACTCCATGTCACTCCTCCATGTTGCTACACTAACTCCTCCATGTCCATCCTCCATGTCACTCCTCCACATCAATCCTATATGTCACTCCTCCATGTCACTACTCCATGTCACTCCTCCATGTCACTCCTCCATGTCCCTCCTCCATGTCACTACTCCTTGTCACTATTCCATGTCAGTCCTCCATGTCGCTACACCAACTCACTCTTCCATGTCACTCCTCCATGTCACTACTCCATGTCGCTACACAAACTCACTCCTCATGTTATTACTCTATGTCGCTACTCCATGTCACTCCTCCATGTCGCTACACCAACTCACTCCTCCATGTCACTCATCCATGTCATTCCTCCATGTCACTCTTTTATGTCACAACTCCAATTCACTCCTCCATGTCCATCCTCCATGTCACTACTCCATATCAAACCTTTATGTCACTCCTCCATGTCACTCCTCCATGTCGCTCTAACAACTCACTCCTCCATGTCACCCCACCATTTCACTCCTCCTTGTCACTCCTCCAGATCACTCCTCCATGTCGCTACTCAAAGTCACTCCTCCATGTCACGACACCAACTCAATCCTTCTTGTCACTCCTCCATGTCACTACTTCATGTCACTCCTCCATGTCGCTACTCCATGTGACTCCTCCATGTCGCTCCACCAACTCACTCCTCCACTTCGCTCCTCCATGTTGCTCTTCCATGTCACTCCTCAATGTAACTCATCTATGTCCCTCCACCATGTCACTACACCAACTAAATCCTTCTTGTCACTCCTCCATGTCACTCATCCATGTCACTTCTATATGTCTTCCATGTCACTCCTCCATGTCACTCCTCCACATCACTACTCTATGTCACTCCTCTATGTTACACCTCCATGTCACTCCTCCATGTCGCTACACCAACTCATTCCTCACGTCACTCCTCCATGTCGCTACTCCATGTCACTCCTCCATGTCACTCATTTAGGTCACTCCTCCAGTTCACTTCTCCATGTCATCTCTATATGTCTTCCATGTCACTCCTCCATGTCCATCCTCCATGTCACTACTCCATGTCACTCCTCCTTGTTGCTCCTCCGTGTTGCTCCTCCATGTCACTCCTCCAAGTCACTCACCCATGTCCCTACACGATGTCACTCCACCATATCAACCCTCCTTCCTGATCAACCGTGTCACTCCTCCATGTAACTCCTACATGTAGCTACTCCATGTCACTATTCCATGTCACTCCTCCATGTCGCTCCTCCGTGTTGCTCCTCGAAGTCACTCCTCCATGTCACTCCTCCATGTCGCTACACAAACTCACTCCTCATGTCACTCCTCCATGTCACTCCTCCATGTCACTCCTCCAAGTCAGTCATCCATGTCCCTCCGCCATGTCACTCCACCATATCAATCTTCCTTGGTGATCCCCTCTGTCACTTCTCCATGTCACTCCTCCATGTCTCTCCTCCACGAAATTCCTCTATGTCACTCCTCCATGTCACTCCTCCATATCACTCATCCATATGACTTCTCAAAGTCTTCCATGTCACTTCTCCATGGCTCTCATCCTTTTCGCTCTTCCGTGTCACTCCTACACATCACTCCTCCATATAACTCCTCCTTGCTAATACATGTCTCTATTCTATGTCGCTCCTCCATGTCAATCTTCCATTTCATTCCTCCATGTCACTCCTTTATATCACTTCTCAAAGTAAATGCTCCATGTCGCTACTCCATGTGACTCCTCCATGTCATTCCTCCATGTCACTTTTCCATATCATTCCACCATGTCACTCCTTTATGTCACTCCTCCAAGTCACTCCTCCATGTCACTTCTATATGTCTTCCATGTCACTCCTCCATGTCCCTCGTTCATGTCACTCCTCCATGTCACTCCTCCATGTCGATCTTCACTGTGACTCCTACAAGTCACTTTTCCATATCAATCCTTCATGAAGCTCCTCCATATCAGTCCTCCATGTCACTTCTACATGTTTTCCATGTCACTCCTCCATGTGACTCCTCCATGTCGCTAAACCAACTCACTCGTCTTGTAACTCCTCCATGTCACTCATCTATGTCATTTATCCATGTCACTCTTCCATGTCAATCCTTTATGTCAGTCCTCCAAGTCACTTCTCCATGTGACTCCTCAATGTCGCTACTCCAACTCAATACTCCTTGTCACTCCTCCATATCACTCCTCCATTTCACTCCTACATGTCACTCCTCATTGTGACTTCTCCATGTCATTCCTCCATATCACTCCTCAAAGTCGCTACACCAACTCACTCCTCCATGTCACTTCTCCATGTCACTCCTCCATGTCAGACATCCATGTCATTCCTCATGTCACTCCTTTATCTCACTCCTCCAATTCACTCCTCCATGTTGTTCCTCCACATAACTCCTCTATGTCACTCCTCCATGTCACTCCTCCATGTCACTACTCCATATAACTCCTCCATGTCTCTCCTCCATGTCGCTCTAACAACTCACTCCTCCATGTCACTCCACCATTTCACTCCTCCATGTCACTCCTCCAGGTCACTCCTCCATGTCAATCATCTATGTCATTCCTCCATGTCACTCGTTTATGTCACTCCTCCAATTCACTCCTCCATGTCACCTCTATATGTCTTCCATGTCACTCCTCCATGTCCATCCTCCATGTCACTACTCCATGTCACTCCTCCATGTTGCTCCTCTGTGTTGCTCCTCCATGTCACTCCTCCAAGTCATTCACCCATGTCCCTCCATGATGTCACTCCACCATATAAACCCTAGTTCCTTATCAACCCTGTCACTCCTCCAATTCACTCCTCCATGTCACCTCTATATGTCTTCCATGTCACTCCTTCATGTCCCTCCTCCATGTCTCTACTCCATGTCACTTCTCCATGTCAGTCCTCCATGTCGCTACACCAACTCACTCTTCCATGTCACTCCTCCATGTTGCTCCTCCATGTTGCTCTTCCATGTCACTCCTCCATGTCACTCATCCATGTCCCTCCGCCATGTCACTCCACCATATCAATCTTCCTTGGTGATCCGCCCTGTCACTTCTCCATTTCACTCTTCCATTTCTCTCCTCCACGTCATTCCTCTATGTCACTCCTCCATGTCACTCCTCCATGTCAGTCCTCAATGTCGCTCCTCCATGCTGCTCCTCCGTGTCACTCCTCCATGTCACTCATCCATGTCCCTCCGCCATGTCACTCCACCATATCAATCTTCCTTGGTGATCCACCCTGTTACTTCTCCATGTCACTCCTCCATGTCTCTACTCCATGTCGCTCTAACAACTCACTCCTCCATGTCACTCCACCATTTCACCCCTTCATGCCACTCCTCAATGTCACTACTCCATGTCACTACACAATCTCAACCCTCCTTGTCACTTCTCCATGTCACTCATCCATTTCATTCCTCATGTCACTCCTTTATGTCACTCCTCCAATTCACTTTTCCATGTCTCTCCTCCACGTCACTCCTCAATGTCACTCCTCCATGTCGCTACACAAACTCATTCCTCATGTCACTCCTCCATGTTGCTCCTCCGTGTATCTCCTCCATGTCACTCCTCCAAGTCACTCACACATGTCCCTCCACGATGTCACTTCAATATATCAACCCTCCTTCCTGATCAACCCTGTCACTTCTCCAAGTCACTCCTCCATATCCCTCCTCCATGTCACTCCTCCATGTCACTATAACTTGCTGCTCCACGTCGCTCCTCCATGTAACCCCTCTGTCACTGCTCTATGTTTCTCCTCCACAAAACTCCTCTATGTCATTCCTGCATGTCACTCCTCACTGTCACTCCTCCATGTCCAGCCTCCAAGACACTCCTCTGTTTAACTCCTCCATGTTCCACATCCATGTCACTTCACCATGTCGCTACACCAACTAACTACTCCATATCACTCCTCAATGTCACTCCTCTATGTCACTCATCCTTGTCACTCCTCCATGTCACTACTCAGTGATGATCCACCATGTCACTGCTCCATATTGATCCTCCATGTCGATCATCTATGTTGCTCCTCCATTTCAATCCTTTATGTCACTCCTCCAATTCACTCCTCCATTTCACTCCTCCATGTCACTCCTCCAGGTCACTCCTCCATATCACTACACCAACACACTCCTCAATGTCACTCCTCCATGTAACTAATTCATGTCACTCCTCCATGTCGCTACTCCATGTGACTCCTCCAAGTCGCTCCACCAACTCACTCCTCCACATTGCTCCTCCATGTTGCTCTTCCATGTCACTCCTCCATGTAACTCATCTATGTCCCTCCGCCATGTCACTACACCAACTCAATCATTCTTGTCACTCCTCCATTTCACTCATCCATGTCACTTCTATATGTCTTCCATGTCACTCCTCCATGTTCTTCCTACATGTCACTCCTCCACATCACTCCTCTATGTCACTCCTCCATGACACACCTCCATGTCACTCCTCCATGTTGCTACACAAACTCAACACTCCTTGTAACTCTTCCATGTCACTCATCCATGTTATTCCTCCATGTCACTCCTCATGTCACTCCTCCATGTCACTCCACAATGTCACTGTTCCAAGTCACTCACCCATGTCCCTCCACGATGTCACTCCACCATATCAACCTTCCTTGGTTATCCGCCCTGTCACTTCTCCATGTCACTCTTTCATGTCTCTCCTCCAATTCACTCCTCCAAGTCACCTCTATATGTCTTCCATGTCAATCTTCCATGTCCATCCTCCATGTCACTACTCCATGTCACTCCTCCATGTCGCTCCTCCGTGTTGCTCCTCCATGTCACTTCTCCAAGTCACTCACCCATGTCCCGCCACGATGTCACTATTTCATGTCACTCCTCCATGTCGCTCCTCCGTGTTGCTCCTCCACATCAATCTTCTATGTCACTCCTCCATGTAACTCCTACATGTAGATACTCCATGTCACTACTCCATGTTACTCATCCATGTCGCTCCTCTGTGTTGCTCCTCCAAGTCATTCCTCCATGTAACTCCTACATGTAGCTATTCCATGTCACTCCTCCATGTCCCTCCTCCAGGTCACTCCTCCAGGTCTCTACTCAAAGTCACTCCTCCATGTAACTACACCAACTCACTCCTCAATGTTACTCCTCCATGTCACTACTTCATGTCACTCCTCCATGTCGCTACACAAACTCAACCCTCCTTGTCACTCCTCTATGTCACTCATCCATGTCATTCCTCCATGTCACTCCTTTATGTCACTCCTCCCATTCACTCCTCCATGTCACTCCTCCATGTCACTCATCCATGTCACTCCGCCATGTCACTCCACCATATCAATCTTCCTTGGTGATCAGCCCTGTCACTTCTCCATGTCACTCTTCCATGTCTCTCCTCCACGTCATACCTCTATATCACTCCTCCATGTCACTCCTCCATGTCGCTACACAAACTCAACCCTCCTTATCACTCCTCTATGTCAGTCATCCATGTCATTCCACCTTTTTCCCTCCTCCATGTCACTCCTCCAGGTAACTCCTCCATGTCACTACACCAACTCACTCCTCAATGTCACTCATCCATGTCACTACTTCATGTCACTCCTCCATGTCGCTACTCCATGTCGCTACACCAACTCAACCCTCCTTGTAATTCCTCCATGTCACTCATCCATGTCATTCCTCCATGTCACTCCTCATGTCACTCCTCCATGTCACTCCTTTATGTCACTCCTCCAAGTTACTCCTAAATGTCACTACTCCATGTGACTCCTCCATGTTGCTCCACCAACTCACTCCTCCATGTTGCTCCTCCAATTCACTCCTCCAAGTCACTTCTATATGTCTTCCATGTCACTCCTCCATGTCCATCCTCCATGTCACTACTCCATGTCACTCCTCCATGTCGCTCCTCCGTGTTGCTCCTCCATGTCACTTCTCCAAGTCACTCACCCATGTTCCTCAACGATGTCACTAATTTATGTCACTCCTCCATGTCGCTCCTCCGTGTTGCTCCTTCACATCAATCCTCTAGGTCACTCCTACATGTAGCTACTCCATGTCACTACTCCATGTCACTCCTCCATGTCGCTCCTCCGTGTTGCTCCTCCAAGTCACTCCTCCATGTAACTCCTCCATGTAACTACTCCATGTCACTCCTCCATGTCGCTACACAAACTCACTCCTCATGTCACTCCTCCATGTCACTACTTCTTGTAACTCCTCCATGTAACTCATCCATGTCATTCCTCCATTTCACTCCTTTATGTCACTCCTCCAATACACTCCTTCATGTCACCTCTATATGTCTTCCATGTCACTCCTCCATGTCCATCCTCCATGTCACTACTCCATGTCACTCCTCCATGTCGCTCCTCTGTGTTGCTCCTCTTTGTCACTCCTCCAAGTCACTCACCTATGTCCTTCCACGATGTCACTCCACCATATCAACCCTCCTTCCTGATCAACCCTGTCACTTCTCCAAGTCACTCCTCCATGTCCATCCTCCATGTCACTACTCCACATCAATCCTTTATGTCACTCCACCATTTCACTCCTCCATGTCACTCCTCCAGGTCACTCCTCCATGTCGCTATTCCATGTCAGTCCTCCATGTCTCTACACCAACACACTCTTTCATGTTACTCCTCCATGTCGCTACTCCATGTGACTCCTCCATGTCGATCCACCAACTCCTTCCTCCATGTTACGCCTCCATGTAATTCCTCCATGTCACTCCTCTCTGTCACTCCTCCATGTCACTCCTACATGTCACTCCTCCATGTCTCTCCTCTATGTCGCTCTAACAACACACTCCTTCATGTCGCTACACCAACTCACTCTTCCATGTCACTCCTCCATGTTGCTCCTCCATGTTGCTCCTCCATGTCCATCCGCAATGTCACTCCACCATATCAATCTTCCTTGGTTATCCGCCCTTTCACTTCTCCATGTCACTCCTCCATGTCGCTACACAAACTCAATCCTCATATTGCTACTCTATGTCGCTACTCCATGTCACTCCTCCATGTCACTCCACCATTTCACTCCTCCATGTCACTCCTCCAGGTCACTCCTCCATGTTGCTACTCAAAGTCACTCCTCCATGTCACTACACCAACTCACTCCTCAATGTCACTCCTTCATGTTACTACTTCATGTCACTCCTCCATGTCACTCCACCATTTCACTCCTCCATGTCACTCCTACAGGTCACTCCTCCATGTCGCTACTCAAAGTCACTCCTCCATGTCACTACACCAACTCACTCCTCAATGTCACTCCTCAATGTCACTACTTCATGTCACTCCTCCATGTCGTTACACAAACTCAATCCTCCTTTACACTCTTTCATGTCACTCCTCCATATCGCTCCTCCATGTCCCTCCTCCATGTCACTCCTCCATGTCATTCCTCCATGTCACTCCTCCATGTATTTCCTCCATGTCTCTACTCTGTGTCACTTCTCCAAGTCACTCCTCCATGTCCATCCTCCATGTCACGACTCCACATCAATCCTTTATGTCACTCATCCATGTCTCTCCTCCATGTCACTCCACCATTTCACTCCTCCATGTCACTCCTCCATGTCGCTCCTCCGTGTTGCTCCTCCAAGTCACTTCTCCATGTAGTTACTCCATGTCACTCCTCCATGTCGCTACACAAAGTCCTCCATGTCCATCCTCCATGTCACTACTCCACATCAATCCTCTATGTCACTCCTTCTGGTCACTCCTCCATGTCACTCCTCCATGTCACTCATCCATGTCCCTCCGCCATGTCACTCCACCCTATCAATCTTCCTTGGTGATCCGACCTGTCGCTCCTCCATGTCACTACTCCATGTCACTCCTCCATGTCGCTCTTCCGTGTTGCTCCTCCACATCAATCCTCTTTGTCACGCCTCCATGTCACTCCTCCATGTCACTCCTCCATGTCGCTATTCCATGTCAGTACTCCATGTCGCTACATCAACTCACTCTTTCATGTTACTCCTCCATGTCACTCCTCTATGTCACTCGTCCATGTCACTCCTCTATGTAACTCCTCCATGTAGCTACTCCATGTCACTCCTCCATGTCACTACACAAACTCACTCCTCATGTCACTACTCCATGTCACTCCTCCATTTCACTCCTCCAAGTCACTCATCCATGTCCCTCCGCCATGTCACTCCACCATATCAACACTCCTTCCTGATCAACCCTGTCACATCTCCAAGTCACTCCTCCATGTCCATCCTCCATGTCACTACTCCTTGTTACTATTCCATGTCAGTCCTCCATGTCGCTACATCAACTCTCTCTTCCATTTCACTCCACCACGTCACTCCTCTATGTGACTCCTCATGTCACTCCTCCATGTCACTCCTTCATGTCGCTCCTCCATTTCGCTCCTCCATGTCGCTACTCCTTGTAACTCCTCCATGTCGATCCTCCATGTCGCTCCTCTATGTAACTACTCAATGTCGATTTTCCATGTCACTCCAGAATGTCACTCCAGAATGTCACTCCAGAATGTCTCTCAACCATGTTCCTCCAGAATGTACCTCCTCATTGTCAGTCCTCCATGTCGATCTTCTCTGTGACTCCTACAAGTTACTCCTCCATATCACTCCTCCATGAAGCTCCTCCATGTCACTCCTCCATGTCACTCTTCCTTGCTTATCAATGTCACTCCTCCATGTCACTCCTCCACGTCACTCCTCTATGTCACTCCTCCATGTCACACCTACATGTCACTCCTACATGTCGCTACTCCACTTCACTCCTCCGTGTCGCTACACCAACTCACTCCTACATGTCACTCCTCCATGTCGCTACTACATGTCACTCCTTCATGTCACTCTTCCTTGCTCCTCAATGTCACTCCTCCATGTGACTACTCTATGTCACCCCTCCATGTCACTCCTCCATGTCACTCCTCCTTCTCGCTCCTCCATGTCATTCCTCCATGTTGATCATCCATGTCACTCTTCCATGTCACTCATCCATGTTGATCCTCCATGTAGATCCTTCATTTTAATCCTCCATGTCGCTCTTCCTTGTCACTCCTCCATGTCACTACTCAATGATGATCCACCATGTAACTTCTCCAAGTATTCAATGTCATGTCTCTCGTCCATGTAGCTTCACATTGTCACTCCTCCATATCACTCCTCCGTGTCACTTCTACATGTTTTCCATGTCACTCCTCCATGTGACTCCTCCATGTTGCTAAACCAACTCAAACCTCTATGTCACTCCTCCATGTCACTACTCAATGATGATCCACCATGTAACTTCTCCAAGTCTTCAATGTCATGTCTCTTATCTGTGTAGCTCCACATTTTCACTCCTCTATATCAATCCTCTGTGTCACTTCTACATGTTTTCCATGTCACTCCTCCATGTGACTCCTCCATGTTGCTAAACCAACTCAAACCTCTATGTCACTCCTCCATGTCACTACTCAATGATGATCCACCAAGTAACTTCTCCAAGTCTTCAATGTCATGTCTCTTATCTGTGTAGCTCCACATTTTCACTCCTCTATATCAATCCTCCGTGTCACTTCTACATGTTTTCCATGAAAATTCTCAATGTCACACCTCCATGTCTCTATTCCACCTCAAACCTCTATGTCACTTCTCCATGTCACTCCTCCATGTCCCTCTGCCATGTCACTCCTCCATATCAATCCTCCTTCCTGATCAAATCTGTCACTTCTCTATGTCACTCCTCCATATCTCTCATCCACGTCAATCCTCTATGTCACTCCTCCATGTCATTCCTCCATGACGCTATTCCATGTCACTCCTCCTTATCCCTACACCAACTCACTCCTCCATGTCACTCCTCTATGTCACTCCTCCATGTCACTCCTCCATGTCGCTCCTCCATGTCAATTCTCCATGTCACTCCTCCAAGACATTCCTCTATGTCATTCCTCCATGTCACTCCTTTATGTCACTCCTCCAAGACATTCCTCCATGTCATTCCTCCATGTCCCTCCTCCATGTCACACCTCCATGTCACTCCTCCATGTCGCTACTCCTTTTCATTCCTCCATGTTGCTACACCAACTCAATCTTCCTTGTCACTCCTCCATGTCACTCCACCATATCAATCGTTCTTGCTGATCCGCCCTATCACTTCTCCATGTCACTCCTCCATGTAACTTCTATGTCTTCCATGTCACTCCTCCATGTCGCTACACCAACTCAATCTTCCTTGTCACTCCTCCATGTCACTCCACCATATCAATCCTCCTTGCTGATCCGCCCTGTCACTTCTCCATGTCACTCCTCCATGTCACTTCTATATGTCTTCCATGTCACTCCTCCATGTCGCTCCTCCATGTTACTCCTCCATGTCACTCCTCCATTTCACTCATCCATGTCCCTCCGCCATGTCACCACCATATCAATCCTCCTTGCTGATCCGCCCTGTCGCTACTCCATGTCACTCCTCCATGTCACTCCTCCATGTCGCTACTCCATGTCACTCCTCCATGTCGCTACACTAACTCAAACCTCCTTGTCACTCCTCCATGTCACTCCTCCATGTCACTCCTCCATGTCGATAATCCATGTCACTCCTCCATTTCGCTCCTCCATGTAGATCCTCCATGTAGATCCTTCCTATTGCTCCTCCATGTCGCTCCTCCTTGTCACTCCTCCATGTCGCTACTCCATATCACTCCTCCATGTCGCTACACTAACTCAAACCTCCTTGTCACTGCTCCATGTTGATCCTTCATGTCGATCATCTATGTTGCTGCTCCATTTCACTCCTCCATGTCTTCCATGTCGCTCCTCCATGTCGATCCTCCATGTCACTCCTCCATATCACTCAACCATATGACTTCTCAAAGTCTTCCATGTCATTTCTCCATGGCTCTCATCCGTTTCGCTCCTCCGTGTCACTCCTCCACGTCACTCCACCATATAACTCCTCCTTGCTAATACATGTCTCTATTCTATGTCGCTCCTCCATGTCAATCTTCCATTTCATTCCTCCATGTCACTCCTTTATATCACTTCTCAAAGTAAATGCTCCATGTCGCTACTCCATGTGACTCCTCCATGTTGCTCCACCAACTGACTCCTCCATGTCACTCCTCCATGTCACTCTTCCTTGCTCCTCAATGTCACTCCTCCATGTCACTACTCTATGTCACTCCTCCATGTCACTCCTCCATGTCACTCCTCCATGTTGATCATCCATGTCACTCCTCCATGTCACTCATCCATGTTGATCCTCCATGTAGATCCTTCATTTTGATCCTTCATGTCGCTCCTCCTTGTCACTCCTCCATGTCACTACTCAATGATGATCCACCATGTAACTTCTCCAAGTATTCATTGTCATGTCTCTCGTCCATGGAGCTCCACATTGTCACTCCTCCATATCACTCCTCCGTGTCACTTCTACATGTTTTCCATGTCACTCCTCCATGTGACTCCTCCATGTCGCTAAACCAACTCACTCCTCTTGTCACTCCTCCATGTCACTCATCCATGTCATTTCTCCATGTCACTCTTCCATGTCACTCCTTTATGTCAGTCCTCCAAGTCACTCCTCCATGTCGCTACTCATTGTGACTCCTCCATGTCGCTCCACCAACTCACTCCTCCATGTTACTCCTCTATGTCACTCCTCCACATCACTCCTCTATGTCACTCCTCCATGTCACACCTACATGTCACTCCTACATGTCGTTACTCCACTTCACTCCTCCATGTCGCTACGCCAACTCACTTCTCATGTCACTCCTCCGTGTCGATACTCCATGTCACTCCTCCATGTAACTCTTCCATGTCGCTCCTCCATTTAATTTCTCCAAGTCTTCAATGTCATGTCTCTTATCGTTGTAGCTCCACATTGTCACTCCTCTATGTAACTCCTCCATGTCACTCCTCCATGTAGCTACTCCATTTCACTCCTCCATGTAACTCTTCTATGTCGCTCCTCCATGTAACTTCTCCAAGTCTTCAATGTCAAGTCTCTTATCTGTGTAGCTCCATATTGTCACTCCTCCATGTCACTCCTCCATGTCCCTCTGCCATGTCACTCCAGCATATCAATCCTCCTTCCTGATAAACCCTGTAACTTCTCTATGTCACTCCGCCATGTCTCTCATCCACGTCAATCCTCTATTTCACTCCTCCATGTCACTCCTCCATGACGCTATTCCATGTCACTCCTCCTTATCCCTACACCTACTCACTCCTCCATGTAACTCTTCCATGTCGCTCATCCATGTAACTTCTCCAAGTCTTCAATGTCAAGTCTCTCATCTGTGTAGCTCCACATTGTCACTCCTCCGTATAACTCCTCCGTGTCACTTCTACATGTTTTCCATGCCACTTCTCCATTTCACACCTCCATGTCTCTATTCCACATCAATCCTCTATGTCACTCCTCCATGTCACTTCTCTATGTCACTCCTCCATGTCACTCCTCCATGTCGCTCCTCCATGTCACTCCTCCATGTCACTCCTCCAAGACATTCCTCCATGTCATTCCTCCATGTCACTCCTTTATGTCACTCCTCCAAGACATTCCTCCATGTCATTCCTCCATGTCCCTCCTCCATGTCACACCTCCATGTCACTCCTCCATGTCGCTACTCCTTTTCATTCCTCCATGTAGCTACACCAACTAAATCTTCCTTGTCACTCCTCCATGTCACTCCACCATATCAATCGTCCTTGCTTATCCGCCCTATCACTTCTCCATGTCACTCCTCCATGTCACTTCTATGTCTTCCATGTCACTCCTCCATGTCGCTAAACCAAATCAATCTTCCTTGTCACTCCTCCATGTCGCTCCTCCATGTCACTCCTCCATGTCACTCCTCCAAGACATTCCTCCATGTCATTCCTCCATGTCACTCCTTTATGTCACTCCTCCAAGACATTCCTCGATGTCATTCCTCCATGTCCCTCCTCCATGTCACACCTCCAAGACATTCCTCCATGTCACTCCTCCATGTCACTCATCCATGTCACTCCTCCATGTCACTCCTCCAAGTCACTCACCCATGTCCCTCCACAATGTCACTCCACCATATCAATCTTCCTTAGTGATCCGCCCTGTCAATTCTCCATGTCACTCTTCAATGTCATTCCTCCATGTCACTCCTCATGTCACTCCTCCATGTCACTCCTCCATGTCACTGTTCAAAGTCACTCACCCATGTCCCTCCACGATGTCACTCCACCATATCAACCATCCTTGGTTATCCGCCCTGTCACTTCTCCATGTCACTCTTTCATGTCTCTCCTCCACGTCACTCCTTCATGTCACTCCTCCATGTCACTCCTCCATGTTTCTCCTCCATGTTACTCTAACAACTCACTCCTCCATGTCACTCCACCATTTCACTCCTCCATGTCACTCCTCCAGGTCACTCCTCCATGTCGCTACTCAAAGTCACTCCTCCATGTTACTACACCAACTCACTCCTCAGGGTCACTCCTCCATGTCACTACTTCATGTCACTCCTCCATGTCGCTACACAAACTCAATCATACTATACATTCTTTCATGTCACTCCTCCATATCACTCCTCCATGTCAATCCTCCATGTCACTCCTCCATGTCACTCCTTTATGTCACTCCTCCAAGTTACTCCTAAATGTCGCTACTCCATGTGACTACTCCATGTTGCTCCACCAACTCACTCCTCCATGTTAATCCTCCATGTTGCTCCTCCAATTCACTCCTCCAAGTCACCTCTATATGTCTTCCATGTCACTCCTCCATGTCCATCCTCCATGTCACTACTCCATGTCACTCCTCCATGTCGCTCACCCATGTCCCTCCACGATGTCACTACTTCATGTCACTCCTCCATGTCGCTCCTCCGTGTTGCTCCTCCACATCAATCCTCTATGTCACTCCTCCATGTAACGCCTACATGTAGCTACTCCATGTCACTACTCCATGTCACTCCTCCATGTCGCTCCTCCGTGTTGCTCCTCCAAGTCACTCCTCCATGTAACTCCTACATTTAGCTACTCCATGTCACTCCTCCATGTCACTCCTCCAGGTCACTCCTCCAGGTCGCTACTCAAAGTCACTCATCCATGTAACTACACCAACTCACTCCTCAATGTCACTCCTCCATGTCACTCATCCATGTCATTCCTCCATGTCACTCCTTTATGTCACTCCTCCAATTACTCCTACATGTCTCTCCTCCATGTCACTCATCCATGTCCCTCCGCCATGTCACTCCACCCTATCAATCTTCCTTGGTGATCCGACCTGTCACTTCTCCATGTCACAACACAAACTCAACCCTCCTTGTCACCCCTCCATGTCACTCATCCATGTCACTCCTCCATGTCACTCCTCCAATTCACTCACCATGTCACCTCTATATGTCTTCCATATCACTCCTCCATGTCCATCCTCCATGTCACTACTCCATGTCACTCCTCTGTGTTGCTCCTCCATGTCACTTCTCCAAGTCACTCACCCATGTCCCTCAACGATGTCACTCCACCATATCAACTCTCTTTCCTAATCAACCCTGTCAATTCTCCAAGTCACTCCTTCATGTCCATCCTCCATGTCACTACTACACATCAATCTTCTATGTCACTCCTCCATGTTACTCCTCCATGTCACTCCTCCATGTCGCTATTCCATGTTACTCCTCCATGTCGCTCCACCAACTCCTTCCTCCATGTTACACCTCCATGTCACTCCTCCATGTCAATCCTTTATGTCACTCCTCCAAGTTACTCCTCCATGCCACTCCACCATTTCACTCCTCCATGTCACACCTCCAGGTAACTCCTCCATGTCGGTACTCAAAGTCACTCCTCCATGTCGCTACACCAAGTCATTCCTCATGTCACTCCTCCATGTCACTACTTCATGTCATTCCTCCATGTCCCTCCTCCGTGTTGCTCCTCCTTGTCACTCCTCCAAGTCACTCACCCATGTCCCTACACGATGTCACTCCACCATATCAACCCTCCTTCCTGATCAACCCTGTCACTTCTCCAAGTCACTCCTCCATGTCCCTCCTCCATGTCACTACTCCATGTCACTCCTCCATGTCGTTCCTCCGTGTTGCTCCTCCACATCAATCCTCTATGTAACTCCTCCATGTTGCTCCTCCAAGTCACTCCTCCATGTAACTCCTACATGTAGCTACTCCATTACACTACTCCATGTCACTCCTCCATGTCGCTCCTCCGTGTTGCTCCTCCAAGTCACTCCTCCATGTAACTCCTCCATGTAGCTACTCCATGTCACTCCTCCATGTCGCTACCCAAACTCACTCCTCATGTCACTCCTCCATGTCACTCCTCCATGTCACTCCTCCAAGTCACTCATCCATGTCATTCCTCCATGTCACTCCTTTATGTCATAACTCCAATTCACTCCTCCATGTCCATCCTCCATGTCACTACTCCATATCAAACCTTTATGTCACTCCTCCATGTCACTCCTCCATGTCGCTCTAACAACTCACTCCTCCATGTCACCCCATCATTTCACTCCTCCATGTCACTCCTCCAGGTCACTCCTCCATGTCCCTACTCAAAGTCACTCCTCCATGTCATGACACCAACTCAATCCTTATTGTCACTCCTCCATGTCACTACTTCATGTCACTCCTCCATGTCGCTACTCCATGTGACTCCTCCATGTTGCTCCAACAACTCACTCCTCCACTTCGCTCCTCCATATTGCTCTTCCATGTCACTCCTCCATGTAACTCATCTATGTCCCTCCGCCATGTCACTACACCAACTAAATCCTTTTTGTCACTCCTCCATGTCACTCATCCATGTCACTTATATATGTCTTCCATGTCACTCCTCCATGTTCCTCCTCCATGTCACTCCTCCACATCACTACTCTATGTCACTCCTCCATGTTACACCTCCATGTCACTCCTCCATGTCGCTACACCAACTCATTCCTCATGTCACTCCTCCATGTCGCTACTCCATGTCACTCCTCCATGTCACTCCTCCAGTTCACTCCTCCATGTCATCTCTATATGTCTTCCATGTCACTCCTCCATGTCCATCCTCCATGTCACTACTCCATGTCACTCCTCCATGTTGCTCCTCCGTGTTGCTCCTCCATGTCACTCCTCCATGTCTCTTCTCCACAAAATTCCTCTATGTCACTCCACCATGTCACTCCACCATATCAACCCTCCTTCCTGATCAACCGTGTCACTCCTCCATGTAACTCCTACATGTAGCTACTCCATGTCACTACTCCATGTCACTCCTCCATGTCGCTCCTCCGTGTTGCTCCTCGAAGTCACTCCTCCATGTAACTCCTCCATGTAGCTACTCCATGTCACTCCTCCATGTCGCTACACAAACTCACTCCTCATGTCACTCCTCCATGTCACTCCTCCAAGTCACTCATCCATGTCCCTCCGCCATGTCACTCCACCATATCAATCTTCCTTGGTGATCCTCCCTGTCACTTCTCCATGTCACTCCTCCATGTCTCTCCTTCACGAAATTCCTCTATGTCACTCCTCCATGTCATTCCTCCATATCACTCCTCCATGTCACTCCTCCATGTCGATATTCCATGTTACTCCTCCATGTCGTTCCACCAACTCCTTCCTCCATGTTACTCCTCCATGTCACTCCTCCATGTCAATCCTTTATGTCACTCCTCCAAGTTACTCCTCCATGCCACTCCACCATTTCACTCCTCCATGTCACACCTCCAGGTCACTCCTCCATGGTGGTACTCAAAGTCACTCCTCCATGTTGCTACACCAACTCATTCCTCATGTCACTCCTCCATGTCACTACTTCATGTCACTCCTCCATGTCGCTCCTCCGTGTTGCTCCTCCTTGTCACTCCTCCAAGTCACTCCTCCATGTCCCTCCTCCATGTCACTCCTCCGTGTTGCTCCTCCACATCAATCCTCTATGTAACTCCTCCATGTTGCTCCTCCAAGTCACTCCTCCATGTAATTCCTACATGTAGCTACTCCATTACACTACTCCATGTCACTCCTCCATGTCGCTCCTCCGTGTTGCTCCTCCAAGTCACTCCTCCATGTAACTCCTCCATGTAGCTACTCCATGTCACTCCTCCATGTCACTCCTCCAGGTCACTCCTCCAAGTCGCTACTCAAAGTCACTCCTCCATGTCACTACACCAACTCACTCGTCTATGTCACTCCTCCATGTCACTCCTACATGTCACTCCTCCATGTCTCTCCAATATATTGCTCTAACAACTCACTCCTCCATGTCACTCTTCCATGTCACTCCACCATTTCACTCCTCCATGTCACTCCTCCAGGTCACTCCTCCATGTCGCTACACCAACTTACTCCTCAATGTCACTCCTTCATGTCACTCCTCCATTTCTCTCCGCCATGTCGCTATAACAACTTACTCCTCCATGTCACTCCTCCAGGTCACTCCTCCAAGTCACTACTCAAAGTCACTCAACCATGTCACTACACCAACTCACTCCTCAATGTCACTCCTCAATGTCACTACTTCATGTCATTCTTCCATGTCGCTACTCAAACTTAACCCTCCTTTACACTCTTTCATGTCACTCCTCCATATCGCTCCTCCATGTCCCTCCTCCATGTCACTCCTCCATGTCATTCCTCCATGTCGCTACTCTATATCACTCCTCCATGTCACTCCTCCATGTCACTCCTCCATGTCGCTACACAAACTCACTCCTCATGTTATTACTCTATGTCGCTACTCCATGTCACTCCTCCATGTCGCTACACCAACTCACTCCTCAATGTCACTCCTCCATGTCATTACTTCTTGTCACTCCTCCATGTCACTCATCCATGTCATTCCTCCATGTCACTCCTTTATGTCACAACTCCAATTCACTCCTCCATGTCCATCCTCCATGTCACTATTCCATATCAAACCTTTATGTCGCTCCTCCATGTCACTCCTCCATGTCGCTCTAACAACTCACTCCTCCATGTCACCCCACCATTTCACTCCTCCATGTCACTCCTCCAGGTCACTCCTCCATGTCCCTACTCAAAGTCACTCCTCCATGTCACGACACCAACTCAATCCTTCTTGTCACTCCTCCATGTCACTACTTCATGTCACTCCTCCACGTCGCTACTCCATGTGACTCCTCCATGTTGCTCCAACAACTCACTCCTCCACTTCGCTCCTCCATGTTACTCTTCCATGTCACTCCTCCATGTTACACCTCCATGTCACTCCTCCATGTAGCTACACCAACTCATTCCTCATGTCACTCCTCCATGTCGCTACTCCATGTCACTCCTCCATGTCACTCCTCCAGTTCACTCCTCCATGTCATCTCTATATGTCTTCCATGTCACTCCTCCATGTCCATCCTCCATGTCACTACTCCATGTCACTCCTCCATGTTGCTCCTCCGTGTTGCTCCTCCATGTCACTCCTCCATGTCTCTTCTCCACAAAATTCCTCTATGTCACTCCTCCATGTCACTCCACCATATCAACCCTCCTTCCTGATCAACCGTGTCACTCCTCCATGTAACTCCTACATGTAGCTACTCCATGTCACTACTCCATGTCACTCCTCCATGTCGCTCCTCCGTGTTGCTCCTCGAAGTCACTCCTCCATGTAACTCCTCCATGTAGCTACTCCATGTCACTCCTCCATGTCGCTACACAAACTCACTCCTCATGTCACTCCTCCATGTCACTCCTCCAAGTCACTCATCCATGTCCCTCCGCCATGTCACTCCACCATATCAATCTTCCTTGGTGATCCTCCCTGTCACTTCTCCATGTCACTCCTCCATGTCTCTCCTTCACGAAATTCCTCTATGTCACTCCTCCATGTCATTCCTCCATATCACTCCTCCATGTCACTCCTCCATGTCGATATTCCATGTTACTCCTCCATGTCGTTCCACCAACTCCTTCCTCCATGTTACTCCTCCATGTCACTCCTCCATGTCAATCCTTTATGTCACTCCTCCAAGTTACTCCTCAATGCCACTCCACCATTTCACTCCTCCATGTCACACCTCCAGGTCACTCCTCCATGTCGGTACTCAAAGTCACTCCTCCATGTTGCTACACCAACTCATTCCTCATGTCACTCCTCCATGTCACTACTTCATGTCACTCCTCCATGTCGCTCCTCCGTGTTGCTCCTCCTTGTCACTCCTCCAAGTCACTCCTCCATGTCCCTCCTCCATGTCACTCCTCCGTGTTGCTCCTCCACATCAATCCTCTATGTAACTCCTCCATGTTGCTCCTCCAAGTCACTCCTCCATGTAATTCCTACATGTAGCTACTCCATTACACTACTCCATGTCACTCCTCCATGTCGCTCCTCCGTGTTGCTCCTCCAAGTCACTCCTCCATGTAACTCCTCCATGTAGCTACTCCATGTCACTCCTCCATGTCACTCCTCCAGGTCACTCCTCCAAGTCGCTACTCAAAGTCACTCCTCCATGTCACTACACCAACTCACTCGTCTATGTCACTCCTCCATGTCACTCCTACATGTCACTCCTCCATGTCTCTCCTCTATATCGCTCTAACAACTCACTCCTCCATGTCACTCTTCCATGTCACTCCACCATTTCACTCCTCCATGTCACTCCTCCAGGTCACTCCTCCATGTCGCTACACCAACTTACTCCTCAATGTCACTCCTTCATGTCACTCCTCCATTTCTCTCCGCCATGTCGCTATAACAACTTACTCCTCCATGTCACTCCTCCAGGTCACTCCTCCAAGTCACTACTCAAAGTCACTCAACCATGTCACTACACCAACTCACTCCTCAATGTCACTCCTCAATGTCACTACTTCATGTCATTCTTCCATGTCGCTACTCAAACTTAACCCTCCTTTACACTCTTTCATGTCACTCCTCCATATCGCTCCTCCATGTCCCTCCTCCATGTCACTCCTCCATGTCATTCCTCCATGTCGCTACTCTATATCACTCCTCCATGTCACTCCTCCATGTCACTCCTCCATGTCGCTACACAAACTCACTCCTCATGTTATTACTCTTTGTCGCTACTCCATGTCACTCCTCCATGTCGCTACACCAACTCACTCCTCAATGTCACTCCTCCATGTCATTACTTCTTGTCACTCCTCCATGTCACTCATCCATGTCATTCCTCCATGTCACTCCTTTATGTCACAACTCCAATTCACTCCTCCATGTCCATCCTCCATGTCACTACTCCATATCAAACCTTTATGTCGCTCCTCCATGTCACTACTCCATGTCACTCCTCCATGTCGCTCCTCCGTGTTGCTCCTCGAAGTCACTCCTCCATGTAACTCCTCCATGTAGCTACTCCATGTCACTCCTCCATGTCGCTACACAAACTCACTCCTCATGTCACTCCTCCATGTCACTCCTCCAAGTCACTCATCCATGTCCCTCCGCCATGTCACTCCACCATATCAATCTTCCTTGGTGATCCTCCCTGTCACTTCTCCATGTCACTCCTCCATGTCTCTCCTTCACGAAATTCCTCTATGTCACTCCTCCATGTCATTCCTCCATATCACTCCTCCATGTCACTCCTCCATGTCGATATTCCATGTTACTCCTCCATGTCGTTCCACCAACTCCTTCCTCCATGTTACTCCTCCATGTCACTCCTCCATGTCAATCCTTTATGTCACTCCTCCAAGTTACTCCTCAATGCCACTCCACCATTTCACTCCTCCATGTCACACCTCCAGGTCACTCCTCCATGTCGGTACTCAAAGTCACTCCTCCATGTTGCTACACCAACTCATTCCTCATGTCACTCCTCCATGTCACTACTTCATGTCACTCCTCCATGTCGCTCCTCCGTGTTGCTCCTCCTTGTCACTCCTCCAAGTCACTCCTCCATGTCCCTCCTCCATGTCACTCCTCCGTGTTGCTCCTCCACATCAATCCTCTATGTAACTCCTCCATGTTGCTCCTCCAAGTCACTCCTCCATGTAATTCCTACATGTAGCTACTCCATTACACTACTCCATGTCACTCCTCCATGTCGCTCCTCCGTGTTGCTCCTCCAAGTCACTCCTCCATGTAACTCCTCCATGTAGCTACTCCATGTCACTCCTCCATGTCACTCCTCCAGGTCACTCCTCCAAGTCGCTACTCAAAGTCACTCCTCCATGTCACTACACCAACTCACTCGTCTATGTCACTCCTCCATGTCACTCCTACATGTCACTCCTCCATGTCTCTCCTCTATATCGCTCTAACAACTCACTCCTCCATGTCACTCTTCCATGTCACTCCACCATTTCACTCCTCCATGTCACTCCTCCAGGTCACTCCTCCATGTCGCTACACCAACTTACTCCTCAATGTCACTCCTTCATGTCACTCCTCCATTTCTCTCCGCCATGTCGCTATAACAACTTACTCCTCCATGTCACTCCTCCAGGTCACTCCTCCAAGTCACTACTCAAAGTCACTCAACCATGTCACTACACCAACTCACTCCTCAATGTCACTCCTCAATGTCACTACTTCATGTCACTCCTCCACGTCGCTACTCCATGTGACTCCTCCATGTTGCTCCAACAACTCACTCCTCCACTTCGCTCCTCCATGTTGCTCTTCCATGTCACTCCTCCATGTAACTCATCTATGTCACTTGTATATGTCTTCCATGTCACTCCTCCATGTTCCTCCTCCATGTCACTCCTCCACATCACTACTCTATGTCACTCCTACATGTTACACCTCCATGTCACTCCTCCATGTCGCTACACCAACTCATTCCTCATGTCACTCCTCCATGTCGCTACTCCATGTCACTCCTCCATGTCACTCGTTTATGTCACTCCTCCAGTTCACTCCTCCATGTCATCTCTATATGTCTTCCATGTCACTCATCCATGTCCATCCTCCATGTCACTACTCCACTTCACTCCTCCATGTTTGCTCCTCCGTGTTGCTCCTCCATGTCACTCCTACATGTCTCTTCTCCACAAAATTCCTCTATGTCACTCCTCCATGTCACTCCTACATGTCACTCCTCCATGTCTCTCATCTATATCGCTCTAACAACTCACTCCTCCATGTCACTCCACCATATCAACCCTCCTTCCTGATCAACCGTGTCACTCCTCCATGTAACTCCTACATGTAGCTACTCCATGTCACTCCTCCATGTCGCTGCACAAACTCACTCCTCATGTCACTCCTCCATGTCACTCCTCCATGTCTCTCCTTCACGAAATTC
Source organism: Sebastes schlegelii (assembly GCA_014673565.1). NCBI lineage: Eukaryota > Metazoa > Chordata > Actinopteri > Perciformes > Sebastidae > Sebastes > Sebastes schlegelii. The sequence goes on from CM025825.1 coordinate 31,729,822, forward strand.
CTCTATGTCACTCCTCCATGTCACTCCTCCATATCACTCATCCATATGACTTCTCAAAGTCTTCCATGTCACCTCTCCATGGCTCTCATCCGTTTCGCTCCTCCGTGTCACTCCTACACGTCACTCCTCCATATAACTCCTCCTTGCTAATACATGTCTCTATTCTATGTCGCTCCTCCATGTCAATCTTCCATTTCATTCCTCCATGTCAATCCTTTATATCACTTCTCAAAGTAAATGCTCCATGTCGCTACTCCATGTGACTCCTCCATGTCGCTCCACCAACTGACTCCTCCATGTCACTCCTCCATGTCACTTTTCAATGTCATTTCTTCATGTCACTCCTTTATGTCACTCCTCCAAGTCACTCCTCCATGTCACTTCTATATGTCTTCCATGTCACTCCTCCATGTCCCTCCTTCATTTCACTCCTCCATGTCACTCCTCCATGTCGATCTTCTCTGTGACTCCTACAAGTCACTTTTCCATATCACTCCTTCATGAAGCTCCTCCATGTCACGCCTGCATGTCACTCTTCCTTGCTCCTCCATGTTGCTCCTCCACATCACTCCTCTATGTCACTCCTCCATGTCACTCCTCCATGTTGATCATCCATGTTACTCCTCCAAGTCACTCATCCATGTTGATCCTCCATGTAGATCCTTCATTTTGATCCTCCATGTCGCTCCTCTTTGTCACTCCTCCATGTCACTACTCAATGATGATCCACCATGTAACTTCTCCAAGTATTCAATGTCATGTCTCTCGTCCATGTAGCTCCACATTGTCACTCCTCCAAATCACTCCTCCATGTCACTTCTACATGTTTTCCATGTCACTCCTCCATGTGACTCCTCCATGTCGCTAAACCAACTCAATCCTCATGTCACTCCTCCATGTCACTCATCAATGTCATTTCTCCATGTCACTCTTCCATGTCAATCCTTTATGTCAGTCCTCCAAGTCACTTCCCCATGTCACTCCTCCATGTCGCTACTCCAACTCAATACTCCTTGTCACTCCTCCATATCACTCCTCCATTTCACTCCTCCATGTCACTCCTCATTGTGACTTCTCCATGTCACTCCTCCATATCACTCCTCAATGTCGCTACACCAACTCACTCCTCCATGTCACTTCTCCATGTCACTCCTCCATGTCAGACATCCATGTCATTCCTCATGTCACTCCTTTTTGTCACTCCTCCAATTCACTCCTCCATGTTGCTACTCCACATAACTCCTCTATGTCACTCCTCCATGTCACTCCTCCATGTCACTACTCCATATAACTCCTCCATGTCTCTCCTCCATGTCGCTCTAACAACTCACTCCTCCATGCCACTCCACCATTTCACTCCTCCATGTCACTCCTCCAGGTCACTTCTCCATGTCACTCATCCATGTCATTCCTCCATGTCACTCGTTTATGTCACTCCTCCTATTCACTCCTCCATGTCACCTCTATATGTCTTCCATGTCACTCCTCCATGTCCATCCTCCATGTCACTACTCCATGTCACTCCTCCATGTTGCTCCTCCGTGTTGCTCATCCATGTCACTCCTACAAGTCATTCACCCATGTCCCTCCATGATGTCACTATACCATATAAACCCTAGTTCCTTATCAACCCTGTCACTCCTCCAATTCACTCCTCCATGTCACCTCTATATGTCTTCCATGTCACTCCTTCATGTCCCTCCTCCATGTCTCTACTCCATGTCACTTCTCCATGTCAGTCCTCCTTGTCGCTACACCAACTCACTCTTCCATGTCATTCCTCCATGTTGCTCCTCCATGTTGCTCTTCCATGTCACTCCTCCATGTCACTCATCCATGTCCCTCCGCCATGTCACTCCACCATATCAATCTCCCTTGGTGATCCGCCCTGTCACTTCTCCATGTCACTCTTCCATGTCTCTCCTCCACGTCATTCCTCTATGTCACTCCTCCATGTCACTCCTCCATGTCAGTCCTCAATGTCGCTCCTCCATGCTGCTCCTCCGTGTCACTCCTCCATGTCACTCATCCATGTCCCTCCGCCATGTCACTCCACCATATCAATCTTCCTTGGTTTTCCACCCTGTTACTTCTCCATGTCACTCCTCCATGTCTCTACTCCATGTCGCTCTAACAACTCACTCCTCCATGTCACTCCACCATTTCACCCCTTCATGTCACTCCTCAATGTCACTACTCCATGTCACTACACAATCTCAACCCTCCTTGTCACTTCTCCACGTCACTCCTCTAAGTCACTCCTCCATGTCACTCCTCCATGTCACTCATCCATGTCACTACACCAACTCACTCCTCAATGTCACTCCTCCATGTCACTACTTCATGTCACTCCTCCATGTCGCTACACAAACTCAATTCTCCTTTACACTCTTTCATGTCAATCCTCCATATCGCTCCTCCATGTCACTAATCCATGTATTTCCTCCATGTCGCTACTCTGTGTCACTTCTCCAAGTCACTCCTCCATGTCCATCCTCCATGTCACGACTCCACATCAATCCTCTATGTCACTCCTCCATGTCACTCCACCATGTCTCTCCTCCTTGTCACTCCATCATTCACTCCTCCATGTCACTCCTCGATGTCGCTCCTCCGTGTTGCTCCTCCAAGTCACTTCTCCATGTAGTTACTCCATGTCACTCATCCATGTCGCTACACAAACTCCTCCATGTCCATCCTCCATGTCACTACTCCACATCAATCCTCTATGTCACTCCTTCTTGTCACTCCTCCATGTCACTCCTCCATGTCACTCATCCATGTCCCTCCGCCATGTCACTCCACTCTATCAATCTTCCTTGGTGATCCGACCTGTCACTACTCCATGTGACTACTCCATGTCACTCCTCCATGTCGCTCCTCCGTGTTGCTCCTCCTCATCAATCCTCTTTGTCACTCCTCCATGTCACTCCTCCATGTCTCTCCTCTATGTCGCTATTCCATGTCAGTACTCCATGTCGCTACATCAACTCACTCTTTCATGTTACTCCTCCATGTCACTCCTCTATGTCACTCGTCCATGTCATTCCTCCATGTAACTCCTCCATGTAGCTACTCCATGTCACTCATTCATGTCACTACACAAACTCACTCCTCATGTCACTACTCCATGTCACTCCTCCATTTCACTCCTCCAAGTCACTCATCCATGTCCCTCCGCCATATCACTCCACCATATCAACCCTCCTTCCTGATCAACCCTGTCACATCTCCAAGTCACTCCTCCATGTCCCTCCTCCATGTCACTTCTCCTTGTTGCTATTCCATGTCAGTCCTCCATGTCACTACACCAACTCACTCTTCCATGTCACTCCTCCATGTCGCTCCTCCATGTTGCTCCTCCATGTCCATCCTCCATGTCACTCCTCGATGTATTTCCTCCATGTCGCTACTCTGTGTCACTTCTCTAAGTCACTCCTCCATGTCCATCCTCCATGTCACTACTCCACATCAATCCTCTATGTCACTCCTCCATGTCACTCCTCCATGTCTCTCCTCCATGTCACTCCACCATTTCACTCCTCCATGTCACTACTCCATGTCACTCCTCCATGTCGCTCCTCCGTGTTGCTCCTCCAAGTCACTTCTCCATGTAGTTACTCCATGTCACTCCTCCATGTCGCTACACAAACTCCTCCATGTCCATCCTCCATGTTACTACTCCACATCAATCCTCTATGTCACTCCTCCATGTCACTCCTCCATGTCACTCCTCCATGTCCCTCCTCCATGTCACTACTCCTTGTCACTATTCCATGTCAGTCCTCCATGTCGCTACACCAACTCACTCTTCCATGTCACTCCTCCATGTCGCTCCTCCATGTTGCTCCTCCTTGTCCATCCTCCATGTCATTCCTCCATGTATTTCCTCCATGTCGCTACTCTGTGTCACTTCTTCAAGTCACTCCTCCATGTCCATCCTCCATGTCACTACTTCACATCAATTCTCTATGTCACTCCTCCATGTCACTCCTCCATGTATCTCCTCCATGTCACTCCACCATTTCACTCCTCCATGTCACTACTCCATGTCACTCCTCCATGTCGCTCCTCCGTGTTGCTCCTCCAAGTCACTTCTCCATGTAGTTACTACATGTCACTCCTCCATGTCGCTACACAAACTCCTCCATGTCCATCCTCCATGTCACTACTCCACATCAAACCTCTATTTCACTCCTCCATGTCACTCCTCCATGTCACTCCACCCTATCAATCTTCCTTGGTGATCCGACCTGTCTCTCCTCCATGTCACTACTCCATGTCGCTACACAAACTCACTCCTCATGTTATTACTCTATGTCGCTACTCCATGTCACTCCTCCATGTCGCTACACCAACTCACTCCTCAATGTCACTCCTCCATGTCATTACTTCTTGTCACTCCTCCATGTCACTCATCCATGTCATTCCTCCATGTCACTCTTTTATGTCACAACTCCAATTCACTCCTCCATGTCCATCCTCCATGTCACTACTCCATATCATACCTTTATGTCTCTCCTCCATGTCACTCCTCCATGTCGCTCTAACAACTCACTCCTCCATGTCACCCCACCATTTCACTCCTCCATGTCACTCCTCCAGGTCACTCCTCCATGTCGCTACTCAAAGTCACTCCTCCATGTCACGACACCAACTCAATCCTTCTTGTCACTCCTCCATGTCACTACTTCATGTCACTCCTCCATGTCACTACTCCATGTGACTCCTCCATCTTGCTCCACCAACTCACTCCTCCACTTCGCTCCTCCATGTTGCTCTTCCATGTCACTCCTCCATGTAACTCATCTATGTCCCTCCACCATGTCACTACACCAACTAAATCCTTCTTGTCACTCCTCCATGTCACTCATCCATGTCACTTCTATATGTCTTCCATGTCACTCCTCCATGTTCCTCCTCCATGTCACTCCTCCACATCACTACTCTATGTCACTCCTCCATGTTACACCTCCATGTCACTCCTCCATGTCGCTACACCAACTCATTCCTCATGGCACTCCTCCATGTCGCAACTCCATGTCACTCCTCCATGTCACTCGTTTATGTCACTCTTCCAGTTCACTCCTCCATGTCATCTCTATATGTCTTCCATTTCACTCCTCCATGTCCATCCTCCATGTCACTACTCCATGTCACTCCTCCATGTTGCTCCTCCGTGTTGCTCCTCCATGTCACTCCTCCAAGTCACTCACCCATGTCCCTACACGATGTCACTCCACCATATCAACCCTCCTTCCTGATCAACCGTGTCACTCCTCCACATAACTCCTCTATGTCACTCCTCCATGTCACTCCTCCATGTCACTACTCCATATAACTCCTCCATGTCTCTCCTCCATGTCGCTCTAACAACTCACTCCTCCATGTCACTCCACCATTTCACTCCTCCATGTCACTCCTCCAGGTCACTCCTCCATGTCACTCATCTATGTCATTCCTCCATGTCACTCGTTTATGTCACTCCTTCAATTCACTCCTCCATGTCACCTCTATATGTCTTCCATGTCACTCCTCCATGTCTATCCTCCATGTCACTACTCCATGTCACTCCTCCATGTTGCTCCTCCGTGTTGCTCCTCCATGTCACTCCTCCAAGTCATTCACCCATGTCCCTCCATGATGTCACTCCACCATATAAACCCTAGTTCCTTATCAACCCTGTCACTCCTCCAATTCACTTCTCCATGTCACCTCTATATGTCTTCCATGTCACTCCTTCATGTCCCTCCTCCATGTCTCTACTCGATGTCACTTCTCCATGTCAGTCCTCCATGTCGATACACCAACTCACTCTTCCATGTCACTCCTCCATGTTGCTCCTCCATGTTGCTCTTCCATGTCACTCCTCCATGTCACTCATCCATGTCCCTCCGCCATGTCACTCCACCATATCAAACTTCCTTGGTGATCCACCCTGTCACTTCTCCATGTCACTCTTCCATGTCTCTCCTCCACGTCATTCCTCTATGTCACTCCTCCATGTCACTCCTCCATGTCAGTCCTCAATGTCACTCCTCCAGGTCACTCATCCATTCCATTCCTCATGTCACTCCTCTATGTAACTCCTCATTTCACTCCTCCATTTCGCTACACAAACTCAACCCTCCTTGTCACTCCTCCATGTCACTCATACATGTCATTCCTCATGTCACTCCTTTATGTCACGCCTCCAATTCACTCTTCCATGTCTCTCCTCCACATCACTCCTCCATGTCACTCATCCATGTCTCTACTCCATGTCGCTCTAACAACTCACTCCTCCATGTCACTCCACCATTTCACCCCTTCATGTCCATCCTCTATGTCACTACTCCATGTCACTCCTCCATGTAACTCCTACATATAGCTACTCCATGTCACTACTCCATGTCACTCCTCCATGTCGCTCCTCCGTGATGCTCCTCCAAGTCACTCATCCATGTCACTCATCCATGTCATTCCTCCATGTCACTCCTTTATGTCACTCCTCCAATTCACTCTTCCATGTAACTCCTCCATGTCACTCATCCACGTCCCTCTGCCATGTCACTCCACCCTATCAATCTTCCTTGGTGATCCGACCTGTGACTTCTCCATGTCACTCTTCCATGTCATTCCTCCATGTCACTCCTTTATGTCACTCCTCCAATTCACTCCTCCATGTCACCTCTATATGTCTTCCATGTCACTCCTCCATGTCCATCCTCCATGTCACTACTCCATGTCACTCCTCCATGTCACTCCTCCTTGTCGATATTCCATGTCAGTCCTCCATGTCACTCCTCCATGTCACTCTTCCATGTCGCTACTCTATGTCACTCCTCCATGTCGCTACACCAACTCCATCCTCCTTTTCACTCGTCCATGTCGCTCCTCCATGTTGCTCCTCCATGTCACTCCTCCATGTCTCTCCTCCATGTCGTTATAACAACTCACTTCTCCATGTCACTCCACCATTTCACTCCTCCATGTCACTCCTCCAGTTCACTCCTCCATGTCGCTACTAAAAGTCACTCCTCCATGTCACTACACCAACTCACTCCTCAATGTCACTCCTCCATGTCACTACTTCATGTCACTACTCCATGTCGCTACTCCATATGACTCCTCCATGTCGCTCCACCAACTCACTCCTCCACGTCGCTCCTCCATGTTGCTCTTCCATGTCACTCCTCCATGTAACTCATCTATGTCCCTCCGCCATGTCACTACACCAACTCAATTCTTTTGTCACTCCTCCATGTCACTCATCCATGTCACTTCTATATGTCTTCCATGTCACTGTCCCTCCTCCATGTCGCTACACCAACTCACTCCTCCATGTCACTCCTCCATATCGCTAATCCATGTCATTCCTCCTTGTCACTCTTCCATGTCGCTCCTCCATGTCTATCCTTTATGTCACTCCTCCAAGTTACTCCTCCATGTAACTTCTAAATGTCTTCCATGTCACTCCTTCATGTTCCTCCTCCATGTCACTCCTCCACATCACTCCTCTATGTCACTCCTCCATGTCGCTACACCAACTCAACCCTCCTTGTAACTCCTTCATGTCAGTCTTCTATGTCACTCCTCCAGGTCACTCCTCCATGTCACTACACCAACGCACTCCTCAATGTCACTCCTCCATGTCACTACTTCATGTCACTCCTCCATGTCGCTACTCCATGTGACTCCTCCAAGTCGCTTCACCAACTCACTCCTCCACGTTGCTCCTCCATGTTGCTCTTCCATGTCACTCCTCCATGTAACTCATCTATGTCCCTCCGCCATGTCACTACACCAACTCAATCATTCTTGTCACTCCTCCATGTCACTCATCCATGTCACTTCTATATGTCTTCCATGTCACTCCTCCATTGTTCTTCCTACATGTCACTCCTCCACATCACTCCTCTATGTCACTCCTCCATGACACACCTCCATGTCACTCATCCATGTTGCTACACAAACTCAACCCTCCTTGTAACTCTTCCATGTCACTCATCCATGTTATTCCTCCATGTCACTCCTCATTTTACTCCTCCATGTCACTCCTCCATGTCACTGTTCCAAGTCACTCACCCATGTCCCTCCACGATGTCACTCCACCATATCAACCTTCCTTGGTTATCCGCCCTGTCACTTCTCCATGTCACTCTTTCATGTCTCTCCTCCACGTCACTCCTCTATGTCACTCCTCCATGTCACTCCTCCATGTCTCTCCTCCATGTTGCTCTAACAACTCACTCCTCCATGTCACTCCACCATTTCACTCCTCCATATCACTCCTCCAAGTCTCTCCTCCATGTCGCTACTCAAAGTCACTCCTCCATGTTACTACACCAACTCACTCCTCAGGATCACTCCTCCATGTCACTACTTTCATGTCACTCCTCCATGTCGCTACACAAACTCAATCATACTATACACTCTTTCATGTCACTCCGCCATATCACTCCTCCATGTCAATCCTCCATGTCACTCCTCCATGTCACTCCTTTATGTCACTCCTCCAAGTTACTCCTAAATGTCGCTACTCCATGTTACTCCTCCATGTTGCTCCACCAACTCACTCCTCCATGTTGCTCCTCCATGTTGCTCCTCCAATTCACTCCTCCAAGTCACCTCTATATGTCTTCCATGTCAATCTTCCATGTCCATCCTCCATGTCACTACTCCATGTCACTCCTCCATGTCGCTCCTCCTTGTTGCTCCTCCATGTCACTTCTCCAAGTCACTCACCCATGTCCCTCCACGATGTCACTACTTCATGTCACTCCTCCATGTCGCTCCTCCGTGTTGCTCCTCCACATCAATCCTCTATGTCACTCCTCCATGTAACTCCTACATGTAGATACTCCATGTCAAAACTCCATGTCACTCCTCCATGTCGCTCCTCCGTGTTGCTCCTCCACATCAATCCTCCAAGTCACTCCTCCATGTAACTCCTACATGTAGCTACTCCATGTCACTCCTCCATGTCCCTCCTCCAGGTCACTCCTCCAGGTCGCTACTCAAAGTCACTCCTCCATGTAACTACACCAATTCACTCCTCAATGTCACTCCTCCATGTCACTACTTCATGCCACTCCTCCATGTCGCTACACAAACTCAACCCTCCTTGTCACTCCTCTATGTCACTCATCCATGTCATTCCTCCATGTCACTCCTTTATGTCACTCCTCCAATTCACTCCTCCATGTCACTCCTCCATGTCACTCATCCATGTCCCTCCGCCATGTCACTCCACCATATCAATCTTCCTTGATGATCCGCCCTGTCACTTCTCCATGTCACTCTTCCATGTCTCTCCTCCACGTCATACCTCTATATCATTCCTCCATGTCACTCCTCCATGTCGCTACACAAACTCAACCCTCCTTGTCACTCCTCTATGTCACTCATCCATGTCATTCCACCATTTCACTCCTCCATGTCACTCCTCCAGGTCACTCCTCCATGTCACTACACCAACTCACTCCTCAATGTCACTCATCCATGTCACTACTTCATGTCACTCCTCCATGTCGCTACTCCATGTGACTCCTCCAAGTCGCTCCACCAACTCACTCCTCCACGTTGATCCTCCATGTTGCTCTTCCATGTCACTCCTCCATGTCACTCCTCCATGTCGCTACTCCATGTCGCTACACCAACTCAACCCTCCTTGTAATTCCTCCATGTCACTCATCCAAGTCATTCCTCCATGTCACTCCTCATGTCACTCCTCCATGTCACTCCTTTATGTCACTCCTCCAAGTTACTCCTAAATGTCGCTACTCCATGTGACTCCTCCATGTTGCTCCACCAACTCACTCCTCCATGTTGCTCCTCCAATTCACTCCTCCAAGTCACCTCTATATGTCTTCCATGTCACTCCTCCATGTCCATCCTCCATGTCACTACTCTCTGTCACTCCTCCATGTCGCTCCTCCGTGTTGCTCCTCCATGTCACTTCTCCAAGTCACTCACCCATGTCCCTCCACGATGTCACTACTTCATGTCACTCCTCCATGTCGCTATTCCATGTCAGTCCTCCATGTCTCTACACCAACTCACTCTTTCATGTTACTCCTCCATTTCGCTACTCCATGTTACTCCTCCATGTCGCTCCACCAACTCCTTCCTCCATGTTACGCCTCCATGTAATTCCTCCATGTCACTCCTCTCTGTCACTCCTCCATGTCACTCCTACATGTCACTCCTCCATGTCTCTCCTCTATGTCGCTCTAACAACACACTCCTTCATGTCGCTACACCAACTCACTCTTCCATGTCACTCTTCCATGTCGCTCCTCCATGTTGCTCCTCCATGTCCATCCTCCATGTCACTCATCCATGTCCCTCCGCAATGTCACTCCACCATATCAATCTTCCTTGGTGATCCGCCCTGTCACTTCTCCATGTCACTCCTCCATGTCGCTACACAAACTCAATCCTCATATTGCTATTCTATGTCGCTACTCCATGTCACTCCTCCATGTCACTCCACCATTTCACTCCTCCATGTCACTCCTCCAGGTTACTCCTACATGTCGCTATTCCATGTCAGTCCTCCATGTCTCTACACCAACTCACTCTTTCATGTTACTCCACCATGTTGTTACTCCATGTGACTCCTCCATTTCGCTCCACCAACTCCTTCCTCCATGTTACGCCTCCATGTAATTCCTCCATGTCACTCCTCTATGTAACTCCTCCATGTAGCTACTCCATGTCACTCCTCCATGTCACTACACAAACTCAATCTTCATGTCACTACTCCATGTCACTCCTCAAATTCACTCCTCCAAGTCACTCATCCATGTCCCTCCGCTTTGTCACTCCACCATATCAACCCTCCTTCCTGATCAACCCTGTCACATCTCCAAGTCACTCCTCCATGTCCCTCCTCCATGTCACTACTCCTTGTAGTCCTCCATGTCGCTACTCTGTGTCACTTCTCTAAGTCACTCCTCCATGTCCATCCTCCATTTCACTACTCCACATCAATCCTCTATGTCACTCCTCCATGTAACTCCTCCATGTCTCTCCTCCATGTCACTCCACCATTTCACTCCTCCATGTCGCTCCTCCGTGTTGCTCCTCCAAGTCACTTCTCCATGTAGTTACTCCATGTCACTCCTCCATGTCGCTACACAAACTCCTCCATGTCCATCCTCCATGTCACTACTGCACATCAATCCTCTATGTCACTCCTCCATGTCACTCCTCCATGTCACTCCTCCATTTCACTCATCCATGTCCCTCCGCCATGTCACTCCACCCTATCAATCTTCCTTGGTGATCCGACCTGTCGCTTCTCCATGTCACTACTCCATGTCACTCCTCCATGTCGCTCCTCCGTGTTGCTCCTCCACATCAATCCTCTTTGTCACTCCTCCATGTCACTCCTCCATGTCACTCCTCCATGTCGCTATTCCATGTCAGTACTCCATGTCGCTACATCAACTCACTCTTTCATGTTTCTCCTCAATGTCACTCCTATATGTCACTCGTCCATGTCACTCCTCAATGTAACTCCTCCATTTAGCTACTCCATGTCACTCCTCCATGTCACTACACAAACTCACTCCTCATGTCACTACTCCATGTCACTCCTCCATGTCCCTCCTCCATGTCACTACTCCTTGTCGCTATTCCATGTCAGTCCTCCATGTCGCTACACCAACTCACTCTTCCATGTCACTCCTCCATGTCGCTCCTCCATGTTGCTCCTCCATGTCCATCCTCCATGTCACTCATCAATGTCACTCATCCATGTCCCTCCGCCATGTCACTCCACCATATAAATCTTCCTTTGTGATTTTCCCTGTCACTCCCCCATGTCACTTCTCCATGTCGCTCTAACAACTCACTCCTCCATGTCATTCATCCATGTCATTACTCCATGTCACTCCTTTATGTCACTCCTCCAATACACTCCTCCTTGTCACCTCTATAAGTCTTCCATGTCACTCCTCCATGTCCATCCTCCATGTCACTACTCCATATCACTCCTCCATTTCGCTCCTCCGTGTTGCTCCTCCTTGTCACTCCTCCAAGTCACTCACCCATGTCCTTCCACGATGTCACTCCACCATATAAACCCTCCTTCCTGATCAACCCTGTCACTCCTCCAAGTCACTCACCCATGTCACTACTCCATGTCACTCCCCCATGTCGCACCTTTTGTGTTGCTCCTCCTTGTCACTCCTCCAAGTCACTCACCCATGTCCCTCCATGATGTCACTACTCCACATCAATCCTCTATGTCACTCCTCCATGTTGCTCCTCCAAGTCACTCCTCTATGTAACTCCTACATGTAGCTACTCCATGTCACTACTCCTTGTCACTCCTCCATGTCGCTCATCCTTGTTGCTCCTCCAAGTCACTCCTCCATGTCACTCCTCCATGTCGCTACACAAACTCACTCCTCATGTCAGTCCTCCATGTCACTCCTCCATGTCACTCCTCCAAGTCACTCACCCATGTCCCTCCGCGATGTCACTCCACCATCTCAACCCTCCTTGGTTAACCGCCCTGTCACTTCTCCATGTCACTCTTCCATGTCTCTCCTCCACATCACTCCTCTATGTCACTCCTCCATGTCTCTCCTCCATGTCGCTCTAACAACTCACTCCTCCATGTCACTCTACCATTTCACTCCTCCATGTCACTCCTCTAGGTCACTCCTCCATGTCACTCATCCATGTCATTCCTCCATGTCACTCGTTTATGTCACTCCTCCAATTCACTCCTCCATATCACCTCTATATGTCTTCCATGTCACTTCTCCATGTCCATCCTCCATGTCACTACTCCATGTCACTCCTCCATGTCACTCCTCCAAGTCACTCCTCCATGTCACTAATCCATGTCATTCCTCCATGTCACTCCTTTATATCACTCCTCCAATTCACTCCTCCATGTAACTCCTCCATGTCACTCATCCACGTCCCTCTGCCATGTCACTCTACCCTATCAATCTTCCTTGGTGATCCGACCTGTCACTTATCCATGTCACTCTTCCATGTCTCTCCTCCACGTCACTCCTCTATGTCACTCCTCCATGTCACTCCTCCATGTCTCTCCTCCATGTTGCTCTAACAACTCACTCCTCCATGTCACTCCACCCTTTCAATCATCCATGTCACTCCTCCAGCTCACTCATCCATGTAGCTACTCCATGGCACTCCTCCGTGTCGCTACTACATGTCATTCCTCCATATCACTCCTCCATGTCACTCTTCCATGTCGCTCATCCATGTCAATACTCCATGTCGCTATACCAACTCATTACTCAATGTCACTTCTCCATGTCACTCCTCCATGTCACTACTTCATAAGACTCCTCCATGTCACTTCTATATGTCTTCCATGTAACTCCTCCATGTTACTCCTCCATTTCACTCCTACAAGTCTCTCCTCCATTTTGCTCCTCTATGTCACTTCTCCATGTCACTCCTCCATATCACTCATCCATATGACTTCTCAAAGTCTTCCATGTCACTTCTCCATGTCTCTCATCCGTTTCCCTCCTCCGTGTCACTCCTCCACGTCACTCCTCCATATAACTCCTCCTTGCTAATACATGTCTCTATTCTATGTCGCTCCTCCATGTCAATCTTCCATTTCATTCCTCCATGTCACTCCTTTATATCACTTCTCAAAGTAAATGCTCCATGTCGCTACTCCATGTGACTCCTCCATGTCGCTCCACCAACTGACTCCTCCATGTCACTCCTCCATGTCACTTTTCCATGTCATTTCACCATGTCACTCCTTTATGTCACTCCTCCAAGTCACTCCTCCATGTCACTTCTATATGTCTTCCATGTCACTCCTCCATGTCCCTCCTTCATGTCACTCCTCCATGTCACTCCTCCATGTCGATCTTCTCTGTGACTCCTACAAGTCACTTTTCCATATCACTCCTTCATGAAGCTCCTCCATGTCACTCCTCAATGTCACTCATCCTTGCTCCTCAATGTCACTCCTCCATGTCACTACTCTATGTCACCCCTCCATGTCACTCCTCCATGTCACTCCTCCTTCTCGCTCCTCCATGTCATTCCTCTATGTTGATCATCCATGTCACTCTTCCATGTCACTCATCCATGTTGATCATCCATGTAGATCCTTCATTTTGATCCTCCATGTCGCTCCTCCTTGTCACTCCTCCATGTCACTACTCAAAGATGATCCACCATGTAACTTCTCCAAGTATTCAATGTCATGTCTCTCGTCCATGTAGCTTCACATTGTCACTCCTCCATATCACTCCTCCGTGTCACTTCTACATGTTTTCCATGTCACTCCTCCATGTGACTCCTCCATGTTGCTAAACCAACTCAAACCTCTATGTCACTCCTCCATGTCACTACTCAATGATGATCCACCATGTAACTTCTCCAAGTCTTCAATGTCATGTCTCTTATCTGTGTAGCTCCACATTTTCACTCCTCTATATCAATCCTCCGTGTCACTTCTACATGTTTTCCATGAAAATTCTCCATGTCACACCTCCATGTCTCTATTCCACCTCAAACCTCTCTGTCACTCCTCCATGTCACTCCTCCATGTCCCTCTGCCATGTCACTCCACCATATCAATCCTCCTTCCTGATCAACCCTGTCACTTCTCTATGTCACTCCTCCATGTCTCTCATCCACGTCAATCCTCTATGTCACTCCTCCATGTCATTCCTCCATGACGCTATTCCATGTCACTCCTCCTTATCCCTACACCAACTCACTCCTCCATGTCACTCTTCCATGTCGCTCCTCCATGTAATTTCTACAAGTCTTCAATGTCAAGTCTCTCATCTGTGTAGCTCCACATTGTCACTCCTCCATATCACTCCTCCGTGTCACTTCTACATGTTTTCCATGCCACTTCTCCATGTCACACCTCCATGTCTCTCATCCACATCAATCCTCTATGTCACTCCTCCATGTCACTCCTCTATGTCACTACTCCATGTCACTCCTCCATGTCGCTCCTCCATGTCAATCCTCCATGTCACTCCTCCAAGACATTCCTCTATGTCATTCCTCCATGTCACTCCTTTATGTCACTCCTCCAAGACATTCCTCCATGTCATTCCTCCATGTCCCTCCTCCCTGTCACACCTCCATGTCACTCCTCCATGTCGCTACTCCTTTTCATTCCTCCATGTCGCTACACCAACTCAATCTTCCTTGTCACTCCTCCATGTCACTCCACCATGTCAATCGTTCTTCCTGATCTGCCCTATCACTTCTCCATGTCACTCCTCCATGTAACTTCTATGTCTTCCATGTCACTCCTCCATGTCGCTACACCAACTCAATCTTCCTTGTCACTCCTCCATGTCACTCCACCATATCAATCCTCCTTGCTGATCCGCCCTGTCACTTCTCCATGTCACTCCTCCATGTCACTTCTATATGTCTTCCATGTCACTCCTCCATGTCGCTCCTCCATGTTGCTCCTCCATGTCACTCCTCCATTTCACTCATCCATGTCCCTCCGCCATGTCACCACCATATCAATCCTCCTTGCTGATCCGCCCTGTCGCTACTCCATGTCACTCCTCCATGTCACTCCTCCATGTCGATCATCCATGTCACTCCTCCATTTCGCTCCTCCATGTAGATCCTCCATGTAGATCCTTCCTATTGCTCCTCCATGTCGCTCCTCCTTGTCACTCCTCCATGTCGCTACTCCATGTCACTCCTCCATGTCACTACACTAACTCAAACCTCCTTGTCACTGCTCCATGTTGATCCTCCATGTCGATCATCTATGTTGCTGCTCCATTTCACTCCTCCATGTCTTCCATGTCGCTCCTCCATGTAACTCCTCCATGTCAATCCTTCATGTCACCCCTCCAAGTCATTCCACCATGTTACTCCTCCATGTCACTCGTCCATGTCGATCCTCCATTTCAATCCTCCATGTTGCTCCACCATGTCACGCCTCCATGTCTTACATGTCACTCCCCCATGTACGTCCTCCATGCAGCTCCTCCATGAAGATCCTTCATGTTATTCCTATATGTCAACCCTCCATATCTCTCATCAATGTCCCTCCAAAATGTCGCTCCAAAATGTCAATCCTCAATGTCACTCCTCCATGTCGACACATGTCGACACATGTCGATCCTCCATGTCGCTCCTTCTTGCTGAACCAATATCTATCCGCCATGTAACTCCTCCATGTCACTCCAGAATGTCGCTCCTCCATGTTACTTCAGAATGTCACTCCTCCATTTAGATCCTCCATATTACTCCAACATGTTTATCTTCCATGTCGCTCCACCATGTCCCTCCAGAATGTATCACCTCGTTGTCAGTCCTCCATGTCGCTCTGCAATGTTGCTCCTTCCTGTAGCTCCTCCATGTTGCTCTTCCATGTTGCTCCTCCATGTCACTCCTCGATGTCACTCTTCAATATCACTCCTCTGTCATTCCCCCATATTGATCTTCCATGTCGCTCGTCCATGTAACTGCTCAATGTCACTCCTCCATGTCGCTCCTCCACATCACTCCTCTATGCCACTCCTCCATGTCGATCCTCCATGTAACACCTCCATGTCAGTCCTGAATGTCACTCCTACATATCACACCACCATGTTACTCCTCCATGTAACTCCTGTATGTCACTCTTCCTTGCTCCTCAATGTCACTTCTCCATTTCACTCCTCTATGTCACTCCGCCATGTCGCTCCTCCATGTCACTCCTTCATGTCGTTCCCTTACATCACTCCTCTATGTCACTCCTCCATGTTGAGCCTCCATGTCGCCCTTCAATGTCACTCCTCAATATAACTCATATATGTTGAGCCACCGTGTTGCTCCTCCATGTCACTCCTCCATGTCACTCATCCATGTCACTTCTATATGTCACTCCTCCATGTCACTCCTCTATGTCACTCGTCCATGTCACTCCTCCATGTAACTCCTCCATGTAGCTACTCCATGTCACTCCTCCATGTCGCTACACAAACTCACTCCTCATGTCACTCCTCCATGTCACTCCTCCATTTCACTCCTCCAAATCACTCATCCATGTCCCTCCGCCATGTCACTCCACCATATCAATCTTCCTTGGTGATCCGACCTGTCACTTCTCCATGTCACAACACAAACTCAACCCTCCTTGTCACTCCTCCATGTCACTCATCCATGTCACTCCTCCATGTCAATCCTTTATGTCACTTCTCCAAGCTCCAAGTTACTCCTCCATGTCGCTCCTCCATGTTGCTCCTCCATGTCACTCCTCCATGTCACTCATCCATGTCACTCCTCCATTTCACTCCTCCAAGTCACTCATCCATGTCCCTCCGCCATGTCACTCCAACATATCAACCCTCCTTCCTGATCAACCCTGTCACATCTCCAAGTCACTCCTCCATGTCCCTCCTCCATGTCACTACTCCTTGTCGCTATTCCATGTCAGTCCTCCATGTCGCTACACCAACTCACTCTTCCATGTCACTCCTCCATGTCGCTCTTCCATGTTGCTCCTCCATGTCACTCCTCCATGTCACTCATCCATGTCCCTCCGCCATGTCACTACACCATATCAATCTTCCTTGGTGATCCGCCCTGTCACTTCTCCATGTCACTCTTCCATGTCTCTCCTCCACGTCATTCCTCTATATCACTCCTCCATGTCTCTCCTCCATGTCGCTCTAACAACTCACTCCTCCATATCACTACACCATTTCACTCCTCCATGTCACTCCTCCATGTCACTCCTCCAGGTCGCGACTCAAAGTCACTCCTCCATGTAACTACACCAACTCACTCCTCAATGTCACTCCTCCATGTCGCTACTCCAAGTGACTCCTCCAAGTCGCTCCACCAACTCACTCCTCCACGTTGATCCTCCATGTTGCTCTTCCATGTCACTCCTCCATGTAACTCTACTATGTCCCTCCGCCATGTCACTACACCAACTCAATCCTTCTTGTCACTCCTCCATGTCACTACTCCATGTCACTCCTCCATGTCACTCCTCCAGGTCGCTACTCAAAGTCACTCCTCCATGTAACTACACCAACTCACTCCTCAATGTCACTCCTCCATGTTCTTCCTACATGTCACTCCTCCACATCACTCCTCTATGTCAATCCTCCATGTCTCTACTCCATGTCACTCCTCCATGTCGCTACACCAACTCAACCCTCCTTGTAACTCCTCATGTCACTCCTCCATGTCACTCCTCCATGTCACTGTTCCAAGTCACTCACCCATGTCCCTCCACGATGTCACTCCACCATATCAACCCTCCTTGGTTATCTGCCCTGTCACTTCTCCATGTCACTCTTTCATGTCTCTCCTCCACGTCACTCCTCCATGTCACTCCTCCATGTCACTCCTCCATGTCTCTCCTCCATGTTGCTCTAACAACTCACTCCTCCATGTCACTCCACCATTTCACTCCTCCATATCACTCCTCCAGGTCACTCCTCCATGTCGCTACTCAAAGTCACTCCTCCATGTTACTACACCAACTCACTCCTCAGGGTCACTCCTCCATGTCACTACTTCATGTCACTCCTCCATGTCGCTACACAAACTCAATCATACTATACATTCTTTCATGTCACTCCTCCATATCACTCCTCCATGTTACTCCTTTATGTCACTCCTCCAAGTTACTCCTAAATGTCGCTACTCCATGTGACTCCTCCATGTTGCTCCACCAACTCACTCCTCCAAGTCACCTCTATATGTCTTCCATGTCACTCCTCCATGTCGCTCCCCCGTGTTGCTACTCCATGTCACTTCTCCAAGTCACTCACCCATGTCCCTCCACGATGTCACTACTTCATGTCACTCCTCCATGTCGCTCCTCCGTGTTGCTCCTCCACATCAATCCTCTATGTCACTCCTCCATGTAACGCCTACATGTAGCTACTCCATGTCACTACTCCATGTCACTCCTCCATGTCGCTCCTCCGTGTTGCTCCTCCAAGTCACTCCTCCATGTAACTCCTAAATTTAGCTACTCCATGTCACTCCTCCATGTCACTCCTCCAGGTCACTCCTCCAGGTCGCTACTCAAAGTCACTCATCCATGTAACTACACCAACTCACTCCTCAATGTCACTCCTCCATGTCACTACTTCATGTCACTCCTCCATGTCGCTACACAAACTCAACCCTCCTGGTCACTCCTCTATGTCACTCATCCATGTCATTCCTCCATGTCACTCCTTTATGTCACTCCTCCAATTACTCCTCCATGTCACTCCTCCATGTCACTCATCCATGTCCCTCCGCCATGTCACTCCACCCTATCAATCTTCCTTGGTGATCCGACCTGTCACTTCTCCATGTCACAACACAAACTCAACCCTCCATGTCACTCCTCCATGTCACTCATCCATGTCACTCCTCCATGTCACTCCTTTATGTCACTCCTCCAATTCACTCACCATGTCACCTCTATATGTCTTCCATGTCACTCCTCCATGTCCATCCTCCATGTCACTACTCCATGTCACTCCTCTGTGTTGCTCTTCCATGTCACTCCTCCATGTCGCTATTCCATGTTACTCCTCCATGTCGTTCCACCAACTCCTTCCTCCATGTTACTCCTCCATGTCACTCCTCCATGTCAATCCTTTATGTCACTCCTCCAAGTTACTCCTCCATGCCACTCCACCATTTCACTCCTCCATGTCATACCTCCAGGTCACTCCTCCATGTCGGTACTCAAAGTCACTCCTCCATGACGCTACACCAACTCATTCCTCATGTCACTCCTCCATGTCACTACTTCATGTCACTCCTCCATGTCGCTCCTCCGTGTTGCTCCTCCTTGTCACTCCTCCAAGTCACTCACCCATGTCCCTACACGATGTCACTCCACCATATCAAACCTCCTTCCTGATCAACCCTGTCACTTCTCCAAGTCACTCCTCCATGTCACTCCTCCATGTCACTCCTCCGTGTTGCTCCTCCACATCAACCCTCTATGTAACTCCTCCATGTTGCTCCTCCATTACACTACTCCTTGTCACTCCTGCATGTCGCTCCTCCGTGTTGCTCCTCCAAGTCACTCCTCCATGTAACTCCTCCATGTGTCTACTCCATGTCACTCCTCCATGTCGCTACCCAAACTCACTCCTCATGTCACTCCTCCATGTCACTCCTCCATGTCAATCCTCCAAGTCACTCATCCATGTCCCTCCGCCATGTCACTCCACCATATCAATCTTCCTTGGTGTTCCGCCCTGTCACTTCTCCATGTCACTCCTCCATGTCTCTCCTCCACGAAATTCCTCTATGTCACTCCTCCATGTCACTCCTACATGTCACTCCTCCATGTCTCTCCTCTATATCGCTCTAACAACTCACTCCTCCATGTCACTCCTCCATGTCACTCCACCATTTCACTCCTCCATGTCACTCCTCCATCTCTCTCCTCCATGTCGCTATAACAACTCACTCCTCCATGTCACTCCTCCAGGTCACTCCTCCAAGTCGCTACTCAAAGTCACTCCTCCATGTCACTACACCAACTCACTCATCTATGTCACTCCTCCATGTCACTCCTACATGTCACTCCTCCATGTCTCTCCTCTATATCGCTCTAACAACTCACTCCTCCATTTCACTTCTCCATGTCACTCCAGCATTTCACTCCTCAATGTCACTCCTCAATGTCACTACTTCATGTCACTCCTCTACGTCGCTACTCAAACTCAACCATCCTTTACACTCTTTCATGTCACTCCTCCAAATCGCTCCTCCATGTCCCTCCTCCATGTCACTCCTCCATGTCATTCCTCCATGTCACTCCTCCATGTATCTCCTCCTTCCTGATCAACCGTGTCACTCCTCCATGTAACTCCTACATGTAGTTACTCCATGTCACTACTCCATGTCACTCCTCCATGTCGCTCCTCCGTGTTGCTCCTCGAAGTCACTCCTCCATGTAACTCCTCCATGTAGCTACTCCATGTCACTCCTCCATGTCGCTACACAAACTCACTCCTCAGGTCACTCCTCCATGTCACTCCTCCAAGTCACTCATCCATGTCCCTCCGCCATGTCACTCCACCATATCAATCTTCCTTGGTGATCCCCCTGTCACTTCTCCATGTCACTCTTCCATGTCTCTCCTCCACAAAATTCCTCTATGTCACTCCTCCATGTCACTCCTACATGTCACTCCTCCATGTCTCTCATCTATATCGCTCTAACAACTCACTCCTCCATGTCACTCCTCCATGTCACTACTCCATTTCACTCCTCCATGTCGCTCCCCCGTGTTGCTACTCCATGTCACTTCTCCAAGTCACTCACCCATGTCCCTCCACGATGTCACTACTTCATGTCACTCCTCCATGTCGCTCCTCCGTGTTGCTCCTCCACATCAATCCTCTATGTCACTCCTCCATGTAACGCCTACATGTAGCTACTCCATGTCACTACTACATGTCACTCCTCCATGTCGCTCCTCCGTGTTGCTCCTCCAAGTCACTCCTCCATGTAACTCCTAAATTTAGCTACTCCATGTCACTCCTCCATGTCACTCCTCCAGGTCACTCCTCCAGGTCGCTACTCAAAGTCACTCATCCATGTAACTACACCAACTCACTCCTCAATGTCACTTCTCCATGTCACTACTTCATGTCACTCCTCCATGTCGCTACACAAACTCAACCCTCCTGGTCACTCCTCTATGTCACTCATCCATGTCATTCCTCCATGTCACTCCTTTATGTCACTCCTCCAATTACTCCTCTATATCACTCATCCATGTCCCTCCGCCATGTCACTCCACCCTATCAATCTTCCTTGGTGATCCGACCTGTCACTTCTCCATGTCACAACACAAACTCAACCCTCCTTGTCACTCCTCCTTGTCACTCATCGATGTCACTCCTCCATGTCACTCCTCCATGTCGCTATTCCATGTTACTCCTCCATGTCGTTCCACCAACTCCTTCTTACATGTTACTCCTCCATGTCACTCCTCCATGTCAAACCTTTATGTCACTCCTCCAAGTTACTCCTCCATGCCACTCCACCATTTCACTCCTCCATGTCACACCTCCAGGTCACTCCTCCATGTCGGTACTCAAAGTCACTCCTTCATGTTGCTACACCAACTCATTCCTCATGTCACTCCTCCATGTCACTACTTCATGTCACTCCTCCATGTCGCTCCTCCGTGTTGCTCCTCCTTGTCACTCCTCCAAGTCACTCCTTCATGTCCCTCCTCCATGTCACTACTCCATGTCACTCCTCCATGTCACTCCTCCATGTTGCTCCTCCACATCAATCCTCTATTTAACTCCTCCATGTTGCTCCTCCAAGTCACTCCTCCATGTAACTCCTACATGTAGCTACTCCATTACACTACTCCATGTCACTCCTCCATGTCGCTCCTCCGTGTTGCTCCTCCAAGTCACTCCTCCATGTAACTCCTCCATGTAGCTACTCCATGTCACTCCTTCATGTCACTCCTCCAGGTCACTCCTCCATGTCACTCCTCCAGGTCACTCCTCCATGTCGCTACACCAACTTACTCCTCAATGTCACTCCTTCATGTCACTCCTCCATTTCTCTCCTCCATGTCGCTATAACAATTTACTCCTCCATGTCACTCCTCCAGGTAACTCCTCCAAGTCGCTACTCAAAGTCACTCAACCATGTCACTACACCAACTCACTCCTCAATGTCACTCCTCAATGTCACTACTTCATGTCACTCCTCCATGTCGCTACTCAAACTTAACCCTCCTTTACAATCTTTCATGTCACTCCTCCATATCGCTCCTCCATGTCGCTACTCTATATCACTCCTCCATGTCACTCCTCCATATCACTCCTCCATGTCGCTACACAAACTCACTCCTCATGTTATTATTCTATGTCGCTACTCCATGTCACTCCTCCATGTCGCTACACCAACTCACTCCTCAATGTCACTCCTCCATGTCATTACTTCTTGTCACTCCTCCATGTCACTCATCCATGTCATTCCTCCATGTTACTCCTTTATGTCACAACTCCAATTCACTCCTCCATGTCCATCCTCCATGTCACTACTCCATATCAAACCTTTATGTCACTCCTCCATGTCACTCCTCCATGTCGCTCTAACCACTCACTCCTCCATGTCACCCCACCATTTCACTCCTCCATGTCACTCCTCCAGGTCACTCCTCCATGTCCCTACTCAAAGTCACTCCTCCATGTCACGACACCAACTCAATCCTTCTTGTCACTCCTCCATGTCACTACTTCATGTTACTCCTCCATGTCGCTACTCCATGTGACTCCTCCATGTCGCTCCACCAACTCACTCCTCCACTTCGCTCCTCCATGTTGCTCTTCCATGTCACTCCTCAATGTAATTCATCTATGTCCCTCTGCCATGTCACTACACCAACTAAATCCTTCTTGTCACTCCTCCATGTCACTCATCCATGTCACTTCTATATGTCTTCCATGTCACTCCTCCATGTTCCTCCTCCATGTCACTCCTCCACATCACTACTCTATGTCACTCCTCCATGTCGCTACTCCATGTCACTCCTCCATGTCACTCGTTTATGTCACTTCTCCAGTTCACTCCTCCATGTCATCTCTATATGTCTTCCATGTCACTCCCCCATGTCCATCCTACATGTCACTACTCCATGTCACTCCTCCATGTTGCTCCTCCATGTTGCTCCTCCATGTCACTCCTCCAAGTCACTCACCCATGTCCCTACACGATGTCACTCCACCATATCAACCCTCCTTCCTGATCAACCGTGTCAGTCCTCCATGTAACTCCTACATGTAGCTACTCCATGTCACTACTCCTTGTCACTCCTCCATGTCGCTACACAAACTCACTCCTCATGTCACTCCTCCATGTCCCTCCGCCATGTCACTGCACCATATCAATCTTCCTTGGTGATCCCCCCTGTCACTCCTCCATGTCACTCCTCCATGTCTCTCCTCCACGAAATTCCTCTATGTCACTCCTCCATGTCACTCCTCAATATCACTCATCCATATGACTTCTCAAAGTCTTCCATGTCACTTCTCCATGGCTCTCATCCGTTTCGCACCTCCGTGTCACTCCTACACGTCACTCCTCCATATAACTCCTCCTTGCTAATACATGTCTCTATTCTATGTCGCTCCTCCATGTCAATCTTCCATTTCATTCCTCCATGTCACTCCTTTATATCTCTTCTCAAAGTAAATGCTCCATGTCGCTACTCCATCTGACTCCTCCATGTCGCTCCACCAACTCACTCCTCCATGTCACTCCTCCATGTCACTTTTCCATGTCATTCCACCATGTCACTCCTTTATGTCACTCCTCCAAGTCACTCCTCCATGTCACTTCTATATGTCTTCCATGTCACTCCTCCATGTCACTCCTCCATGTCGATCTTCTCTGTGACTCCTACAAGTCACTCCTTCATATCACTCCTTCATGAAGCTTCTCCATGTTACTCCTCCATGTCACTCTTCCTTGCTCCTCAATGTCACTCCTCCATGTCACTCCTCCATGTCACTCCTCCTTGTCGCTCCTCCATGTCACTCCTCCTTGTTGCTCCTCCACATCACTCCTCTATGTCACTCCTCCATGTCACTCCTCCATGTTGATCATCCATGTCACTCCTCCATGTCACTCATCCATGTCCATACACGATGTCACTCCACCATATCAACCCTCCTTCCTGATCAACCGTGTCACTCCTCCATGTAACTCCTACATGTAGTTACTCCATGTCACTACTCCATGTCACTCCTCCATGTCGCTCCTCCGTGTTGCTCCTCGAAGTCACTCCTCCATGTAACTCCTCCATGTAGCTACTCCATGTCACTCCTCCATGTCGCTACACAAACTCACTCCTCAGGTCACTCCTCCATGTCACTCCTCCAAGTCACTCATCCATGTCCCTCCGCCATGTCACTCCACCATATCAATCTTCCTTGGTGATCCCCCTGTCACTTCTCCATGTCACTCTTCCATGTCTCTCCTCCACAAAATTCCTCTATGTCACTCCTCCATGTCACTCCTACATGTCACTCCTCCATGTCTCTCATCTATATCGCTCTAACAACTCACTCCTCCATGTCACTCCTCCATGTCACTACTCCATTTCACTCCTCCATGTCGCTCCCCCGTGTTGCTACTCCATGTCACTTCTCCAAGTCACTCACCCATGTCCCTCCACGATGTCACTACTTCATGTCACTCCTCCATGTCGCTCCTCCGTGTTGCTCCTCCACATCAATCCTCTATGTCACTCCTCCATGTAACGCCTACATGTAGCTACTCCATGTCACTACTACATGTCACTCCTCCATGTCGCTCCTCCGTGTTGCTCCTCCAAGTCACTCCTCCATGTAACTCCTAAATTTAGCTACTCCATGTCACTCCTCCATGTCACTCGTCCAGGTCACTCCTCCAGGTCGCTACTCAAAGTCACTCATCCATGTAACTACACCAACTCACTCCTCAATGTCACTTCTCCATGTCACTACTTCATGTCACTCCTCCATGTCGCTACACAAACTCAACCCTCCTGGTCACTCCTCTATGTCACTCATCCATGTCATTCCTCCATGTCACTCCTTTATGTCACTCCTCCAATTACTCCTCTATATCACTCATCCATGTCCCTCCGCCATGTCACTCCACCCTATCAATCTTCCTTGGTGATCCGACCTGTCACTTCTCCATGTCACAACACAAACTCAACCCTCCTTGTCACTCCTCCTTGTCACTCATCCATGTCACTCCTCCATGTCACTCCTCCATGTCGCTATTCCATGTTACTCCTCCATGTCGTTCCACCAACTCCTTCTTACATGTTACTCCTCCATGTCACTCCTCCATGTCAAACCTTTATGTCACTCCTCCAAGTTACTCCTCCATGCCACTCCACCATTTCACTCCTCCATGTCACACCTCCAGGTCACTCCTCCATGTCGGTACTCAAAGTCACTCCTTCATGTTGCTACACCAACTCATTCCTCATGTCACTCCTCCATGTCACTACTTCATGTCACTCCTCCATGTCGCTCCTCCGTGTTGCTCCTCCTTGTCACTCCTCCAAGTCACTCCTTCATGTCCCTCCTCCATGTCACTACTCCATGTCACTCCTCCATGTCACTCCTCCATGTTGCTCCTCCACATCAATCCTCTATGTAACTCCTCCATGTTGCTCCTCCAAGTCACTCCTCCATGTAACTCCTACATGTAGCTACTCCATTACACTACTCCATGTCACTCCTCCATGTCGCTCCTCCGTGTTGCTCCTCCAAGTCACTCCTCCATGTAACTCCTCCATGTAGCTACTCCATGTCACTCCTTCATGTCACTCCTCCAGGTCACTCCTCCATGTCACTCCTCCAGGTCACTCCTCCATGTCGCTACACCAACTTACTCCTCAATGTCACTCCTTCATGTCACTCCTCCATTTCTCTCCTCCATGTCGCTATAACAACTTACTCCTCCATGTCACTCCTCCAGGTAACTCCTCCAAGTCGCTACTCAAAGTCACTCAACCATGTCACTACACCAACTCACTCCTCAATGTCACTCCTCAATGTCACTACTTCATGTCACTCCTCCATGTCGCTACTCAAACTTAACCCTCCTTTACAATCTTTCATGTCACTCCTCCATATCGCTCCTCCATGTCGCTACTCTATATCACTCCTCCATGTCACTCCTCCATATCACTCCTCCATGTCGCTACACAAACTCACTCCTCATGTTATTATTCTATGTCGCTACTCCATGTCACTCCTCCATGTCGCTACACCAACTCACTCCTCAATGTCACTCCTCCATGTCATTACTTCTTGTCACTCCTCCATGTCACTCATCCATGTCATTCCTCCATGTTACTCCTTTATGTCACAACTCCAATTCACTCCTCCATGTCCATCCTCCATGTCACTACTCCATATCAAACCTTTATGTCACTCCTCCATGTCACTCCTCCATGTCGCTCTAACCACTCACTCCTCCATGTCACCCCACCATTTCACTCCTCCATGTCACTCCTCCAGGTCACTCCTCCATGTCCCTACTCAAAGTCACTCCTCCATGTCACGACACCAACTCAATCCTTCTTGTCACTCCTCCATGTCGCTACTCCATGTGACTCCTCCATGTCGCTCCACCAACTCACTCCTCCACTTCGCTCCTCCATGTTGCTCTTCCATGTCACTCCTCCATGTAATTCATCTATGTCCCTCTGCCATGTCACTACACCAACTAAATCCTTCTTGTCACTCCTCCATGTCACTCATCCATGTCACTTCTATATGTCTTCCATGTCACTCCTCCATGTTCCTCCTCCATGTCACTCCTCCACATCACTACTCTATGTCACTCCTCCATGTTACACCTCCATGTCACTCCTCCATGTCGCTACACCAACTCATTCCTCATGTCACTCCTCCATGTCGCTACTCCATGTCACTCCTCCATGTCACTCGTTTATGTCACTCCTCCAGTTCACTCCTCCATGTCATCTCTATATGACTTCCATGTCACTCCTCCATGTCACTCATCCATGTCACTCCTCCATGTCACTCCTCCATGTCGCTATTCCATGTTACTCCTCCATGTCGTTCCACCAACTCCTTCTTACATGTTACTCCTCCATGTCACTCCTCCATGTCAAACCTTTATGTCACTCCTCCAAGTTACTCCTCCATGCCACTCCACCATTTCACTCCTCCATGTCACACCTCCAGGTCACTCCTCCATGTCGGTACTCAAAGTCACTCCTTCATGTTGCTACACCAACTCATTCCTCATGTCACTCCTCCATGTCACTACTTCATGTCACTCCTCCATGTCGCTCCTCCGTGTTGCTCCTCCTTGTCACTCCTCCAAGTCACTCCTTCATGTCCCTCCTCCATGTCACTACTCCATGTCACTCCTCCATGTCACTCCTCCATGTTGCTCCTCCACATCAATCCTCTATGTAACTCCTCCATGTTGCTCCTCCAAGTCACTCCTCCATGTAACTCCTACATGTAGCTACTCCATTACACTACTCCATGTCACTCCTCCATGTCGCTCCTCCGTGTTGCTCCTCCAAGTCACTCCTCCATGTAACTCCTCCATGTAGCTACTCCATGTCACTCCTTCATGTCACTCCTCCAGGTCACTCCTCCATGTCACTCCTCCAGGTCACTCCTCCATGTCGCTACACCAACTTACTCCTCAATGTCACTCCTTCATGTCACTCCTCCATTTCTCTCCTCCATGTCGCTATAACAACTTACTCCTCCATGTCACTCCTCCAGGTAACTCCTCCAAGTCGCTACTCAAAGTCACTCAACCATGTCACTACACCAACTCACTCCTCAATGTCACTCCTCAATGTCACTACTTCATGTCACTCCTCCATGTCGCTACTCAAACTTAACCCTCCTTTACAATCTTTCATGTCACTCCTCCATATCGCTCCTCCATGTCGCTACTCTATATCACTCCTCCATGTCACTCCTCCATATCACTCCTCCATGTCGCTACACAAACTCACTCCTCATGTTATTATTCTATGTCGCTACTCCATGTCACTCCTCCATGTCGCTACACCAACTCACTCCTCAATGTCACTCCTCCATGTCATTACTTCTTGTCACTCCTCCATGTCACTCATCCATGTCATTCCTCCATGTTACTCCTTTATGTCACAACTCCAATTCACTCCTCCATGTCCATCCTCCATGTCACTACTCCATATCAAACCTTTATGTCACTCCTCCATGTCACTCCTCCATGTCGCTCTAACCACTCACTCCTCCATGTCACCCCACCATTTCACTCCTCCATGTCACTCCTCCAGGTCACTCCTCCATGTCCCTACTCAAAGTCACTCCTCCATGTCACGACACCAACTCAATCCTTCTTGTCACTCCTCCATGTCGCTACTCCATGTGACTCCTCCATGTCGCTCCACCAACTCACTCCTCCACTTCGCTCCTCCATGTTGCTCTTCCATGTCACTCCTCCATGTAATTCATCTATGTCCCTCTGCCATGTCACTACACCAACTAAATCCTTCTTGTCACTCCTCCATGTCACTCATCCATGTCAC
This sequence comes from Sebastes schlegelii, assembly GCA_014673565.1. Lineage (NCBI taxonomy): Eukaryota > Metazoa > Chordata > Actinopteri > Perciformes > Sebastidae > Sebastes > Sebastes schlegelii. Next base: position 31,758,875 of record CM025825.1, read on the forward strand.
TTCTATATGTCTTCCATGTCACTCCTCCATGTTCCTCCTCCATGTCACTCCTCCACATCACTACTCTATGTCACTCCTCCATGTTACACCTCCATGTCACTCCTCCATGTCGCTACACCAACTCATTCCTCATGTCACTCCTCCATGTCGCTACTCCATGTCACTCCTCCATGTCACTCCTCCAGTTCACTCCTCCATGTCATCTCTATATGTCTTCCATGTCACTCCTCCATGTCCATCCTCCATGTCACTACTCCATGTCACTCCTCCATGTTGCTCCTCCGTGTTGCTCCTCCATGTCACTCCTCCATGTCTCTCCTCCACAAAAGTCCTCTATGTCACTCCTCCATGTCAGTCCTCCATATCACTCATTCATATGACTTCTCAAAGTCTTCCATGTCACTTCTCCATGGCTCTCATCCGTTTCGCTCCTCCGTGTCACTCCTACACGTCACTCCTCCATATAACTCCTCTTTGCTAATACATGTCTCTATTCTATGTCGCTCCTCCATGTCAATCTTCCATTTCATTCCTCCATGTCACTCGTTTATATCACTTCTCAAAGTAAATGCTCCATGTCGCTACTCCATGTGACTCCTCCATGTCGCTCCACCAACTGACTCCTCCATGTCACTCCTCCATGTCACTTTTCCATGTCATTCCACCATGTCACTCCTTTATGTCACTCCTCCAAGTCACTCCTCCATGTCACTTCTATATGTCTTCCATGTCACTCCTCCATATCCCTCCTTCATGTCACTCCTCCATGTCACTCCTCCATGTCGATCTTCTCTGTGACTCCTACAAGTCATTTTTCCATATCATTCCTTCATGAAGCTCCTCCATGTCACGCCTGCATGTCACTCTTTCTTGCTCCTCAATGTCACTCCTCCATGTCACTACTCTATGTCACTCCTCCATGTCACTCCTCCATGTCACTCCTCCTTGTCGCTCCTCCATGTCACTCCTCCATGTTGCTCCTCCACATCACTCCTCTATGTCACTCCTCCATGTCACTCCTCCATGTTGATCATCCATGTTACTCCTCCATGTCACTCATCCATGTTGATCCTCCATGTTGATCCTTAATTTAATCCTCCATGTCGCTCCTCTTTGTCACTCCTCCATGTCATTCCTCCATGTCACTCCTCCATGTATCTCCTCCATGTCGCTACTCTATGTCACTCCTCCATGTCACTCCTCCATGTCACTCCTCCATGTCGCTACACAAACTCACTCCTCATGTTATTACTCTATGTCGCTACTCCATGTCACTCCTCCATGTCGCTACACCAACTCACTCCTCAATGTCACTCCTCCATGTCACTACTTCTTGTCACTCCTCCATGTCACTCATCCATGTCATTCCTCCATGTCACTCCTTTATGTCACAACTCCAATTCACTCCTCCATGTCCATCCTCCATGTCACTACTCTGTGTTGCTCCTCGAAGTCACTCCTCCATGTAACTCCGCCATGTCACTCCACCATATCAACCCTCCTTCCTGATCAACCGTGTCACTCCTCCATGTCACTCCTACATGTAGCTACTCCATGTCACTACTCCATGTCACTCCTCCATGTCGCTCCTCCGTGTTGCTCCTCGAAGTCACTCCTCCATGTAACTCCGCCATGTCACTCCACCATATCAATCTTCCTTGGTGATCCCCCTGTCACTTCTACATTTCACTCCTCCATGTCTCTCCTCCACAAAATTCCTCTATGTCACTCCTCCATGTCACTCCTCCATGTTCCTCCTCCATGTCACTCCTCCACATCACTCCTCTATGTCACTCCTCCATGTTACACCTCCATGTCACTCCTCCATGTCGCTACACCAACTCAATCTTCCTTGTCACTCCTCCATGTCACTCCACCATATCAATCGTCCTTACTGATCCGCCCTATCACTTCTCCATGTCACTCCTCCATGTCACTTCTATGTCTTCCATGTCACTCCTCCATGTCGCTACACCAACTCAATCTTCCTTGTCACTCCTCCATGTCACTCCACCATATCAATCCTCCTTGCTGATAAGCCCTGTCACTTTTCCATGTCACTCCTCCATGTCACTTCTATATGTCTTCCATGTCACTCCTCCATGTCGCTCCTCCATGTTACTCCTCCATGTCACTCCTCCATTTCACTCATCCATGTCCCTCTGCCATGTCACCACCATATCAATCCTCCTTGCTGATCCGCCCTGTCGCTACTCCATGTCACTCCTCCATGTCACTCCTCCATGTCGCTACTCCATGTCACTCCTCCATGTCGCTACACTAACTCAAACCTCCTTGTCACTCCTCCATGTCACTCCTCCATGTCACTCCTCCATGTCGATCATCCATGTGACTCCTCCATTTCGCTCCTCCATGTAGATCCTCCATGTAGATCCTTCCTATTGCTCCTCCATGTCGCTCCTCCTTGTCACTCCTCCATGTCGCTACTCCATGTCACTCCTCCATGTCGCTACACTAACTCAAACCTCCTTGTCACTGCTCCATGTTGATCCTTCATGTCGATCATCTATGTTGCTGCTCCATTTCACTACTCCATGTCTTCCATGTCGCTCCTCCATGTCGATCCTCCATGTCACTCCTCCATGTCACTTCTCCAGGTCGATCCACCATGTCGATCCTCCATGTCGCTCCTCTATGTAACTACTCAATGTTGATTCTCCATCTCACTCCAGAATGTCACTCCAGAATGTTGCTCCACCATGTCCCTCCAGAATGTACCACAATGTTGTCAGTCCTCTATGTCGCTCCGCGATGTCGCTCCTTCCTGTAGCTCCTCCATGTTGCTCTGCCATGCCGCTCCTCCATGTCACTCCTCCATGTCGATCATCCATGTCACTCCTCCATGTCACTCCTCCATGTCACTCCTCCATTTCACTCCACCACGTCACTCCTCTATGTAACTCCTCATGTCACTCCTCCATGTCGCTACTCCATGTTACTCCCCCATGTCGCGAAACCAACTCAAACCTACTTGTCACTCCTCCATGTCACTCCTCAATTTCACTTCTATATAACTTCCATGTTACTCCTCCATGTCGCTCCTCCGTGTTGGTCCTCCATGTCACTCCGCCATGTCACTCATCCATGTCCCTCCGCCATGTAACTCCACCATATCAATCCTCCTTCCTGATCAACACTGTTACTTCTCCATGTCACTCCTCCATGTTTCTCCTCCACGTCAAACATCTATGTCACTCCTCCATGTCACTCCCCCATGTCGCTATTCCATGTCACTCCTCCATGCCGCTACACCAACTCAAACCTCCTTGTTACTCCTCCATGTCACTCATCCACGTCATTCCTCAATGTCACTCCTCCAAGTCACTCCTCAATTTCACTTCTATATGTCTTCCATGTCACTACTCCATGTCGCTCTTCCATATCAAACCTCAATTTAACTGCTCAATATCAGTGCTCAAATTCACTCCTCCATGTAACTCCTCCATGTCGCTCCTCCATGTTGCTCCTCCATGTCACTCCACCATGTCACTCCACCATATCAATCCTCCTTGCTGATCTGCCCTGTCACTTCTCCATGTCACACCTCTATGTCTCTCTTCCACGTCAATCCTCTATGTCACTCCTCCATGTCACTCCTCTATGTCACTCCTCCTTGTCGCTCATCCATGTCACTCCTCCATGTCACTCCTGTATTTTGCTCCTCCATATCGCTCCTCCATGTCGCTACTCCATATCACTCCTCAATGTCGCTCCTCCATGTCACTCCAGAATGTCACTCCTCCATTTAGATCTTCTATGTCGCTCCTCCATGTCACTCCAGAATGTTTCTCCACCATGTCCCTCCAGAATGTGCCTTCTCGTTGTCAGTCATTCATGTCGCTCCACGATGTCGCTCCTTCCTGTAGCTCCTCCATGTTGCTCTTCCATGTCTCTCCTCCATGTCACTCCTCCATGTTGATCATCCATGTCACTCCTCCATGTCACTCCTCCATTTTGCTCCTCATATAGATCCTTCATGTTTCTCCTCCATGTCGCTCCTCCTTGTCACTCCTCCATGTAACTTCTCAATGTCGATTCTCCATGTCGATCCTCCATGTCGCTCCTCCTTGCTCCTCCATATCACTACTCCATGTCGCTCTAACAACTCACTCCTCCATGTCACTCCACCACTTCACTCCTCCATGTCACTCCTCCAGGTCACTCCTCCAGGTCGCTACTCAAATTCACTCCTCCATGTAACTACACCAACTCACTCCTCAATGTCACTCCTCCATGTCACTACTTCATGTCACTCCTCCATGTCGCTACACAAACTCAACCCTCCTTGTAACTCCTCTATGTCACTCATCCATGTTATTCCTCCATGTCACTCCTTAATGTCACTCCTCCAATTCACTCCTCCATGTCACTCATCCATGTCCCTCCGCCATGTCACTCCACCCTATCAATCTTCCTTGGTGATCCGACCTGTCACTTCTCCATGTCATAACACAAACTCAACCCTTCTTTTCACTCCTCCATGTCACTCATCCATGTCAATCCTCCATGTCAACCCTTTATGTCACTCCTCCAAGTTACTCCTCCTTTTCGCTCTTCCATGTTGCTCCTCCATGTCTCTCCTCCATGTCACTCATCCATGTCACTCCTCTATGTCACTCCTCCATGTGTCTCCTCTATGTCACTCGTCCATGTCACTCCTCCATGTAACTCCTCCATGTAGCTACTCCATGTCACTCCTCCATGTCGCTACACAAACTCACTCCTCATGTCACTCCTCAATGTCACTCCTCCATTTCACTCCTCCAAGTCACTCATCCATGTCCCTCCGCCATGTCACTCCAACATATCAACCCTCCTTCCTGATCAACCCTGTTACAACTCCAAGTCACTCCTCCATGTCCCTCCTCCATGTCACTACTCCTTGTCGCTATTCCATGTCTGTCCTCCATGTCGCTACACCAACTCTCTCTTCCATGTCACTCCTCCATATCGCTATTCCATGTTGCTCCTCCATGTCACTCCTCCATGTCACTCATCCATGTCACTCCTCCATGTCACTGTTCCAAGTCACTCACCCATGTCCCTCCACGATGTCACTCCACCATATCAATCTTCCTTGGTGATCCGCCCTGTCAATTCTCCATGTCACTCTTCCATGTCATTCCTCCATGTCACTCCTCATGTCACTCCTCCATGTCTATCCTCCATGTCACTGTTCCAAGACACTCACCCATGTCCCTCCACGATGTCACTCCACCATATCAACCCTCCTTGGTTATCCGCCCTGTCACTTCTCCACGTCACTCCTCCATGTCACTCCTACATTTCTCTCCTCCATGTTACTCTAACAACTCACTCCTCCATGTCACTCCACCATTTCACTCCTCCATGTCACTCCTCCAGGTCACTCCTCCATGTCGCTACTCAAAGTCACTCCTCCATGTTACTACACCAACTCACTCCTCAGGGTCACTCCTCCATGTCACTCCTTTATGTCACTCCTCCTAGTTACTCCTAAATGTCGCTACTCCATGTGACTCCTCCATGTTGCTCCACCAACTCACTCCTCCATGTTAATCCTCCATGTTGCTCCTCCAATTCACTCCTCCAAGACAGCTCTATATGTCTTCCATGTCACTCCTCCATGTCCATCCTCCATGTCACTACTCCATGTCACTCCTCCATGTCGCTCCCCGGTGTTGCTACTCCATGTCACTTCTCCAAGTCACTCACCCATGTCCTTCCAAGATGTCACTACTTCATGTCACTCCTCCATGTCGCTCCTCCATGTTGATCCTCCACATCAATCCTCTATGTCACTCCTCCATGTAACGCCTACATGTAGCTACTCCATGTCACTACTCTATGTCACTCCTCCATGTCGCTCCTCCGTGTTGCTCCTCCAAGTCACTCCTCCATGTAACTCCTACATTTAGCTACTCCATGTCACTCCTCCATGTCACTGCTCCAGATCACTCCTCCAGGTCGCTACTCAAAGTCACTCATCCATGTAACTACACCAACTCACATCTCAATGTCACTCCTCCATGTCACTACTTCATGTCAGTCTTCCATGTCGCTACACAAACTCAACCGTCCTTGTCACTCCTCTATGTCACTCATCCATGTCATTCCTCCATGTCACTCCTTTATGTCACTCCTCCAATTACTCCTCCATGTCACTCCTCCACGTCACTCATCCATGTCCCTCCGCCATGTCACTCCACACTATCAATCTTCCTTGGTGAGCCGACCTGTCACTTCTCCATGTCACAACACAAACTCAACCCTCCTTGTCACTCCTCCATGTCACTCATCCATGTCCATCCTCCATGTCACTACTCCATGTCACTCCTCCAAGTCACTCACCCATGTCCCTACACGATGTCACTCCACCATATCAACCCTGTCACTCCTCCATGTAACTCCTACATGTAGCTACTCCATGTCACTACTCCATGTCACTCCTCCATGTCGCTCCTCTGTGTTACTCCTCCAAGTCACTACTCCATGTAACTCCTCCATGTAGCTACTCCATGTCACTCATCCATGTCGCTACACAAACTCACTCCTCATGTCACTCCTCCATGTCACTCCTCCATGTCACTCCTCCAAGTCACTCATCCATGTCCCTGCGCCAAGTCACTCCACCATATTAATCTTCCTTCCTGATCAACCCTGTCACTCCTCCATGTCTCTCCTCCACGAAATTCCTCTGTTACTCCTCCATGTCACTCCTACATGTCACTCCTCCATGTCTCTCCTCTATATCGCTCTGACAACTCACTTCTCCATGTCACTCCTCCATGTCACTCCACCATTTCACTCCTCCATGTCACTCCTCCAGGTCACTCCTCCATGTCGCTACACTAACTTACTCCTCAATGTCACTCTTTCTTGTCACTCCTCCATTTATCTCCTCCATGTCGCTATAACAACTCACTCCTCCATGTCACTCCTCCAGGTCACTCCTCCAGGTCACTCCTCAAAGTCACTCCTCCATGTCACTCCTCCATGTCGCTATTCCAAGTTACTCCTCCATGTTGCTCCTCCATGTTGCTCCTCCATATCAGTCCTCCATGTCACTCATCCATGTCACTCCTCCAAGTCACTCACCCATGTCCCTCCGTGATGTCACTCCACCATATCAACCCTCCTTGGTTATCCGCCCTGTCACTTCTCCATGTCACTCTTCCATGTCTCTCCTCCACATCACTCCTCTATGTCACTCCTCCATGTAACTCCTCCATGTCACTCCTCCATGTCTCTCCTCCATGTCGCTCTAACAACTCACTCCTCCATGTCGCTACTCAAAGTCACTCCTCCATGTAACTCATCCATGTCATTCCTCCATGTCACTCCTCCATGTCACTCATCCATGTCATTCCTCCATGTTACTCCTCCAAGTCACTCCTCCATGTCGCTCCTCCTTGTTGCTCCTCCACATCAAACCTCCATGTCGCTACTCAAAGTCACTCCTCCATGTCACTCATCCATGTCATTCCTCCATGTCACTCGTTTATGTCACTCCTCCAATTCACTCCTCCATGTCACCTCTATATGTTTTTCATGTCACTGCTCCATGTCCATCCTCCAAGACACTACTCCATGTCACTCCTCCGTGTTGCTCCTCCTTGTTGCTCCTCCACATCAATCCTCTATGTCTCTCCTCCATGTTGCTCCTCCAAGTCACTCCTCCATGTAACTCCTACATGTAACTACTCCATGTCACTACTCCATGTCACTCCTCCATGTCACTCCTCCATGTTGCTCCTCCAAGTCACTCCTCCATGTAACTCCTACATGTAGCTACTCCATGTCACTACTCCATGTCACTCCTCCATGTCGCTCCTCCGTGTTGCTCCTCCAAGTCACTCCTCCATGTAACTCCTCCATGTAGCTACTCCATGTCACTCCTCCATGTCGCTACACAAACTCACTCCACATGTCACTCCTCCATGTCACTCCTCCATGTCACTTCTCCTTGTCTCTCCTCCAGGTCACTCCTCCATGTTGCTACTCAAAGTCACTCCTCCATGTCACTCATCCATGTCATTCCTCCATGTCACTCCTCCATGTCACTCCTCCATGTCGCTATTCCAAGTTACTCCTCCATGTTGCTCCTCCATGTTGCTCCTCCATGTCACTCCTCCATGTCACTCATCCATGTCACTCCTCCAAGTCACTCACCCACGTACCTCCGTGATGTCACTCCACCATATCAACCCTCCTTGGTTATCCGCCCTGTCACTTCTCCATGTCACTCTTCCATGTCTCTCCTCCACATCACTCCTCTATGTCACTCCTCCATGTAACTCCTCCATGTCACTCCTCCATGTCTCTCCTCCATGTCGCTCTAACAACTCACTCCTCCATGTCGCTACTCAAAGTAACTCCTCCATGTTGCTACTCAAAGTCACTTCTCCATGTCACTCATCCATGTCATTCCTCCATGTCACTCCTCCATGTCACTCATCCATGTCATTCCTCCATGTTACTCCTCCAAGTCACTCCTCCATCTCCCTCCTCCATGTCACTACTCCATGTCACTCCTCCATGTCGCTCCTCCTTGTTGCTCCTCCACATCAAACCTCCATGTCGCTACTCAAAGTCACTCCTCCATGTCACTCATCCATGTCATTCCTCCATGTCACTCGTTTATGTCACTCCTCCAATTCACTCCTCCATGTCACCTCTATATGTTTTTCATGTCACTGCTCCATGTCCATCCTCCAAGACACTACTCCAAGTCACTCCTCCGTGTTGCTCCTCCTTGTTGCTCCTCCACATCAATCCTCTATGTCTCTCCTCCATGTTGCTCCTCCAAGTCACTCCTCCATTTAACTCCTACATGTAGCTACTCCATGTCACTACTCCATGTCACTCCTCCATGTCGCTCCTCCGTGTTGCTCCTCCAAGTCACTCCTCCATGTAACTCCTCCATGTAGCTACTCCATGTCACTCCTCCATGTCGCTACACAAACTCACTCCACATGTCACTCCTCCATGTCACTCCTCCATGTCACTTCTCCTTGTCTCTCCTCCAGGTCACTCCTCCATGTTGCTACTCAAAGTCACTCCTCCATGTCACTCATCCATGTCATTCCTCCATGTCACTCCTCCATGTCACTCCTCCATGTCGCTATTCCAAGTTACTCCTCCATGTTGCTCCTCCATGTTGCTCCTCCATGTCACTCCTCCATGTCACTCATCCATGTCACTCCTCCAAGTCACTCAGCCACGTACCTCCGTGATGTCACTCCACCATATCAACCCTCCTTGGTTATCCGCCCTGTCACTTCTCCATGTCACTCTTCCATGTCTCTCCTCCACATCACTCCTCTATGTCACTCCTCCATGTAACTCCTCCATGTCACTCCTCCATGTCTCTCCTCCATGTCGCTCTAACAACTCACTCCTCCATGTCGCTACTCAAAGTCACTCCTCCATGTTGCTACTCAAAGTCACTTCTCCAGTTCACTCATCCATGTCATTCCTCCATGTCACTCCTCCATGTCACTCATCCATGTCATTCCTCCATGTTACTCCTCCAAGTCACTCCTCCATCTCCCTCCTCCATGTCACTACTCCATGTCACTCCTCCATGTCGCTCCTCCTTGTTGCTCCTCCACATCAAACCTCCATGTCGCTACTCAAAGTCACTCCTCCATGTCACTCATCCATGTCATTCCTCCATGTCACTCGTTTATGTCACTCCTCCAATTCACTCCTCCATGTCACCTCTATATGTTTTTCATGTCACTGCTCCATGTCCATCCTCCAAGACACTACTCCATGTCACTCCTCCGTGTTGCTCCTCCTTGTTGCTCCTCCACATCAATCCTCTATGTCTCTCCTCCATGTTGCTCCTCCAAGTCACTCCTCCATTTAACTCCTACATGTAACTACTCCATGTCACTCCTCCATGTCACTCCTCCATGTCACTCCTCCATGTTGCTCCTCCAAGTCACTCCTCCATGTAACTCCTACATGTAGCTACTCCATGTCACTACTCCATGTCACTCCTCCATGTCGCTCCTCCGTGTTGCTCCTCCAAGTCACTCCTCCATGTAACTCCTCCATGTAGCTACTCCATGTCACTCCTCCATGTCGCTACACAAACTCACTCCACATGTCACTCCTCCATGTCACTCCTCCATGTCACTTCTCCTTGTCTCTCCTCCAGGTCATTCCTCCAAGTTGCTACTCAAAGTCACTCCTCCATGTCACTCATCCATGTCATTCCTCCATGTCACTCCTTTATGTCACTCCTCCAATTCACTCCTCCATGTCACTTCTATATGTCTTCCAAGTCACTCCTCCATGTCCCTCCTCCATGTCGCTCCTCCGTGTTGCTCCTCCAAGTCACTCACCCATGTCGCTCCGCGATGTCACTCCACCATATCAACCCTCCTTTTTGATCCGCTGTGTCACTTCTCCATGTCACTCCTCCATGTCTCTCCTCCACGTCACTCCTCTATGTCACTCCTCCATGTCACTCCTACATGTCACTCCTCCATGTCTCTCCTCTATGTCGCTCTAACAACTAACTCCTCCATGTCACTCCTCCATGTCACTCCACCATTTCACTCCTCCATATCACTTCTCTAGGTCACTCCTCCATGTCGCTACTCAAAGTCACTCCTCCATGTTACTACACCAACTCACTCCTCAATGTCACTCCTCCATGTCACTCCTCCATTTCTCTCCCTCATGTCGCAAAACAACTCACTCCTCCATGTCACTCCTCCAGGTCACTCCTCCATGTCACTACTCAAAGTCACTCCTCCATGTCACTCCTCCAGGTCACTCCTCCATGTCACTCGTTTATGTCACATCTCCATGTAACTTCTCCATGTCTCTCCTCCAGGTCGCTCTAACAACTCACTCCTCCATGTCACTCCACCATTTCACTCCTCCATGTCACTCCTCCAGGTCACTCCTCCATGTCGCAACTCAAAGTCACTCCTCCATGTCACTCAACCATTTCATTCCTCCATGTCACTCGTTTATATCACTCCTCCAATTCACTCCTCCATGTCACTTCTATATGTCTTCATGTCACTCCTCCATGTCCATCCTCCATGTCGCTACACCTACTCGCTCTTCCATGTCACTCCTCCATGTCGCTCCTCCATGTTACTCCTAAGTATCACTCCTCTATGTCACTCATCCATGACCCTCCGCCATGTCACTACACCATATCAATCTTCCTTGGTTATCCGCCCCGTCACTTCTCCATGTCACTCTTCCATGTCTCTCCTCCACGTCATTCCTCTATGTCACTACTCCATGTCACTCCTCTATGTCACTCCTCCATGTCACTCCTCCATGTCGCTAATCCAAGTTACTCCTCAATGTTACTCCTCCATGTTGCTACTCCATGTCACTCCTCCATGTCACTCATCCATGTCACTCCTCTATGTCACTCCTCAATGTCATTCCTCTATGTCACTCGTCCATGTCACTCCTCCATGTAACTCCTCCATGTAATTACTCCATGTCACTCCTCCAAGTCACTCATCCAAGTCACTCATCCATGTCTCTCCGCCATGTCACTACTCCTTGTCGCTATTCTATGTAACTCCTCCATGTCGCTACACAAACTCACTCCTCATGTCACTCGTCCATGTCACTCCTCCAAGTCACTCACCCATGTCCCTCCACGATTTCACTCCACCATATCAACCCTCCTTGGTTATCCGCCCTGTCACATCTCCATGTCACCCTTCCATGTCTCTCCTCCACGTCACTCCTCTATGTCACTCCTCTATTTCAATACACCAACTCAAACCTCATTGTCCAACCTCCATGTCACTCCTCCGTGTTGCTCCTCCATGTTACTCCTCCATGTCGCTACTCTATGGGACTCCTCAATGTCGCTCCACCAACTCCTTCCTCCATGTTACTCCTCCATGTCACTCCTCCATGTCAATCCTTTATGTCACTCCTCCAAGTTACTCCTCCATGTCGCTCCTCCATGTTGCTCCTCCATGTCACTCCTCCATGTCACTCATCCAAGTCGCTACTCAAAGTCACTCCTCCATGTAACTACACCAACTCACTCCTCAATGTCACTCCTCCATATCACAACTTCATGTCACTCCTCCATGTCGTTACACAAACTCAACCCTCCTTGTCACTCCTCCATGTCACTCATCCATGTCATTCCTCCATGTCACTCCTTTATGTCACTCCTCCAATTCACTCCTCCATGTCAGTCCTCAATGTCACTCATCCATGTCATTCCTCTATGTCACTCCTTTATGTCATTCCTCCAATTCACTCCTCCTTGACACTCCTCCATGTCACTCATCCATGTCATTCCACCATGTCACTCCTTTATGTCACTCCTCCAATTCACTCCTCCATGTCCATCCTCCATGTCACTGATCCACATCAATCCTCTATGTCACTCCTCCATGTCACTCCCCCATGTCGCTATTCCAAGTTACTCCTCCATGTTGCTCATCCATGTTGCTCCTCCATGTCACTCCTCCATGTCACTCATCAATGTCACTCCTCTATGTCACTCCTCCATGTCACTCTTCTATGTCACTCGTCCATGTCACTCCTCCATGTAACTCCTCCATGTAGCTACTCCATGTCACTCATCCATGTCGCTATACAAACTCACTCCTCATGTCACTCCTCCATGTCCCTCCTCCATTTCACTCCTCCAAGTCACTCATCCATGTCCCTCCGCGATGTCACTCCACCATATCAACCCTCCTTGGTTATCCGCCCTGTCACTTCTCCATGTCACTTTTCCATGTTTCTCCTCCACGTCACTCCTCTATGCCACTCCTCCATGTCAGTCCTCCATGTCACTTCTCCATGTCTCTCCTCCACGTCACTCCTCTATGTCACTCCTCCATGTCACTCCTCCATGTAACTCCTCCATGTTTGTCCTCCATGTCGCTATAACAACTCACTCCTCCATGTAACTCCACCATTTCACTCCTCCATGTCACTCCTCCAGGTCACTCCTCCATGTCGCTACTCAAAGTCCCTCATCCATGTTACTACACCAACTCACTCCTCCACGTCACTCCTCTATGCCACTCCTCCATGTCAGTCCTCCATGTCACTTCTCCATGTCTCTCCTCCACGTCACACCTCTATGTCACTCCTCCATGTCACTCCTCCATCTCACTCCTCCATTTCTCTCCTCCATGTCGCTATAACAACTCACTCCTCCATGTCACTCTTCAATGTCAGTACTTCATGTCACTCCTCCATGTCGCTAAACAAACTCAATACTCCTTTACACTCTTTTATGTCCCTCCTCCATGTAACTCCTCCATGTCACTCCTCCATGTCACTCCTACAGGTCACTCCTCCATGTCGCTACTCAAAGTCACTCCTCCATGTCACTACACCAACTCACTCCTCAATGTCACTCCTCCATTTCACTACTTCATGTCACTCCTCCATGTCACGACACAAACTCAACCCTCCTTGTCACTCCTCCATGTCACTCATCCATGTCATTCCTCCTTTTCACTCCTTTATGTCACTCTTCCAATTCACTCCTCCATGTCACTCCTCCATGTCACTCATCCATGTTACTCATCCATGTCCCTCCACCATGTCACTACACCCTATCAATCTTCCTTGGTGATCCGACCCGTCACTTCTCCATGTCACAACACAAACTCAACCCTCCTTGTCACTCCTCCATGTCACTCATGCATGTCAATCCTCCATGTCACTCCTTTATGTCACTCCTCCAATTCACTCACCATGTCACCTCTATATGTCTTCCATGTCACTCCTCCATGTCCATCCTCCATGTCACTACTCCATGTCACTCCTCTGTGTTGCTCCTCCATGTCACTTCTCCAAGTCACTCACCCATGTCCTTCCACGATGTCACTCCACCATATCAACTCTCTTTCCTGATCAACCCTGTCACTTCTCCAAGTCACTCCTCCATGTCCCTCCTCCATGTCACTACTCCATGTGACTCCTCCATGTCAATACACCAACTCAATCCTCTTTGTCCATCCTCCATGTCGCTACACCAACTCACTCTTCCATGTCACTTCTCCATGTCGCTTCTCCATGTCACTCCTCTATGTCAATACACCAACTCAAACCTCTTTGTCCATCCTCCATGTCACTCCTCCGTGTTGCTCCTCCATGTTACTCCTCCATGTCGCTACTCTATGGGACTCCTCAATGTCGCTCCACCAACTCCTTCCTCCATGTTACTCCTCCATGTCACTCCTCCATGTCAATCCTTTATGTCACTCCTCCAAGTTACTCCTCCATGTCGCTCCTCCATGTTGCTCCTCCATGTCGCTCCTCCATGTCACTCATCCATGTCACTCCTCTATGTCACTCCTCCATGTCACTCCTTTATGTCACTCGTCCATGTCACTCCTCAATGTAACTCCTCCATGTAGCTACTCCATGTCACTCCTCCATGTCACTAATCCATGTCACTCCTCCATGTCGCTCTAACAACTCACTACTCCATGTCACTCCACCATTTCACTCCTCCATGTCACTCCTCAAAGTCACTCCTCCATGTCACTACACCAACTCACTCCTCAATGTCACTCCTCAATGTCACTACTTCATGTCACTCTTCCATGTCGCTTTACAAACTCAACCCTCCTTTACACTCTTTAATGTCACTCCTCCATATCGCTCCTCCATGTCCCTCCTCCATGTCACTCCTCCGTGTCATTCCTCCATTTCACTCCTCCATGTATCTCCTCCATGTCCCTACTCTATGTCACTCCTCCATGTCACTCCTTCATGTCGCTACACAAACTCACTCCTCATGTTACTACTCTATGTCGCTACTCAATGTCATTTCTCCATGTCGCTACACCAACTCACTCCTCAATGTCACTCCTCCATGTCACTACTTCTTGTCACTCCTCCATGTCACCTCTATATGTCTACCATGTCACTCCTCCATGTCCATCCTCCATGTCACTACTCCATGTCACTCCTCCATGTCGCTCCTCCGTGTTGCTCCTCTTTGTCACTCCTCCAAGTCACTCACCCATGTCCCTCCACTATTTCACTCCACCATATAAACACTCCTTCCTGATCAACCCTGTCACTTCTCCAAGTCACTCCTCCATGTATCTCTTCCATGTCCCTACTCTATGTCACTCCTCCATGTCACTCCTCCATGTCGCTACACAAATTCATTCCTCATGTTACTACTCTATGTCGCTACTCAATGTCACTCCTCCATGTCGCTACACCAACTCACTCCTCAATGTCACTCCTCCATGTCATTACTTCTTGTCACTCCTTCATGTCACTCATCCATGTCATTCCTCCATGTCACTCCTTTATGTCACAACTCCAATTCACTCCTCCATGTCACCTCTATATGTCTTCCATGTCACTCCTCCATGTCCATCCTCCATGTCACCCCTCCATGTCACTCCTCCGTGTTGCTCCTCCTTGTCACTCCTCCAAGTCACTCACCCATGTCCCTCCACGATGTCACTCCACCATATCAACCCTCCTTCCTGATCAACCCTGTCACTTCTACAAGTCACTCCTCCATGTCTGTCCTCCATGTCACTACTCCACATCAATCCTCTATGTCACTCCTCCATGTCACTCCTCCATGTCACTACTCCATGTCACACCTCCATGTCACTCCTCCATGTCGCTACACCAACTCATTACTCATGTCACTCCTCCATGTCACTTCTCCATGTCTCTCCTCCATGTCGCTCTAACAACTCACTCCTACATGTCACTGCACCATTTCACTCCTCCATGTCAATCCTCCAGGTCACTTCTCCATGTCGCTACTCAAAGTCACTCCTCCATGTCACTCATCCATGTCATTCCTCCATGTCACTCCTCCATGTCACTCCTCCATGTCGCTATTCCAAGTTACTCCTCCTTTTCGCTCTTCCATGTTGTTCCTCCATGTCTCTCCTCCATGTCTCTCCTCCATGTCATTCCTCCATGTCACTCCTCCATGTCACTCATCCATGTCATTCCTCCATGTTACTCCTCCAAGTCACTCCTCCATCTCCCTCCTCCATGTCACTACTCCATGTCACTCCTCCATGTCGCTCCTCCTTGTTGCTCCTCCACATCAAACCTCCATGTCGCTACTCAAAGTCACTCCTCCATGTCATTCCTCCATGTCACTCGTTTATGTCACTCCTCCAATTCACTCCTCCATGTCACCTCTATATGTTTTTCATGTCACTGCTCCATGTCCATCCTCCAAGACACTACTCCATGTCACTCCTCCGTGTTGCTCCTCCTTGTTGCTCCTCCACATCAATCCTCTATGTCTCTCCTCCATGTTGCTCCTCCAAGTCACTCCTCCATTTAACTCCTACATGTAACTACTCCATGTCACTACTCCATGTCACTCCTCCAAGTCACTCCTCCATGTTGCTCCTCCAAGTCACTCCTCCATGTAACTCCTACATGTAGCTACTCCATGTCACTACTCCATGTCACTCCTCCATGTCGCTCCTCCGTGTTGCTCCTCCAAGTCACTCCTCCATGTAACTCCTCCATGTAGCTACTCCATGTCACTCCTCCATGTCGCTACACAAACTCACTCCACATGTCACTCCTCCATGTCACTCCTCCATGTCACTTCTCCTTGTCTCTCATCCATGTCATTCCTCCATGTCACTCCTTTATGTCACTCCTCCAATTCACTCCTCCATGTCACTTCTATATGTCTTCCAAGTCACTCCTCCATGTCCCTCCTCCATGTCGCTCCTCCGTGTTGCTCCTCTAAGTCACTCACCCATGTCGCTCCGCGATGTCACTCCACCATATCAACCCTCCTTTTTGATCCGCCGTGTCACTTCTCCATGTCACTCCTCCATGTCTCTCCTCCACGTCACTCCTCTATGTCACTCCTCCATGTCACTCCTACATGTCACTCCTCCATGTCTCTCCTCTATGTCGCTCTAACAACTAACTCCTCCATGTCACTCCTCCATGTCACTCCACCATTTCACTCCTCCATATCACTTCTCCAGGTCACTCCTCCATGTCACTACTCAAAGTCACTCCTCCATGTCACTCCTCCAGGTCACTCCTCCATGTCACTCGTTTATGTCACATCTCCATGTAACTTCTCCATGTCTCTCCTCCAGGTCGCTCTAACAACTCACTCCTCCATGTCACTCCTCCAGGTCACTCCTCCATGTCGCAACTCAAAGTCACTCCTCCATGTCACTCAACCATTTCATTCCTCCATGTCACTCGTTTATATCACTCCTCCAATTCACTCCTCCATGTCACTTCTATATGTCTTCATGTCACTCCTCCATGTCCATCCTCCATGTCGCTACACCTACTCGCTCTTCCATGTCACTCCTCCATGTCGCTCCTCCATGTTACTCCTAAGTATCACTCCTCCATGTCACTCATCCATGACCCTCCGCCTTGTCACTACACCATATCAATCTTCCTTGGTTATCCGCCCCGTCACTTCTCCATGTCACTCTTCCATGTCTCTCCTCCACGTCATTCCTCTATGTCACTACTCCATGTCACTCCTCTATGTCACTCCTCCATGTCACTCCTCCATGTCGCTAATCCAAGTTACTCCTCAATGTTACTCCTCCATGTTGCTACTCCATGTCACTCCTCCATGTCACTCATCCATGTCACTCCTCTATGTCACTCCTCAATGTCATTCCTCTATGTCACTCGTCCATGTCACTCCTCCATGTAACTCCTCCATGTAATTACTCCATGTCACTCCTCCAAGTCGCTCATCCAAGTCACTCATCCATGTCTCTCCGCCATGTCACTACTCCTTGTCGCTATTCTATGTAACTCCTCCATGTCGCTACACAAACTCACTCCTCATGTCACTCGTCCATGTCACTCCTCCAAGTCACTCACCCATGTCCCTCCACGATGTCACTCCACCATATCAACCCTCCTTGGTTATCCGCCCTGTCACATCTCCATGTCACCCTTCCATGTCTCTCCTCCACGTCACTCCTCTATGTCACTACACCAACTCACTCCTCAATGTCACTCCTCCATGTCACTACTTCATGTCACTCCTCCATGACACAACACAAACTCAACCCTCCTTGTCACTCCTCCATGTCACTCATCCATGTCATTCCTCCTTTTCACTCCTTTATGTCACTCTTCCAATTCACTCCTCCATGTCACTCCTCCATGTCACTCATCCATGTTACTCATCCATGTCCCTCCACCATGTCACTACACCCTATCAATCTTCTTTGGTGATCCGACCTGTCACTTCTCCATGTCACAACACAAACTCAACCCTCCTTGTCACTCCTCCATGTCACTCATGCATGTCAATCCTCCATGTCACTCCTTTATGTCACTCCTCCAATTCACTCACCATGTCACCTCTATATGTCTTCCATGTCACTCCTCCATGTCCATCCTCTATGTCACTACTCCATGTCACTCCTCTGTGTTGCTCCTCCATGTCACTTCTCCAAGTCACTCACCCATGTCCCTCCACGATGTCACTCCACCATATCAACTCTCTTTCCTGATCAACCCTGTCACTTCTCCAAGTCACTCCTCCATGTCCCTCCTCCATGTCACTACTCCATGTGACTCCTCCATGTTAATACACCAACTCAAACCTCTTTGTCCATCCTCCATGTCGCTACACCAACTCACTCTTCCATGTCACTTCTCCATGTCACTTCTCCATGTCACTCCTCTATGTCAATACACCAACTCAAACCTCATTGTCCAACCTCCATGTCACTCCTCCGTGTTGCTCCTCCATGTTACTCCTCCATGTCGCTACTCTATGGGACTCCTCAATGTCGCTCCACCAACTCCTTCCTCCATGTTACTCCTCCATGTCACTCCTCCATGTCAATCCTTTATGTCACTCCTCCAAGTTACTCCTCCATGTCGCTCCTCCATGTTGCTCCTCCATGTCACTCCTCCATGTCACTCATCCAAGTCGCTACTCAAAGTCACTCCTCCATGTAACTACACCAACTCACTCCTCAATGTCACTCCTCCATATCACAACTTCATGTCACTCCTCCATGTCGTTACACAAACTCAACCCTCCTTGTCACTCCTCCATGTCACTCATCCATGTCATTCCTCCATGTCACTCCTTTATGTCACTCCTCCAATTCACTCCTCCATGTCAGTCCTCAATGTCACTCATCCATGTCATTCCTCTATGTCACTCCTTTATGTCATTCCTCCAATTCACTCCTCCTTGACACTCCTCCATGTCACTCATCCATGTCATTCCACCATGTCACTCCTTTATGTCACTCCTCCAATTCACTCCTCCATGTCTATCCTCCATGTCACTGATCCACATCAATCCTCTATGTCACTCCTCCATGTCACTCCTCCATGTCACTCCCCCATGTCGCTATTCCAAGTTACTCCTCCATGTTGCTCATCCATGTTGCTCCTCCATGTCACTCCTCCATGTCACTCATCCATGTCACTCCTCTATGTCACTCCTCCATGTCACTCTTCTATGTCACTCGTCCATGTCACTCCTCCATGTAACTCCTCCATGTAGCTACTCCATGTCACTCATCCATGTCGCTATACAAACTCACTCCTCATGTCACTCCTCCATGTCCCTCCTCCATTTCACTCCTCCAAGTCACTCATCCATGTCCCTCCGCGATGTCACTCCACCATATCAACCCTCCTTGGTTATCCGCCCTGTCACTTCTCCATGTCACTTTTCCATGTTTCTCCTCCACGTCACTCCTCTAATCCACTCCTCCATGTCAGTCCTCCATGTCACTTCTCCATGTCTCTCCTCCACGTCACTCCTCTATGTCACTCCTCCATGTCACTCCTCCATGTAACTCCTCCATGTTTGTCCTCCATGTCGCTATAAACAACTCACTCCTCCATGTAACTCCACCATTTCACTCCTCCATGTCACTCCTCCAGGTCACTCCTCCATGTCGCTACTCAAAGTCCCTCATCCATGTTACTACACCAACTCACTCCTCCACGTCACTCCTCTATGCCACTCCTCCATGTCAGTCCTCCATGTCACTTCTCCATGTCTCTCCTCCACGTCACTCCTCTATGTCACTCCTCCATGTCACTCCTCCATCTCACTCCTCCATTTCTCTCCTCCATGTCGCTATAACAACTCACTCCTCCATGTCACTCTTCAATGTCAGTACTTCATGTCACTCCTCCATGTCGCTACACAAACTCAATACTCCTTTACACTCTTTTATGTCCCTCCTCCATGTAACTCCTCCATGTCACTCCTCCATGTCACTCCTACAGGTCACTCCTCCATGTCGCTACTCAAAGTCACTCCTCCATGTCACTACACCAACTCACTCCTCAATGTCACTCCTCCATGTCACTACTTCATGTCACTCCTCCATGTCACAACACAAACTCAACCCTCCTTGTCACTCCTCCATGTCACTCATCCATGTCATTCCTCCTTTTCACTCCTTTATGTCACTCTTCCAATTCACTCCTCCATGTCACTCCTCCATGTCACTCATCCATGTTACTCATCCATGTCCCTCCACCATGTCACTACACCCTATCAATCTTCCTTGGTGATCCGACCTGTCACTTCTCCATGTCACAACACAAACTCAACCCTCCTTGTCACTCCTCCATGTCACTCATGCATGTCAATCCTCCATGTCACTCCTTTATGTCACTCCTCCAATTCACTCACCATGTCACCTCTATATGTCTTCCATGTCACTCCTCCATGTCCATCCTCCATGTCACTACTCCATGTCACTCCTCTGTGTTGCTCCTCCATGTCACTTCTCCAAGTCACTCACCCATGTCCCTCCACGATGTCACTCCACCATATCAACTCTCTTTCCTGATCAACCCTGTCACTTCTCCAAGTCACTCCTCCATGTCCCTCCTCCATGTCACTACTCCATGTGACTCCTCCATGTCAATACACCAACTCAATCCTCTTTTTCCATCCTCCATGTCGCTACACCAACTCACTCTTCCATGTCACTTCTCCATGTCGCTTCTCCATGTCACTCCTCTATGTCAATACACCAACTCAAACCTCTTTGTCCATCCTCCATGTCACTCCTCCGAGTTGCTCCTCCATGTTACTCCTCCATGTCGCTACTCTATGGGACTCCTCAATGTCGCTCCACCAATTCCTTCCTCCATGTTACTCCTCCATGTCACTCCTCCATGTCAATCCTTTATGTCACTCCTCCAAGTTACTCCTCCATGTCGCTCCTCCATGTTGCTCCTCCATGTCACTCCTCCATGTCACTCATCCATGTCACTCCTCTATGTCACTCCTCCATGTCACTCCTCTATGTCACTCGTCCATGTCACTCCTCCATGTAACTCCTCCATGTAGCTACTCCATGTCACTCCTCCATGTCGCTACACCAACTCACACCTCTATGTCACTCCTCCATGTCACTAATACATGTCACTCCTCCATGTCGCTCTAACAACTCACTACTCCATGTCACTCCACCATTTCACTCCTCCATGTCACTCCTCAAAGTCACTCCTCCATGTCACTACACCAACTCACTCCTCAATGTCACTCCTCAATGTCACTACTTCATGTCACTCTTCCATGTCGCTTTACAAACTCAACCCTCCTTTACACTCTTTCATGTCACTCCTCCATATCGCTCCTCCATGTCCCTCCTCCATGTCACTCCTCCGTGTCATTCCTCCATTTCACTCCTCCATGTATCTCCTCCATGTCCCTACTCTATGTCACTCCTCCATGTCACTCCTTCATGTCGCTACACAAACTCACTCCTCATGTTACTACTCTATGTCGCTACTCAATGTCATTTCTCCATGTCGCTACACCAACTCACTCCTCAATGTCACTCCTCCATGTCACAACTTCATGTCACTCCTCCATGTCGTTACACAAACTCAATACTCCTTTACACTGTTTTATGTCCCTCCTCCATGTAACTCCTCCATGTCACTCCTCCATGTCACTCCTACAGGTCACTCCTCCATGTCGCTACTCAAAGTCACTCCTCCATGTCACTACACCAACTCACTCCTCAATGTCACTCCTCCATGTCACTACTTCATGTCACTCCTCCATGACACAACACAAACTCAACCCTCCTTGTCACTCCTCCATGTCACTCATCCATGTCATTCCTCCTTTTCACTCCTTTATGTCACTCTTCCAATTCACTCCTCCATGTCACCCCTCCATGTCACTCATCCATGTTACTCATCCATGTCCCTCCACCATGTCACTACACCCTATCAATCTTCTTTGGTGATCCGACCTGTCACTTCTCCATGTCACAACACAAACTCAACCCTCCTTGTCACTCCTCCATGTCACTCATGCATGTCAATCCTCCATGTCACTCCTTTATGTCACTCCTCCAATTCACTCACCATGTCACCTCTATATGTCTTCCATGTCACTCCTCCATGTCCATCCTCTATGTCACTACTCCATGTCACTCCTCTGTGTTGCTCCTCCATGTCACTTCTCCAAGTCACTCACCCATGTCCCTCCACGATGTCACTCCACCATATCAACTCTCTTTCCTGATCAACCCTGTCACTTCTCCAAGTCACTCCTCCATGTCCCTCCTCCATGTCACTACTCCATGTGACTCCTCCATGTTAATACACCAACTCAAACCTCTTTGTCCATCCTCCATGTCGCTACACCAACTCACTCTTCCATGTCACTTCTCCATGTCACTTCTCCATGTCACTCCTCTATGTCAATACACCAACTCAAACCTCATTGTCCAACCTCCATGTCACTCCTCCGTGTTGCTCCTCCATGTTACTCCTCCATGTCGCTACTCTATGGGACTCCTCAATGTCGCTCCACCAACTCCTTCCTCCATGTTACTCCTCCATGTCACTCCTCCATGTCAATCCTTTATGTCACTCCTCCAAGTTACTCCTCCATGTCGCTCCTCCATGTTGCTCCTCCATGTCACTCCTCCATGTCACTCATCCAAGTCGCTACTCAAAGTCACTCCTCCATGTAACTACACCAACTCACTCCTCAATGTCACTCCTCCATATCACAACTTCATGTCACTCCTCCATGTCGTTACACAAACTCAACCCTCCTTGTCACTCCTCCATGTCACTCATCCATGTCATTCCTCCATGTCACTCCTTTATGTCACTCCTCCAATTCACTCCTCCATGTCAGTCCTCAATGTCACTCATCCATGTCATTCCTCTATGTCACTCCTTTATGTCATTCCTCCATTTCACTCCTCCATGTATCTCCTCCATGTCCCTACTCTATGTCACTCCTCCATGTCACTCCTTCATGTCGCTACACAAACTCACTCCCCATGTTACTACTCTATGTCGCTACTCAATGTCATTCCTCCATGTCGCTACACCAACTCACTCCTCAATGTCACTCCTCCATGTCCATCCTCCATGTCACTACTCCATGTCACTCCTGCATGTCGCTCCTCCGTGTTGCTCCTCCTTGTCACTCCTCCAAGTCACTCACCCATGTCCCTCCACGATTTCACTCCACCATATAAACACTCCTTCCTGATCAACCCTGTCACTTCTCCAAGTCACTCCTCCATGTATCTCTTCCATGTCCCTACTCTATGTCACTCCTCCATGTCACTCCTCCATGTCGCTACACAAACTCACTCCTCATGTTACTACTCTATGTCGCTACTCAATGTCACTCCTCCATGTCGCTACACCACCTCACTCCTCAATGTAACTCCTCCATGTCATTACTTCTTGTCACTCCTCCATGTCACTCATCCATGTCATTCCTCCATGTCACTCCTTTATGTCACAACTCCAATTCACTCCTCCATGTCACCTCTATATGTCTTTCATGTCACTCCTCCATGTCCATCCTCCATGTCACTCCTCCATGTCACTCCTCCGTGTTGCTCCTCCTTGTCACTCCTCCAAGTCACTCACCCATGCCCCTCCACGATGTCACTCCACCATTTCAACCCTCCTTCCTGATCAACCCTGTCACTTCTCCAAGTCACTCCTCCATGTCTGTCCTCCATGTCACTACTCCACATCAATCCTCTATGTCACTCCTCCATGTCACACCTCCATGTCACTCCTCCATGTCGCTACACCACCTCATTACTCATGTCACTCCTCCATGTCGCTACTACATGTCACTCCACCATTTCACTCCTCCATGTCACTACTCAAAGTCACTCCTCCATGTCACTACACCAACTCACTCCTCAATGTTACTCCTCAATGTCACTACTTCATGTCACTCCTCCATGTAGCTACACAAACTCAATCCTCCTTTACATTCTTTCATGTCACTACTCGATATCGCTCCTCCATGTCCCTCCTCCATGTCACTCCTCCATTTCATTCCTCCATGTCACTCCTCCATGTATCTCCTCCATGACGCTACTCTATGTCACTCCTCCATGTCACTCCTCCATGTCGCTACACAAACTCACTCTTCAATGTCACTCCTCCATGTCAAAACTTCTTGTCACTCCTTTATGTCAGTCCTCCAATTCACTCCTCCATGTCACCTCTATATGTCTTCCATGTCACTCCTCCATGTCCATCCTCCATGTCACTACTCCATGTCACTCCTCCTTGTCACTCTAACAACTCACTCCTCCATGTCACTCCTCCAGGTCATTCCTCAATGTCGCTACTCAAAGTCACTCCTCCATGTCACTACACCAACTCAATTCTTCTTGTCACTCCTCCATGTCCCTCCTCCATGTCACTCCTCCACGTCGCTCCTCTATGTCACTCCTCCATGTCACACCTCCATGTCACTCCTCCATGTCGCTACACCTCCTCATTACTCATGTCACTCCTCCATGTCGCTACTACATGTCACTCCTCCATGTCACTCTAACAACTCACTCCTCCATGTCACTCCACCATTTCACTCCTCCATGTCACTCCTCAAAGTCACTCCTCCATGTCACTACACCAAGTCACTCCTCAATGTTACTCCTCAATGTCACTACTTCATGTAACTCCTCCATGTCGCTACACAAACTCAACCTCCTTTATACTCTTTCATGTCACTCCTCGATATCGCTCCTCCATGTCCCTCCTCCATGTCACTCCTCCTTGTCATTCCTCCATGTAACTCCTCCATGTAACTCCTCCATGTTGCTCCTCCGTGTTGCTCCTCCATGTCACTCCTCCAAGTCACTCACCCATGTCCCTCCGCGATGTCACTCCACCATATCAACCCACCTTCCTGATCAACCCTGTTACTTCTCCAAGTCACTCCTCCATGTCCATCCTCCATGTCACTGCTCCATGTCACTCCTCCATGTCGCTCCTCCGTGTTGCTCCTCCTTGTCACTCCTCCAAGTCACTCAACCATGTCCTTCCACGATGTCACTCCACCATATAAACCCTCCTTCCTGATCAACCCTGTCACTTCTCCAAGTCACTCCTCCATGTACATCCTCCATGTCCCTACTCCATGTCAATCCTCCATTTCGCTCCTCCGTGTTGCTCCTCCTTGTCACTCCTCCAAGTCACTCACCCATGTCCTTCCACGATGTCACTCCACCATATAAACCCTCCTTCCTGATCAACCCTGTCACTTCTCCAAGTCACTTCCCCATGTCCATCCTCCATGTCATTACTCCACATCAATACTCTATGTCACTCCTTCATGTCACTCCTCCATGTCACTCCTCCAATGTCGCTATTCCATGTGACTCCTCCATGTCGCTCCACCAACTCCTTCCTCCATGTTACTCCTCCATGTCACTCCTCCAGGTCTCTCGTCCATGTAGCTACTCAAAGGTACTCCTCCATGTCACTACACCAACTCACTCCTCAATGTCACTCCTCCATTTTGCTCTTCCATGTCACTCCTCCATGTAACTCATCTATGTCCCTTCGCCATGTCACTACACCAACTCAATCTTTCTTGTCACTCCTCCATGTCACTCATCCATGTCACTTCTATATGTCTTCCTTGTCACTCCTCCATGTTCCTCCTCCATGTCACTACTCCACATCACTCCTCTATGTCACTCCTCCATGTCACACCTCCATGTCACTACTCCATGTCACTCCTCCATGTCGCTACACCAACTCAACTCTGCTTGTAACTCCTCCATGTCACTCATTTATGTCATTCCTCCATGTCACTCGTTTATGTCACTCCTCCAATTCACTCCTCCATATCACCTCTATATGTCTTCCATGTCACTCCTCCATGTCCATCCTCCATGTCACTACTCTATGTCACTCCTTCATGTTGCTCCTCCGTGTTGCTCCTCCATGTCACTCCTCCAAGTCACTCACCCATGTCCCTCCGCGATGTCACTCCACCATATCAACCCTCCTTCCTGATCAACCCTGTTACTTCTCCAAGTCACTCCTCCATGTCCCCCCTCCATGTCACTACTCCATGTCACTCCTCCATTTCGCTCCTCCGTGTTGCTCCTCCACATCAATCCTCTATGTCACTCCTCCATGTTGCTCCTCCAAGTCATTCCTCCATGTAACTCCTACATGTAGCTACTCCATGTCACTACTCCATGTCACTCCTCCATGTCGCTCCTCCGTGTTGCTCCTCCAAGTCACTCCTCCATGTAACTCCTCCATGTTGCTACTCCATGTCACTCCTCCATGTCGCTCCTCCGTGTTGCTCCTCCATGTAACTCCTCCATGTCGCTACAAAAACTCACTCCTCATGTTACTCCTCCATGTCACTCCTACATTTCACTCCTCCACGTCACTCATCCATTTCCCTCTGCCATGCAACTCTACCATATCAACCGTCCTTGCTGATCAACCCTGTCACATCTACAAGTAAATCCTCTATGTCCCTCCTCCATGTCTCTCCTCTATGTCGCTCTAACAACTCACTCCTCCATGTCACACCTCCATGTAACTCCACCATTTCACTCCTCCATGTCACTCCTCCAGGTCACTCCTCCATGTCGCTACTCAAAGTCCCTCATCCATGTTACTACACCAACTCACTCCTCAATGTCACTCCTCCATCTCACTCCTCCAATTCTCTCCTCCATGTCGCTATAACAACTCACTCCTCCATGTCACTCTTCCATGTCACTCGTCCATGTCTCTCCTCCATGTAACTCCTCCATGTAACTCCTCCATGTCACTCCTCCATGTCACTCCTCCATTTCACTCCTCCAAGTCACTCATACATGTCCCTCCGCCATGTCACTCCACCATATCAACCCTCCTTCCTGATAAACCCTGTCACATCTCCAAGTCACTCCTCCATGTCCCTCCTCCATGTCACTACTCCTTGTCACTCCTCCATGTCACTCATCCATGTCCCTCCGCCATGTCACTCCACCATATCAATCTTCCTTGGTGATCCGCCCTGTCACTTCTCCATGTCACTCTTCCATGTCTCTCCTCCACGTCATTCCTCTATATCACTCCTCCATGTCTCTCCTCCATGTCGCTCTAACAACTCACTCCTCCATGTCACTCCACCATTTCACTCCTCCATGTCACTCCTCCAGGTCACTACTCAAAGTCACTCCTCCATGTTACTACACCAACTCACTCCTCAATGTCACTCCTCCATGTCAGTACTTCATGGTACTCCTCCATGTCGCTACACAAACTCAACTCTCCTTGTCACTCCTCTATGTCACTCATCCATGTCCTTCCTCCATGTCACTCCTCCATGTCGCTACTCAAATTCACTCCTCCATGTCACTACAACAACTCACTCCTCAATGTCACTCCTCCATGTCACTACTTCATGTCACTCCTACATGTCACAACACAAACTCAACCCTCCTTGTCACTCCTCCATGTCACTCATCCATGTCATTCATCTTTTCACTCCTTTATGTCACTCTTCCAATTCACTCCACCATATCAACTCTCTTTCCTGATCAACCCTGTCACTTCTACAAGTCACTCCTCCATATCATTCCTCCATGTCACTACTCAATGTCACTCCTCCATGTCGCTCCTCCGTGTTGCTCCTCCACATCAATTCTCTATGTCACTCCTCCATGTCACTCCTCCATGTCGCTATTCCATGTCAGTCCTCCATGTCGCTACACCAACTCACTCTTCCATGTTACTCCTCCATGTCGCTACTCCATGTGACTCCTCCATGTCAATACACCAACTCAAACCTCTTTGTCCATCCTCCATGTCGCTACACCAACTCACTCTTCCATGTCACTTCTCCATGTCGCTTCTCCATGTCACTCCTCCATGTCAATACACCAACTCAAACCTCTTTGTCCATCCTCCATGTCACTCCTCCGTGTTGCTCCTCCATGTCACTCCTCCATGTCGCTACTCTATGGGACTCCTCCATGTCGCTCCACCAACTCCTTCCTCCATGTTACTCCTCCATGTCACTCCTCCATGTCAATCCTTTATGTCACTCCTCCAAGTTACTCCTCCATGTCGCTCCTCCATGTTGCTCCTCCATGTCACTCCCCCATGTCACTCATCCATGTCACTCCTCTATGTCACTCCTCCATGTAACTCCTCCATGTAGCTACTCCATGTCACTCCTCCATGTCACTCCTCCATGTAGCTACTCCATGTCACTCCTCCATGTCGCTACACAAACTCACTCCTCATGTCACTCCTCCATGTCACTCCTCCATGTCACTCCTCCAAGTCACTCACCCATGTCCCTCCGCGATGTCACGCCACCATATCAACCCTCCTTGGTTATCCGCCCTGTCACTTCTCCATGTCACTCTTCCATGTCTCTCCTCCACTTCACTCCTCTATGTCACTCCTCCATGTGAGTCCTCCATTTCACTTCTCCATGTCTCTCCTCCACATCACTACTCTCTGTCACTCCTCCATGTCACTCCTCCATGTCACTCCTCCAGGTCACTCCTCCATGTCACTCCTCCATGTAACTCCTACATGTAGCTACTCCATGTCACTACTCCATGTCACTCCTCCATGTTGCTCCTCCGTGTTGCTCCTCCAAGTCACTCCTCCATGTAACTCCTCCATGTTGCTACTCCATGTCACTCCTCCATGTCGCTCCTCCGTGTTGCTCCTCCATGTCACTCCTCCATGTAACTCCTCTATGTCGCTACTCAAAGTCACTCCTCCAATTCACTCCTCCATGTCACTTCTATATGTCTTCCATGTCACTCCTCCATGTCGCTCCTCCATGTTGCTCCTCTGTGTCACTCATCCATGTCACTCATCCATGTCCCTCCGCCATGTCACTCCACCATATCAATCTTCCTTGGTTATCCGCCCTGTCACTTCTCCATGTCACACTTCCATGTCTCTCCTCCACGTCATTCCTCTATGTCACTCCTCCATGTCACTCCACCATTTCACTCCTTCATGTCACTCCTCCAGGTCACTCCTCCATGTCGCTACTTCATGTCACTCATCCATGTCATTCCTCATGTCACTCCTTTATGTCACTCCTCCAATTCACTCCTCCATGTCACTCATCCATGTCCCTCCGCCATGTCACTCCACCCTATCAATCTCCCTTGGTGATCCGACTTGTCACTTCTCTATGTCACTCCTCCATGTCACTCCTCCATATCTCTCCTCCATGTCGCTCTAACAACTCACTCATCCATGTCACTCCACCATTTCACTCCTCCATGTCACTCCTCTATGTCACTCGTCCATGTCACTCCTCTATGTCGCTATACAAACTCACTCCTCATGTCACTACTCCATGTCACTCCTCCATTTCACTCCTCCAAGTCACTCATCCATGTCCCTCCGCCATGTCAATCCACCATCTCAACCCTCCTTCCTGATCAACCCTGTCACATCTCCAAGTCACTCCTCCATGTCACACCTCCATATCACTTTTCCATGTCGTTACACCAACTCATTACTCATGTCACTCCTCCATGTCACTACTTCATGTCACTCCTCCATGTCGCTTTACAAACTCAACCCTCCTTTACACTCTTTCATGTCACTCCTCCATATCGCTCCTCCATGTCCCTCCTCCATGTCACTCCTCCGTGTCATTCCTCCATTTCACTCCTCCATGTATCTCCTCCATGTCCCTACTCTATGTCACTCCTCCATGTCACTCCTTCATGTCGCTACACAAACTCACTCCTCATGATACTACTCTATGTCGCTACTCAATGTCATTTCTCCATGTCGCTACACCAACTCACTCCTCAATGTCACTCCTCCATGTCACTACTTCTTCTCACTCCTCCATGTCACCTCTATATGTCTTCCATGTCACTCCTCCATGTCCATCCTCCATGTCACTACTCCATGTCACTCCTCCATGTCGCTCCTCCGTATTGCTCCTCCTTGTCACTCCTCCAAGTCACTCACCCATGTCCCTCCACGATTTCACTCCACCATATAAACACTCCTTTCTGATCAACCCTGTCACTTCTCCAAGTCACTCCTCCATTTATCTCTTCCATGTCCCTACTCTATGTCACTCCTCCATGTCACTCCTCCATGTCGCTACACAAACTCACTCCTCATGTTACTACTCTATGTCGCTACTTCTTGTCACTCCTTCATGTCACTCATCCATGTCATTCCTCCATGTCACTCCTTTATGTCACAACTCCAATTCACTCCTCCATGTCACCTCTATATGTCTTCCATGTCACTCCTCCATGTCCATCCTCCATGTCACCCCTCCATGTCACTCCTCCGTGTTGCTCCTCCTTGTCACTCCTCCAAGTCACTCACCCATGTCCCTCCATGATGTCACTCCACCATATCAACCCTCCTTCCTGATCAACCCTGTCACTTCTACAAGTCACTCCTCCATGTCTGTCCTCCATGTCACTACTCCACATCAATCCTCTATGTCACTCCTCCATGTCACTCCTCCATGTCGCTCTAACAACTCACTCCTCCATGTCACTCCTCCAGGTCACTCCTCCATGTCGCTACTCAAAGTCACTCCTCCATGTCACTACACCAACTCAATCCTTCTTGTCACTCCTCCATGTCACTCATCCATGTCACTTCTATATGTCTTCCATGTCACTCCTCCATGTCCCTCCTCCATGTCACTCCTTCACGTCGCTCCTCTATGTCACTCCTCCATGTCACACCTCCATGTCACTCCTCCATGTCGCTACACCAACTCATTACTCATGTCACTCCTCCATGTCGCTACTACATGTCACTCCTCCATGTCGCTCTAACAACTCACTCCTCCATGTTACTCCAGCATTTCACTACTCCATGTCACTCCTCAAAGTCACTCCTCCATTTCACTACACCAACTCGCTCCTTAATGTTACTCCTCAATGTCACTACTTCATGTCACTCCTCCATGTAGCTACACAAACTCAATCCTCCTTTACACTCTTTCATGTCACTCCTCGATATCGCTCCTCCATGTCCCTCCTCCATGTCACTCCTCCGTGTCATTCCTCCATTTCACTCCTCAATGTCACTCCTCCATGTTAATACTTCTTGTCACTCCTCCATGTCATTCCTCCATGTCACTCCTTTATGTCAGTCCTCCAATTCACTCCTCCATGTCACCTCTATATGTCTTCCATGTCACTCCTCCATGTCCATCCTCCATGTCACTACTCTATGTCACTCCTCCATGTTGCTCCTCCGTGTTGCTCATCCATGTCACTCCTCCAAGTCACACACCCATGTCACTCCGCGATGTCAATCCACCATATCAACCATCCTTCCTGATCAACCCTGTTACTTCTCCAAGTCACTCCTCCATGTCCATCCTCCATGTCACTGCTCCATGTCACTCCTCCATGTCGCTCCTCCGTGTTGCTCCTCCTTGTCACTCCTCCAAGTCACTCACCCATGTCCTTCCACGATGTCACTCCACCATATAAACCCTCCTTCCTGATCAACCCTGTCACTTCTCCAAGTCACTCCTCCATGTCACTCCTCCAATGTCGCTATTCCATGTGACTCCTCCATGTCGCTCCACCAACTCCTTCCTCCATGTTACTCCTCCATGTCACTCCTCCAGGTCTCTCGTCCATGTCGCTACTCAGAGGTACTCCTCCATGTCACTACACCAACTCACTCCTCAATTTAATTCCTCCATGTTGCTCTTCCATGTCACTCCTCCATGTAACTCATCTATGTCCTTCCGCCATGTCACTACACCAACTCAATGTTTCTTGTCACTCCTCCATGTCACTCATTTATGTCATTCCTCCATATCACTCGTTTATGTCACTCCTGCAATTCACTCCTCCATGTCACCTCTATATGTCTTCCATGTCACTCCTCCATGTCCATCCTCCATGTCACTACTCTATGTCACTCCTCCATGTTGCTCCTCCATGTTGCTCCTCCATGTCACTCCTCCAAGTCACTCACCCATGTCCCTCCGCGATGTCACTCCACCATATAAACCCTCCTTCCTGATCAACCCTGTTACTTCTCAAGTCACTCCTCCATGTCCCTCCTCCATGTCACTACTCCATGTCACTCCTCCATGTCACTCCTCCATGTCGCTACACAAACTCACTCCTCATGTTACTACTCTATGTCGCTACTTCTTGTCACTCCTTCATGTCACTCATCCATGTCATTCCTCCATGTCACTCCTTTATGTCACAACTCCAATTCACTCCTCCATGTCACCTCTATATGTCTTCCATGTCACTCCTCCATGTCCATCCTCCATGTCACCCCTCCATGTTACTCCTCCGTGTTGCTCCTCCTTGTCACTCCTCCAAGTCACTCACCCATGTCCCTCCACGATGTCACTCCACCATATCAACCCTCCTTCCTGATCAACCCTGTCACTTCTACAAGTCACTCCTCCATGTCTGTCCTCCATGTCACTACTCCACATCAATCCTCTATGTCACTCCTCCAGGTCACTCCTCCATGTCGCTACTCAAAGTCACTCCTCCATGTCACTACAACCAACTCAATCCTTCTTGTCACTCCTCCATGTCACTCATCCATGTCACTTCTATATGTCTTCCATGTCACTCCTCCATGTCACTCCTTCACGTCGCTCCTCTATGTCACTCCTCCATGTCACACCTCCATGTCACTCCTCCATGTCGCTACACCAACTCATTACTCATGTCACTCCTCCATGTCGCTACTACATGTCACTCCTCCATGTCGCTCTAACAACTCACTCCTCCATGTTACTCCACCATTTCACTACTCCATGTCACTCCTCAAAGTCACTCCTCCATTTCACTACACCAACTCGCTCCTTAATGTTACTCCTCAATGTCACTACTTCATGTCACTCCTCCATGTAGCTACACAAACTCAATCCTCCTTTACACTCTTTCATGTCACTCCTCGATATCGCTCCTCCATGTCCCTCCTCCATGTCACTCCTCCGTGTCATTCCTCCATTTCACTCCTCAATGTCACTCCTCCATGTTAATACTTCTTGTCACTCCTCCATGTCATTCCTCCATGTCACTCCTTTATGTCAGTCCTCCAATTCACTCCTCCATGTCACCTCTATATGTCTTCCATGTCACTCCTCCATGTCCATCCTCCATGTCACTACTCTATGTCACTCCTCCATGTTGCTCCTCCGTGTTGCTCCTCCATGTCACTCCTCCAAGTCACACACCCATGTCACTCCGCGATGTCAATCCACCATATCAACCATCCTTCCTGATCAACCCTGTTACTTCTCCAAGTCACTCCTCCATGTCCATCCTCCATGTCACTGCTCCATGTCACTCCTCCATGTCGCTCCTCCGTGTTGCTCCTCCTTGTCACTCCTCCAAGTCACTCACCCATGTCCTTCCACGATGTCACTCCACCATATAAACCCTCCTTCCTGATCAACCCTGTCACTTCTCCAAGTCACTCCTCCATGTCACTCCTCCAATGTCGCTATTCCATGTGACTCCTCCATGTCGCTCCACCAACTCCTTCCTCCATGTTACTCCTCCATGTCACTCCTCCAGGTCTCTCGTCCATGTCGCTACTCAGAGGTACTCCTCCATGTCACTACACCAACTCACTCCTCAATTTAATTCCTCCATGTTGCTCTTCCATGTCACTCCTCCATGTAACTCATCTATGTCCTTCCGCCATGTCACTACACCAACTCAATGTTTCTTGTCACTCCTCCATGTCACTCATTTATGTCATTCCTCCATATCACTCGTTTATGTCACTCCTGCAATTCACTCCTCCATGTCACCTCTATATGTCTTCCATGTCACTCCTCCATGTCCATCCTCCATGTCACTACTCTATGTCACTCCTCCATGTTGCTCCTCCATGTTGCTCCTCCATGTCACTCCTCCAAGTCACTCACCCATGTCCCTCCGCGATGTCACTCCACCATATAAACCCTCCTTCCTGATCAACCCTGTTACTTCTCAAGTCACTCCTCCATGTCCCTCCTCCATGTCACTACTCCATGTCACTCATCCATGTCGCTCCTCCGTGTTGCTCCTCCAAGTCACTCCTCCATGTCATTTCTATATGTCCTCCATGTCACTCCTCCATGTCTCTCCTCCATGTTGCTCTAACAACTCACTCCTCCATGTCACTCCACCATTTCACTCCTCCATGTCACTCCTCCAGGTCACTCCTCCATGTCGCTACTCAAAGTCACGCCTCCATGTTACTACACCAACTCACACCTCAGGGTAACTCCTCCATGTCACTACTTCATGTCCATCCTCCATGTCACTATTCTATGTCACTCCTCCATGTCGCTCCTCCGTGTTGCTCCTCCTTGTCACTCCTCCAAGTCACTCACCCATGTCCTTCCACGATGTCACTCCACCATATAAACCCTCCTTCCTGATCAACCCTGTCACTTCTCCAAGTCACTCCTCCCTGTCCATCCTCCATGTCACTACTCCATGTCACTCCTCCATGTCGCTCCTCCGTGTTGCTCGTCCTTGTCACTCCTCCAAGTCACTCACCCATGTCTCTCCACGATGTCACTCCACCATATCAACCCCCCTTTCCTGATCAACCCTGTCACTTCTCCAAGTCACTCCTCCATGTCAGTCCTCCATGTCACTCCTCCATGTCACTCCTCCATGTCATTCCTCCATGTCACTCCTCCATGTATCTCCTCCATGTCGCTACTCTATGTCACTACTCCATGTCACTCCTCCATGTCACTCCTCCATGTCGCTACACAAACTCAATCCTCATGTTACTACTCTATTTCGCTACTCCATGTAACTCCTCCATCTCGCTACACCAACTCACTCCTCAATGTCACTCCTCCATGTCACTCCTTTATGTCACTCCTCCAATTCACTCCTTCATGTCACCTCTATATGTCTTCCATGTCACTCCTCCATGTCCATCCTCCATGTCACTACTCCATGTCACTCCTCCATGTCGCTCCTCCGTGTTGCTCCTCCTTGTCACTCCTCCAAGTCACTCACCCATGTCCCTCCATGATGTCACTCCACCATATCAACCCTCCTTCCTGATAAACCCTGTCACTTCTCCAAGTCACTCCTCAATGTCCATCCTCCATTTCACTACTCCACATCATTCCTCTATGTCACTCCTCCATGTCACTCATACATGTCTCTCCTCCATGTTGCTCTAACAACTCACTCCTCCATGTCACTCCACCATTTCTCTCCTCCATGTCACTCCTCCAGGTCACTCCTCAATGTCGCTATTCCATGTCAGTCCTCCATGTCGCTCCACCAACTCCTTCCTCCATGTTACTCCTCCATGTCACTCCTCCATGTCACTCCTCCATGTCACTCCTCTATGTCACTCATCCATGTCACTCCTACATATCACTCCTCCATGTCTCTCCTCTATGTCGCTCTAACAACACACTCATGCATGTCACTCCTCCATGTCACTCCACCATTTCACTCCTCCATGTCACTCCTCCATGTCGCTCCTCCGTGTTGCTCCTCCTTGTCACTCCTCCAAGTCACTCACCCATGTCCTTCCACGATGTCACTCCACCATATAAACCCTCCTTCCTGATCAACCCTGTCACTTCTCCAAGTCACTCCTCCATGTCCATCCTCCATGTCACTACTCCATGTCACTTCTCCATGTCGCTCCTACGTGTTGCTCGTCCTTGTCACTCCTCCAAGTCACTCACCCATGTCTCTCCACGATGTCACTCCATCATATCAACCCCCCTTCCTGATCAACCCTGTCACTTCTCCAAGTCACTCCTCCATGTCAGTCCTCCATGTCACTCCTCCATGTCACTCCTCCATGTCATTCCTCCATGTCACTCCTCCATGTATCTCGTCCATGTCGCTACTCTATGTCACTCCTCCATGTCACTCCTCCATGTCGCTACACAAACTCAATCCTCATGTTACTACTCTATTTCGCTACTCC
The DNA here is from genome assembly GCA_014673565.1 of Sebastes schlegelii. NCBI lineage: Eukaryota > Metazoa > Chordata > Actinopteri > Perciformes > Sebastidae > Sebastes > Sebastes schlegelii. The sequence continues at coordinate 31,795,085 of CM025825.1, forward strand.
ATGTAACTCCTCCATTTCTCTATACCAACTCACTCCTCAATGTCACTCCATCACTTCACTCCTCCATGTCAATCCTTTATGTCACTCCTCCAAGTTACTCCTCCATGCCACTCCACCATTTCACTCCTCCATGTCACACCTCCAGGTCACTACTCCATGTCGGTACTCAAAGTCATTCCTCCATGTCGCTACACCAACTCATTCCTCATTTCACTCCTCCATGTGACTACTTCATGTCACTCCTCCATGTCGCTCCTCCGTGTTGCTCCTCCTTGTCACTCCTCCAAGTCACTCACCCATGTCCCTACATGATGTCACTCCACCATATCAACCCTCCTTCCTGATCAACCCTGTAACTTCTCTAAGTCACTCCTCCATGTCCCTCCTCCATGTCACTACTCCATGTCACTCCTCCATGTCGCTCCTCCGTGTTGTTCCTCCACATCAATCCTCTATGTCTCTCCTCTATATCGCTCTAACAACTCACTCCTCCATGTCACTCCTCCATGTCACTCCACCATTTCACTCCTCTATATCGCTCTAACAACTCACTCTTCCATGTCACTCCTCCATGTCACTCCTCCATGTCTCTCCTCCACGAAATTCCTCTATGTCACTCCTCCATGTCACTCCTCCATGTCACTCCACCATTTAACTCCTCCATGTAACTCCTCCAGGTCACTCCTCCATGTCGCTACACCAACTGACTCCTCAATGTCACTCCTTCTTGTCACTCCTCCATTTCTCTCCTCCATGTCGCTATAACAACTCACTCCTCCATGTCACTCCTACAGTTCACTCCTCCATGTCGCTACTCAAAGTCACTCCTCCATGTCACTCCTCCATGTCACTCCACCATTTCACTCCTCCATGTCACTCCTCCAGGTCACACCTCCATGTCGCTACTCAAAGTCACTCCTCCATGTCACTCATCCATGTCATTCCTCCATGTCACTCCTCCATGTCACTCCTCCATGTCATCTCTATATGTCCTCCATGTCACTCCTCCATGTCACTACTCCATGTCACTCCTCCATGTTGCTCCTCCGTCTTGCTCCTCCATGTCACTCCTCCAAGTCACTCACCCATGTCCCTACACGATGTCACTCCACCATATCAACCCTCCTTCCTGAGTAACCCTGTCACTCCTCCATATAACTCCTACATGTAGCTACTCCATGTCACTACTCCATGTCACTCCTCCATGTCGCTTATCTGTGTTGCTCCTCCAAGTCACTCCTCCATGTAACTCCTCCATGTAGCTACTCCATGTCACTCCTCCATGTCGCTACACAAACTCACTCCTCATGTCACTCCTCCATGTCACTCCTCCAAGTCACTCATCCATGTCCCTCCGCCATGTCACTCCACCATATCAATCTTCCTTCCTGATCAACCCTGTCACTCCTCCATGTCACTCCTACAGTTCACTCCTCCATGTCGCTACTCAAAGTCACTCCTCCATGTCACTCCTCCATGTCACTCCACCATTTCACTCCTCCATTTCACTCCTCCAGGTCACTCCTCCATGTCGCTACTCAAAGTCACTCCTCCATGTCACTCATCCATGTCATTCCTCCATGTCACTCCTCCATGTCACTCCTCCATGTCATCTCTATATGTCCTCCATGTCACTCCTCCATGTCCATCCTCCATGTCACTACTCCATGTCACTCCTCCATGTTGCTCCTCCGTCTTGCTCCTCCATGTCACTCCTCCAAGTCACTCACCCATGTCCCTACACGATGTCACTCCACCATATCAACCCTCCTTCCTGATCAACCCTGTCACTCCTCCATGTAACTCCTACATGTAGCTACTCCATGTCACTACTCCATGTCACTCCTCCATGTCGCTTCTCCGTGTTGCTCCTCCAAGTCACTCCTCCATGTAACTCCTCCATGTAGCTACTCCATGTCACTCCTCCATGTCGCTACACAAACTCACTCCTCATGTCACTCCTCCATGTCACTCCTCCAAGTCACTCATCCATGTCCCTCCGCCATGTCACTCCACCATATCAATCTTCCTTCCTGATCAACCCTGTCACTCCTCCATGTCACTCCACCATTTCACTCCTCCATGTCACTCCTCCATTTCTCTCCTCCATGTCGCTATAACAACTCACTCCTCCATGTCACTCCTCCAGGTCACTCATCCATGTAACTACTCAAAGTCACTCCTCCATGTCACTCCTCCATGTCGCTATTCCAAGTTACTCCTCCATGTTGCTCCTCCATGTTGCTCCTCCATGTCACTCCTCCATGTCACTCATCCATGTCACTCCTCCAAGTCACTCACCCATGTCCCTCCGTGATGTCACTCCACCATATCAACCCTCCTTTGTTATCCGCCCTGTCACTTCTCCACATCACTCCTCTATGTCACTCCTCCATGTCACTCCTACATGTCACTCCTCCATGTCTCTCCTCCATGTCGCTCTAACAACTCACTCATCCATGTCACTCCTCCATGTAACTCCACCATTTCACTCCTCCATATCACTCCTCCAGGTCACTCCTCCATGTCGCTACTCAAAGTCACTCCTCCATGTTACTACACCAACTCACTCCTCAATGTCACTCCTCCATGTCACTCCTCCATGTCACTCCTCCATGTCCATCCTCCATGTCACTACTCCATGTCACTCCTCCATGTTGCTCCTCCGTCTTGCTCCTCCATGTCACTCCTCCAAGTCACTCACCCATGTCCCTACACGATGTCACTCCACCATATCAACCCTCCTTCCTGATCAACCCTGTCACTCCTCCATGTAACTCCTACATGTAGCTACTCCATGTCACTACTCCATGTCACTCCTCCATGTCACTTCTCCGTGTTGCTCCTCCAAGTCACTCCTCCATGTAACTCCTCCTTGTAGCTACTCCATGTCACTCCTCCATGTCGCTACACAAACTCACTCCTCATGTCACTCCTCCATGTCACTCCTCCAAGTCACTCATCCATCTCCCTCCGCCATGTCACTCCACCATATCAATCTTCCTTCCTGATCAACCCTGTCACTCCTCCATGTCACTCCACCATTTCACTCCTCCATGTCACTCCTCCAGGTCACTCCTCCATGTCGCTACACCAACTTACTCCTCAATGTCACTCTTTCTTGTCACTCCTCCATTTCTCTCCTCCATGTCGCTATAACAACTCACTCCTCCATGTCACTCCTCCAGGTCACTCATCCATGTAACTACTCAAAGTCACTCCTCCATGTCACTCCTCCATGTCGCTATTCCATGTCACTCCTCCATGTTGCTCCTCTATGTTGCTCCTCCATGTCACTCCTCCATGTCGCTATTCCATGTCACTCCTCCAAGTCACTCACCCATGTCCCTCCGTGATGTCACTCCACCATATCAACCCTCCTTTGTTATCCGCCCTGTCACTTCTCCACATCACTCCTCTATGTCACTCCTCCATGTCACTCCTATATGTCACTCCTCCATGTCTCTCCTCCATGTCGCTCTAACAACTCACTCATCCATGTCACTCCTCCATGTCACTCCACCATTTCACTCCTCCATATCACTCCTCCAGGTCACTCCTCCATGTCGCTACTCAAAATCACTCCTCCATGTTACTACACCAACTCACTCCTCAATGTCACTCCTCCACGTCACTCCTCCATTTCTCTCCTCCATGTCGCTATAACAACTCACTCCTCCATGTCACTCCTCCAGGTCACTCCTCCATGTCGCTCGTTTATGTCACTGCTCCATGTAACTTCTCCATGTCTCTCCTCCATGTCGCTCTAACAACTCACTCCTCCATGTCACTCCACCATTTCACTCCTCCATGTCACTCCTCCAGGTCACTCCTCCATGTCGCTACTCAAAGTTACTCCTCCATGTCACTCAACAATTTCATTCCTCCATGTCACTCGTTTATTTCACTCATCCAATTCACTCCTCCATGTCACATCTATATGTCTTCCATATCACTCCTCCATGTCCATCCTCCATGTCGCTACACCTACTCACTCTTCCATGTCACTCCTCCATGTCACTACATAAACTCAACCCTCCTTGTCACTCCTCCAATTCACTCCTCCATGTCACTGCTCCATGTCACTCATCCATGTCCCTCCGCCATGTCACTCCACCCTATCAATCTCCCTTGGTAATCCGACCTGTCACTTCTCTATGTCACTCTTCCATGTCTCTCCCCCACGTCACTCCTCTGTGTCACTCCTCCATGTCACTCCTCCATGTCACTCCTCCATGTCTCTCCTCTATGTCGCTCTAACAACTCACTACTCCATGTCACTCCACCATTTCACTCCTGAATTTCACTCCTCCAGGTCACTCCTCCATGTCGCTACTCAAAGTCACTCCTCCATGTCACTCATCCATGTCATTCCTCCATGTAACTCCTCCATGTCCATCCTCCATGTCACTACTCCATGTCACTCCTCCATGTTGCTCCTCCGTGTTGCTCCTCCATGTCACTCCTCCAAGTCACTCACCCATGTCCCTCCACTATGCCACTCCACCTTATCAACCCTACTTCCTGATCAACCCTGTCACTTCTCCAAGTCACTCCTCCATGTCCTTCCTCCATGTCACTACTCCATGTCACTCCTCCATGTCGCTCCTCCGTGTTGCTCCTCCACATCAATCCTCTATGTCACTCCTCCATGTTGCTCATCCAAGTCATTCCTCCATGTAACTCCTACATGTAGCTACTCCATGTCACTACTCCATGTCACTCCTCCATGTCGCTCCTCCGTGTTGCTCCTCCAAGTCACTCCTCCATGTAACTCCTCCATGTAGCTACTCCTTGTCACTCCTCCATGTCGCTACACAAACTCACTCCTCATGTCACTCCTCCATGTCACTCCTCCATGTCACTCCTCCAAGTCACTCACCTATGTCCCTCCGCGATGTCACTCCACCATATCAACCCTCCTTGGTTATCCGCCCTGTCACTTCTCCAAGTCACTCCTCCATGTCCAACCTCCATGTCACTACTCCACCTAAATCCTTTATGTCACTTCTCCATGTCACTCCTCCATGTCGCTATTCCAAGTTACTCCTCCATGTTTCTCCTCCATGTTGCTCCTCCATGTCACTCCTCCATGTCACTCATCCATGTCACTCCTCTATGTCACTCCTCCATGTCATTCCTCTATGTCACTCGTCCATGTCACTCCTCCATGTAACTCCTCCATGTAGTTACTCCATGTCACTCCTCCAATTCACTCATCCAAGTCAATCATCCATGTCACTCCTACATGTCACTACTCCTTGTCGCTATTCCATGTAACTCCTCCATGTCGCTACACAAACTCACTCCTCATGTCACTCCTCCATGTCACTCCTCCAAGTCACTCACCCATGTCCCTCCGCGATGCCACAACTCTAATTCACTCCTCCATGTCACCTTTATATGTCTTCCATGTCACTCCTCCATGTCCATCCTCCATGTCACTACTCCATGTCACTCCTCCATGTTGCTCCTCCGTGTTGCTCCTCCATGTCACTCCTCCAAGTCACCCACGCATGTCCCTCCACTATGCCACTCCACCTTATCAACCCTACTTCCTGATCAACCCTGTCACTTCTCCAAGTCACTCCTCCATGTTCTTCCTCCATGTCACTACTCCATGTCACTCCTCCATGTCGCTCCTCCGTGTTGCTCCTCCACATCAATCCTCTATGTCACTCCTCCATGTTGCTCATCCAAGTCATTCCTCCATGTAACTCCTACATGTAGCTACTCCATGTCACTACTCCATGTCACTCCTCCATGTCGCTCCTCCGTGTTGCTCCTCCAAGTCACTCCTCCATGTAACTCCTCCATGTAGCTACTCCTTGTCACTCCTCCATGTCGCTACACAAACTCACTCCTCATGTCACTCCTCCATGTCACTCCTCCATGTCACTCCTCCATGTCACTCACCTATGTCCCTCCGCGATGTCACTCCACCATATCAACCCTCATTGGATATCCGCCCTGTCACTTCTCCAAGTCACTCCTCCATGTCCAACCTCCATGTCACTACTCCACCTCAATCCTTTATGTCACTCCTCCATGTCACTCCTCCATGTCGCTATTCCAAGTTACTCCTCCATGTTGCTCCTCCATGTTGCTCCTCCATGTCACTCCTCCATGTCACTCATTCATGTCACTCCTCTATGTCACTCCTCCATGTCATTCCTCTATGTCACTAGTCCATGTCACTCCTCCATGTAACTCCTCCATGTAGTTACTCCATGTCAATCCTCCAATTCACTCATCCAAGTCAATCATCCATGTCCCTCCGCCATGTCACTACTCCTTGTCGCTATTCCATGTAACTCCTCCATGTCGCTACACAAACTCACTCCTCATGTCACTCCTCCATGTCACTCCTCCAAGTCACTCACCCATGTCCCTCCGCGATGTCACAACTCTAATTCACTCCTCCATGTCACCTCTATATGTATTCCATGTCACTCCTCCATGTCCATCCTCCATGTCACTACTCCATGTCACTCCTCCATGTCACTCCTCCGCGTTGATCCTCCTTGTCACTCCTCCAAGTCACTCACCCATGTCTCTCCACGATGTCACTCCACCATATCAACCCTCCTTCCTGATCAACCCTGTCACTGCACCATTTCACTCCTCCATGTCACTCCTCCAGGTCACTTCTCCAAGTCACTCCTCCATGTCAGTCCTCCATGTCACTCCTCCATGTCGCTCTAACAACTCACTCCTCCATGTCACTCCAACATTTCACTACTCCATGTCACTCGTCCATGTCGCTACTCAAAGTCACTCCTCCATGTAACTACACCAATTCACTCCTCAATGGCACTCCTCCATGTCACTACGTCATGTCACTCCTCCATGTCGCTACACAAACTCAACCCTCCTTGTCACTCCTCCATGTCACTCATCCATGTCATTCCTCCATGTCACTCCTTTATGTCACTCCTCCAATTCACTCCTCCATGTCAGTCCTCCATGTCACTCATCCATGTCATTCCTCCATGTCACTCCTTTATGTCACTCCTCCAATTCACTCCTCCATGTCCATCCTCCATGTCACTAATCCACATCAATCCTCTATGTCACTCTTCCATGTCACTCCCCCATGTCGCTATTCCAAGTTACTCCTCCATGTTGCTCCTCCATGTTGCTCCTACATGTCACTTCTCCATGTCACTCATCCAAGTCACTCCTCTATGTCACTCGTCCATGTCACTTCTCTATGTCACTCGTCCATGTCACTCCTCCATGTTGCTACTCCATGTGACTCCTCCATGTAGCTCCACCAACTCACTCCTCCACGTCGCTCCTCCATGTTGCTCTTCCATGTCACTCCTCCATGTAACTCATCTATGTCACTCTAACAACTCACTCCTCCATGTCATCCCACCATTTCACTCTTCCATGTCACTCCTCCAGGTCACTCCTCCATGTCGCTACTGAAAGTCACTCCTCCATGTCACGACACCAACTTAATCCTTCTTGTCACTCCTCCATGTCACTACTTCATGTCACTCCTCCATATCGCTATTCCATGTGACTCCTCCATGTCGCTCCACCAACTCACTCCTCCACGTCGCTCCTCCATGTTGCTCTTCCATGTCACTCCTCCATGTAACTCATCTATGTCCCTCCGCCATGTCACTACACCAACTAAATCCTTCTTGTCACTCCTCCATGTCACTCATCCATGTCACTTCTATATGTCTTCCATGTCATTCCTCCATGTTCCTCCTCCATGTCACTCCTCCACATCACTCCTCTATGTCACTCCTCCATGTTACTCCTCCATGTCACTCCTCCATGTCACTCCTCCAAGTCACTCATCCATGTCCCTCCGCCATGTCACTCCACCATATCAATCTTCCTTGGTGATCCGCCCTGTCACTTCTCCATGTCACTCCTCCATGTCTCTCCTCCACGAAATTCCTCTATGTCACTCCTCCATGTCACTCCTACTCCTCCATGTCACTCCTCCATGTCACTCCACCATTTCACTCCTCCATGTAACTCCTCCAGGTCATTCCTCCATGTCGCTACACCAACTTACTCCTCAATGTCACTCCTTCATGTCACTCCACCATTTCTCTCCTCCATGTCGCTATAACAACTCACTCCTCCATGTCACTCCTCCAGGTCACTCCTCCAAGTCGCTACTCAAAGTCACTCCTCCATGTCACTACACCAACTCACTCCTCTATGTCACTCCTCCATGTCACTCCTACATGTCACTCCTCCATGTCTCTCCTCTATATCGCTCTAACAACTCACTCCTCCATGTCACTCCTCCATGTCACTCCACCATTTCACTCCTCCATGTCACTCCTCCAGGTCACTCCTCCATGTCGCTACACCAACTTACTCCTCCATGTCACTCCTACATGTCACTCCTCCATGTCTCTCCTCTATATCGCTCTAACAACTCACTCCTCCATGTCACTCCTCCATGTCACTCCACCATTTCACTCCTCCATGTCACTCCTACATGTCACTCCTCCATGTCTCTCCTCTATATCGCTCTAACTACTCACTCCTCCATGTCACTCCTCCATGTCACTCCACCATTTCACTCCTCCATGTCACTCCTCCAGGTCACTCCTCCATGTCGCTACACCAACTTACTCCTCAATGTCACTCCTTCATGTCACTCCTCCATTTCTCTCCTCCATGTTGCTATAACAACTCACTCCTCCATGTCACTCCTTCAGATCACTCCTCCAAGTCACTACTCAAAGTCACTCCTCCATGTCACTACACCAACTCACTCCTCTATATCACTCCTCAATGTCACTACTTCATGTCACTACTCCATGTCGCTACTCAAACTCAACCCTCCTTTACACTCTTTCATGTCACTCCTCCATATCGCTCCTCCATGTCCCTCCTCCATGTCACTCCTCCATGTCATTCCTCCATGTCACTCCTCCATGTATCTCCTCCATGTCGCTACTCTATGTCACTCCTCCATGTCACTCCTCCATGTCGCTACACAAACTCACTCCTCATGTTATTACTCTATGTAGCTACTCCATGTCACTCCTCCATGTCGCTACACCAACTCACTCCTCAATGTCACTCCTCCATGTCACTACTTCTTGTCACTCCTCCATGTCACTCATCCATGTCATTCCTCCATGTCACTCCTTTATGTCACAACTCCAATTCACTCCTCCATGTCCATCCTCCATGTCACTACTCCATATCAAACCTTTATGTCACTCCTCCATGTCACTCCTCCTTGTCACTCTAACAACTCACTCCTCCATGTCATCCCACCATTTCACTCTTCCATGTCACTCCTCCAGGTCACTCCTCCATGTCGCTACTGAAAGTCACTCCTCCATGTCACGACACCAACTTAATCCTTCTTGTCACTCCTCCATGTCACTACTTCATGTCACTCCTCCATATCGCTATTCCATGTGACTCCTCCATGTCGCTCCACCAACTCACTCCTCCACGTCGCTCCTCCATGTTGCTCTTCCATGTCACTCCTCCATGTAACTCATCTATGTCCCTCCGCCATGTCACTACACCAACTAAATCCTTCTTGTCACTCCTCCATGTCACTCATCCATGTCACTTCTATATGTCTTCCATGTCATTCCTCCATGTTCCTCCTCCATGTCACTCCTCCACATCACTCCTCTATGTCACTCCTCCATGTTACACCTCCATGTCACTCCTCCATGTCGCTACACCAACTCATTCCTCATGTCACTCCTCCATGTCGCTACTCCATGTCACTCCTCCATGTCACTCGTTTATGTCACTCCTCCAGTTCACTCCTCCATGTCATCTCTATATGTCTTACTTGTCACTCCTCCATGTCCATCCTCCATGTCACTACTCCATTTCACTCCTCCATGTTGCTCCTCCGTGTTGCTCCTCCATGTCACTCCTCCAAGTCACTCACCCATGTCCCTACACGATGTCACTCCACCATATCAACCCTCCTTCCTGATCAACCGTGTCACTCCTCCATGTAACTCCTACATGTAGCTACTCCATATCACTACTCCATGTCACTCCTCCATGTCGCTCCTCCGTATTGCTCCTCGAAGTCACTCCTCCATGTAACTCCTCCATGTAGCTACTCCATGTCACTCCTCCATCTCGCTACACAAACTCAATCCTCATGTCACTCCTCCATGTCACTCCTCCATGTCACTCCTCCAAGTCACTCATCCATGTCCCTCCTCCATGTCACTCCACCATATCAATCTTCCTTGCTGATCCGCCCTGTAACTTCACCATGTCACTCCTCCATATCACTTCTATATGTCTTCCATGTCACTCCTCCATGTCGCTCCTCCATGTTACTCCTCCATGTCACTCCTCCATTTCACTCATCCATGTCCCTCCGCCATGTCACCACCATATCAATCCTCCTTGCTGATCCGCCCTGTCGCTACTCCATGTCACTCCTCCATGTCGCTACTCCATGTCACTCCTCCATGTCGCTACACTAACTCAAACCTCCTTGTCACTCCTCCATGTCACTCCTCCATGTCACTCCTCCATGTCGATCATCCATGTCACTCCTCCATTTCGCTCCTCCATGTAGATCCTCCATGTAGATCCTTCCTATTGCTCCTCCATGTCGCTCCTCCTTGTCACTCCTCCATGTCGCTACTCCATGTCACTCCTCCATGTCGCTACACTAACTCAAACCTCCTTGTCACTGCTCCATGTTGATCCTTCATGTCGATCATCTATGTTGCTGCTCCATTTCACTCCTCCATGTCTTCCATGTCGCTCCTCCATGTCGATCCTCCATGTCACTCCTCCATATTACTCAAAAATATGACTTCTCAAAGTCTTCCATGTCATTTCTCCATGGCTCTCATCCGTTTCGCTCCTCCGTGTCACTCCTCCACGTCACTCCTCCATATAACTCCTCCTTGCTAATACATGTCTCTATTCTATGTCGCTCCTCCATGTCAATCTTCCATTTCATTCCTCCATGTCACTCCTTTATATCACTTCTCAAAGTAAATGCTCCATGTCGCTACTCCATGTGACTCCTCCATGTTGCTCCACCCACTGACTCCTCCATGTCACTCCTCCATGTCACTCTTCCTTGCTCCTCAATGTCACTCCTCCATGTCACTACTCTATGTCACTCCTCCATGTCACTCCTCCATGTCACTCCTCCATGTAACTCCTCCATATAGCTACTCCATGTCACTCCTCCATCTCGCTACACAAACTCAATCTTCATGTCACTCCTCCATGTCACTCCTCCATGTCACTCCTCCAAGTCACTCATCCATGTCCCTCCGCCATGTCCCTCCACCATATCAATCTTCCTTGGTGATCCCCCTGTCACTTCTACATTTCACTCCTCCATGTCACTCCTCCATGTCACTCCTCCATGTTCCTCCTCCATGTCACTCCTCCACATCACTCCTCTATGTCACTCCTCCATGTTACACCTCCATGTCACTCCTCCATGTCGCTACACCAACTCAATCTTCCTTGTCACTCCTCCATGTCACTCCACCATATCAATCGTCCTTGCTGATCCGCCCTATCACTTCTCCATGTCACTCCTCCATGTCACTTCTATGTCTTCCATGTCACTCCTCCATGTCACTCCACCATATCAATCTTCCTTGCTGATCCGCCCTGTAACTTCACCATGTCACTCCTCCATATCACTTCTATATGTCTTCCATGTCACTCCTCCATGTCGCTCCTCCATGTTACTCCTCCATGTCACTCCTCCATTTCACTCATCCATGTCCCCTCCGCCATGTCACCACCATATCAATCCTCCTTGCTGATCCGCCCTGTCGCTACTCCATGTCACTCCTCCATGTCGCTACTCCATGTCACTCCTCCATGTCGCTACACTAACTCAAACCTCCTTGTCACTCCTCCATGTCACTCCTCCATGTCACTCCTCCATGTCGATCATCCATGTCACTCCTCCATTTCGCTCCTCCATGTAGATCCTCCATGTAGATCCTTCCTATTGCTCCTCCATGTCGCTCCTCCTTGTCACTCCTCCATGTCGCTACTCCATGTCACTCCTCCATGTCGCTACACTAACTCAAACCTCCTTGTCACTGCTCCATGTTGATCCTTCATGTCGATCATCTATGTTGCTGCTCCATTTCACTCCTCCATGTCTTCCATGTCGCTCCTCCATGTCGATCCTCCATGTCACTCCTCCATATTACTCAAAAATATGACTTCTCAAAGTCTTCCATGTCATTTCTCCATGGCTCTCATCCGTTTCGCTCCTCCGTGTCACTCCTCCACGTCACTCCTCCATATAACTCCTCCTTGCTAATACATGTCTCTATTCTATGTCGCTCCTCCATGTCAATCTTCCATTTCATTCCTCCATGTCACTCCTTTATATCACTTCTCAAAGTAAATGCTCCATGTCGCTACTCCATGTGACTCCTCCATGTTGCTCCACCCACTGACTCCTCCATGTCACTCCTCCATGTCACTCTTCCTTGCTCCTCAATGTCACTCCTCCATGTCACTACTCTATGTTACTCCTCCATGTCACTCCTCCATGTTGATCATCCATGTCACTCCTCCATGTCACTCATCCATGTTGATCCTCCATGTAGATCCTTCATTTTGATCCTTCATGTCGCTCCTCCTTGTCACTCCTCCATGTCACTACTCAATGATGATCCACCATGTAACTTCTCCAAGTATTCAATGTCATGTCTCTCGTCCATGTAACTCCACATTGTCACTCCTCCATATCACTCCTCCGTGTCACTTCTACATGTTTTCCATGTCACTCCTCCATGTGACTCCTCCATGTCGCTAAACCAACTCACTCCTCATGTCACTACTTCATGTCACTCATCCATGTCATTTCTCCATGTCACTCTTCCATGCCACTCCTTTATGTCAGTCCTCCAAGTCACTCCTCCATGTCGCTACTCATTGTGACTCCTCCATGTCGCTCCACCAACTCAATCCTCCATGTTACTCCTCTATGTCACTCCTCCACATCACTCCTCTATGTCACTCCTCCATGTCACACCTACATGTCACTCCTACATGTCGTTACTCCACTTCACTCCTCCATGTCGCTACGCCAACTCACTTCTCATGTCACTCCTCCGTGTCGATACTCCATGTCACTCCTCCATTTAACTCTTCCATGTCGCTCCTCCATTTAATTTCTCCAAGTCTTCAATGTCATGTCTCTTATCGTTGTAGCTCCACATTGTCACTCCTCCATGTAACTCTTCCATATCGCTCCTCCATGTAACTTCTCCAAGTCTTCAATGTCAAGTCTCTTATCTGTGTAGCTCCACATTGTCACTCCTCTATTTCAACCCTCCGTGTCACTTCAACATGTTTTCCATGAAAATTCTCCATGTCACACCTCCATGTCTCTATTCCACCTCAAACCTCTATGTCACTCCTCCATGTCACTCCTCCATGTCCCTCTGCCATGTCACTCCAGCATATAAATCCTCCTTCCTGATAAACCCTGTCACTTCTCTATGTCACTCCTCCATGTCTCTCATCCACGTCAATCCTCTATGTCACTCTTCCATGTCACTCCTCCATGACGCTATTCCATGTCACTCCTCCTTATCCCTACACCAACTCACTCGTCCTTGTAACTGTTCCATGTCGCTCCTCCATGTAACTTCTCCAAGTCTTCAATGTCAAGTCTCTCATCTGTGTAGCTCCACATTGTCACTCCTCCATATCACTCCTCCGTGTCACTTCTACTTGTTTTCCATGCCACTTCTCCATTTCACACCTCCATGTCTCTATTCCACATCAATCCTCTATGTCACTCCTCCATGTCACTCCTCTATGTCACTCCTCCATGTCACTCCTCCAAGACATTCCTCCATGTCATTCCTCCATGTCACTCCTTTATGTCACTCCTCCAAGACATTCCTCCATGTCATTCCTCCATGTCCCTCCTCCATGTCATACGTCCATGTCACTCCTCCATGTCGCTACTCCTTTTCATTCCTCCATGTCGCTACACCAACTCAATCTTCCTTGTCACTCCTCCATGTCACTCCACCATATTAATCGTCCTTGCTTATCCGCCCTATCACTTCTCCATGTTACTCCTCCATGTCACTTCTATGTCTTCCATGTCACTCCTCCATGTCGCTAAACCAACTCAATCTTCCTTGTCACTCCTCCATGTCACTCCTCCATATCACTCCTCCATGTCAATCCTCCATGTCACTCCTCCATGTCACTCCTTTATGTCACTCCTCCAAGTTACTCCTAAATGTCGCTACTCCATGTGACTACTCCATGTTGCTCCACCAACTCACTCCTCCATGTTAATCCTCCATTATGCTCCTCCAATTCACTCCTCCAAGTCACCTCTATATGTCTTCCATGTCACTCCTCCATGTCCATCCTCCATGTCACTACTCCATGTCACTCCTCCATGTCGCTCCCCCGTGTTGCTACTCCATTTCACTTCTCCAAGTCACTCACCCATATCCTTCCAAGATGTCACTACTTCATGTCACTCCTCCATGTCGCTCCTCCGTGTTGATCCTCCACATCAATCCTCTATGTCACTCCTCCATGTAACGCCTACATGTAGCTACTCCATGTCACTACTCCATGTCACTCCTCCATGTCGCTCCTCCGTGTTGCTCCTCCAAGTCACTCCTCCATGTAACTCCTACATTTAGCTACTCCATGTCACTCCTCAATGTCACTCCTTCATGTCACTCCTCCATTTCTCTCCTCCATGTCGCTATAACAACTTACTCCTCCATGTCACTCCTCCAGGTCACTCCTCCAAGTCACTACTCAAAGTCACTCAACCATGTCACTACACCAACTCACTCCTCAATGTCACTCCTCAATGTCACTACTTCATGTCATTCTTCCATGTCGATACTCAAACTTAACCCTCCTTTACACTCTTTCATGTCACTCCTCCATATCGCTCCTCCATGTCCCTCCTCCATGTCACTCCTCCAAGTCATTCCTCCATGTCGCTACTCTATATCACTCCTCCATGTCACTCCTCCATGTCACTCCTCCATGTCGCTACACAAACTCACTCCTCATGTTATTACTCTATGTCGCTACTCCATGTCACTCCTCCATGTCGCTACACCAACTCACTCCTCAATGTCATTCCTCCATGTCATTACTTCTTGTCACTCCTCCATGTCACTCATCCATGTCATTCCTCCATGTCACTCCTTTATGTCACAACTCCAATTCACTCCTCCATGTCCATCCTCCATGTCACTACTCCATATCAAACCTTTATGTCACTCCTCCATGTCACTCCTCCATGTCGCTCTAACAACTCACTCCTCCATGTCACCCCACCATTTCACTCCTCCATGTCACTCCTCCAGGTCACTCCTCCATGTCCCTACTCAAAGTCACTCCTCCATGTCACGACACCAACTCAATCCTTCTTGTCACTCCTCCATGTCACTACTTCATGTCACTCCTCCACGTCGCTACTCCATGTGACTCCTCCATGTTGCTCCAACAACTCACTCCTCCACTTCGCTCCTCCATGTTGCTCTTCCATGTCACTCCTCCATGTAACTCATCTATGTCCCTCCGCCATGTCACTACACCAACTAAATCCTTTCTGTTACTCCTCCATGTCACTCATCCATGTCACTTCTATATGTCTTCCATGTCACTCCTCCATGTTCCTCCTCCATGTCACTCCTCCACATCACTACTCTATGTCACTCCTCCATGTTACACCTCCATGTCACTCCTCCATGTCGCTACACCAACTCATTCCTCATGTCACTCCTCCATGTCGCTACTCCATGTCACTCCTCCATGTCACTCGTTTATGTCACTCCTCCAGTTCACTCCTCCATTACATCTCTATATGTCTTCCATGTCACTCCTCCATGTCCATCCTCCATGTCACTACTCCATGTCACTCCTCCATGTTGCTCCTCCGTGTTGCTCCTCCATGTCACTCCTCCATGTCTCTTCTCCACAAAATTCCTCTATGTCACTCCTCCATGTCACTCCTACATGTCACTCCTCCATGTCTCTCATCTATATCGCTCTAACAACTCACTCCTCCATGTCACTCCACCATATCAACCCTCCTTCCTGATCAACCGTGTCACTCCTCCATGTAACTCCTACATGTAGCTACTCCATGTCACTCCTCCATGTCGCTGCACAAACTCACTCCTCATGTCACTCCTCCATGTCACTCCTCCAAGTCACTCATCCATGTCCCTCCGCCATGTCACTCCACCATATCAATCTTCCTTGGTGATCCCCCCTGTCACTTCTCCATGTCACTCCTCCATGTCTCTCCTTTACGAAATTCCTCTATGTCACTCCTCCATGTCACTCCTCCATATCACTCATCCATATGACTTCTCAAAGTCTTCCATGTCACCTCTCCATGGCTCTCATCCGTTTCGCTCCTCCGTGTCACTCCTACACGTCACTCCTCCATATAACTCCTCCTTGCTAATACATGTCTCTATTCTATGTCACTCCTCCATGTCAATCTTCCATTTCATTCCTCCATGTCAATCCTTTATATCACTTCTCAAAGTAAATGCTCCATGTCGCTACTCCATGTGACTCCTCCATGTCGCTCCACCAACTGACTCCTCCATGTCACTCCTCCATGTCACTTTTCCATGTCATTCCACCATGTCACTCCTTTATGTCACTCCTCCAAGTCACTCCTCCATGTCACTTCTATATGTCTTCCATGTCACTCCTCCATGTCCCTCCTTCATTTCACTCCTCCATGTCACTCCTCCATGTCGATCTTCTCTGTGACTCCAACAAGTCACTTTTCCATATCACTCCTTCATGAAGCTCCTCCATGTCACGCCTGCATGTCACTCTTCCTTGCTCCTCAATGTCACTCCTCCATGTCACATCTCCAAGTCACTCCTCCATGTCCCTCCTCCATGTCACTTCTCCTTGTTGCTATTCCATGTCAGTCCTCCATGTCGCTACACCAACTCACTCTTCCATGTCACTCCTCCATGTCGCTCCTCCATGTTGCTCCTCCATGTCCATCCTCCATGTCACTCCTCGATGTATTTCCTCCATGTCGCTACTCTGTGTCACTTCTCTAAGTAACTCCTCCATGTCCATCCTCCATGTCACTACTCCACATCAATCCTCTATGTCACTCCTCCATGTCACTCCTCCATGTCTCTCCTCCATGTCACTCCACCATTTCACTCCTCCATGTCACTACTCCATGTCACTCCTCCATGTCGCTCCTCCGTGTTGCTCCTCCAAGTCACTTCTCCATGTAGTTACTCCATGTCACTCCTCCATGTCGCTACACAAACTCCTCCATGTCCATCCTCCATGTCACTACTCCACATCAATCCTCCATGTCACTCCTCCATGTCACTCCTCCATGTCACTACTCCTTGTCACTATTCCATGTCAGTCCTCCATGTCGCTACACCAACTCACTCTTCCATGTCACTCGTCCATTTCGCTCCTCCATGTTGCTCCTCCTTGTCCATCCTCCATGTCATTCCTCCATGTATTTCCTCCATGTCGCTACTCTGTGTCACTTCTTCAAGTCACTCCTCCATGTCCATCCTCCATGTCACTACTCCACATCAATTCTCTATGTCACTCCTCCATGTCACTCCTTCATGTATCTCCTCCATGTCACTCCACCATTTCACTCCTCCATGTCACTACTCCATGTCACTCCTCCATGTCGCTCCTCCGTGTTGCTCCTCCAAGTCACTTCTCCATGTAGTTACTACATGTCACTCCTCCATGTCGCTACACAAACTCCTCCATGTCCATCCTCCATGTCACTACTCCACATCAAACCTCTATTTCACTCCTCCATGTCACTCCTCCATGTCACTCCACCCTATCAATCTTCCTTGGTGATCCGACCTGTCTCTCCTCCATGTCACTACTCCATGTCGCTACACAAACTCACTCCTCATGTTATTACTCTATGTCGCAACTCCATGTCACTCCTCCATGTCACTCGTTTATGTCACTATTCCAGTTCACTCCTCCATGTCATCTCTATATGTCTTCCATTTCACTCCTCCATGTCCATCCTCCATGTCACTACTCCATGTCACTCCTCCATGTTGCTCCTCCGTGTTGCTCCTCCATGTCACTCCTCCAAGTCACTCACCCATGTCCCTACACGATGTCACTCCACCATATCAACCCTCCTTCCTGATCAACCGTGTCACTCCTCCACATAACTCCTCTATGTCACTCCTCCATGTCACTCCTCCATGTCACTACTCCATATAACTCCTCCATGTCTCTCCTCCATGTCGCTCTAACAACTCACTCCTCCATGTCACTCCACCATTTCACTCCTCCATGTCACTCCTCCAGGTCACTCCTCCATGTCACTCATCTATGTCATTCCTCCATGTCACTCGTTTATGTCACTCATTCAATTCACTCCTCCATGTCACCTCTATATGTCTTCCATGTCACTCCTCCATGTCTATCCTCCATGTCACTACTCCAAGTCACTCCTCCATGTTGCTCCTCCGTGTTGCTCCTCCATGTCACTCCTCCAAGTCATTCACCCATGTCTCTCCATGATGTCACTCCACCATATAAACCCTAGTTCCTTATCAACCCTGTCACTCCTCCAATTCACTCCTCCATGTCACCTCTATATGTCTTCCATGTCACTCCTTCATGTCCCTCCTCCATGTCTCTACTCCATGTCACTTCTCCATGTCAGTCCTCCATGTCGCTACACCAACTCACTCTTCCATGTCACTCCTCCATGTTGCTTCTCCATGTTGCTCTTCAATGTCACTCCTCCATGTCACTCATCCATGTCCCTCCGCCATGTCACTCCACCATATCAAACTTCCTTGGTGATCCACCCTGTCACTTCTCCATGTCACTCTTCCATGTCTCTCCTCCACGTCATTCCTCTATGTCACTCATCCATGTCACTCCTCCATGTCAGTCCTCAATGTCACTCCTCCAGGTCACTCATCCATTCCATTCCTCATGTCACTCCTCTATGTAACTCCTCATTTCACTCCTCCATTTCGCTACACAAACTCAACCCTCCTTGTCACTCCTCCATGTCACTCATACATGTCATTCCTCATGTCACTCCTTTATGTCACTCCTCCAATTCACTCTTCCATGTCTCTCCTCCACGTCACTCCTCCATGTCACTCATCCATGTCTCTACTCCATGTCGCTCTAACAACTCACTCCTCCATGTCACTCCACCATTTCACCCCTTCATGTCCCTCCTCTATGTCACTACTCCATGTCACTCCTCCATGTCGCTCCTCCGTGTTGCTCCCCCACATCAATCCTCTATGTCACTCCTCCATGTTACTCCTCCAAGTCACTCCTTTATGTCACTCCTCCAATTCACTCCTCCATGTAACTCCTACATATAGCTACTCCATGTCACTACTCCATGTCACTCCTCCATGTCGCTCCTCCGTGATGCTCCTCCAAGTCACTCATCCATGTCACTAATCCATGTCATTCCTCCATGTCACTCCTTTATGTCACTCCTCCAGTTCACTCCTCCATGTAACTCCTCCATGTCACTCATCCACGTCCCTCTGCCATGTCACTCCACCCTATCAATCTTCCTTGGTGATCCGACCTGTTACTTCTCCATGTCACTCTTCCATGTCTCTCTTCCACGTCACTCCTCTATGTCACTCCTCCATGTCACTCCTCCATGTCTCTCCTCCATGTTGCTCTAACAACTCACTCCTCCATGTCACTCCACCATTTCACTCCTCCATGTCACTCCTCCAGCTCACTCCTCCATTTCGCTACTCAAAGTCACTCCTCCATGTCACTACACGAACTCACTCCTCAATGTCACTCCTCCATGTCACTCATCCATGTCATTCCTCCATGTCACTCCTTTATGTCACTCCTCCAATTCACTCCTCCATGTCACCTCTATATGTCTTCCATGTCACTCCTCCATGTCCATCCTCCATGTCACTACTCCATGTCACTCCTCCATGTCACTCCTCCTTGTCGCTATTCCATGTCAGTCCTCCATGTCACTCCTCCATGTCACTCTTCCATGTCGCTACTCTATGTCACTCCTCCATGTCGCTACACCAACTCAATCCTCCTTTTCATTCGTCCATGTCGCTCCTCCATGTTGCTCCTCCATGTCCCTCCGCCATTTCACTCCACCATATCAATCTTCCTTGGTGATCCGCCCTGTCACTTCTCCATGTCACTCTTCCATGTCTGTCCGCAACGTTACTCCTCTATGTCACTCCTCCATGTCACTCCTCCATGTCTCTCCTCCATGTCGCTATAACAACTCACTTCTCCATGTCACTCCACCACTTCACTCCTCCATGTCACTCCTCCAGTTCACTCCTCCATGTCGCTACTAAAAGTCACTCCTCCATGTCACTACACCAACTCACTCCTCAATGTCACTCCTCCTTGTCGCTCCTCCATGTCACTCTTCCATGTTGCTATTCCATGTCACTCCTTCATGTCGCTACACCAACTAACTCTTCCATGTCTCTCTTCCACATCACTCCTCTATGTCACTCATCCATGTCACTCCTCCATGTCATTCCTCCATGTCACTCCACCATTTCACTCCACCACGTCACTCCTCTATGTAACTCCTCATTTCACTCCTCCATGTCGCTATTCCATGTCACTCCTCCATGTCGCTACACCAACTCAAACCTCCTTGTCACTCCTCCATGTCACTCATCCATGTCATTCCTCCATGTCAATCCTTTATGTCATTCCTCCAATTCACTCCTCCATTTCACTCCTCCATGTCACTCCTCCAGGTCACTCCTCCATGTCACTACACCAACGCACTCCTCAATGTCACTCCTCCATGTCACTACTTCATGTCACTCCTCCATGTCGCTACTCCATGTGACTCCTCCAAGTCGCTCCACCAACTCACTCCTCCACGTTGCTCCTCCATGTCACTCATCCATGTCATTCCTCCGTGTAACTCATCTATGTCCCTCCGCCATGTCACTACACCAACTCAATCATTCTTGTCACTCCTCCATGTCACTCATCCATGTCACTTCTATATGTCTTCCATGTCACTCCTCCATGTTCTTCCTACATGTCACTCCTCCACATCACTCCTCTATGTCACTCCTCCATGACACACCTCCATGTCACTCCTCCATGTTGCTACACAAACTCAACCCTCCTTGTAACTCTTCCATGTCACTCATCCATGTTATTCCTCCATGTCACTCCTCATGTCACTCCTCCATGTCACTCCTCCATGTCACTGTTCCAAGTCACTCACCCATGTCCCTCCACGATGTCACTCCACCATATCAACCTTCCTTGGTTATCCGCCCTGTCACTTCTCCATGTCACTCTTTCATGTCTCTCCTCCACGTCACTCCTCCATGTCACTCCTCCATGTCACTCCTCCATGTCTCTCCTCCATGTTGCTCTAACAACTCACTCCTCCATGTCACTCCACCATTTCACTCCTCCATATCACTCCTCCAAGTCTCTCTTCCATGTCGCTACTCAAAGTCACTCCTCCATGTTACTACACCAACTCACTCCTCAGGATCACTCCTCCATGTCACTACTTCATGTCACTCCTCCATGTCGCTACACAAACTCAATCATACTATACACTCTTTCATGTCACTCCTCCATATCACTCCTCCATGTCAATCCTCCATGTCACTCCTCCATGTCACTCCTTTATGTCACTCCTCCAAGTTACTCCTAAATGTCGCTACTCCATGTTACTCCTCCATGTTGCTCCACCAACTCACTCCTCCATGTTGCTCCTCCATGTTGCTCCTCCAATTCACTCCTCCAAGTCACCTCTATATGTCTTCCATGTCAATCTTCCATGTCCATCCTCCATGTCACTACTCCATGTCACTCCTCCATGTCGCTCCTCCGTGTTGCTCCTCCACATCAATCCTCTATGTCACTCCTCCATGTAACTCCTACATGTAGATACTCCATGTCACTACTCCATGTCACTCCTCCATGTCACTCCTCCATGTCCCTCCTCCAGGTCACTCCTCCAGGTCGCTACTCAAAGTCACTCCTCCATGTAACTACACCAACTCACTCCTCAATGTCACTCCTCCATGTCACTACTTCATGCCACTCCTCCATGTCGCTACACAAACTCAACCCTCCTTGTCACTCCTCTATGTCACTCATCCATGTCATTCCTCCATGTCACTCCTTTATGTCACTCCTCCAATTCACTCCTCCATGTCACTCCTCCATGTCACTCATCCATGTCCCTCCGCCATGTCACTCCACCATATCAATCTTCCTTGGTGATCCGCCCTGTCACTTCTCCATGTCACTCTTCCATGTCTCTCCTCCACGTCATACCTCTATATCATTCCTCCATGTCACTCCTCCATGTCGCTACACAAACTCAACCCTCCTTGTCACTCCTCTATGTCACTCATCCATGTCATTCCACCATTTCACTCCTCCATGTCGCTCCTCCATGTTGCTCCTCCATGTCCCTCCGCCATGTCACTCCACCATATCAATCTTCCTTGGTGATCCGCCCTGTCACTTCTCCATGTCACTCTTCCATGTCTGTCCTCAACGTCACTCCTCTATGTCACTCCTCCATGTCACTCCTCCATGTCAGTCCTCCATCTTTCTCCTCCATGTCGCTATAACAACTCACTCCTCCATGTCACTCCACCATTTCACTCCTCCATGTCACTCCTCCAGGTCACTACTTCATGTCACTCCTCCATGTCGCTACTCCATATGACTCTTCCATGTTGCTCCACCAACTCACTCTTCCACGTCGCTCCTCCATGTTGCTCTTCCATGTCACTCCTCCATGTAACTTATCTATGTCCCTCCGCCCTGTCACTACACCAACTCAATCCTTTTCGTCACTCCTCCATGTCACTCATCCATGTCACTTCTATATGTCTTCCATGTCACTGTCCGTCCTCCATGTCGCTACACCAACTCACTCCTCCATGTCACTCCTCCATATCGGTACTCCATGTCATTCCTCCTTGTCACTCTTCCATGTCGCTCCTCCATGTCTATCCTTCATGTCACTCCTCCAAGTTACTCCTCCATGTCACTTCTATATGTCTTCCATGTCACTCCTCCATATTCCTCCTCCATGTCACTCCTCCACATCACTCCTCTATGTCACTCCTCCATGTCGCTACACCAACTCAACCCTCCTTGTAACTCCTTCATGTAACTCTTCTATGTCACTCCTCCATGTCACACCTCCATGTCACTCCTCCATGTCGCTACACCAACTCATTCCTCATTTCACTCCTCAATGTCACTACTCCATGTCACTAATCCATGTCATTTCTCCATGTCACTCCTTTATGTCACTTCTCCATGTCACTCTTCCATGTCGCTACTCTATGTCACTTCTCCATGTCACTACATCAACTCAATCCTCCTTTTCACTCCTCCATGTCGCTCCTCCATGTTGCTCCTCCATGTCCCTCCGCCATGTCACTCCACCATATCAATCTCCCTTGGTGATCCGCCCTGTCACTTCTCCATGTCACTCCTCCATGTTGCTCCTCCGTGTATCTCCTCCATGTCACTCCTCCAAGTCACTCACCTATGTCCCTCCACGATGTCACTTCAATATATTAACACTCATTCCTGATCAACCCTGTCACTTCTCCAAGTCACTCCTCCATATCCCTCCTCCATGTGACTCCTCCATGTCACTATTTCTTGCTGCTCCACGTCGCTCCTCCATGTAACCCCTCTGTCACTGCTCTATGTTTCTCCTCCACATCACTCCTCTATGTCATTCCTGTATGTCACTCCTCACTGTCACTCCTCCATGTCCAGCCTCCAAGACACTCCTCTGTTTGACTCCTCCATGTTCCTCATCCATGTCACTTCACCATGTCGCTACACCAACTAACTACTCCATATCACTCCTCCATCTCATTCCTCTATGTCACTCATCCTTATCACTCCTCCATGTCACTACTCAGTGATGATCCACCATGTCACTGCTCCATGTTGATCCTCCATGTCGATCATCTATGTTGCTCCTCCATTTCACTCCTCCATGTCTTCCAATGTCGCTCCTCAATGTCGGTTTTCCATGTCGGCACATGTCAATCCTCCATTTTGCTCCTCCATGTCGCTCCTCCTTGTCACTCCTCCATATAACTACTCTTTCGATTCTCCATGTCACTCCTCCATGTCTTTCATGTCACTCCTCTATGTCGATCCTCCATGTCGATCATTCATGTCGCTCCTCCATGTCACTCCTCCATTTCGCTCCTCCATATAGATCCTTCATGTCACTCCTCCTTGTCGCTCCTCCATGTCACTCTTCCATGTTGCTATTCCATGTCACTCCTTCATGTCGCTACACCAACTCACTCTTCCATGTCACTCCTTTTTACTCCACCACGTCACTCCTCTATGTAACTCCTCATTTCACTCCTCCATGTCGCTACTCCATGTCACTCCTCCATGTCGCTACACCAACTCAAACCTCTTTTTCACTCCTCCATGTCACTCATCCATGTCATTCCTCCATGTCACTCCTTTATGTCACTCCTCCAAGCCACTCCTCAATTTCACTTCTATATGTCTTCCATGTCACTCCTCCATGTCACTCCTCCATGTCACTCCTCCATGTCACTCCTCCATGTAGATCCTTCATGTTGCTCCTTCATGTCGCTCCTCCTTGTCACTCCTCCATGTCACTCTTCCATGTTGCTATTCCATGTCAGTCCTCCATGTCGCTACACCAACTCACTCTTCCATGTTACTCCATTTCACTCCACCACGTCACTCCTATATGTAACTACTCATGTCACTCCTCCATGTCACTCCTTCATGTCGCTCCTCCATTTCGCTCCTCCATGTCGCTACTCCTTGTAACTCCTCCATGTCGATCCTCCATGTCGCTCCTCTATGTAACGACTCAATGTTGATTTTCCATGTCACTCCAGAATGTCACTCCAGAATGTCACTCCAGAATGTCTCTCAACCATGTTCCTCCAGAATGTACCTCCTCATTGTCAGTACTCCATGTCGATCTTCTCTGTGACTCCTACAAGTTACTCCTCCATATCACTCCTCCATGAAGCTCCTCTATGTTACTCCTCCATGTTACTCCTCTATGTAAATCCTCCATGTAGCTACTCCATGTCACTCCTCCATGTCGCTACACAAATTCATTCCTCGTCACTCCTCCATGTCACTCCTCCATGTCACTCCTTTATGTCACTCCTCCAAGTCACTCCTGCATGTCGCTACTCCATGTTACTCCTCCATGTCACTCCTCCACGTCACTCCTCTATGTCACTCCTCTATGTCACACCTCCATGTCACTCCTCCATGTCGCTACCACATGTCACTCCTCCATGTCGCGACACCAACTCACTCCTCATGTGACTCCTCTGTGTCGCTTCTCCATGTCACTCCTCCATGTCATTACACCAACTCAATCCTCCTTGTCACTCCTCCATGTCACTCATCCATGTAGCTACTCCATGGCACTACTCCGTGTCGCTACTACATGTCATTCCTCCATATCACTCCTCCATGTCACTCTTCCATGTCGCTCATCCATGTCAATACTCCATGTCGCTATACCAACTCATTACTCAATGTCACTTCTCCATGTCACTCCTCCATGTCACTACTTCATATGACTCCTCCATGTCACTTCTATATGTCTTCCATGTAACTCCTCCATGTCACTCCTCCATTTCACTCCTCCAAGTCTCTCCTCCATTTTGCTCCTCTATATCACTTCTCCATGTCACTCCTCCATATCACTCATCCATATGACTTCTCAAAGTCTTCAATGTCACTTCTCCATGGCTCTCATCCGTTTCCCTCCTCCGTGTCACTCCTCCACGTCACTCCTCCATATAACTCCTCCTTGCTAATACATGTCTCTATTCTATGTCGCTCCTCCATGTCAATCTTCCATTTCATTCCTCCATGTCACTCCTTTATATCACTTCTCAAAGTAAATGCTCCATGTCGCTACTCCATTTGACTCCTCCATGTCGCTCTACCAACTGACTCCTCCATGTCATTCCTCCATGTCACTTTTCCATGTCATTTCACCATGTCACTCCTTTATGTCACTCCTCCAAGTCACTCCTCCATGTCACTTCTATATATCTTCCATGTCACTCCTCCATGTCCCTCCTTCATGTCACTCATCCATGTCACTCCTCCATGTCGATCTTCTCTGTGACTCCTACAAGTCACTTTTCCATATCACTCCTTCATGAAGCTCCTCCATGTCACTCCTCAATGTCACTCATCCTTGCTCCACAATGTCACTCCTCCATGTCACTACTCTATGTCACCCCTCCATGTCACTCCTCCATGTCACTCCTCCTTCTCGCTCCTCCATGTCATTCCTCTATGTTGATCATCCATGTCACTCTTCCATGTCACTCATCCATGTTGATCCTCCATGTAGATCCTTCATTTTGATCCTCCATGTCGCTCCTCCTTGTCATTCCTCCATGTCACTACTCAAAGATGATCCACCATGTAACTTCTCCAAGTATTCAATGTCATGTCTCTCGTCCATGTAGCTTCACATTGTCACTCCTCCATGTCACTCCTCCATGTGACTCCTCCATGTTGCTAAACCAACTCAAACCTCTATGTCACTCCTCCATATCACTACTCAATGATGATCCACCATGTAACTTCTCCAAGTCTTCAATGTCATGTCTCTTATCTGTGTAGCTCCACATTTTCACTCCTCTATATCAATCCTCCGTGTCACTTCTACATGTTTTCCATGAAAATTCTCCATGTCACACCTCCATGTCTCTATTCCACCTCAAACCTCTATGTCACTCCTCCATGTCACTCCTCCATGTCCCTCTGCCATGTCACTCCACCATATCAATCCTCCTTCCTGATCAACCCTGTCACTTCTCTATGTCACTCCTCCATGTCTCTCATCCACGTCAATCCTCTATGTCACTCCTCCATGTCATTCCTCCATGACGCTATTCCATGTCACTCCTCCTTATCCCTACACCAACTCACTCCTCCATGTCACTCTTCCATGTCGCTCCTCCATGTAA
The DNA here is from genome assembly GCA_014673565.1 of Sebastes schlegelii. Classification (NCBI taxonomy): domain Eukaryota; kingdom Metazoa; phylum Chordata; class Actinopteri; order Perciformes; family Sebastidae; genus Sebastes; species Sebastes schlegelii. Next base: position 31,822,129 of record CM025825.1, read on the forward strand.
TTTCTCCAAGTCTTCAATGTCATGTCTCTTATCTGTGTAGCTCCACATTTTCACTCCTCTATATCAATCCTCCGTGTCACTTCTACATGTTTTCCATGAAAATTCTCCATGTCACACCTCCATGTCTCTATTCCACCTCAAACCTCTATGTCACTCCTCCATGTCACTCCTCCATGTCCCTCTGCCATGTCACTCCACCATATCAATCCTCCTTCCTGATCAACCCTGTCACTTCTCTATGTCACTCCTCCATGTCTCTCATCCACGTCAATCCTCTATGTCACTCCTCCATGTCATTCCTCCATGACGCTATTCCATGTCACTCCTCCTTATCCCTACACCAACTCACTCCTCCATGTCACTCTTCCATGTCGCTCCTCCATGTAATTTCTACAAGTCTTCAATGTCAAGTCTCTCATCTGTGTAGCTCCACATTGTCACTCCTCCATATCACTCCTCCGTGTCACTTCTACATGTTTTCCATGCCACTTCTCCATGTCACACCTCCATGTCTCTATTCCACATCAATCCTCTATGTCACTCCTCCATGTCACTCCTCTATGTCACTCCTCCATGTCGCTCCTCCATGTCAATCCTCCATGTCACTCCTCCAAGACATTCCTCTATGTCATTCCTCCATGTCACTCCTTTATGTCACTCCTCCAAGACATTCCTCCATGTCATTCCTCCAAGTCCCTCCTCCCTGTCACACCTCCATGTCACTCCTCCATGTCGCTACTCCTTTTCATTCCTCCATGTCGCTACACCAACTCAATTTTCCTTGTCACTCCTCCATGTCACTCCACCATATCAATCGTTCTTGCTGATCCGCCCTATCACTTCTCCATGTCACTCCTCTATGTAACTTCTATGTCTTCCATGTCACTCCTCCATGTCGCTACACCAACTCAATCTTCCTTGACACTCCTCCATGTCACTCCACCATATCAATCCTCCTTGCTGATCCGCCCTGTCACTTCTCCATGTCACTCCTCCATGTCACTTCTATATGTCTTCCATGTCACTCCTCCATGTCGCTCCTCCATGTTGCTCCTCCATGTCACTCCTCCATTTCACTCATCCATGTCCCTTCGCCATGTCACCACCATATCAATCCTCCTTGCTGATCCGCCCTGTCGCTACTCCATGTCACTCCTCCATGTCACTCCTCCATGTCGATCATCCATGTCACTCCTCCATTTCGCTCCTCCATGTAGATCCTCCATGAAGATCCTTCCTATTGCTCCTCCATGTCGCTCCTCCTTGTCACTCCTCCATGTCGCTACTCCATGTCACTCCTCCATGTCGCTACACTAACTCAAACCTCCTTGACACTGCTCCATGTTGATCCTCCATGTCGATCATCTATGTTGCTGCTCCATTTCACTCCTCCATGTCTTCCATGTCGCTCCTCCATGTCGATACTCCATGTCACTCCTCCATGTCACTTCTCCAGGTCGATCCACCATGTCGATCCCCCATGTTGCTCCTCTATGTAACTACTCAATGTCGATTCTCCATCTCACTCCAGAATGTCACTCCAGAATGTTGCTCCACCATGTCCCTCCAGAATGTACCACAATGTTGTCAGTCCTCTATGTCGCTCCGCGATGTCGCTCCTTCCTGTAGCTCCTCCATGTTGCTCTTCCATGTCGCTCCTCCATGTCACTCCTCCATGACGCTCCTCCATGTAGATCCTTCATGTTTTTCCTCCATGTTGCTCCACCTTGTCACTCCTCCATGTCACTCTTCCATGTTGCTATTCCATGTCACTCCTCCATGTCGCTACACCAACTCACTCTTCCATATCTCTCCATTTCACTCCACCACGTCACTCCTCTATGTAACTCCTCATGTCACTCCTCCATGTCGCTACTCCATGTTACTCCCCCATGTCGCTAAACCAACTCAAACCTCCTTGTCACACCTCCATGTCACTCATCCATGTCATTCATCCATGTCACTCCTTTATGTCACTCCTCCAAGTCACTCCTGAATTTCACTTATACATAACTTCCATGTCACTCCTCCATGTCGCTCCTCCGTGTTGGTCCTCCATGTCACTCCGCCATGTCACTAATCCATGTCCCTCCGCCATGTAACTCCACCATATCAATCCTCCTTCCTGATCAACACTGTCACTCCTCCATGTCACTCCTCCAGGTCGCTACTCAAAGTCACTCCTCCATGTAACTACACCAACTCACTCCTCAATGTCACTCCTCCATGTCGCTCTTCCATGTTGCTCCTCCATGTCACTCCTCCATGTCACTCATCCATGTCACTCCTCCATGTCACTGTTCCAAGTCAATCACCCATGTCCCTCCACAATGTCACTCCACCATATCAATCTTCCTTGGTGATCCGCCCTGTCAATTCTCCATGTAACTCTTCCATGTCATTCCTCCATGTCACTCCTCATGTCACTCCTCCATGTCACTCCTCCATGTCACTGTTCCAAGTCACTCACCCATGTCCCTCCACGATGTCACTCCACCATATCAACCCTCCTTGGTTATCCGCCCTGTCACTTCTCCATGTCACTCTTTCATGTCTCTCCTCCACGTCACTCCTTCATGTCACTCCTCCATGTCACTCATCCATGTCTCTCCTCCATGTTACTCTAACAACTCACTCCTCCATGTCACTCCACCATGTCACTCCTCCATGTCACTCCTCCAGGTCACTCCTCCATGTCGCTACTCAAAGTCACTCCTCCATGTTACTACACCAACTCACTCCTCAGGGTCACTCCTCCATGTCACTACTTCATGTCACTCCTCCATGTCGCTACACAAACTCAATCATACTATACATTCTTTCATGTCACTCCTCCATATCACTCCTCCATGTCAATCCTCCATGTCACTCCTCCATGTCACTGCTTTATGTCACTCCTCCAAGTTACTCCTAAATGTCGCTACTCCATGTGACTCCTCCATGTTGCTCCACCAACTCATTCCTCCATGTTAATCCTCCATATTGCTCCTCCAATTCATTCCTCCAAGTCACCTCTATATGTCTTCCATGTCACTCCTCCATGTCCATCCTCCATGTCACTACTCCATGTAACTCCTCCATGTCGCTCCCCCGTGTTGCTACTCCATGTCACTTCTCCAAGTCACTCACCCATGTCCTTCCAAGATCTCACTACTTCATGTCACTCCTCCATGTCGCTCCTCCGTGTTGATCCTCCACATCAATCCTCTATGTCACTCCTCCATGTAACGCCTACATGTAGCTACTCCATGTCACTACTCCATGTCACTCCTCCATTTCGCTCCTCCGTGTTGCTCCTCCAAGTCACTCCTCCATGTAACTCCTACATTTAGCTACTCCATGTCACTCCTCCATGTCACTCCTCCAGGTCACTCCTCCAGGTCGCTACTCAAAGTCACTCATCCATGTAACTACACCAACTCACTCCTCAATGTCACTCCTCCATGTCACTACTTCATGTCAGTCCTCCATGTCCCTACACAAACTCAACCCTCCTTGTCACTCCTCTATGTCACTCATCCATGTCATTCCTCCATGTCACTCCTTTATGTCACTCCACCAATTACTCCTACATGTCACTCCTCCATGTCACTCATCCATGTCCCTCCGCCATGTCACTCCACCCTATCAATCTTCCTTGGTGATCCGACCTGTCACTTCTCCATGTCACAACACAAACTCAACCCTCCTTGTCACTCCTCCATGTCACTCCTCCATGTCACTCCTCCATGTCACTCCTCCAATTCACTCACCATGTCACCTCTATATGTCTTCCATGTCACTCCTCCATGTCCATCCTCCATGTCACTACTCCATGTCACTCCTCTGTGTTGCTCCTCCATGTCACTTCTCCAAGTCACTCACCCATGTCCCTCCACGATGTCACTCCACCATATCAACTCTCTTTCCTATTCAACCCTGTCACTTCTCCAAGTCACTCCTTCATGTCCATCCTCCATGTCACTACTGAACATCAAACTTCTATGTCACTCCTCCATGTTACTCCTCCATGTCACTCCTCCATGTCGCTATTCCATGTTACTCCTCCATGTCGCTCCACCAACTCCTTCCTCCATGTTACTCCTCCATGTCACTCCACCATGTCAATCCTTTATGTCACTCCTCCAAGTTACTCCTCCATGCCACTCCACCATTTCACTCCTCCATGTCACACCTCCAGGTCACTCCTCCATGTCGGTACTCAAAGTCACTCTTCCATGTCGCAACACCAACTCATTCCTCATGTCACTCCTCCATGTCACTACTTCATGTCATTCCTCCATGTCGCTCCTCCGTGTTGCTCCTCCAAGTCACTCCTCCAAGTCACTCACCCATGTCCCTACACGATGTCACTCCACCATATCAACCCTCCTTCCTGATCAACCCTGTCACTTCTCCAAGTCACTCCTCCATGTCCCTCCTCCATGTCGCTCCTCCGTGTTGCTCCTCCACATCAATCCTCTATGTAACTCCTCCATGTTGCTCCTCCAAGTCACTCCTCCATGTAACTCCTACATGTAGCTACTCCATTACACTACTCCATGTCACTCCTCCATGTCGCTCCTCCGTGTTGCTCCTCCAAGTCACTCCTCCATGTAACTCCTCCATGTAGCTCCTCCAAGTCACTCCTCCATGTAACTCCTCCATGTAGCTACTCCATTACACTACTCCATGTCACTCCTCCATGTCGCTCCTCCGTGTTGCTCCTCCAAGTCACTCCTCCATGTAACTCCTCCATGTCACTCCTCCATGTCACTGTTCCAAGTCACTCACCCATGTCCCTCCACGATGTCACTCCACCATATCAACCCTCCTTGGTGATCCGCCCTGTCACTTCTCCATGTCACTCCTCCATGTCTCTCCTCCACGAAATTTCTCTATGTCACTCCTCCATGTCACTCCTACATGTCACTCCTCCATGCCTCTCCTCTATATCGCTCTAACAACTCACTCCTCCATGTCACTCCTCCATGTCACTCCACCATTTCACTCCTCCATGTCACTCCTCCAGTTCACTCCTCCATGTCGCTACACCAACTTACTCCTCAATGTCACTCCTTCATGTCACTCCTCCATTTCTCTCCTCCATGTCGCTATAACTCACTCCTCCATGTCACTCCTCCAGGTCACTCCTCCATGTCGCTACACCAACTTACTCCTCAATGTCACTCCTTCATGTAACTACACCAACTCACTCCTCAATGTCACTCCTCAACGTCACCACTTCATGTCACTCCTCCATGTCGCTACTCAAACTCAACCCTCCTTTACACTCTTTCATGTCACTCCTCCATATCGCTCCTCAATGTCCCTCCTCCATGTCACTCCTCCATGTATCTCCTCCATGTCGCTACTCTATGTCACTCCTCCATGTCACTCCTCCATGTCACTCCTCCATGTCGCTACACAAACTCACTCCTCATGTTATTACTCTATGTCGCTACTCCATGTCACTCCTCCATGTCACTACTTCTTGTCACTCCTCCATGTCACTCATCCATGTCATTCCTCCATGTCACTCCTTTATGTCACAACTCCAATTCACTCCTCCATGTCCATCCTCCATGTCACGACACCAACTCAATCCTTCTTGTCACTCCTCCATGTCACTACTTCATGTCACTCCTCCATGTCGCTATTCCATGTGACTCCTCCATGTCGCTCCACCAACTCACTCCTCCACGTCGCTCCTCCATGTTGCTCTTCCATGTCACTCCTCCATGTAACTCATCTATGTCCCTCCGCCATGTCACCACACCAACTAAATCCTTCTTGTTACTCCTCCATGTCACTCATCCATGTCACTTCTATATGTCTTCCATGTCACTCCTCCATATTCCTCCTCCATGTCACTCCTCCACATCACTCCTCTATGTCACTCCTCCATGTTACACCTCCATGTCACTCCTCCATGTCGCTACACCAACTCATTCCTCATGTCACTCCTCCATGTCGCTACTCCATGTCACTCCTCCATGTCACTCATTTATGTCACTCCTTCAGTTCACTCCTCCATGTCATCTCCATATGTCTTCCATGTCACTCCTACATGTCCATCCTCCATGTCACTACTCCATGTCACACCTCCATGTTGCTCCTCCGTGTTGCTCCTCCATGTCACTCCTCCAAGTCACTCACCCATGTCCATACACAATGTCACTCCACCATATCAACCCTCCTTCCTGATCAACCGTGTCACTCCTCCATGTAACTCCTACATGTAGTTACTCCATGTCACTACTCCATGTCACTCCTCCATGTCGCTCCTCCGTGTTGCTCCTCGAAGTCACTCCTCCATGTAACTCCTACATGTAGTTAATCCATGTCACTACTCCATGTAGCTACTCCATGTCACTCCTCCATATCGCTACACAAACTCACTCCTCATGTCACTCCTCCATGTCACTCCTCCATGTCACTCCTCCAAGTCACTCATCCATGTCCCTCCGCCATGTCACTCCACCATATCAATCTTCCTTGGTGATCCCCCTGTCACTTCTCCATGTCACTCTTCCATGTCTCTCCTCCATGTCTCTCATCTATATCGCTCTAACAACTCACTCCTCCATGTCACTCCTCCATGTCACTACTCCATTTCACTCCTCCATGTCGCTCCCCCGTGTTGCTACTCCATGTCACTTCTCCAAGTCACTCACCCATGTCCCTCCACGATGTCACTACTTCATGTCACTCCTCCATGTCAGTCCTCAATGTCGCTCCTCCATGCTGCTCCTCCGTGTCACTCCTCCATGTCACTCATCCATGTCCCTCCGCTATGTCACTCCACCATATCAATCTTCCTTGGTGATCCACCCTGTTACTTCTCCATGTCACTCCTCCATGTCTCTACTCCATGTCGCTCTAACAACTCACTCCTCCATGTCACTCCACCATTTCACCCCTTCATGTCACTCCTCAATGTCACTACTCCATGTCACTACACAATCTCAACCCTCCTTGTCACTTCTCCATGTCACTCATCCATTTCATTCCTCATGTCACTCCTTTATGTCACTCCTCCAATTCACTCTTCCATGTCTCTCCTCCACATCAATCCTCTATGTCACTCCTCCATGTCACTCCTCCATGTCACTACACCAACTCACTCCTCAATGTCACTCCTCCATGTCACTACTTCATGTCACTCCTCCATGTCACTCCACCATTTCACTCCTCCATGTCACTCCTACAGATCACTCCTCCATGTCGCTACTCAAAGTCACTCCTCCATGTCACTACACCAACACATTCCTCAATGTCACTCCTCAATGTCACTACTTCATGTCACTCCTCCATGTCGCTACACAAACTCAATCCTCCTTTACACTCTTTCATGTCACTCCTCCATATCGCTCCTCCATGTCCCTCCTCCATGTCACTCCTCCATGTCATTCCTCCATGTCACTCCTCCATGTATTTCCTCCATGTCGCTACTCTGTGTCACTTCTCCAAGTCACTCCTCCATGTCCATCCTCCATGTCATGACTCCACATCAATCCTCTATGTCACTCCTCCATGTCACTCCTCCATGTCTCTCCTCCTTGTCACTCCACCATTTCACTCCTCCATGTCACTCCTCCATGCCGCTCCTCCGTGTTGCTCCTCCAAGTCACTTCTCCATGTAGTTACTCCATGTCACTCATCCATGTCGCTACACAAACTCCTCCATGTCCATCCTCTTTGTCACTACTCCACATCAATCCTCTATGTCACTCCTTCTTGTCATTCCTCCATGTCACTCCTCCATGTCACTCATCCATGTCCCTCCGCCATGTCACTCCACTCTATCAATCTTCCTTGGTGATCCGACCTGTCGTTACTCCATGTGACTACTCCATGTCACTCCTCCATGTCGCTCCTCCGTGTTGCTCCTCCACATCAATCCTCTTTGTCACTCCTCCATGTCACTCCTCCATGTCACTCCTCTATGTCGCTATTCCATGTCAGTACTCCATGTCGCTACATCAACTCACTCTTTCATGTTACTCCTCCATGTCACTCCTCTATGTCACTCGTCCATGTCACTCCTCCATGTAACTCCTCCATGTAGCTACTCCATGTCACTCATTCATGTCACTACACAAACTCACTCCTCATGTCACTACTCCATGTTACTCCTCCATTTCACTCCTCCAAGTCACTCATCCATGTCCCTCCGCCATATCACTCCACCATATCAACCCTCCTTCCTGATCAACCCTGTCACATCTCCAAGTCACTCCTCCATGTCCCTCCTGCATGTCACTTCTCCTTGTCGCTATTCCATGTCAGTCCTCCATGTCGCTACACCAACTCACTCTTCCATGTCACTCCTCCATGTCGCTCCTCCATGTTAAACCTCCATGTCCATCCTCCATGTCACTCCTCCATGTATTTCCTCCATGTCGCTACTCTGTGTCACTTCTCCAAGTCACTCCTCCATGTCCATCCTCCATGTCACTACTCCACATCAATCCTCTATGTCACTCCTCCATGTCACTCCTCCATGTCTCTCCTCCAAGTCGCTCCTCCGTGTTGCTTCTCCAAGTCACTTCTCCATGTAGTTACTCCATGTCACTCCTCCATGTTGCTACACTAACTCCTCCATGTCCATCCTCCATGTCACTCCTCCACATCAATCCTATATGTCACTCCTCCATGTCACTCCTCCATGTCACTCCTCCATGTCACTCCTCCATGTCACTCCTCCATGTCCCTCCTCCATGTCACTACTCCTTGTCACTATTCCATGTCAGTCCTCCATGTCGCTACACCAACTCACTCTTCCATGTCACTCCTCCATGTCACTCATCCATGTCCCTCCGCCATGTCACTCCACCCTATCAATCTTCCTTGGTGATCCGACCTGTCGCTCCTCCATGTCACTACTCCATGTCGCTACACAAACTCACTCCTCATGTTATTACTCTATGTCGCTACTCCATGTCACTCCTCCATGTCGCTACACCAACTCACTCCTCCATGTCACTCATCCATGTCATTCCTCCATGTCACTCTTTTATGTCACAACTCCAATTCACTCCTCCATGTCCATCCTCCATGTCACTACTCCATATCAAACCTTTATGTCACTCCTCCATGTCACTCCTCCATGTCGCTCTAACAACTCACTCCTCCATGTCACCCCACCATTTCACTCCTCCTTGTCACTCCTCCAGATCACTCCTCCATGTCGCTACTCAAAGTCACTCCTCCATGTCACGACACCAACTCAATCCTTCTTGTCACTCCTCCATGTCACTACTTCATGTCACTCCTCCATGTCGCTACTCCATGTGACTCCTCCATGTCGCTCCACCAACTCACTCCTCCACTTCGCTCCTCCATGTTGCTCTTCCATGTCACTCCTCAATGTAACTCATCTATGTCCCTCCGCCATGTCACTACACCAACTAAATCCTTCTTGTCACTCCTCCATGTCACTCATCCATGTCACTTCTATATGTCTTCCATGTCACTCCTCCATGTCACTCCTCCACATCACTACTCTATGTCACTCCTCTATGTTACACCTCCATGTCACTCCTCCATGTCGCTACACCAACTCATTCCTCACGTCACTCCTCCATGTCGCTACTCCATGTCACTCCTCCATGTCACTCTTTTAGGTCACTCCTCCAGTTCACTTCTCCATGTCATCTCTATATGTCTTCCATGTCACTCCTCCATGTCCATCCTCCATGTCACTACTCCATGTCACTCCTCCTTGTTGCTCCTCCGTGTTGCTCCTCCATGTCACTCCTCCAAGTCACTCACCCATGTCCCTACACGATGTCACTCCACCATATCAACCCTCCTTCCTGATCAACCGTGTCACTCCTCCATGTAACTCCTACATGTAGCTACTCCATGTCACTATTCCATGTCACTCCTCCATGTCGCTCCTCCGTGTTGCTCCTCGAAGTCACTCCTCCATGTCACTCCTCCATGTCGCTACACAAACTCACTCCTCATGTCACTCCTCCATGTCACTCCTCCATGTCACTCCTCCAAGTCAGTCATCCATGTCCCTCCGCCATGTCACTCCACCATATCAATCTTCCTTGGTGATCCCCTCTGTCACTTCTCCATGTCACTCCTCCATGTCTCTCCTCCACGAAATTCCTCTATGTCACTCCTCCATGTCACTCCTCCATATCACTCATCCATATGACTTCTCAAAGTCTTCCATGTCACTTCTCCATGGCTCTCATCCTTTTCGCTCTTCCGTGTCACTCCTACACATCACTCCTCCATATAACTCCTCCTTGCTAATACATGTCTCTATTCTATGTCGCTCCTCCATGTCAATCTTCCATTTCATTCCTCCATGTCACTCCTTTATATCACTTCTCAAAGTAAATGCTCCATGTCGCTACTCCATGTGACTCCTCCATGTCACTCCTCCATGTCACTTTTCCATATCATTCCACCATGTCACTCCTTTATGTCACTCCTCCAAGTCACTCCTCCATGTCACTTCTATATGTCTTCCATGTCACTCCTCCATGTCCCTCGTTCATGTCACTCCTCCATGTCACTCCTCCATGTCGATCTTCACTGTGACTCCTACAAGTCACTTTTCCATATCAATCCTTCATGAAGCTCCTCCATATCAGTCCTCCATGTCACTTCTACATGTTTTCCATGTCACTCCTCCATGTGACTCCTCCATGTCGCTAAACCAACTCACTCGTCTTGTAACTCCTCCATGTCACTCATCTATGTCATTTATCCATGTCACTCTTCCATGTCAATCCTTTATGTCAGTCCTCCAAGTCACTTCTCCATGTGACTCCTCAATGTCGCTACTCCAACTCAATACTCCTTGTCACTCCTCCATATCACTCCTCCATTTCACTCCTACATGTCACTCCTCATTGTGACTTCTCCATGTCATTCCTCCATATCACTCCTCAAAGTCGCTACACCAACTCACTCCTCCATGTCACTTCTCCATGTCACTCCTCCATGTCAGACATCCATGTCATTCCTCATGTCACTCCTTTATCTCACTCCTCCAATTCACTCCTCCATGTTGTTCCTCCACATAACTCCTCTATGTCACTCCTCCATGTCACTCCTCCATGTCACTACTCCATATAACTCCTCCATGTCTCTCCTCCATGTCGCTCTAACAACTCACTCCTCCATGTCACTCCACCATTTCACTCCTCCATGTCACTCCTCCAGGTCACTCCTCCATGTCAATCATCTATGTCATTCCTCCATGTCACTCGTTTATGTCACTCCTCCAATTCACTCCTCCATGTCACCTCTATATGTCTTCCATGTCACTCCTCCATGTCCATCCTCCATGTCACTACTCCATGTCACTCCTCCATGTTGCTCCTCTGTGTTGCTCCTCCATGTCACTCCTCCAAGTCATTCACCCATGTCCCTCCATGATGTCACTCCACCATATAAACCCTAGTTCCTTATCAACCCTGTCACTCCTCCAATTCACTCCTCCATGTCACCTCTATATGTCTTCCATGTCACTCCTTCATGTCCCTCCTCCATGTCTCTACTCCATGTCACTTCTCCATGTCAGTCCTCCATGTCGCTACACCAACTCACTCTTCCATGTCACTCCTCCATGTTGCTCCTCCATGTTGCTCTTCCATGTCACTCCTCCATGTCACTCATCCATGTCCCTCCGCCATGTCACTCCACCATATCAATCTTCCTTGGTGATCCGCCCTGTCACTTCTCCATTTCACTCTTCCATTTCTCTCCTCCACGTCATTCCTCTATGTCACTCCTCCATGTCACTCCTCCATGTCAGTCCTCAATGTCGCTCCTCCATGCTGCTCCTCCGTGTCACTCCTCCATGTCACTCATCCATGTCCCTCCGCCATGTCACTCCACCATATCAATCTTCCTTGGTGATCCACCCTGTTACTTCTCCATGTCACTCCTCCATGTCTCTACTCCATGTCGCTCTAACAACTCACTCCTCCATGTCACTCCACCATTTCACCCCTTCATGCCACTCCTCAATGTCACTACTCCATGTCACTACACAATCTCAACCCTCCTTGTCACTTCTCCATGTCACTCATCCATTTCATTCCTCATGTCACTCCTTTATGTCAATCCTCCAATTCACTTTTCCATGTCTCTCCTCCACGTCACTCCTCTAAGTCACTCCTCCATGTCACTCCTCAATGTCACTCCTCCATGTCGCTACACAAACTCATTCCTCATGTCACTCCTCCATGTTGCTCCTCCGTGTATCTCCTCCATGTCACTCCTCCAAGTCACTCACACATGTCCCTCCACGATGTCACTTCAATATATCAACCCTCCTTCCTGATCAACCCTGTCACTTCTCCAAGTCACTCCTCCATATCCCTCCTCCATGTCACTCCTCCATGTCACTATAACTTGCTGCTCCACGTCGCTCCTCCATGTAACCCCTCTGTCACTGCTCTATGTTTCTCCTCCACAAAACTCCTCTATGTCATTCCTGCATGTCACTCCTCACTGTCACTCCTCCATGTCCAGCCTCCAAGACACTCCTCTGTTTAACTCCTCCATGTTCCTCATCCATGTCACTTCACCATGTCGCTACACCAACTAACTACTCCATATCACTCCTCAATGTCACTCCTCTATGTCACTCATCCTTGTCACTCCTCCATGTCACTACTCAGTGATGATCCACCATGTCACTGCTCCATATTGATCCTCCATGTCGATCATCTATGTTGCTCCTCCATTTCAATCCTTTATGTCACTCCTCCAATTCACTCCTCCATTTCACTCCTCCATGTCACTCCTCCAGGTCACTCCTCCATATCACTACACCAACACACTCCTCAATGTCACTCCTCCATGTAACTAATTCATGTCACTCCTCCATGTCGCTACTCCATGTGACTCCTCCAAGTCGCTCCACCAACTCACTCCTCCACATTGCTCCTCCATGTTGCTCTTCCATGTCACTCCTCCATGTAACTCATCTATGTCCCTCCGCCATGTCACTACACCAACTCAATCATTCTTGTCACTCCTCCATTTCACTCATCCATGTCACTTCTATATGTCTTCCATGTCACTCCTCCATGTTCTTCCTACATGTCACTCCTCCACATCACTCCTCTATGTCACTCCTCCATGACACACCTCCATGTCACTCCTCCATGTTGCTACACAAACTCAACACTCCTTGTAACTCTTCCATGTCACTCATCCATGTTATTCCTCCATGTCACTCCTCATGTCACTCCTCCATGTCACTCCACAATGTCACTGTTCCAAGTCACTCACCCATGTCCCTCCACGATGTCACTCCACCATATCAACCTTCCTTGGTTATCCGCCCTGTCACTTCTCCATGTCACTCTTTCATGTCTCTCCTCCAATTCACTCCTCCAAGTCACCTCTATATGTCTTCCATGTCAATCTTCCATGTCCATCCTCCATGTCACTACTCCATGTCACTCCTCCATGTCGCTCCTCCGTGTTGCTCCTCCATGTCACTTCTCCAAGTCACTCACCCATGTCCCGCCACGATGTCACTATTTCATGTCACTCCTCCATGTCGCTCCTCCGTGTTGCTCCTCCACATCAATCTTCTATGTCACTCCTCCATGTAACTCCTACATGTAGATACTCCATGTCACTACTCCATGTTACTCATCCATGTCGCTCCTCTGTGTTGCTCCTCCAAGTCATTCCTCCATGTAACTCCTACATGTAGCTATTCCATGTCACTCCTCCATGTCCCTCCTCCAGGTCACTCCTCCAGGTCTCTACTCAAAGTCACTCCTCCATGTCACTTCTCCAAGTCACTCACCCATGTCCCGCCACGATGTCACTATTTCATGTCACTCCTCCATGTCGCTCCTCCGTGTTGCTCCTCCACATCAATCTTCTATGTCACTCCTCCATGTAACTCCTACATGTAGATACTCCATGTCACTACTCCATGTTACTCATCCATGTCGCTCCTCTGTGTTGCTCCTCCATGTCATTCCTCCATTTCACTCCTTTATGTCACTCCTCCAATACACTCCTTCATGTCACCTCTATATGTCTTCCATGTCACTCCTCCATGTCCATCCTCCATGTCACTACTCCATGTCACTCCTCCATGTCGCTCCTCTGTGTTGCTCCTCTTTGTCACTCCTCCAAGTCACTCACCTATGTCCTTCCACGATGTCACTCCACCATATCAACCCTCCTTCCTGATCAACCCTGTCACTTCTCCAAGTCACTCCTCCATGTCCATCCTCCATGTCACTACTCCACATCAATCCTTTATGTCACTCCACCATTTCACTCCTCCATGTCACTCCTCCAGGTCACTCCTCCATGTCGCTATTCCATGTCAGTCCTCCATGTCTCTACACCAACTCACTCTTTCATGTTACTCCTCCATGTCGCTACTCCATGTGACTCCTCCATGTCGATCCACCAACTCCTTCCTCCATGTTACGCCTCCATGTAATTCCTCCATGTCACTCCTCTCTGTCACTCCTCCATGTCACTCCTACATGTCACTCCTCCATGTCTCTCCTCTATGTCGCTCTAACAACACACTCCTTCATGTCGCTACACCAACTCACTCTTCCATGTCACTCCTCCATGTTGCTCCTCCATGTTGCTCCTCCATGTCCATCCTCCATGTCACTCATCCATGTCCCTCCGCAATGTCACTCCACCATATCAATCTTCCTTGGTTATCCGCCCTTTCACTTCTCCATGTCACTCCTCCATGTCGCTACACAAACTCAATCCTCATATTGCTACTCTATGTCGCTACTCCATGTCACTCCTCCATGTCACTCCACCATTTCACTCCTCCATGTCACTCCTCCAGGTCACTCCTCCATGTTGCTACTCAAAGTCACTCCTCCATGTCACTACACCAACTCACTCCTCAATGTCACTCCTTCATGTTACTACTTCATGTCACTCCTCCATGTCACTCCACCATTTCACTCCTCCATGTCACTCCTACAGGTCACTCCTCCATGTCGCTACTCAAAGTCACTCCTCCATGTCACTACACCAACTCACTCCTCAATGTCACTCCTCAATGTCACTACTTCATGTCACTCCTCCATGTCGTTACACAAACTCAATCCTCCTTTACACTCTTTCATGTCACTCCTCCATATCGCTCCTCCATGTCCCTCCTCCATGTCACTCCTCCATGTCATTCCTCCAAGTAACTCCTCCATGTCCATCCTCCATGTCACGACTCCACATCAATCCTCTATGTCACTCCTCCATGTCTCTCCTCCATGTCACTCCACCATTTCACTCCTCCATGTCACTCCTCCATGTCGCTCCTCCGTGTTGCTCCTCCAAGTCATTCCCAATGTAGTTACTCCATGTCACTCCTCCATGTCGCTACACAAAGTCCTCCATGTCCATCCTCCATGTCACTACTCCACATCAATCCTCTATGTCACTCCTTCTGGTCACTCCTCCATGTCACTCCTCCATGTCACTCATCCATGTCCCTCCGCCATGTCACTCCACCCTATCAATCTTCCTTGGTGATCCGACCTGTCGCTCCTCCATGTCACTACTCCATGTCACTCCTCCATGTCGCTCTTCCGTGTTGCTCCTCCACATCAATCCTCTTTGTCACTCCTCCATGTCACTCCTCCATGTCACTCCTCCATGTCGCTATTCCATGTCAGTATTCCATGTCGCTACATCAACTCACTCTTTCATGTTACTCCTCCATGTCACTCCTCTATGTCACTCGTCCATGTCACTCCTCTATGTAACTCCTCCATGTAGCTACTCCATGTCACTCCTCCATGTCACTACACAAACTCACTCCTCATGTCACTACTCCATGTCACTCCTCCATTTCACTCCTCCAAGTCACTCATCCATGTCCCTCCGCCATGTCACTCCACCATATCAACACTCCTTCCTGATCAACCCTGTCACATCTCCAAGTCACTCCTCCATGTCCATCCTCCATGTCACTACTCCTTGTTACTATTCCATGTCAGTCCTCCATGTCGCTACATCAACTCTCTCTTCCATTTCACTCCACCACGTCACTCCTCTATGTAACTCCTCATGTCACTCCTCCATGTCACTCCTTCATGTCGCTCCTCCATTTCGCTCCTCCATGTCGCTACTCCTTGTAACTCCTCCATGTCGATCCTCCATGTCGCTCCTCTATGTAACTACTCAATGTCGATTTTCCATGTCACTCCAGAATGTCACTCCAGAATGTCACTCCAGAATGTCTCTCAACCATGTTCCTCCAGAATGTACCTCCTCATTGTCAGTCCTCCATGTCGAT
This sequence comes from Sebastes schlegelii, assembly GCA_014673565.1. Taxonomy (NCBI): domain Eukaryota; kingdom Metazoa; phylum Chordata; class Actinopteri; order Perciformes; family Sebastidae; genus Sebastes; species Sebastes schlegelii. Next base: position 31,838,393 of record CM025825.1, read on the forward strand.
CTTCTCTGTGACTCCTACAAGTTACTCCTCCATATCACTCCTCCATGAAGCTCCTCCATGTCACTCCTCCATGTCACTCTTCCTTGCTTATCAATGTCACTCCTCCATGTCACTCCTCCACGTCACTCCTCTATGTCACTCCTCCATGTCACACCTACATGTCACTCCTACATGTCGCTACTCCACTTCACTCCTCCGTGTCGCTACACCAACTCACTCCTACATGTCACTCCTCCATGTCGCTACTACATGTCACTCCTTCATGTCACTCTTCCTTGCTCCTCAATGTCACTCCTCCATGTGACTACTCTATGTCACCCCTCCATGTCACTCCTCCATGTCACTCCTCCTTCTCGCTCCTCCATGTCATTCCTCCATGTTGATCATCCATGTCACTCTTCCATGTCACTCATCCATGTTGATCCTCCATGTAGATCCTTCATTTTAATCCTCCATGTCGCTCTTCCTTGTCACTCCTCCATGTCACTACTCAATGATGATCCACCATGTAACTTCTCCAAGTATTCAATGTCATGTCTCTCGTCCATGTAGCTTCACATTGTCACTCCTCCATATCACTCCTCCGTGTCACTTCTACATGTTTTCCATGTCACTCCTCCATGTGACTCCTCCATGTTGCTAAACCAACTCAAACCTCTATGTCACTCCTCCATGTCACTACTCAATGATGATCCACCATGTAACTTCTCCAAGTCTTCAATGTCATGTCTCTTATCTGTGTAGCTCCACAATTTCACTCCTCTATATCAATCCTCCGTGTCACTTCTACATGTTTTCCATGTCACTCCTCCATGTGACTCCTCCATGTTGCTAAACCAACTCAAACCTCTATGTCACTCCTCCATGTCACTACTCAATGATGATCCACCAAGTAACTTCTCCAAGTCTTCAATGTCATGTCTCTTATCTGTGTAGCTCCACATTTTCACTCCTCTATATCAATCCTCCGTGTCACTTCTACATGTTTTCCATGAAAATTCTCAATGTCACACCTCCATGTCTCTATTCCACCTCAAACCTCTATGTCACTTCTCCATGTCACTCCTCCATGTCCCTCTGCCATGTCACTCCTCCATATCAATCCTCCTTCCTGATCAAATCTGTCACTTCTCTATGTCACTCCTCCATGTCTCTCATCCACGTCAATCCTCTATGTCACTCCTCCATGTCATTCCTCCATGACGCTATTCCATGTCACTCCTCCTTATCCCTACACCAACTCACTCCTCCATGTCACTCCTCTATGTCACTCCTCCATGTCACTCCTCCATGTCGCTCCTCCATGTCAATTCTCCATGTCACTCCTCCAAGACATTCCTCTATGTCATTCCTCCATGTCACTCCTTTATGTCACTCCTCCAAGACATTCCTCCATGTCATTCCTCCATGTCCCTCCTCCATGTCACACCTCCATGTCACTCCTCCATGTCGCTACTCCTTTTCATTCCTCCATGTTGCTACACCAACTCAATCTTCCTTGTCACTCCTCCATGTCACTCCACCATATCAATCGTTCTTGCTGATCCGCCCTATCACTTCTCCATGTCACTCCTCCATGTAACTTCTATGTCTTCCATGTCACTCCTCCATGTCGCTACACCAACTCAATCTTCCTTGTCACTCCTCCATGTCACTCCACCATATCAATCCTCCTTGCTGATCCGCCCTGTCACTTCTCCATGTCACTCCTCCATGTCACTTCTATATGTCTTCCATGTCACTCCTCCATGTCGCTCCTCCATGTTACTCCTCCATGTCACTCCTCTATTTCACTCATCCATGTCCCTCCGCCATGTCACCACCATATCAATCCTCCTTGCTGATCCGCCCTGTCGCTACTCCATGTCACTCCTCCATGTCGTTACTCCATGTCACTCCTCCATGTCGCTACACTAACTCAAACCTCCTTGTCACTCCTCCATGTCACTCCTCCATGTCACTCCTCCATGTCGATCATCCATGTCACTCCTCCATTTCGCTCCTCCATGTAGATCCTCCATGTAGATCCTTCCTATTGCTCCTCCATGTCGCTCCTCCTTGTCACTCCTCCATGTCGCTACTCCATATCACTCCTCCATGTCGCTACACTAACTCAAACCTCCTTGTCACTGCTCCATGTTGATCCTTCATGTCGATCATCTATGTTGCTGCTCCATTTCACTCCTCCATGTCTTCCATGTCGCTCCTCCATGTCGATCCTCCATGTCACTCCTCCATATCACTCAACCATATGACTTCTCAAAGTCTTCCATGTCATTTCTCCATGGCTCTCATCCGTTTCGCTCCTCCGTGTCACTCCTCCACGTCACTCCACCATATAACTCCTCCTTGCTAATACATGTCTCTATTCTATGTCGCTCCTCCATGTCAATCTTCCATTTCATTCCTCCATGTCACTCCTTTATATCACTTCTCAAAGTAAATGCTCCATGTCGCTACTCCATGTGACTCCTCCATGTTGCTCCACCAACTGACTCCTCCATGTCACTCCTCCATGTCACTCTTCCTTGCTCCTCAATGTCACTCCTCCATGTCACTACTCTATGTCACTCCTCCATGTCACTCCTCCATGTCACTCCTCCATGTTGATCATCCATGTCACTCCTCCATGTCACTCATCCATGTTGATCCTCCATGTAGATCCTTCATTTTGATCCTTCATGTCGCTCCTCCTTGTCACTCCTCCATGTCACTACTCAATGATGATCCACCATGTAACTTCTCCAAGTATTCAATGTCATGTCTCTCGTCCATGTAGCTCCACATTGTCACTCCTCCATATCACTCCTACGTGTCACTTCTACATGTTTTCCATGTCACTCCTCCATGTGACTCCTCCATGTCGCTAAACCAACTCACTCCTCTTGTCACTCCTCCATGTCACTCATCCATGTCATTTCTCCATGTCACTCTTCCATTTCACTCCTTTATGTTAGTCCTCCAAGTCACTCCTCCATGTCGCTACTCATTGTGACTCCTCCATGTCGCTCCACCAACTCACTCCTCCATGTTACTCCTCTATGTCACTCCTCCACATCACTCCTCTATGTCACTCCTCCATGTCACACCTACATGTCACTCCTACATGTCGTTACTCCACTTCACTCCTCCATGTCGCTACGCCAACTCACTTCTCATGTCACTCCTCCGTGTCGATACTCCATGTCACTCCTCCATGTAACTCTTCCATGTCGCTCCTCCATTTAATTTCTCCAAGTCTTCAATGTCATGTCTCTTATCGTTGTAGCTCCACATTGTCACTCCTCTATGTAACTCCTCCATGTCACTCCTCCATGTAGCTACTCCATTTCACTCCTCCATGTAACTCTTCTATGTCGCTCCTCCATGTAACTTCTCCAAGTCTTCAATGTCAAGTCTCTTATCTGTGTAGCTCCACATTGTCACTCCTCTATTTCAATCCTCCGTGTCACTTCAACATGTTTTCCATGAAAATTCTCAATGTCACACCTCCATGTCTCTATTCCACCTCAAACCTCTATGTCACTTCTCCATGTCACTCCTCCATGTCCCTCTGCCATGTCACTCCTCCATATCAATCCTCCTTCCTGATCAAATCTGTCACTTCTCTATGTCACTCCTCCATGTCTCTCATCCACGTCAATCCTCTATGTCACTCCTCCATGTCATTCCTCCATGACGCTATTCCATGTCACTCCTCCTTATCCCTACACCAACTCACTCCTCCATGTCACTCCTCTATGTCACTCCTCCATGTCACTCCTCCATGTCGCTCCTCCATGTCAATTCTCCATGTCACTCCTCCAAGACATTCCTCTATGTCATTCCTCCATGTCACTCCTTTATGTCACTCCTCCAAGACATTCCTCCATGTCATTCCTCCATGTCCCTCCTCCATGTCACACCTCCATGTCACTCCTCCATGTCGCTACTCCTTTTCATTCCTCCATGTTGCTACACCAACTCAATCTTCCTTGTCACTCCTCCATGTCACTCCACCATATCAATCGTTCTTGCTGATCCGCCCTATCACTTCTCCATGTCACTCCTCCATGTAACTTCTATGTCTTCCATGTCACTCCTCCATGTCGCTACACCAACTCAATCTTCCGTGTCACTCCTCCATGTCACTCCACCATATCAATCCTCCTTGCTGATCCGCCCTGTCACTTCTCCATGTCACTCCTCCATGTCACTTCTATATGTCTTCCATGTCACTCCTCCATGTCGCTCCTCCATGTTGCTCCTCAATGTCACTCCTCCATTTCACTCATCCATGTCCCTCCGCCATGTCACCACCATATCAATCCTCCTTGCTGATCCGCCCTGTCGCTACTCCATGTCACTCCTCCATGTCGTTACTCCATGTCACTCCTCCATGTCGCTACACTAACTCAAACCTCCTTGTCACTCCTCCATGTCACTCCTCCATGTCACTCCTCCATGTCGATCATCCATGTCACTCCTCCATTTCGCTCCTCCATGTAGATCCTCCATGTAGATCCTTCCTATTGCTCCTCCATGTCGCTCCTCCTTGTCACTCCTCCATGTCGCTACTCCATATCACTCCTCCATGTCGCTACACTAACTCAAACCTCCTTGTCACTGCTCCATGTTGATCCTTCATGTCGATCATCTATGTTGCTGCTCCATTTCACTCCTCCATGTCTTCCATGTCGCTCCTCCATGTCGATCCTCCATGTCACTCCTCCATATCACTCAACTATATGACTTCTCAAAGTCTTCCATGTCATTTCTCCATGGCTCTCATCCGTTTCGCTCCTCCGTGTCACTACTCCACGTCACTCCACCATATAACTCCTCCTTGCTAATACATGTCTCTATTCTATGTCGCTCCTCCATGTCAATCTTCCATTTCATTCCTCCATGTCACTCCTTTATATCACTTCTCAAAGTAAATGCTCCATGTCGCTACTCCATGTGACTCCTCCATGTTGCTCCACCAACTGACTCCTCCATGTCACTCCTCCATGTCACTCTTCCTTGCTCCTCAATGTCACTCCTCCATGTCACTACTCTATGTCACTCCTCCATGTCACTCCTCCATGTCACTCCTCCATGTTGATCATCCATGTCACTCCTCCATGTCACTCATCCATGTTGATCCTCCATGTAGATCCTTCATTTTGATCCTTCATGTCGCTCCTCCTTGTCACTCCTCCATGTCACTACTCAATGATGATCCACCATGTAACTTCTCCAAGTATTCAATGTCATGTCTCTCGTCCATGTAGCTCCACATTGTCACTCCTCCATATCACTCCTACGTGTCACTTCTACATGTTTTCCATGTCACTCCTCCATGTGACTCCTCCATGTCGCTAAACCAACTCACTCCTCTTGTCACTCCTCCATGTCACTCATCCATGTCATTTCTCCATGTCACTCTTCCATTTCACTCCTTTATGTCAGTCCTCCAAGTCACTCCTCCATGTCGCTACTCATTGTGACTCCTCCATGTCGCTCCACCAACTCACTCCTCCATGTTACTCCTCTATGTCACTCCTCCACATCACTCCTCTATGTCACTCCTCCATGTCACACCTACATGTCACTCCTACATGTCGTTACTCCACTTCACTCCTCCATGTCGCTACGCCAACTCACTTCTCATGTCACTCCTCCGTGTCGATACTCCATGTCACTCCTCCATGTAACTCTTCCATGTCGCTCCTCCATTTAATTTCTCCAAGTCTTCAATGTCATGTCTCTTATCGTTGTAGCTCCACATTGTCACTCCTCTATGTAACTCCTCCATGTCACTCCTCCATGTAGCTACTCCATTTCACTCCTCCATGTAACTCTTCTATGTCGCTCCTCCATGTAACTTCTCCAAGTCTTCAATGTCAAGTCTCTTATCTGTGTAGCTCCATATTGTCACTCCTCCATGTCACTCCTCCATGTCCCTCTGCCATGTCACTCCAGCATATCAATCCTCCTTCCTGATAAACCCTGTAACTTCTCTATGTCACTCCGCCATGTCTCTCATCCACGTCAATCCTCTATTTCACTCCTCCATGTCACTCCTCCATGACGCTATTCCATGTCACTCCTCCTTATCCCTACACCTACTCACTCCTCCATGTAACTCTTCCATGTCGCTCATCCATGTAACTTCTCCAAGTCTTCAATGTCAAGTCTCTCATCTGTGTAGCTCCACATTGTCACTCCTCCGTATAACTCCTCCGTGTCACTTCTACATGTTTTCCATGCCACTTCTCCATTTCACACCTCCATGTCTCTATTCCACATCAATCCTCTATGTCACTCCTCTATGTCACTCCTCCATGTCACTCCTCCATGTCGCTCCTCCATGTCACTCCTCCATGTCACTCCTCCAAGACATTCCTCCATGTCATTCCTCCATGTCACTCCTTTATGTCACTCCTCCAAGACATTCCTCCATGTCATTCCTCCATGTCCCTCCTCCATGTCACACCTCCATGTCACTCCTCCATTTCGCTACTCCTTTTCATTCCTCCATGTCGCTACACCAACTCAATCTTCCTTGTCACTCCTCCATGTCACTCCACCATATCAATCGTCCTTGCTTATCCGCCCTATCACTTCTCCATGTCACTCCTCCATGTCACTTCTATGTCTTCCATGTCACTCCTCCATGTCGCTAAACCAAATCAATCTTCCTTGTCACTCCTCCATGTCGCTCCTCCATGTCACTCCTCCATGTCACTCCTCCAAGACATTCCTCCATGTCATTCCTCCATGTCACTCCTGTATGTCACACCTCCAAGACATTCCTCCATGTCACTCCTCCATGTCACTCATCCATGTCACTCCCCCATGTCACTTTTCCAAGTCACTCACCCATGTCCCTCCACAATGTCACTCCACCATATCAATCTTCCTTAGTGATCCGCCCTGTCAATTATCCATGTCACTCTTCAATGTCATTCCTCCATGTCACTCCTCATGTCACTCCTCCATGTCACTCCTCCATGTCACTGTTCAAAGTCACTCACCCATGTCCCTCCACGATGTCACTCCACCATATCAACCATCCTTGGTTATCCGCCCTGTCACTTCTCCATGTCACTCTTTCATGTCTCTCCTCCACGTCACTCCTTCATGTCACTCCTCCATGTCACTCCTCCATGTTTCTCCTCCATGTTACTCTAACAACTCACTCCTCCATGTCACTCCACCATTTCACTCCTCCATGTCACTCCTCCAGGTCACTCCTCCATGTCGCTACTCAAAGTCACTCCTCCATGTTACTACACCAACTCACTCCTCAGGGTCACTCCTCCATGTCACTACTTCATGTCACTCCTCCATGTCGCTACACAAACTCAATCATACTATACATTCTTTCATGTCACTCCTCCATATCACTCCTCCATGTCAATCCTCCATGTCACTCCTCCATGTCACTCCTTTATGTCACTCCTCCAAGTTACTCCTAAATGTCGCTACTCCATGTGACTACTCCATGTTGCTCCACCAACTCACTCCTCCATGTTAATCCTCCATTATGCTCCTCCAATTCACTCCTCCAAGTCACCTCTATATGTCTTCCATGTCACTCCTCCATGTCCATCCTCCATGTCACTACACCATGTCACTCCTCCATGTCGCTCACCCATGTCCTTCCAAGATGTCACTACTTCATGTCACTCCTCCATGTCGCTCCTCCGTGTTGATCCTCCACATCAATCCTCTATGTCACTCCTCCATGTAACGCCTACATGTAGCTACTCCATGTCACTACTCCATGTCACTCCTCCATGTCGCTCCTCCGTGTTGCTCCTCCAAGTCACTCCTCCATGTAACTCCTACATTTAGCTACTCCATGTCACTCCTCCATGTCACTCCTCCAGGTCACTCCTCCAGGTCGCTACTCAAAGTCACTCATCCATGTAACTACACCAACTCACTCCTCAATGTCACTCCTCCATGTCACTCATCCATGTCATTCCTCCATGTCACTCCTTTATGTCACTCCTCCAATTACTCCTACATGTCTCTCCTCCATGTCACTCATCCATGTCCCTCCGCCATGTCACTCCACCCTATCAATCTTCCTTGGTGATCCGACCTGTCACTTCTCCATGTCACAACACAAATTCAACCCTCCTTGTCACCCCTCCATGTCACTCATCCATGTCACTCCTCCATGTCACTCCTCCAATTCACTCACCATGTCACCTCTATATGTCTTCCATATCACTCCTCCATGTCCATCCTCCATGTCACTACTCCATGTCACTCCTCTGTGTTGCTCCTCCATGTCACTTCTCCAAGTCACTCACCCATGTCCCTCAACGATGTCACTCCACCATATCAACTCTCTTTCCTAATCAACCCTGTCATTTCTCCAAGTCACTCCTTCATGTCCATCCTCCATGTCACTACTACACATCAATCTTCTATGTCACTCCTCCATGTTACTCCTCCATGTCACTCCTCCATGTCGCTATTCCATGTTACTCCTCCATGTCGCTCCACCAACTCCTTCCTCCATGTTACACCTCCATGTCACTCCTCCATGTCAATCCTTTATGTCACTCCTCCAAGTTACTCCTCCATGCCACTCCACCATTTCACTCCTCCATGTCACACCTCCAGGTAACTCCTCCATGTCGGTACTCAAAGTCACTCCTCCATGTCGCTACACCAAGTCATTCCTCATGTCACTCCTCCATGTCACTACTTCATGTCATTCCTCCATGTCCCTCCTCCGTGTTGCTCCTCCTTGTCACTCCTCCAAGTCACTCACCCATGTCCCTACACGATGTCACTCCACCATATCAACCCTCCTTCCTGATCAACCCTGTCACTTCTCCAAGTCACTCCTCCATGTCCCTCCTCCATGTCACTACTCCATGTCACTCCTCCATGTCGCTCCTCCGTGTTGCTCCTCCACATCAATCCTCTATGTAACTCCTCCATGTTGCTCCTCCAAGTCACTCCTCCATGTAACTCCTACATGTAGCTACTCCATTACACTACTCCATGTCACTCCTCCATGTCGCTCCTCCGTGTTGCTCCTCCAAGTCACTCCTCCATGTAACTCCTCCATGTAGCTACTCCATGTCACTCCTCCATGTCGCTACCCAAACTCACTCCTCATGTCACTCCTCCATGTCACTCCTCCATGTCACTCCTCCAAGTCACTCATCCATGTCATTCCTCCATGTCACTCCTTTATGTCATAACTCCAATTCACTCCTCCATGTCCATCCTCCATGTCACTACTCCATATCAAACCTTTATGTCACTCCTCCATGTCACTCCTCCATGTCGCTCTAACAACTCACTCCTCCATGTCACCCCATCATTTCACTCCTCCATGTCACTCCTCCAGGTCACTCCTCCATGTCCCTACTCAAAGTCACTCCTCCATGTCATGACACCAACTCAATCCTTATTGTCACTCCTCCATGTCACTACTTCATGTCACTCCTCCATGTCGCTACTCCATGTGACTCCTCCATGTTGCTCCAACAACTCACTCCTCCACTTCGCTCCTCCATATTGCTCTTCCATGTCACTCCTCCATGTAACTCATCTATGTCACTCTGCCATGTCACTACACCAACTAAATCCTTTTTGTTACTCCTCCATGTCACTCATCCATGTCACTTCTATATGTCTTCCATGTCACTCCTCCATGTTCCTCCTCCATGTCACTCCTCCACATCACTACTCTATGTCACTCCTCCATGTTACACCTCCATGTCACTCCTCCATGTCGCTACACCAACTCATTCCTCATGTCACTCCTCCATGTCGCTACTCCATGTCACTCCTCCATGTCACTCCTCCAGTTCACTCCTCCATGTCATCTCTATATGTCTTCCATGTCACTCCTCCATGTCCATCCTCCATGTCACTACTCCATGTCACTCCTCCATGTTGCTCCTCCGTGTTGCTCCTCCATGTCACTCCTCCATGTCTCTTCTCCACAAAATTCCTCTATGTCACTCCACCATGTCACTCCACCATATCAACCCTCCTTCCTGATCAACCGTGTCACTCCTCCATGTAACTCCTACATGTAGCTACTCCATGTCACTACTCCATGTCACTCCTCCATGTCGCTCCTCCGTGTTGCTCCTCGAAGTCACTCCTCCATGTAACTCCTCCATGTAGCTACTCCATGTCACTCCTCCATGTCGCTACACAAACTCACTCCTCATGTCACTCCTCCATGTCACTCCTCCAAGTCACTCATCCATGTCCCTCCGCCATGTCACTCCACCATATCAATCTTCCTTGGTGATCCTCCCTGTCACTTCTCCATGTCACTCCTCCATGTCTCTCCTTCACGAAATTCCTCTATGTCACTCCTCCATGTCATTCCTCCATATCACTCCTCCATGTCACTCCTCCATGTTGATATTCCATGTTACTCCTCCATGTCGTTCCACCAACTCCTTCCTCCATGTTACTCCTCCATGTCACTCCTCCATGTCAATCCTTTATGTCACTCCTCCAAGTTACTCCTCCATGCCACTCCACCATTTCACTCCTCCATGTCACACCTCCAGGTCACTCCTCCATGGTGGTACTCAAAGTCACTCCTCCATGTTGCTACACCAACTCATTCCTCATGTCACTCCTCCATGTCACTACTTCATGTCACTCCTCCATGTCGCTCCTCCGTGTTGCTCCTCCTTGTCACTCCTCCAAGTCACTCCTCCATGTCCCTCCTCCATGTCACTCCTCCGTGTTGCTCCTCCACATCAATCCTCTATGTAACTCCTCCATGTTGCTCCTCCAAGTCACTCCTCCATGTAATTCCTACATGTAGCTACTCCATTACACTACTCCATGTCACTCCTCCATGTCGCTCCTCCGTGTTGCTCCTCCAAGTCACTCCTCCATGTAACTCCTCCATGTAGCTACTCCATGTCACTCCTCCATGTCACTCCTCCAGGTCACTCCTCCAAGTCGCTACTCAAAGTCACTCCTCCATGTCACTACACCAACTCACTCGTCTATGTCACTCCTCCATGTCACTCCTACATGTCACTCCTCCATGTCTCTCCTATATATTGCTCTAACAACTCACTCCTCCATGTCACTCTTCCATGTCACTCCACCATTTCACTCCTCCATGTCACTCCTCCAGGTCACTCCTCCATGTCGCTACACCAACTTACTCCTCAATGTCACTCCTTCATGTCACTCCTCCATTTCTCTCCGCCATGTCGCTATAACAACTTACTCCTCCATGTCACTCCTCCAGGTCACTCCTCCAAGTCACTACTCAAAGTCACTCAACCATGTCACTACACCAACTCACTCCTCAATGTCACTCCTCAATGTCACTACTTCATGTCATTCTTCCATGTCGATACTCAAACTTAACCCTCCTTTACACTCTTTCATGTCACTCCTCCATATCGCTCCTCCATGTCCCTCCTCCATGTCACTCCTCCATGTCATTCCTCCATGTCGCTACTCTATATCACTCCTCCATGTCACTCCTCCATGTCACTCCTCCATGTCGCTACACAAACTCACTCCTCATGTTATTACTCTATGTCGCTACTCCATGTCACTCCTCCATGTAGCTACACCAACTCACTCCTCAATGTCACTCCTCCATGTCATTACTTCTTGTCACTCCTCCATGTCACTCATCCATGTCATTCCTCCATGTCACTCCTTTATGTCACAACTCCAATTCACTCCTCCATGTCCATCCTCCATGTCACTACTCCATATCAAACCTTTATGTCACTCCTCCATGTCGCTCTAACAACTCACTCCTCCATGTCACCCCACCATTTCACTCCTCCATGTCACTCCTCCAGGTCACTCCTCCATGTCCCTACTCAAAGTCACTCCTCCATGTCACGACACCAACTCAATCCTTCTTGTCACTCCTCCATGTCACTACTTCATGTCACTCCTCCACGTCGCTACTCCATGTGACTCCTCCATGTTGCTCCAACAACTCACTCCTCCACTTCGCTCCTCCATGTTGCTCTTCCATGTCACTCCTCCATGTTACACCTCCATGTCACTCCTCCATGTAGCTACACCAACTCATTCCTCATGTCACTCCTCCATGTCGCTACTCCATGTCACTCCTCCATGTCACTCCTCCAGTTCACTCCTCCATGTCATCTCTATATGTCTTCCATGTCACTCCTCCATGTCCATCCTCCATGTCACTACTCCATGTCACTCCTCCATGTTGCTCCTCCGTGTTGCTCCTCCATGTCACTCCTCCATGTCTCTTCTCCACAAAATTCCTCTATGTCACTCATCCATGTCACTCCACCATATCAACCCTCCTTCCTGATCAACCGTGTCACTCCTCCATGTAACTCCTACATGTAGCTACTCCATGTCACTACTCCATGTCACTCCTCCATGTCGCTCCTCCGTGTTGCTCCTCGAAGTCACTCCTCCATGTAACTCCTCCATGTAGCTACTCCATGTCACTCCTCCATGTCGCTACACAAACTCACTCCTCATGTCACTCCTCCATGTCACTCCTCCAAGTCACTCATCCATGTCCCTCCGCCATGTCACTCCACCATATCAATCTTCCTTGGTGATTCTCCCTGTCACTTCTCCATGTCACTCCTCCATGTCTCTCCTTCACGAAATTCCTCTATGTCACTCCTCCATGTCATTCCTCCATATCACTCCTCCATGTCACTCCTCCATGTCGATATTCCATGTTACTCCTCCATGTCGTTCCACCAACTCCTTCCTCCATGTTACTCCTCCATGTCACTCCTCCATGTCAATCCTTTATGTCACTCCTCCAAGTTACTCCTCAATGCCACTCCACCATTTCACTCCTCCATGTCACACCTCCAGGTCACTCCTCCATGTCGGTACTCAAAGTCACTCCTCCATGTTGCTACACCAACTCATTCCTCATGTCACTCCTCCATGTCACTACTTCATGTCACTCCTCCATGTCGCTCCTCCGTGTTGCTCCTCCTTGTCACTCCTCCAAGTCACTCCTCCATGTCCCTCCTCCATGTCACTCCTCCGTGTTGCTCCTCCACATCAATCCTCTATGTAACTCCTCCATGTTGCTCCTCCAAGTCACTCCTCCATGTAATTCCTACATGTAGCTACTCCATTACACTACTCCATGTCACTCCTCCATGTCGCTCCTCCGTGTTGCTCCTCCAAGTCACTCCTCCATGTAACTCCTCCATGTAGCTACTCCATGTCACTCCTCCATGTCACTCCTCCAGGTCACTCCTCCAAGTCGCTACTCAAAGTCACTCCTCCATGTCACTACACCAACTCACTCGTCTATGTCACTCCTCCATGTCACTCCTACATGTCACTCCTCCATGTCTCTCCTCTATATCGCTCTAACAACTCACTCCTCCATGTCACTCTTCCATGTCACTCCACCATTTCACTCCTCCATGTCACTCCTCCAGGTCACTCCTCCATGTCGCTACACCAACTTACTCCTCAATGTCACTCCTTCATGTCACTCCTCCATTTCTCTCCGCCATGTCGCTATAACAACTTACTCCTCCATGTCACTCCTCCAGGTCACTCCTCCAAGTCACTACTCAAAGTCACTCAACCATGTCACTACACCAACTCACTCCTCAATGTCACTCCTCAATGTCACTACTTCATGTCATTCTTCCATGTCGCTACTCAAACTTAACCCTCCTTTACACTCTTTCATGTCACTCCTCCATATCGCTCCTCCATGTCCCTCCTCCATGTCACTCCTCCATGTCATTCCTCCATGTCGCTACTCTATATCACTCCTCCATGTCACTCCTCCATGTCACTCCTCCATGTCGCTACACAAACTCACTCCTCATGTTATTACTCTTTGTCGCTACTCCATGTCACTCCTCCATGTCGCTACACCAACTCACTCCTCAATGTCACTCCTCCATGTCATTACTTCTTGTCACTCCTCCATGTCACTCATCCATGTCATTCCTCCATGTCACTCCTTTATGTCACAACTCCAATTCACTCCTCCATGTCCATCCTCCATGTCACTACTCCATATCAAACCTTTATGTCACTCCTCCATGTCGCTCTAACAACTCACTCCTCCATGTCACCCCACCATTTCACTCCTCCATGTCACTCCTCCAGGTCACTCCTCCATGTCCCTACTCAAAGTCACTCCTCCATGTCACGACACCAACTCAATCCTTCTTGTCACTCCTCCATGTCACTACTTCATGTCACTCCTCCACGTCGCTACTCCATGTGACTCCTCCATGTTGCTCCAACAACTCACTCCTCCACTTCGCTCCTCCATGTTGCTCTTCCATGTCACTCCTCCATGTAACTCATCTATGTCACTTGTATATGTCTTCCATGTCACTCCTCCATGTTCCTCCTCCATGTCACTCCTCCACATCACTACTCTATGTCACTCCTACATGTTACACCTCCATGTCACTCCTCCATGTCGCTACACCAACTCATTCCTCATGTCACTCCTCCATGTCGCTACTCCATGTCACTCCTCCATGTCACTCCTCCAGTTCACTCCTCCATGTCATCTCTATATGTCTTCCATGTCACTCCTCCATGTCCATCCTCCATGTCACTACTCCACTTCACTCCTCCATGTTGCTCCTCCGTGTTGCTCCTCCATGTCACTCCTACATGTCTCTTCTCCACAAAATTCCTCTATGTCACTCCTCCATGTCACTCCTACATGTCACTCCTCCATGTCTCTCATCTATATCGCTCTAACAACTCACTCCTCCATGTCACTCCACCATATCAACCCTCCTTCCTGATCAACCGTGTCACTCCTCCATGTAACTCCTACATGTAGCTACTCCATGTCACTCCTCCATGTCGCTGCACAAACTCACTCCTCATGTCACTCCTCCATGTCACTCCTCCATGTCTCTCCTTCACGAAATTCCTCTATGTCACTCCTCCATGTCACTCCTCCATATCACTCATCCATATGACTTCTCAAAGTCTTCCATGTCACCTCTCCATGGCTCTCATCCGTTTCGCTCCTCCGTCTCACTCCTACACGTCACTCCTCCATATAACTCCTCCTTACTAATACATGTCTCTATTCTATGTCGCTCCTCCATGTCAATCTTCCATTTCATTCCTCCATGTCAATCCTTTATATCACTTCTCAAAGTAAATGCTCCATGTCGCTACTCCATGTGACTCCTCCATGTCGCTCCACCAACTGACTCCTCCATGTCACTCCTCCATGTCACTTTTCAATGTCATTTCTTCATGTCACTCCTTTATGTCACTCCTCCAAGTCACTCCTCCATGTCACTTCTATATGTCTTCCATGTCACTCCTCCATGTCCCTCCTTCATTTCACTCCTCCATGTCACTCCTCCATGTCGATCTTCTCTGTGACTCCTACAAGTCACTTTTCCATATCACTCCTTCATGAAGCTCCTCCATGTCACGCCTGCATGTCACTCTTCCTTGCTCCTCCATGTTGCTCCTCCACATCACTCCTCTATGTCACTCCTCCATGTCACTCCTCCATGTTGATCATTCATGTTACTCCTCCAAGTCACTCATCCATGTTGATCCTCCATGTAGATCCTTCATTTTGATCCTCCATGTCGCTCCTCTTTGTCACTCCTCCATGTCACTACTCAATGATGATCCACCATGTAACTTCTCCAAGTATTCAATGTCATGTCTCTCGTCCATGTAGCTCCACATTGTCACTCCTCCAAATCACTCCTCCATGTCACTTCTACATGTTTTCCATGTCACTCCTCCATGTGACTCCTCCATGTCGCTAAACCAACTCAATCCTCATGTCACTCCTCCATGTCACTCATCAATGTCATTTCTCCATGTCACTCTTCCATGTCAATCCTTTATGTCAGTCCTCCAAGTCACTTCTCCATGTCACTCCTCCATGTCGCTACTCCAACTCAATACTCCTTGTCACTCCTCCATATCACTCCTCCATTTCACTCCTCCATGTCACTCCTCATTGTGACTTCTCCATGTCACTCCTCCATATCACTCCTCAATGTCGCTACACCAACTCACTCCTCCATGTCACTTCTCCATGTCACTCCTCCATGTCAGACATCCATGTCATTCCTCATGTCACTCCTTTTTGTCACTCCTCCAATTCACTCCTCCATGTTGCTACTCCACATAACTCCTCTATGTCACTCCTCCATGTCACTCCTCCATGTCACTACTCCATATAACTCCTCCATGTCTCTCCTCCATGTCGCTCTAACAACTCACTCCTCCATGTCACTCCACCATTTCACTCCTCCATGTCACTCCTCCAGGTCACTTCTCCATGTCACTCATCCATGTCATTCCTCCATGTCACTCGTTTATGTCACTCCTCCTATTCACTCCTCCATGTCACCTCTATATGTCTTCCATGTCACTCCTCCATGTCCATCCTCCATGTCACTACTCCATGTCACTCCTCCATGTTGCTCCTCCGTGTTGCTCATCCATGTCACTCCTACAAGTCATTCACCCATGTCCCTCCATGATGTCACTATACCATATAAACCCTAGTTCCTTATCAACCCTGTCACTCCTCCAATTCACTCCTCCATGTCACCTCTATATGTCTTCCATGTCACTCCTTCATGTCCCTCCTCCATGTCTCTACTCCATGTCACTTCTCCATGTCAGTCCTCCTTGTCGCTACACCAACTCACTCTTCCATGTCATTCCTCCATGTTGCTCCTCCATGTTGCTCTTCCATGTCACTCCTCCATGTCACTCATCCATGTCCCTCCGCCATGTCACTCCACCATATCAATCTCCCTTGGTGATCCGCCCTGTCACTTCTCCATGTCACTCTTCCATGTCTCTCCTCCACGTCATTCCTCTATGTCACTCCTCCATGTCACTCCTCCATGTCAGTCCTCAATGTCGCTCCTCCATGCTGCTCCTCCGTGTCACTCCTCCATGTCACTCATCCATGTCCCTCCGCCATGTCACTCCACCATATCAATCTTCCTTGGTTTTCCACCCTGTTACTTCTCCATGTCACTCCTCCATGTCTCTACTCCATGTCGCTCTAACAACTCACTCCTCCATGTCACTCCACCATTTCACCCCTTCATGTCACTCCTCAATGTCACTACTCCATGTCACTACACAATCTCAACCCTCCTTGTCACTTCTCCACGTCACTCCTCTAAGTCACTCCTCCATGTCACTCCTCCATGTCACTCATCCATGTCACTACACCAACTCACTCCTCAATGTCACTCCTCCATGTCACTACTTCATGTCACTCCTCCATGTCGCTACACAAACTCAATTCTCCTTTACACTCTTTCATGTCAATCCTCCATATCGCTCCTCCATGTCACTAATCCATGTATTTCCTCCATGTCGCTACTCTGTGTCACTTCTCCAAGTCACTCCTCCATGTCCATCCTCCATGTCACGACTCCACATCAATCCTCTATGTCACTCCTCCATGTCACTCCACCATGTCTCTCCTCCTTGTCACTCCATCATTTCACTCCTCCATGTCACTCCTCGATGTCGCTCCTCCGTGTTGCTCCTCCAAGTCACTTCTCCATGTAGTTACTCCATGTCACTCATCCATGTCGCTACACAAACTCCTCCATGTCCATCCTCCATGTCACTACTCCACATCAATCCTCTATGTCACTCCTTCTTGTCACTCCTCCATGTCACTCCTCCATGTCACTCATCCATGTCCCTCCGCCATGTCACTCCACTCTATCAATCTTCCTTGGTGATCCGACCTGTCACTACTCCATGTGACTACTCCATGTCACTCCTCCATGTCGCTCCTCCGTGTTGCTCCTCCTCATCAATCCTCTTTGTCACTCCTCCATGTCACTCCTCCATGTCTCTCCTCTATGTCGCTATTCCATGTCAGTACTCCATGTCGCTACATCAACTCACTCTTTCATGTTACTCCTCCATGTCACTCCTCTATGTCACTCGTCCATGTCATTCCTCCATGTAACTCCTCCATGTAGCTACTCCATGTCACTCATTCATGTCACTACACAAACTCACTCCTCATGTCACTACTCCATGTCACTCCTCCATTTCACTCCTCCAAGTCACTCATCCATGTCCCTCCGCCATATCACTCCACCATATCAACCCTCCTTCCTGATCAACCCTGTCACATCTCCAAGTCACTCCTCCATGTCCCTCCTCCATGTCACTTCTCCTTGTTGCTATTCCATGTCAGTCCTCCATGTCACTACACCAACTCACTCTTCCATGTCACTCCTCCATGTCGCTCCTCCATGTTGCTCCTCCATGTTCATCCTCCATGTCACTCCTCGATGTATTTCCTCCATGTCGCTACTCTGTGTCACTTCTCTAAGTCACTCCTCCATGTCCATCCTCCATGTCACTACTCCACATCAATCCTCTATGTCACTCCTCCATGTCACTCCTCCATGTCTCTCCTCCATGTCACTCCACCATTTCACTCCTCCATGTCACTACTCCATGTCACTCCTCCATGTCGCTCCTCCGTGTTGCTCCTCCAAGTCACTTCTCCATGTAGTTACTCCATGTCACTCCTCCATGTCGCTACACAAACTCCTCCATGTCCATCCTCCATGTCACTACTCCACATCAATCCTCTATGTCACTCCTCCATGTCACTCCTCCATGTCACTCCTCCATGTCCCTCCTCCATGTCACTACTCCTTGTCACTATTCCATGTCAGTCCTCCATGTCGCTACACCAACTCACTCTTCCATGTCACTCCTCCATGTCACTCCTCCATGTTGCTCCTCCATGTCCATCCTCCATGTCATTCCTCCATGTATTTCCTCCATGTCGCTACTCTGTGTCACTTCTTCAAGTCACTCCTCCATGTCCATCCTCCATGTCACTACTTCACATCAATTCTCTATGTCACTCCTCCATGTCACTCCTCCATGTATCTCCTCCATGTCACTCCACCATTTCACTCCTCCATGTCACTACTCCATGTCACTCCTCCATGTCGCTCCTCCGTGTTGCTCCTCCAAGTCACTTCTCCATGTAGTTACTACATGTCACTCCTCCATGTCGCTACACAAACTCCTCCATGTCCATCCTCCATGTCACTACTCCACATCAAACCTCTATTTCACTCCTCCATGTCACTCCTCCATGTCACTCATCCATGTCCCTCCGCCATGTCACTCCACCCTATCAATCTTCCTTGGTGATCCGACCTGTCGCTCCTCCATGTCACTACTCCATGTTGCTACACAAACTCACTCCTCATGTTATTACTCTATGTCGCTACTCCATGTCACTCCTCCATGTCGCTACACCAACTCACTCCTCAATGTCACTCCTCCATGTCATTACTTCTTGTCACTCCTCCATGTCACTCATCCATGTCATTCCTCCATGTCACTCTTTTATGTCACAACTCCAATTCACTCCTCCATGTCCATCCTCCATGTCACTACTCCATATCAAACCTTTATGTCTCTCCTCCATGTCACTCCTCCATGTCGCTCTAACAACTCACCCCTCCATGTCACCCCACCATTTCACTCCTCCATGTCACTCCTCCAGGTCACTCCTCCATGTCGCTACTCAAAGTCACTCCTCCATGTCACGACACCAACTCAATCCTTCTTGTCACTCCTCCATGTCACTACTTCATGTCACTCCTCCATGTCACTACTCCATGTGACTCCTCCATCTTGCTCCACCAACTCACTCCTCCACTTCGCTCCTCCATGTTGCTCTTCCATGTCACTCCTCCATGTAACTCATCTATGTCCCTCCACCATGTCACTACACCAACTAAATCCTTCTTGTCACTCCTCCATGTCACTCATCCATGTCACTTCTATATGTCTTCCATGTCACTCCTCCATGTTCCTCCTCCATGTCACTCCTCCACATCACTACTCTATGTCACTCCTCCATGTTACACCTCCATGTCACTCCTCCATGTCGCTACACCAACTCATTCCTCATGGCACTCCTCCATGTCGCAACTCCATGTCACTCCTCCATGTCACTCGTTTATGTCACTCTTCCAGTTCACTCCTCCATGTCATCTCTATATGTCTTCCATTTCACTCCTCCATGTCCATCCTCCATGTCACTACTCCATGTCACTCCTCCATGTTGCTCCTCCGTGTTGCTCCTCCATGTCACTCCTCCAAGTCACTCAACCATATCCCTACACGATGTCACTCCACCATATCAACCCTCCTTCCTGATCAACCGTGTCACTCCTCCACATAACTCCTCTATGTCACTCCTCCATGTCACTCCTCCATGTCACTACTCCATATAACTCCTCCATGTCTCTCCTCCATGTCGCTCTAACAACTCACTCCTCCATGTCACTCCACCATTTCACTCCTCCATGTCACTCCTCCAGGTCACTCCTCCATGTCACTCATCTATGTCATTCCTCCATGTCACTCGTTTATGTCACTCCTTCAATTCACTCCTCCATGTCACCTCTATATGTCTTCCATGTCACTCCTCCATGTCTATCCTCCATGTCACTACTCCATGTCACTCCTCCATGTTGCTCCTCCGTGTTGCTCCTCCATGTCACTCCTCCAAGTCATTCACCCATGTCCCTCCATGATGTCACTCCACCATATAAACCCTAGTTCCTTATCAACCCTGTCACTCCTCCAATTCACTTCTCCATGTCACCTCTATATGTCTTCCATGTCACTCCTTCATGTCCCTCCTCCATGTCTCTACTCCATGTCACTTCTCCATGTCAGTCCTCCATGTCGATACACCAACTCACTCTTCCATGTCACTCCTCCATGTTGCTCCTCCATGTTGCTCTTCCATGTCACTCCTCCATGTCACTCATCCATGTCCCTCCGCCATGTCACTCCACCATATCAAACTTCCTTGGTGATCCACCCTGTCACTTCTCCATGTCACTCTTCCATGTCTCTCCTCCACGTCATTCCTCTATGTCACTCCTCCATGTCACTCCTCCATGTCAGTCCTCAATGTCACTCCTCCAGGTCACTCATCCATTCCATTCCTCATGTCACTCCTCTATGTAACTCCTCATTTCACTCCTCCATTTCGCTACACAAACTCAACCCTCCTTGTCACTCCTCCATGTCACTCATACATGTCATTCCTCATGTCACTCCTTTATGTCACTCCTCCAATTCACTCTTCCATGTCTCTCCTCCACATCACTCCTCCATGTCACTCATCCATGTCTCTACTCCATGTCGCTCTAACAACTCACTCCTCCATGTCACTCCACCATTTCACCCCTTCATGTCCATCCTCTATGTCACTACTCCATGTCACTCCTCCATGTAACTCCTACATATAGCTACTCCATGTCACTACTCCATGTCACTCCTCCATGTCGCTCCTCCGTGATGCTCCTCCAAGTCACTCATCCATGTCACTCATCCATGTCATTCCTCCATGTCACTCCTTTATGTCACTCCTCCAATTCACTCTTCCATGTAACTCCTCCATGTCACTCATCCACGTCCCTCTGCCATGTCACTCCACCCTATCAATCTTCCTTGGTGATCCGACCTGTGACTTCTCCATGTCACTCTTCCATGTCATTCCTCCATGTCACTCCTTTATGTCACTCCTCCAATTCACTCCTCCATGTCACCTCTATATGTCTTCCATGTCACTCCTCCATGTCCATCCTCCATGTCACTACTCCATGTCACTCCTCCATGTCACTCCTCCTTGTCGATATTCCATGTCAGTCCTCCATGTCACTCCTCCATGTCACTCTTCCATGTCGCTACTCTATGTCACTCCTCCATGTCGCTACACCAACTCCATCCTCCTTTTCACTCGTCCATGTCGCTCCTCCATGTTGCTCCTCCATGTCACTCCTCCATGTGTCTCCTCCATGTCGCTATAACAACTCACTTCTCCATGTCACTCCACCATTTCACTCCTCCATGTCACTCCTCCAGTTCACTCCTCCATGTCGCTACTAAAAGTCACTCCTCCATGTCACTACACCAACTCACTCCTCAATGTCACTCCTCCATGTCACTACTTCATGTCACTACTCCATGTCGCTACTCCATATGACTCCTCCATGTCGCTCCACCAACTCACTCCTCCACGTCGCTCCTCCATGTTGCTCTTCCATGTCACTCCTCCATGTAACTCATCTATGTCCCTCCGCCATGTCACTACACCAACTCAATTCTTTTTGTCACTCCTCCATGTCACTCATCCATGTCACTTCTATATGTCTTCCATGTCACTGTCCCTCCTCCATGTCGCTACACCAACTCACTCCTCCATGTCACTCCTCCATATCGCTAATCCATGTCATTCCTCCTTGTCACTCTTCCATGTCGCTCCTCCATGTCTATCCTTTATGTCACTCCTCCAAGTTACTCCTCCATGTAACTTCTAAATGTCTTCCATGTCACTCCTCCATGTTCCTCCTCCATGTCACTCCTCCACATCACTCCTCTATGTCACTCCTCCATGTCGCTACACCAACTCAACCCTCCTTGTAACTCCTTCATGTCAGTCTTCTATGTCACTCCTCCAGGTCACTCCTCCATGTCACTACACCAACACACTCCTCAATGTCACTCCTCCATGTCACTACTTCATGTCACTCCTCCATGTCGCTACTCCATGTGACTCCTCCAAGTCGCTTCACCAACTCACTCCTCCACGTTGCTCCTCCATGTTGCTCTTCCATGTCACTCCTCCATGTAACTCATCTATGTCCCTCCGCCATGTCACTACACCAACTCAATCATTCTTGTCACTCCTCCATGTCACTCATCCATGTCACTTCTATATGTCTTCCATGTCACTCCTCCATTGTTCTTCCTACATGTCACTCCTCCACATCACTCCTCTATGTCACTCCTCCATGACACACCTCCATGTCACTCATCCATGTTGCTACACAAACTCAACCCTCCTTGTAACTCTTCCATGTCACTCATCCATGTTATTCCTCCATGTCACTCCTCATTTTACTCCTCCATGTCACTCCTCCATGTCACTGTTCCAAGTCACTCACCCATGTCCCTCCACGATGTCACTCCACCATATCAACCTTCCTTGGTTATCCGCCCTGTCACTTCTCCATGTCACTCTTTCATGTCTCTCCTCCACGTCACTCCTCTATGTCACTCCTCCATGTCACTCCTCCATGTCTCTCCTCCATGTTGCTCTAACAACTCACTCCTCCATGTCACTCCACCATTTCACTCCTCCATATCACTCCTCCAAGTCTCTCCTCCATGTCGCTACTCAAAGTCACTCCTCCATGTTACTACACCAACTCACTCCTCAGGATCACTCCTCCATGTCACTACTTCATGTCACTCCTCCATGTCGCTACACAAACTCAATCATACTATACACTCTTTCATGTCACTCCGCCATATCACTCCTCCATGTCAATCCTCCATGTCACTCCTCCATGTCACTCCTTTATGTCACTCCTCCAAGTTACTCCTAAATGTCGCTACTCCATGTTACTCCTCCATGTTGCTCCACCAACTCACTCCTCCATGTTGCTCCTCCATGTTGCTCCTCCAATTCACTCCTCCAAGTCACCTCTATATGTCTTCCATGTCAATCTTCCATGTCCATCCTCCATGTCACTACTCCATGTCACTCCTCCATGTCGCTCCTCCTTGTTGCTCCTCCATGTCACTTCTCCAAGTCACTCACCCATGTCCCTCCACGATGTCACTACTTCATGTCACTCCTCCATGTCGCTCCTCCGTGTTGCTCCTCCACATCAATCCTCTATGTCACTCCTCCATGTAACTCCTACATGTAGATACTCCATGTCAAAACTCCATGTCACTCCTCCATGTCGCTCCTCCGTGTTGCTCCTCCAAGTCACTCCTCCATGTAACTCCTACATGTAGCTACTCCATGTCACTCCTCCATGTCCCTCCTCCAGGTCACTCCTCCAGGTCGCTACTCAAAGTCACTCCTCCATGTAACTACACCAATTCACTCCTCAATGTCACTCCTCCATGTCACTACTTCATGCCACTCCTCCATGTCGCTACACAAACTCAACCCTCCTTGTCACTCCTCTATGTCACTCATCCATGTCATTCCTCCATGTCACTCCTTTATGTCACTCCTCCAATTCACTCCTCCATGTCACTCCTCCATGTCACTCATCCATGTCCCTCCGCCATGTCACTCCACCATATCAATCTTCCTTGATGATCCGCCCTGTCACTTCTCCATGTCACTCTTCCATGTCTCTCCTCCACGTCATACCTCTATATCATTCCTCCATGTCACTCCTCCATGTCGCTACACAAACTCAACCCTCCTTGTCACTCCTCTATGTCACTCATCCATGTCATTCCACCATTTCACTCCTCCATGTCACTCCTCCAGGTCACTCCTCCATGTCACTACACCAACTCACTCCTCAATGTCACTCATCCATGTCACTACTTCATGTCACTCCTCCATGTCGCTACTCCATGTGACTCCTCCAAGTCGCTCCACCAACTCACTCCTCCACGTTGATCCTCCATGTTGCTCTTCCATGTCACTCCTCCATGTCACTCCTCCATGTCACTCCTTTATGTCACTCCTCCAAGTTACTCCTAAATGTCGCTACTCCATGTGACTCCTCCATGTTGCTCCACCAACTCACTCCTCCATGTTGCTCCTCCAATTCACTCCTCCAAGTCACCTCTATATGTCTTCCATGTCACTCCTCCATGTCCATCCTCCATGTCACTACTCTCTGTCACTCCTCCATGTCGCTCCTCCGTGTTGCTCCTCCATGTCACTTCTCCAAATCACTCACCCATGTCCCTCCACGATGTCACTACTTCATGTCACTCCTCCATGTCGCTATTCCATGTCAGTCCTCCATGTCTCTACACCAACTCACTCTTTCATGTTACTCCTCCATTTCGCTACTCCATGTTACTCCTCCATGTCGCTCCACCAACTCCTTCCTCCATGTTACGCCTCCATGTAATTCCTCCATGTCACTCCTCTCTGTCACTCCTCCATGTCACTCCTACATGTCACTCCTCCATGTCTCTCCTCTATGTCGCTCTAACAACACACTCCTTCATGTCGCTACACCAACTCACTCTTCCATGTCACTCTTCCATGTCGCTCCTCCATGTTGCTCCTCCATGTCCATCCTCCATGTCACTCATCCATGTCCCTCCGCAATGTCACTCCACCATATCAATCTTCCTTGGTGATCCGCCCTGTCACTTCTCCATGTCACTCCTCCATGTCGCTACACAAACTCAATCCTCATATTGCTATTCTATGTCGCTACTCCATGTCACTCCTCCATGTCACTCCACCATTTCACTCCTCCATGTCACTCCTCCAGGTTACTCCTACATGTCGCTATTCCATGTCAGTCCTCCATGTCTCTACACCAACTCACTCTTTCATGTTACTCCACCATGTTGTTACTCCATGTGACTCCTCCATGTCGCTCCACCAACTCCTTCCTCCATGTTACGCCTCCATGTAATTCCTCCATGTCACTCCTCTATGTAACTCCTCCATGTAGCTACTCCATGTCACTCCTCCATGTCACTACACAAACTCAATCTTCATGTCACTACTCCATGTCACTCCTCAAATTCACTCCTCCAAGTCACTCATCCATGTCCCTCCGCTTTGTCACTCCACCATATCAACCCTCCTTCCTGATCAACCCTGTCACATCTCCAAGTCACTCCTCCATGTCCCTCCTCCATGTCACTACTCCTTGTAGTCCTCCATGTCGCTACTCTGTGTCATTTCTCTAAGTCACTCCTCCATGTCCATCCTCCATTTCACTACTCCACATCAATCCTCTATGTCACTCCTCCATGTAACTCCTCCATGTCTCTCCTCCATGTCACTCCACCATTTCACTCCTCCATGTCGCTCCTCCGTGTTGCTCCTCCAAGTCACTTCTCCATGTAGTTACTCCATGTCACTCCTCCATGTCGCTACACAAACTCCTCCATGTCCATCCTCCATGTCACTACTGCACATCAATCCTCTATGTCACTCCTCCATGTCACTCCTCCATGTCACTCCTCCATTTCACTCATCCATGTCCCTCCGCCATGTCACTCCACCCTATCAATCTTCCTTGGTGATCCGACCTGTCGCTTCTCCATGTCACTACTCCATGTCACTCCTCCATGTCGCTCCTCCGTGTTGCTCCTCCACATCAATCCTCTTTGTCACTCCTCCATGTCACTCCTCCATGTCACTCCTCCATGTCGCTATTCCATGTCAGTACTCCATGTCGCTACATCAACTCACTCTTTCATGTTACTCCTCAATGTCACTCCTATATGTCACTCGTCCATGTCACTCCTCAATGTAACTCCTCCATTTAGCTACTCCATGTCACTCCTCCATGTCACTACACAAACTCACTCCTCATGTCACTACTCCATGTCACTCCTCCATGTCCCTCCTCCATGTCACTACTCCTTGTCGCTATTCCATGTCAGTCCTCCATGTCGCTACACCAACTCACTCTTCCATGTCACTCCTCCATGTCGCTCCTCCATGTTGCTCCTCCATGTCCATCCTCCATGTCACTCATCAATGTCACTCATCCATGTCCCTCCGCCATGTCACTCCACCATATAAATCTTCCTTTGTGATTTTCCCTGTCACTCCCCTATGTCACTTCTCCATGTCGCTCTAACAACTCACTCCTCCATGTCATTCATCCATGTCATTACTCCATGTCACTCCTTTATGTCACTCCTCCAATACACTCCTCCTTGTCACCTCTATAAGTCTTCCATGTCACTCCTCCATGTCCATCCTCCATGTCACTACTCCATATCACTCCTCCATTTCGCTCCTCCGTGTTGCTCCTCCTTGTCACTCCTCCAAGTCACTCACCCATGTCCTTCCACGATGTCACTCCACCATATAAACCCTCCTTCTTGATCAACCCTGTCACTCCTCCAAGTCACTCACCCATGTCACTACTCCATGTCACTCCCCCATGTCGCACCTTTTGTGTTGCTCCTCCTTGTCACTCCTCCAAGTCACTCACCCATGTCCCTCCATGATGTCACTACTCCACATCAATCCTCTATATCACTCCTCCATGTTGCTCCTCCAAGTCACTCCTCTATGTAACTCCTACATGTAGCTACTCCATGTCACTACTCCTTGTCACTCCTCCATGTCGCTCATCCTTGTTGCTCCTCCAAGTCACTCCTCCATATCACTCCTCCATGTCGCTACACAAACTCACTCCTCAAGTCAGTCCTCCATGTCACTCCTCCATGTCACTCCTCCAAGTCACTCACCCATGTCCCTCCGCGATGTCACTCCACCATCTCAACCCTCCTTGGTTAACCGCCCTGTCACTTCTCCATGTCACTCTTCCATGTCTCTCCTCCACATCACTCCTCTATGTCACTCCTCCATGTCTCTCCTCCATGTCGCTCTAACAACTCACTCCTCCATGTCACTCTACCATTTCACTCCTCCATGTCACTCCTCTAGGTCACTCCTCCATGTCACTCATCCATGTCATTCCTCCATGTCACTCGTTTATGTCACTCCTCCAATTCACTCCTCCATATCACCTCTATATGTCTTCCATGTCACTTCTCCATGTCCATCCTCTATGTCACTACTCCATGTCACTCCTCCATGTCACTCCTCCAAGTCACTCCTCCATGTCACTAATCCATGTCATTCCTCCATGTCACTCCTTTATATCACTCCTCCAATTCACTCCTCCATGTAACTCCTCCATGTCACTCATCCACGTCCCTCTGCCATGTCACTCTACCCTATCAATCTTCCTTGGTGATCCGACCTGTCACTTATCCATGTCACTCTTCCATGTCTCTCCTCCACGTCACTCCTCTATGTCACTCCTCCATGTCACTCCTCCATGTCTCTCCTCCATGTTGCTCTAACAACTCACTCCTCCATGTCACTCCACCATTTCAATCATCCATGTCACTCCTCCAGCTCACTCATCCATGTAGCTACTCCATGGCACTCCTCCGTGTCGCTACTACATGTCATTCCTCCATATCACTCCTCCATGTCACTCTTCCATGTCGCTCATCCTTGTCAATACTCCATGTCGCTATACCAACTCATTACTCAATGTCACTTCTCCATGTCACTCCTCCATGTCACTACTTCATAAGACTCCTCCATGTCACTTCTATATGTCTTCCATGTAACTCCTCCATGTTACTCCTCCATTTCACTCCTACAAGTCTCTCCTCCATTTTGCTCCTCTATGTCACTTCTCCATGTCACTCCTCCATATCACTCATCCATATGACTTCTCAAAGTCTTCCATGTCACTTCTCCATGTCTCTCATCCGTTTCCCTCCTCCGTGTCACTCCTCCACGTCACTCCTCCATATAACTCCTCCTTGCTAATACATGTCTCTATTCTATGTCGCTCCTCCATGTCAATCTTCCATTTCATTCCTCCATGTCACTCCTTTATATCACTTCTCAAAGTAAATGCTCCATGTCGCTACTCCATGTGACTCCTCCATGTCGCTCCACCAACTGACTCCTCCATGTCACTCCTCCATGTCACTTTTCCATGTCATTTCACCATGTCACTCCTTTATGTCACTCCTCCAAGTCACACCTCCATGTCACTTCTATATGTCTTCCATGTCACTCCTCCATGTCCCTCCTTCATGTCACTCCTCCATGTCACTCCTCCATGTCGATCTTCTCTGTGACTCCTACAAGTCACTTTTCCATATCACTCCTTCATGAAGCTCCTCCATGTCACTCCTCAATGTCACTCATCCTTGCTCCTCAATGTCACTCCTCCATGTCACTACTCTATGTCACCCCTCCATGTCACTCCTCCATGTCACTCCTCCTTCTCGCTCCTCCATGTCATTCCTCTATGTTGATCATCCATGTCACTCTTCCATGTCACTCATCCATGTTGATCATCCATGTAGATCCTTCATTTTGATCCTCCATGTCGCTCCTCCTTGTCACTCCTCCATGTCACTACTCAAAGATGATCCACCATGTAACTTCTCCAAGTATTCAATGTCATGTCTCTCGTCCATGTAGCTTCACATTGTCACTCCTCCATATCACTCCTCCGTGTCACTTCTACATGTTTTCCATGTCACTCCTCCATGTGACTCCTCCATGTTGCTAAACCAACTCAAACCTCTATGTCACTCCTCCATGTCACTACTCAATGATGATCCACCATGTAACTTCTCCAAGTCTTCAATGTCATGTCTCTTATCTGTGTAGCTCCACATTTTCACTCCTCTATATCAATCCTCCGTGTCACTTCTACATGTTTTCCATGAAAATTCTCCATGTCACACCTCCATGTCTCTATTCCACCTCAAACCTCTCTGTCACTCCTCCATGTCACTCCTCCATGTCCCTCTGCCATGTCACTCCACCATATCAATCCTCCTTCCTGATCAACCCTGTCACTTCTCTATGTCACTCCTCCATGTCTCTCATCCACGTCAATCCTCTATGTCACTCCTCCATGTCATTCCTCCATGACGCTATTCCATGTCACTCCTCCTTATCCCTACACCAACTCACTCCTCCATGTCACTCTTCCATGTCGCTCCTCCATGTAATTTCTACAAGTCTTCAATGTCAAGTCTCTCATCTGTGTAGCTCCACATTGTCACTCCTCCATATCACTCCTCCGTGTCACTTCTACATGTTTTCCATGCCACTTCTCCATGTCACACCTCCATGTCTCTCATCCACATCAATCCTCTATGTCACTCCTCCATGTCACTCCTCTATGTCACTACTCCATGTCACTCCTCCATGTCGCTCCTCCATGTCAATCCTCCATGTCACTTCTCCAAGACATTCCTCTATGTCATTCCTCCATGTCACTCCTTTATGTCACTCCTCCAAGACATTCCTCCATGTCATTCCTCCATGTCCCTCCTCCCTGTCACACCTCCATGTCACTCCTCCATGTCGCTACTCCTTTTCATTCCTCCATGTCGCTACACCAACTCAATCTTCCTTGTCACTCCTCCATGTCACTCCACCATGTCAATCGTTCTTCCTGATCTGCCCTATCACTTCTCCATGTCACTCCTCCATGTAACTTCTATGTCTTCCATGTCACTCCTCCATGTCGCTACACCAACTCAATCTTCCTTGTCACTCCTCCATGTCACTCCACCATATCAATCCTCCTTGCTGATCCGCCCTGTCACTTCTCCATGTCACTCCTCCATGTCACTTCTATATGTCTTCCATGTCACTCCTCCATGTCGCTCCTCCATGTTGCTCCTCCATGTCACTCCTCCATTTCACTCATCCATGTCCTTCCACCATGTCACCACCATATCAATCCTCCTTGCTGATCCGCCCTGTCGCTACTCCATGTCACTCCTCCATGTCACTCCTCCATGTCGATCATCCATGTCACTCCTCCATTTCGCTCCTCCATGTAGATCCTCCATGTAGATCCTTCCTATTGCTCCTCCATGTCGCTCCTCCTTGTCACTCCTCCATGTCGCTACTCCATGTCACTCCTCCATGTCACTACACTAACTCAAACCTCCTTGTCACTGCTCCATGTTGATCCTCCATGTCGATCATCTATGTTGCTGCTCCATTTCACTCCTCCATGTCTTCCATGTCGCTCCTCCATGTAACTCCTCCATGTCAATCCTTCATGTCACCCCTCAAAGTCATTCCACCATGTTACTCCTCCATGTCACTCGTCCATGTCGATCCTCCATTTCAATCCTCCATGTTGCTCCACCATGTCACGCCTCCATGTCTTACATGTCACTCCCCCATGTACATCCTCCATGCAGCTCCTCCATGAAGATCCTTCATGTTATTCCTATATGTCAACCCTCCATATCTCTCATCAATGTCCCTCCAAAATGTCGCTCCAAAATGTCAATCCTCAATGTCACTCCTCCATGTCGACACATGTCGACACATGTCGATCCTCCATGTCGCTCCTTCTTGCTGAACCAATATCTATCCGCCATGTAACTCCTCCATGTCACTCCAGAATGTCGCTCCTCCATGTTACTTCAGAATGTCACTCCTCCATTTAGATCCTCCATGTTACTCCAACATGTTTATCTTCCATGTCGCTCCACCATGTCCCTCCAGAATGTATCACCTCGTTGTCAGTCCTCCATGTCGCTCTGCAATGTTGCTCCTTCCTGTAGCTCCTCCATGTTGCTCTTCCATGTTGCTCCTCCATGTCACTCCTCGATGTCACTCTTCAATATCACTCCTCTGTCATTCCCCCATATTGATCTTCCATGTCACTCGTCCATGTAACTGCTCAATGTCACTCCTCCATGTCGCTCCTCCACATCACTCCTCTATGCCACTCCTCCATGTCGATCCTCCATGTAACACCTCCATGTCAGTCCTGAATGTCACTCCTACATATCACACCACCATGTTACTCCTCCATGTAACTCCTGTATGTCACTCTTCCTTGCTCCTCAATGTCACTTCTCCATTTCACTCCTCTATGTCACTCCGCCATGTCGCTCCTCCATGTCACTCCTCCATGTCGTTCCCTTACATCACTCCTCTATGTCACTCCTCCATGTTGAGCCTCCATGTCGCCCTTCAATGTCACTCCTCAATATAACTCATATATGTTGAGCCACCGTGTTGCTCCTCCATGTCACTCCTCCATGTCACTCATCCATGTCACTTCTATATGTCACTCCTCCATGTCACTCCTCTATGTCACTCGTCCATGTCACTCCTCCATGTAACTCCTCCATGTAGCTACTCCATGTCACTCCTCCATGTCGCTACACAAACTCACTCCTCATGTCACTCCTCCATGTCACTCCTCCATTTCACTCCTCCAAATCACTCATCCATGTCCCTCCGCCATGTCACTCCACCATATCAATCTTCCTTGGTGATCCGACCTGTCACTTCTCCATGTCACAACACCAACTCAACCCTCCTTGTCACTCCTCCATGTCACTCATCCATGTCAAGCCTCCATGTCACTCCTTTATGTCACTCCTCCAATTCACTCACCATGTCACCTCTATATGTCTTCCATGTTACTCCTCCATGTCCATCCTCCATGTCACTACTCCATGTCACTCCTCTGTGTTGCTCCTCCATGTCACTTCTCCAAGTCACTCACCCATGTCCCTCCACGATGTCACTCCACCATATCAACTCTTTCCTGATCAACCCTGTCACTTCTCCAAGTCACTCCTCCATGTCCCTCCTCCATGTCACTACTCCATGTTACTCCTCCATGTTGCTCCTCCGTGTTGCTCCTCCACATCAATTCTCTATGTCACTCCTCCATGTGACTCCTCCATGTCGCTATTCCATGTCTGTCCTCCATGTCGCTACACCAACTCACTCTTCCATGATACTCCTCCATGTCGCTACTCCATGTGACTCCTCCATGTCAATACACCAACTCAAACCTCTTTATCATCCTCCATGTCGCTACACCAACTCACTCTTCCAATTCACTTCTCCATGTCGCTTCTCCATGTCACTCCTCCATATCAATACACCAACTAAAACCTCTTTGTCCATCCTCCATGTCACTCCTCCATGTCGCTACTCTATGTGACTCCTCCATGTCGCTCCACCAACTCCTTCCTCCATGTTACTCCTCCATGTCACTCCTCCATGTCAATCCTTTATGTCACTTCTCCAAGCTCCAAGTTACTCCTCCATGTCGCTCCTCCATGTTGCTCCTCCATGTCACTCCTCCATGTCACTCATCCATGTCACTCCTCCATTTCACTCCTCCAAGTCACTCATCCATGTCCCTCCGCCATGTCACTCCAACATATCAACCCTCCTTCCTGATCAACCCTGTCACATCTCCAAGTCACTCCTCCATGTCCCTCCTCCATGTCACTACTCCTTGTCGCTATTCCATGTCAGTCCTCCATGTCGCTACACCAACTCACTCTTCCATGTCACTCCTCCATGTCGCTCTTCCATGTTGCTCCTCCATGTCACTCCTCCATGTCACTCATCCATGTCCCTCCGCCATGTCACTCCACCATATCAATCTTCCTTGGTGATCCGCCCTGTCACTTCTCCATGTCTCTCCTCCATGTCGCTCTAACAACTCACTCCTCCATGTCACTCCACCATTTCACTCCTCCATGTCACTCCTCCATGTCACTCCTCCAGGTCGCTACTCAAAGTCACTCCTCCATGTCGCTCCACCAACTCACTCCTCCACGTTGATCCTCCATGTTGCTCTTCCATGTCACTCCTCCATGTAACTCTACTATGTCCCTCTGCCATGTCACTACACCAACTCAATCCTTCTTGTCACTCCTCCATGTCACTACTCCATGTCACTCCTCCATGTCACTCCTCCAGGTCGCTACTCAAAGTCACTCCTCCATGTAACTACACCAACTCACTCCTCAATGTCACTCCTCCATGTTCTTCCTACATGTCACTCCTCCACATCACTCCTCTATGTCAATCCTCCATGTCTCTACTCCATGTCACTCCTCCATGTCGCTACAACCAACTCAACCCTCCTTGTAACTCCTCATGTCACTCCTCCATGTCACTCCTCCATGTCACTGTTCCAAGTCACTCACCCATGTCCCTCCACGATGTCACTCCACCATATCAACCCTCCTTGGTTATCCGCCCTATCACTTCTCCATGTCACTCTTTCATGTCTCTCCTCCACGTCACTCCTCCATGTAACTCCTCCATGTCACTCCTCCATGTCTCTCCTCCATGTTGCTCTAACAACTCACTCCTCCATGTCACTCCACCATTTCACTCCTCCATATCACTCCTCCAGGTCACTCCTCCATGTCGCTACTCAAAGTCACTCCTCCATGTTACTACACCAACTCACTCCTCAGGGTCACTCCTACACGTCACTACTTCATGTCACTCCTCCATGTCGCTACACAAACTCAATCATACTATACATTCTTTCATGTCACTCCTCCATATCACTCCTCCATGTTACTCCTTTATGTCACTCCTCCAAGTTACTCCTAAATGTCGCTACTCCATGTGACTCCTCCATGTTGCTCCACCAACTCACTCCTCCAAGTCACCTCTATATGTCTTCCATGTCACTCCTCCATGTCGCTCCCCCGTGTTGCTACTCCATGTCACTTCTCCAAGTCACTCACCCATGTCCCTCCACGATGTCACTACTTCATGTCACTCCTCCATGTCGCTCCTCCGTGTTGCTCCTCCACATCAATCCTCTATGTCACTCCTCCATGTAACGCCTACATGTAGCTACTCCATGTCACTACTCCATGTCACTCCTCCATGTCGCTCCTCCGTGTTGCTCCTCCAAGTCACTCCTCCATGTAACTCCTAAATTTAGCTACTCCATGTCACTCCTCCATGTCACTCCTCCAGGTCACTCCTCCAGGTCGCTACTCAAAGTCACTCATCCATGTAACTACACCAACTCACTCCTCAATGTCACTCCTCCATGTCACTACTTCATGTCACTCCTCCATGTCGCTACACAAACTCAACCCTCCTGGTCACTCCTCTATGTCACTCATCCATGTCATTCCTCCATGTCACTCCTTTATGTCACTCCTCCAATTACTCCTCCATGTCACTCCTCCATGTCACTCATCCATGTCCCTCCGCCATGTCACTCCACCCTATCAATCTTCCTTGGTGATCCGACCTGTCACTTCTCCATGTCACAACACAAACTCAACCCTCCATGTCACTCCTCCATGTCACTCATCCATGTCACTCCTCCATGTCACTCCTTTATGTCACTCCTCCAATTCACTCACCATGTCACCTCTATATGTCTTCCATGTCACTCCTCCATGTCCATCCTCCATGTCACTACTCCATGTCACTCCTCTGTGTTGCTCTTCCATGTCACTCCTCCATGTCGCTATTCCATGTTACTCCTCCATGTCGTTCCACCAACTCCTTCCTCCATGTTACTCCTCCATGTCACTCCTCCATGTCAATCCTTTATGTCACTCCTCCAAGTTACTCCTCCATGCCACTCCACCATTTCACTCCTCCATGTCATACCTCCAGGTCACTCCTCCATGTCGGTACTCAAAGTCACTCCTCCATGACGCTACACCAACTCATTCCTCATGTCACTCCTCCATGTCACTACTTCATGTCACTCCTCCATGTCGCTCCTCCGTGTTGCTCCTCCTTGTCACTCCTCCAAGTCACTCACCCATGTCCCTACACGATGTCACTCCACCATATCAAACCTCCTTCCTGATCAACCCTGTCACTTCTCCAAGTCACTCCTCCATGTCACTCCTCCATGTCACTCCTCCGTGTTGCTCCTCCACATCAACCCTCTATGTAACTCCTCCATGTTGCTCCTCCATTACACTACTCCATGTCACTCCTGCATGTCGCTCCTCCGTGTTGCTCCTCCAAGTCACTCCTCCATGTAACTCCTCCATGTGTCTACTCCATGTCACTCCTCCATGTCGCTACCCAAACTCACTCCTCATGTCACTCCTCCATGTCACTCCTCCATGTCAATCCTCCAAGTCACTCATCCATGTCCCTCCGCCATGTCACTCCACCATATCAATCTTCCTTGGTGTTCCGCCCTGTCACTTCTCCATGTCACTCCTCCATGTCTCTCCTCCACGAAATTCCTCTATGTCACTCCTCCATGTCACTCCTACATGTCACTCCTCCATGTCTCTCCTCTATATCGCTCTAACAACTCACTCCTCCATGTCACTCCTCCATGTCACTCCACCATTTCACTCCTCCATGTCACTCCTCCAGGTCACTCCTCCATGTCGCTACACCAACTTACTCCTCAATGTCACTCCTTCATGTCACTCCTCCATCTCTCTCCTCCATGTCGCTATAACAACTCACTCCTCCATGTCACTCCTCCAGGTCACTCCTCCAAGTCGCTACTCAAAGTCACTCATCCATGTCACTACACCAACTCACTCATCTATGTCACTCCTCCATGTCACTCCTACATGTCACTCCTCCATGTCTCTCCTCTATATCGCTCTAACAACTCACTCCTCCATTTCACTTCTCCATGTCACTCCAGCATTTCACTCCTCAATGTCACTCCTCAATGTCACTACTTCATGTCACTCCTCTATGTCGCTACTCAAACTCAACCATCCTTTACACTCTTTCATGTCACTCCTCCAAATCGCTCCTCCATGTCCCTCCTCCATGTCACTCCTCCATGTCATTCCTCCATGTCACTCCTCCATGTATCTCCTCCTTCCTGATCAACCGTGTCACTCCTCCATGTAACTCCTACATGTAGTTACTCCATGTCACTACTCCATGTCACTCCTCCATGTCGCTCCTCCGTGTTGCTCCTCGAAGTCACTCCTCCATGTAACTCCTCCATGTAGCTACTCCATGTCACTCCTCCATGTCGCTACACAAACTCACTCCTCAGGTCACTCCTCCATGTCACTCCTCCAAGTCACTCATCCATGTCCCTCCGCCATGTCACTCCACCATATCAATCTTCCTTGGTGATCCCCCTGTCACTTCTCCATGTCACTCTTCCATGTCTCTCCTCCACAAAATTCCTCTATGTCACTCCTCCATGTCACTCCTACATGTCACTCCTCCATGTCTCTCATCTATATCGCTCTAACAACTCACTCCTCCATGTCACTCCTCCATGTCACTACTCCATTTCACTCCTCCATGTCGCTCCCCCGTGTTGCTACTCCATGTCACTTCTCCAAGTCACTCACCCATGTCCCTCCACGATGTCACTACTTCATGTCACTCCTCCATGTCGCTCCTCCGTGTTGCTCCTCCACATCAATCCTCTATGTCACTCCTCCATGTAACGCCTACATGTAGCTACTCCATGTCACTACTACATGTCACTCCTCCATGTCGCTCCTCCGTGTTGCTCCTCCAAGTCACTCCTCCATGTAACTCCTAAATTTAGCTACTCCATGTCACTCCTCCATGTCACTCCTCCAGGTCACTCCTCCAGGTCGCTACTCAAAGTCACTCATCCATGTAACTACACCAACTCACTCCTCAATGTCACTTCTCCATGTCACTACTTCATGTCACTCCTCCATGTCGCTACACAAACTCAACCCTCCTGGTCACTCCTCTATGTCACTCATCCATGTCATTCCTCCATGTCACTCCTTTATGTCACTCCTCCAATTACTCCTCTATATCACTCATCCATGTCCCTCCGCCATGTCACTCCACCCTATCAATCTTCCTTGGTGATCCGACCTGTCACTTCTCCATGTCACAACACAAACTCAACCCTCCTTGTCACTCCTCCTTGTCACTCATCCATGTCACTCCTCCATGTCACTCCTCCATGTCGCTATTCCATGTTACTCCTCCATGTCGTTCCACCAACTCCTTCTTACATGTTACTCCTCCATGTCACTCCTCCATGTCAAACCTTTATGTCACTCCTCCAAGTTACTCCTCCATGCCACTCCACCATTTCACTCCTCCATGTCACACCTCCAGGTCACTCCTCCATGTCGGTACTCAAAGTCACTCCTTCATGTTGCTACACCAACTCATTCCTCATGTCACTCCTCCATGTCACTACTTCAAGTCACTCCTCCATGTCGCTCCTCCGTGTTGCTCCTCCTTGTCACTCCTCCAAGTCACTCCTTCATGTCCCTCCTCCATGTCACTACTCCATGTCACTCCTCCATGTCACTCCTCCATGTTGCTCCTCCACATCAATCCTCTATGTAACTCCTCCATGTTGCTCCTCCAAGTCACTCCTCCATGTAACTCCTACATGTAGCTACTCCATTACACTACTCCATGTCACTCCTCCATGTCGCTCCTCCGTGTTGCTCCTCCAAGTCACTCCTCCATGTAACTCCTCCATGTAGCTACTCCATGTCACTCCTTCATATCACTCCTCCAGGTCACTCCTCCATGTCACTCCTCCAGGTCACTCCTCCATGTCGCTACACCAACTTACTCCTCAATGTCACTCCTTCATGTCACTCCTCCATTTCTCTCCTCCATGTCGCTATAACAACTTACTCCTCCATGTCACTCCTCCAGGTAACTCCTCCAAGTCGCTACTCAAAGTCACTCAACCATGTCACTACACCAACTCACTCCTCAATGTCACTCCTCAATGTCACTACTTCATGTCACTCCTCCATGTCGCTACTCAAACTTAACCCTCCTTTACAATCTTTCATGTCACTCCTCCATATCGCTCCTCCATGTCGCTACTCTATATCACTCCTCCATGTCACTCCTCCATATCACTCCTCCATGTCGCTACACAAACTCACTCCTCATGTTATTATTCTATGTCGCTACTCCATGTCACTCCTCCATGTCGCTACACCAACTCACTCCTCAATGTCACTCCTCCATGTCATTACTTCTTGTCACTCCTCCATGTCACTCATCCATGTCATTCCTCCATGTTACTCCTTTATGTCACAACTCCAATTCACTCCTCCATGTCCATCCTCCATGTCACTACTCCATATCAAACCTTTATGTCACTCCTCCATGTCACTCCTCCATGTCGCTCTAACCACTCACTCCTCCATGTCACCCCACCATTTCACTCCTCCATGTCACTCCTCCAGGTCACTCCTCCATGTCCCTACTCAAAGTCACTCCTCCATGTCACGACACCAACTCAATCCTTCTTGTCACTCCTCCATGTCGCTACTCCATGTGACTCCTCCATGTCGCTCCACCAACTCACTCCTCCACTTCGCTCCTCCATGTTGCTCTTCCATGTCACTCCTCCATGTAATTCATCTATGTCCCTCTGCCATGTCACTACACCAACGAAATCCTTCTTGTCACTCCTCCATGTCACTCATCCATGTCACTTCTATATGTCTTCCATGTCACTCCTCCATGTTCCTCCTCCATGTCACTCCTCCACATCACTACTCTATGTCACTCCTCCATGTTACACCTCCATGTCACTCCTCCATGTCGCTACACCAACTCATTCCTCATGTCACTCCTCCATGTCGCTACTTCCATGTCACTCCTCCATGTCACTCGTTTATGTCACTCCTCCAGTTCACTCCTCCATGTCATCTCTATATGACTTCCATGTCACTCCTCCATGTCCATCCTCCATGTCACTACTCCATGTCACTCCTCCATGTTGCTCCTCCGTGTTGCTCCTCCATGTCACTCCTCCATGTCTCTCCTCCACAAAAGTCCTCTATGTCACTCCTCCATGTCAGTCCTCCATATCACTCATTCATATGACTTCTCAAAGTCTTCCATGTCACTTCTCCATGGCTCTCATCCGTTTCGCTCCTCCGTGTCACTCCTACACGTCACTCCTCCATATAACTCCTCTTTGCTAATACATGTCTCTATTCTATGTCGCTCCTCCATGTCAATCTTCCATTTCATTCCTCCATGTCACTCGTTTATATCACTTCTCAAAGTAAATGCTCCATGTCGCTACTCCATGTGACTCCTCCATGTCGCTCCACCAACTGACTCCTCCATGTCACTCCTCCATGTCACTTTTCCATGTCATTCCACCATGTCACTCCTTTATGTCACTCCTCCAAGTCACTCCTCCATGTCACTTCTATATGTCTTCCATGTCACTCCTCCATATCCCTCCTTCATGTCACTCCTCCATGTCACTCCTCCATGTCGATCTTCTCTGTGACTCCTACGAGTCATTTTTCCATATCATTCCTTCATGAAGCTCCTCCATGTCACGCCTGCATGTCACTCTTTCTTGCTCCTCAATGTCACTCCTCCATGTCACTACTCTATGTCACTCCTCCATGTCACTCCTCCATGTCACTCCTCCTTGTCGCTCCTCCATGTCACTCCTCCATGTTGCTCCTCCACATCACTCCTCTATGTCACTCCTCCATGTCACTCCTCCATGTTGATCATCCATGTTACTCCTCCATGTCACTCATCCATGTTGATCCTCCATGTTGA
The DNA here is from genome assembly GCA_014673565.1 of Sebastes schlegelii. Classification (NCBI taxonomy): domain Eukaryota; kingdom Metazoa; phylum Chordata; class Actinopteri; order Perciformes; family Sebastidae; genus Sebastes; species Sebastes schlegelii. The sequence goes on from CM025825.1 coordinate 31,878,276, forward strand.
TCCTTAATTTAATCCTCCATGTCGCTCCTCTTTGTCACTCCTCCATGTCATTCCTCCATGTCACTCCTACATGTATCTCCTCCATGTCGCTACTCTATGTCACTCCTCCATGTCACTCCTCCATGTCACTCCTCCATGTCGCTACACAAACTCACTCCTCATGTTATTACTCTATGTTGCTACTCCATGTCACTCCTCCATGTCGCTACACCAACTCACTCCTCAATGTCACTCCTCCATGTCACTACTTCTTGTCACTCCTCCATGTCACTCATCCATGTCATTCCTCCATGTCACTCCTTTATGTCACAACTCCAATTCACTCCTCCATGTCCATCCTCCATGTCACTACTCCGTGTTGCTCCTCGAAGTCACTCCTCCATGTAACTCCGCCATGTCACTCCACCATATCAACCCTCCTTCCTGATCAACCGTGTCACTCCTCCATGTCACTCCTACATGTAGCTACTCCATGTCACTACTCCATGTCACTCCTCCATGTCGCTCCTCCGTGTTGCTCCTCGAAGTCACTCCTCCATGTAACTCCGCCATGTCACTCCACCATATCAATCTTCCTTGGTGATCCCCCTGTCACTTCTACATTTCACTCCTCCATGTCTCTCCTCCACAAAATTCCTCTATGTCACTCCTCCATGTCACTCCTCCATGTTCCTCCTCCATGTCACTCCTCCACATCACTCCTCTATGTCACTCCTCCATGTTACACCTCCATGTCACTCCTCCATGTCGCTACACCAACTCAATCTTCCTTGTCACTCCTCCATGTCACTCCACCATATCAATCGTCCTTGCTGATCCGCCCTATCACTTCTCCATGTCACTCCTCCATGTCACTTCTATGTCTTCCATGTCACTCCTCCATGTCGCTACACCAACTCAATCTTCCTTGTCACTCCTCCATGTCACTCCACCATATCAATCCTCCTTGCTGATACGCCCTGTCACTTCTCCATGTCACTCCTCCATGTCACTTCTATATGTCTTCCATGTCACTCCTCCATGTTGCTCCTCCATGTTGCTCCTCAATGTCACTCCTCCATTTCACTCATCCATGTCCCTCTGCCATGTCACCACCATATCAATCCTCCTTGCTGATCCGCCCTGTCGCTACTCCATGTCACTCCTCCATGTCGTTACTCCATGTCACTCCTCCATGTCGCTACACTAACTCAAACTTCAATGTCACTCCTCCATGTCACTCCTCCATGTCACTCCTCCATGTCGATCATCCATGTGACTCCTCCATTTCGCTCCTCCATGTAGATCCTCCATGTAGATCCTTCCTATTGCTCCTCCATGTCGCTCCTCCTTGTCACTCCTCCATGTCGCTACTCCATGTCACTCCTCCATGTCGCTACACTAACTCAAACCTCCTTGTCACTGCTCCATGTTGATCCTTCATGTCGATCATCTATGTTGCTGCTCCATTTCACTACTCCATGTCTTCCATGTCGCTCCTCCATGTCGATCCTCCATGTCACTCCTCCATGTCACTTCTCCAGGTCGATCCACCATGTCGATCCTCCATGTCGCTCCTCTATGTAACTACTCAATGTTGATTCTCCATCTCACTCCAGAATGTCACTCCAGAATGTTGCTCCACCATGTCCCTCCAGAATGTACCACAATGTTGTCAGTCCTCTATGTCGCTCCGCGATGTCGCTCCTTCCTGTAGCTCCTCCATGTTGCTCTGCCATGCCGCTCCTCCATGTCACTCCTCCATGTCGATCATCCATGTCACTCCTCCATGTCACTCCTCCATGTCACTCCTCCATTTCACTCCACCACGTCACTCCTCTATGTAACTCCTCATGTCACTCCTCCATGTCGCTACTCCATGTTACTCCCCCATGTCGCGAAACCAACTCAAACCTACTTGTCACTCCTCCATGTCACTCCTCAATTTCACTTCTATATAACTTCCATGTTACTCCTCCATGTCGCTCCTCCGTGTTGGTCCTCCATGTCACTCCGCCATGTCACTCATCCATGTCCCTCCGCCATGTAACTCCACCATATCAATCCTCCTTCCTGATCAACACTGTTAATTCTCCATGTCACTCCTCCATGTTTCTCCTCCACGTCAAACATCTATGTCACTCCTCCATGTCACTCCCCCATGTCGCTATTCCATGTCACTCCTCCATGCCGCTACACCAACTCAAACCTCCTTGTTACTCCTCCATGTCACTCATCCACGTCATTCCTCAATGTCACTCATTTATGTCACTCCTCCAAGTCACTCCTCAATTTCACTTCTATATGTCTTCCATGTCACTCCTCCATGTCGCTCTTCCATATCAAACCTCAATTTAACTGCTCAATATCAGTGCTCAAATTCACTCCTCCATGTAACTCCTCCATGTCGCTCCTCCATGTTGCTCCTCCATGTCACTCCACCATGTCACTCCACCATATCAATCCTCCTTGCTGATCTGCCCTGTCACTTCTCCATGTCACACCTCTATGTCTCTCTTCCACGTCAATCCTCTATGTCACTCCTCCATGTCACTCCTCTATGTCACTCCTCCTTGTCGCTCATCCATGTCACTCCTCCATGTCACTCCTGTATTTTGCTCCTCCATATCGCTCCTCCATGTCGCTACTCCATATCACTCCTCAATGTCGCTCCTCCATGTCACTCCAGAATGTCACTCCTCCATTTAGATCTTCTATGTCGCTCCTCCATGTCACTCCAGAATGTTTCTCCACCATGTCCCTCCAGAATGTCACTCCTCCATTTAGATCTTCTATGTCGATCCTCCATGTCGCTCCTCCTTGCTCCTCCATATCACTACTCCATGTCGCTCTAACAACTCACTCCTCCATGTCACTCCACCACTTCACTCCTCCATGTCACTCCTCCAGGTCACTCCTCCAGGTCGCTACTCAAATTCACTCCTCCATGTAACTACACCAACTCACTCCTCAATGTCACTCCTCCATGTCACTACTTCATGTCACTCCTCCATGTCGCTACACAAACTCAACCCTCCTTGTAACTCCTCTATGTCACTCATCCATTTCATTCCTCCATGTCACTCCTTTATGTCACTCCTCCAATTCACTCCTCCATGTCACTCATCCATGTCCCTCCGCCATGTCACTCCACCCTATCAATCTTCCTTGGTGATCCGACCTGTCACTTCTCCATGTCATAACACAAACTCAACCCTTCTTTTCACTCCTCCATGTCACTCCTCCATGTGTCTCCTCTATGTCACTCGTCCATGTCACTCCTCTATGTCACTCCTCCATGTGTCTCCTCTATGTCACTCGTCCATGTCACTCCTCCATGTAACTCCTCCATGTAGCTACTCCATGTCACTCCTCCATGTCGCTACACAAACTCACTCCTCATGTCACTCCTCCATGTCACTCCTCCATTTCACTCCTCCAAGTCACTCATCCATGTCCCTCCGCCATGTCACTCCAACATATCAACCCTCCTTCCTGATCAACCCTGTTACAACTCCAAGTCACTCCTCCTTTTCGCTCTTCCATGTTGCTCCTCCATGTCTCTCCTCCATGTCACTCATCCATGTCACTCCTCTATGTCACTCCTCCATGTGTCTCCTCTATGTCACTCGTCCATGTCACTCCTCCATGTAACTCCTCCATGTAGCTACTCCATGTCACTCCTCCATGTCGCTACACAAACTCACTCCTCATGTCACTCCTCCATGTCACTCCTCCATTTCACTCCTCCAAGTCACTCATCCATGTCCCTCCGCCATGTCACTCCAACATATCAACCCTCCTTCCTGATCAACCCTGTTACAACTCCAAGTCACTCCTCCATTTCCCTCCTCCATGTCACTACTCCTTGTCGCTATTCCATGTCTGTCCTCCATGTCGCTACACCAACTCTCTCTTCCATGTCACTCCTCCATATCGCTATTCCATGTTGCTCCTCCATGTCACTCCTCCATGTCACTCATCCATGTCACTCCTCCATGTCACTGTTCCAAGTCACTCACCCATGTCCCTCCACGATGTCACTCCACCATATCAATCTTCCTTGGTGATCCGCCCTGTCAATTCTCCATGTCACTCTTCCATGTCATTCCTCCATGTCACTCCTCATGTCACTCCTCCATGTCTATCCTCCATGTCACTGTTCCAAGACACTCACCCATGTCCCTCCACGATGTCACTCCACCATATCAACCCTCCTTGGTTATCCGCCCTGTCACTTCTCCACGTCACTCCTCCATGTCACTCCTACATTTCTCTCCTCCATGTTACTCTAACAACTCACTCCTCCATGTCACTCCACCATTTCACTCCTCCATGTCACTCCTCCAGGTCACTCCTCCATGTCGCTACTCAAAGTCACTCCTCCATGTTACTACACCAACTCACTCCTCAGGGTCACTCCTCCATGTCACTCCTTTATGTCACTCCTCCTAGTTACTCCTAAATGTCGCTACTCCATGTGACTCCTCCATGTTGCTCCACCAACTCACTCCTCCATGTTAATCCTCCATGTTGCTCCTCCAATTCACTCCTCCAAGACAGCTCTATATGTCTTCCATGTCACTCCTCCATGTCCATCCTCCATGTCACTACTCCATGTCACTCCTCCATGTCGCTCCCCCGTGTTGCTACTCCATGTCACTTCTCCAAGTCACTCACCCATGTCCTTCCAAGATGTCACTACTTCATGTCACTCCTCCATGTCGCTCCTCCATGTTGATCCTCCACATCAATCCTCTATGTCACTCCTCCATGTAACGCCTACATGTAGCTACTCCATGTCACTACTCTATGTCACTCCTCCATGTCGCTCCTCCGTGTTGCTCCTCCAAGTCACTCCTCCATGTAACTCCTACATTTAGCTACTCCATGTCACTCCTCCATGTCACTGCTCCAGATCACTCCTCCAGGTCGCTACTCAAAGTCACTCATCCATGTAACTACACCAACTCACATCTCAATGTCACTCCTCCATGTCACTACTTCATGTCAGTCTTCCATGTCGCTACACAAACTCAACCGTCCTTGTCACTCCTCTATGTCACTCATCCATGTCATTCCTCCATGTCACTCCTTTATGTCACTCCTCCAATTACTCCTCCATGTCACTCCTCCACGTCACTCATCCATGTCCCTCCGCCATGTCACTCCACACTATCAATCTTCCTTGGTGAGCCGACCTGTCACTTCTCCATGTCACAACACAAACTCAACCCTCCTTGTCACTCCTCCATGTCACTCATCCATGTCCATCCTCCATGTCACTACTCCATGTCACTCCTCCAAGTCACTCACCCATGTCCCTACACGATGTCACTCCACCATATCAACCCTGTCACTCCTCCATGTAACTCCTACATGTAGCTACTCCATGTCACTACTCCATGTCACTCCTCCATGTCGCTCCTCTGTGTTACTCCTCCAAGTCACTACTCCATGTAACTCCTCCATGTAGCTACTCCATGTCACTCATCCATGTCGCTACACAAACTCACTCCTCATGTCACTCCTCCATGTCACTCCTCCATGTCACTCCTCCAAGTCACTCATCCATGTCCCTGCGCCAAGTCACTCCACCATTTCAATCTTCCTTCCTGATCAACCCTGTCACTCCTCCATGTCTCTCCTCCACGAAATTCCTCTGTTACTCCTCCATGTCACTCCTACATGTCACTCCTCCATGTCTCTCCTCTATATCGCTCTGACAACTCACTTCTCCATGTCACTCCTCCATGTCACTCCACCATTTCACTCCTCCATGTCACTCCTCCAGGTCACTCCTCCATGTCGCTACACTAACTTACTCCTCAATGTCACTCTTTCTTGTCACTCCTCCATTTATCTCCTCCATGTCGCTATAACAACTCACTCCTCCATGTCACTCCTCCAGGTCACTCCTCCAGGTCACTCCTCAAAGTCACTCCTCCATGTCACTCCTCCATGTCGCTATTCCAAGTTACTCCTCCATGTTGCTCCTCCATGTTGCTCCTCCATATCAGTCCTCCATGTCACTCATCCATGTCACTCCTCCAAGTCACTCACCCATGTCCCTCCGTGATGTCACTCCACCATATCAACCCTCCTTGGTTATCCGCCCTGTCACTTCTCCATGTCACTCTTCCATGTCTCTCCTCCACATCACTCCTCTATGTCACTCCTCCATGTAACTCCTCCATGTCACTCCTCCATGTCTCTCCTCCATGTCGCTCTAACAACTCACTCCTCCATGTCGCTACTCAAAGTCACTCCTCCATGTTGCTACTCAAAGTCACTCCTCCATGTAACTCATCCATGTCATTCCTCCATGTCACTCCTCCATGTCACTCATCCATGTCATTCCTCCATGTTACTCCTCCAAGTCACTCCTCCATGTCGCTCCTCCTTGTTGCTCCTCCACATCAAACCTCCATGTCGCTACTCAAAGTCACTCCTCCATGTCACTCATCCATGTCATTCCTCCATGTCACTCGTTTATGTCACTCCTCCAATTCACTCCTCCATGTCACCTCTATATGTTTTTCATGTCACTGCTCCATGTCCATCCTCCAAGACACTACTCCATGTCACTCCTCCGTGTTGCTCCTCCTTGTTGCTCCTCCACATCAATCCTCTATGTCTCTCCTCCATGTTGCTCCTCCAAGTCACTCCTCCATGTAACTCCTACATGTAACTACTCCATGTCACTACTCCATGTCACTCCTCCATGTCACTCCTCCATGTTGCTCCTCCAAGTCACTCCTCCATGTAACTCCTACATGTAGCTACTCCATGTCACTACTCCATGTCACTCCTCCATGTCGCTCCTCCGTGTTGCTCCTCCAAGTCACTCCTCCATGTAACTCCTCCATGTAGCTACTCCATGTCACTCCTCCATGTCGCTACACAAACTCACTCCACATGTCACTCCTCCATGTCACTCCTCCATGTCACTTCTCCTTGTCTCTCCTCCAGGTCACTCCTCCATGTTGCTACTCAAAGTCACTCCTCCATGTCACTCATCCATGTCATTCCTCCATGTCACTCCTCCATGTCACTCCTCCATGTCGCTATTCCAAGTTACTCCTCCATGTTGCTCCTCCATGTTGCTCCTCCATGTCACTCCTCCATGTCACTCATCCATGTCACTCCTCCAAGTCACTCACCCACGTACCTCCGTGATGTCACTCCACCATATCAACCCTCCTTGGTTATCCGCCCTGTCACTTCTCCATGTCACTCTTCCATGTCTCTCCTCCACATCACTCCTCTATGTCACTCCTCCATGTAACTCCTCCATGTCACTCCTCCATGTCTCTCCTCCATGTCGCTCTAACAACTCACTCCTCCATGTCGCTACTCAAAGTAACTCCTCCATGTTGCTACTCAAAGTCACTTCTCCATGTCACTCATCCATGTCATTCCTCCATGTCACTCCTCCATGTCACTCATCCATGTCATTCCTCCATGTTACTCCTCCAAGTCACTCCTCCATCTCCCTCCTCCATGTCACTACTCCATGTCACTCCTCCATGTCGCTCCTCCTTGTTGCTCCTCCACATCAAACCTCCATGTCGCTACTCAAAGTCACTCCTCCATGTCACTCATCCATGTCATTCCTCCATGTCACTCGTTTATGTCACTCCTCCAATTCACTCCTCCATGTCACCTCTATATGTTTTTCATGTCACTGCTCCATGTCCATCCTCCAAGACACTACTCCATGTCACTCCTCCGTGTTGCTCCTCCTTGTTGCTCCTCCACATCAATCCTCTATGTCTCTCCTCCATGTTGCTCCTCCAAGTCACTCCTCCATTTAACTCCTACATGTAGCTACTCCATGTCACTACTCCATGTCACTCCTCCATGTCGCTCCTCCGTGTTGCTCCTCCAAGTCACTCCTCCATGTAACTCCTCCATGTAGCTACTCCATGTCACTCCTCCATGTCGCTACACAAACTCACTCCACATGTCACTCCTCCATGTCACTCCTCCATGTCACTTCTCCTTGTCTCTCCTCCAGGTCACTCCTCCATGTTGCTACTCAAAGTCACTCCTCCATGTCACTCATCCATGTCATTCCTCCATGTCACTCCTCCATGTCACTCCTCCATGTCGCTATTCCAAGTTACTCCTCCATGTTGCTCCTCCATGTTGCTCCTCCATGTCACTCCTCCATGTCACTCATCCATGTCACTCCTCCAAGTCACTCAGCCACGTACCTCCGTGATGTCACTCCACCATATCAACCCTCCTTGGTTATCCGCCCTGTCACTTCTCCATGTCACTCTTCCATGTCTCTCCTCCACATCACTCCTCTATGTCACTCCTCCATGTAACTCCTCCATGTCACTCCTCCATGTCTCTCCTCCATGTCGCTCTAACAACTCACTCCTCCATGTCGCTACTCAAAGTCACTCCTCCATGTTGCTACTCAAAGTCACTTCTCCAGTTCACTCATCCATGTCATTCCTCCATGTCACTCCTCCATGTCACTCATCCATGTCATTCCTCCATGTTACTCCTCCAAGTCACTCCTCCATCTCCCTCCTCCATGTCACTACTCCATGTCACTCCTCCATGTCGCTCCTCCTTGTTGCTCCTCCACATCAAACCTCCATGTCGCTACTCAAAGTCACTCCTCCATGTCACTCATCCATGTCATTCCTCCATGTCACTCGTTTATGTCACTCCTCCAATTCACTCCTCCATGTCACCTCTATATGTTTTTCATGTCACTGCTCCATGTCCATCCTCCAAGACACTACTCCATGTCACTCCTCCGTGTTGCTCCTCCTTGTTGCTCCTCCACATCAATCCTCTATGTCTCTCCTCCATGTTGCTCCTCCAAGTCACTCCTCCATTTAACTCCTACATGTAACTACTCCATGTCACTACTCCATGTCACTCCTCCATGTCACTCCTCCATGTTGCTCCTCCAAGTCACTCCTCCATGTAACTCCTACATGTAGCTACTCCATGTCACTACTCCATGTCACTCCTCCATGTCGCTCCTCCGTGTTGCTCCTCCAAGTCACTCCTCCATGTAACTCCTCCATGTAGCTACTCCATGTCACTCCTCCATGTCGCTACACAAACTCACTCCACATGTCACTCCTCCATGTCACTCCTCCATGTGACTTCTCCTTGTCTCTCCTCCAGGTCATTCCTCCAAGTTGCTACTCAAAGTCACTCCTCCATGTCACTCATCCATGTCATTCCTCCATGTCACTCCTTTATGTCACTCCTCCAATTCACTCCTCCATGTCACTTCTATATGTCTTCCAAGTCACTCCTCCATGTCCCTCCACCATGTCGCTCCTCCGTGTTGCTCCTCCAAGTCACTCACCCATGTCGCTCCGCGATGTCACTCCACCATATCAACCCTCCTTTTTGATCCGCTGTGTCACTTCTCCATGTCACTCCTCCATGTCTCTCCTCCACGTCACTCCTCTATGTCACTCCTCCATGTCACTCCTACATGTCACTCCTCCATGTCTCTCCTCTATGTCGCTCTAACAACTAACTCCTCCATGTCACTCCTCCATGTCACTCCACCATTTCACTCCTCCATATCACTTCTCTAGGTCACTCCTCCATGTCGCTACTCAAAGTCACTCCTCCATGTTACTACACCAACTCACTCCTCAATGTCACTACTCCATGTCACTCCTCTATGTCACTCCTCCATGTCACTCCTCCATGTCGCTAATCCAAGTTACTCCTCAATGTTACTCCTCCATGTTGCTACTCCATGTCACTCCTCCATGTCACTCATCCATGTCACTCCTCTATGTCACTCCTCAATGTCATTCCTCTATGTCACTCGTCCATGTCACTCCTCCATGTAACTCCTCCATGTAATTACTCCATGTCACTCCTCCAAGTCACTCATCCAAGTCACTCATCCATGTCCCTCTGCCATGTCACTACTCCTTGTCGCTTTTCTATGTAACTCCTCCATGTCGCTACACAAACTCACTCCTCATGTCACTCGTCCATGTCACTCCTCCAAGTCACTCACCCATGTCCCTCCACGATGTCACTCCACCATATCAACCCTCCTTGGTTATCCGCCCTGTCAAATCTCCATGTCACCCTTCCATGTCTCTCCTCCACGTCACTCCTCTATGTCACTCCACCATGTCAGTCCTCCATGTCACTTCTCCACGTCATTCCTCTCTGTCACTCCTCCATGTCACTCCTCAATGTCAATCCTCCAGATCACTCCTCCATGTCGCTACTCAAAGTCACTCCTCCATATCACTCCTCCATGTCGCTATTCCAAGTTACTCCTCCATGTTGCTCCTACATGTTGCTCCTCCATGTCACTCCTCCATGTCACTCATCCATGTCACTCCTCCAAGTCACTCACCCATGTCCCTCCGCGATGTCACTCCACCATATCAACCCTCTTTTGTTATCCGCCCTGTCACTTCTCCATGTCACTCTTCCATGTCTCTCCTCCAATTCACTCCTCCATGTCACTTCTATATGTCTTCCATGTCACTCCTCCATGTCCATCCTCCATGTCGCTACACCTACTCACTCTTCCATGTCACTCCTCCATGTCGCTCCTCCATGTCGCTCCTCCGTGTCACTCCTCCATGTCACTCATCCATGTCCCTCCGCCATGTCACTCCACCATATCAATCTTCCTTGGTTAGCCGCCCTGTCACTTCTCCATGTCAGACTTCCATGTCTCTCCTCCACGTCATTCCTCTATGTCACTCCTCCATGTCACTCCTCTATGTCACTCCTCCATGTCTCTACTCCATGTCGCTCTAACAACTCACTCCTCCATGTCACTACACCATTTCACTCCTTCATGTCACTCCTCCAGGTCACTCCTCCATGTCGCTACTTCATGTCACTCATCCATGTCATTCCTCATGTCACTCCTTTATGTCACTCCTCCAATTCACTCCTCCATTTCACTCATCCATGTCCCTCCGCCATGTCACTCCACCCTATCAATCTCCCTTGGTGATCCGACTTGTCACTTGTCCATGTCACTCTTCCATGTCTCTCCTCCACATCACTCCTCCATGTCACTCCTCCATGTCACTCCTCCATATCTCTCCTCCATGTCGCTCTAACAACTCATTACTCCATGTCACTCCACCATTTCACTCCTCCATGTCACTCCTCCAGGTCACTCCTCCATGTCAATCCACCATCTCAACCCTCCTTCCTGATCAACCCTGTCACATCTCCAAATCACTCCTCCATGTCCCTCCTCCATGTCACTACTCCTTGTCGCTATTCCATGTCACTCCTCCATGTCGCTACACAAACTCACTCCTCATGTCACTCCTCCATGTCACTCCTCCAAGTCACTCACCCATGTCCCTCTGCGATGTCACAACTCCAATTCACTCCTCCATGTCACCTCTATATGTCTTCCAAGTCACTCCTCCATGTCCATCCTCCATGTCACTACTCCATGTCACTCCTCCATGTCGCTCCTCCGTGTTGCTCCTCCTTATCACTCCTCCAAGTCACTCACCCATGTCTCTCCACGATGTCACTCCACCATATCAACCCTCCTTCCTGATCAACCCTGTCACTTCTCCAAGTCACTCCTCCAAGTCAGTCCTCCATATCACTCCTCCATGTCGCTCTAACAACTCACTCCTCCATGTCACTCCAACATTTCACTCCTCCATGTCACTCCTCCAAGTCGCTACTCAAAGTCACTCCTCCATGTAACTACACCAACTCACTCCTCAATGTCACTCCTCCATGTCACAACTTCATGTCACTCCTCCATGTCGTTACACAAACTCAATACTCCTTTACACTGTTTTATGTCCCTCCTCCATGTAACTCCTCCATGTCACTCCTCCATGTCACTCCTACAGGTCACTCCTCCATGTCGCTACTCAAAGTCACTCCTCCATGTCACTACACCAACTCACTCCTCAATGTCACTCCTCCATGTCACTACTTCATGTCACTCCTCCATGACACAACACAAACTCAACCCTCCTTGTCACTCCTCCATGTCACTCATCCATGTCATTCCTCCTTTTCACTCCTTTATGTCACTCTTCCAATTAACTCCTCCATTTCACTCCTCCATGTCATTCATCCATGTTACTCATCCATGTCCCTCCACCATGTCACTACACCCTATCAATCTTCTTTGGTGATCCGACCTGTCACTTCTCCATGTCACAACACAAACTCAACTCTCCTTGTCACTCCTCCATGTCACTCATGCATGTCAATCCTCCATGTCACTACTTTATGTCACTCCTCCAATTCACTCACCATGTCACCTCTATATGTCTTCCATGTCACTCCTCCATGTCCATCCTCTATGTCACTACTCCATGTCACTCCTCTGTGTTGCTCCTCCATGTAACTTCTCCAAGTCACTCACCCATGTCACTCCACGATGTAACTCCACCATATCAACTCTCTTTCCTGATCAACCCTGTCACTTCTCCAAGTCACTCCTCCATGTCCCTCCTCCATGTCACTACTCCATGTGACTCCTCCATGTCAATACACCAACTCAAACCTCTTTGTCCATCCTCCATGTCGCTACACCAACTCACTCTTCCATGTCACTTCTCCATGTCGCTTCTCCATGTCACTCCTCTATTTCAATACACCAACTCAAACCTCATTGTCCAACCTCCATGTCACTCCTCCGTGTTGCTCCTCCATGTTACTCCTCCATGTCGCTACTCTATGGGACTCCTCAATGTCGCTCCACCAACTCCTTCCTCCATGTTACTCCTCCATGTCACTCCTCCATGTCAATCCTTTATGTCACTCCTCCAAGTTACTCCTCCATGTCGCTCCTCCATGTTGCTCCTCCATGTCACTCCTCAATGTCACTCCTCCATATCACAACTTCATGTCACTCCTCCATGTCGTTACACAAACTCAACCCTCCTTGTCACTCCTCCATGTCACTCATCCATGTCATTCCTCCATGTCACTCCTTTATGTCACTCCTCCAATTCACTCCTCCATGTCAGTCCTCAATGTCACTCATCCATGTCATTCCTCTATGTCACTCCTTTATGTCATTCCTCCAATTCACTCCTCCTTGACACTCCTCCATGTCACTCATCCATGTCATTCCACCATGTCACTCCTTTATGTCACTCCTCCATGTCCATCCTCCATGTCACTGATCCACATCAATCCTCTATGTCACTCCTCCATGTCACTCCCCCATGTCGCTATTCCAAGTTACTCCTCCATGTTGCTCATCCATGTTGCTCCTCCATGTCACTCCTCCATGTCACTCATCAATGTCACTCCTCTATGTCACTCCTCCATGTCACTCTTCTATGTCACTCGTCCATGTCACTCCTCCATGTAACTCCTCCATGTAGCTACTCCATGTCACTCATCCATGTCGCTATACAAACTCACTCCTCATGTCACTCCTCCATGTCCCTCCTCCATTTCACTCCTCCAAGTCACTCATCCATGTCCCTCCGCGATGTCACTCCACCATATCAACCCTCCTTGGTTATCCGCCCTGTCACTTCTCCATGTCACTTTTCCATGTTTCTCCTCCACGTCACTCCTCTATGCCACTCCTCCATGTCAGTCCTCCATGTCACTTCTCCATGTCTCTCCTCCACGTCACTCCTCTATGTCACTCCTCCATGTCACTCCTCCATGTAATTCCTCCATGTTTGTCCTCCATGTCGCTATAACAACTCACTCCTCCATGTAACTCCATCATTTCACTCCTCCATGTCACTCCTCCAGGTCACTCCTCCATGTCGCTACTCAAAGTCCCTCATCCATGTTACTACACCAACTCACTCCTCCACGTCACTCCTCTATGCCACTCCTCCATGTCAGTCCTCCATGTCACTTTTCCATGTCTCTCCTCCACGTCACACCTCTATGTCACTCCTCCATGTCACTCCTCCATCTCACTCCTCCATTTCTCTCCTCCATGTCGCTATAACAACTCACTCCTCCATGTCACTCTTCAATGTCAGTACTTCATGTCACTCCTCCATGTCGCTAAACAAACTCAATACTCCTTTACACTCTTTTATGTCCCTCCTCCATGTAACTCCTCCATGTCACTCCTCCATGTCACTCCTACAGATCACTCCTCCATGTCGCTACTCAAAGTCACTCCTCCATGTCACTACACCAACTCACTCCTCAATGTCACTCCTCCATTTCACTACTTCATGTCACTCCTCCATGTCACGACACAAACTCAACCCTCCTTGTCACTCCTCCATGTCACTCATCCATGTCATTCCTCCTTTTCACTCCTTTATGTCACTCTTCCAATTCACTCCTCCATGTCACTCCTCCATGTCACTCATCCATGTTACTCATCCATGTCCCTCCACCATGTCACTACACCCTATCAATCTTCCTTGGTGATCCGACCCGTCACTTCTCCATGTCACAACACAAACTCAACCCTCCTTGTCACTCCTCCATGTCACTCATGCATGTCAATCCTCCATGTCACTCCTTTATGTCACTCCTCCAATTCACTCACCATGTCACCTCTATATGTCTTCCATGTCACTCCTCCATGTCCATCCTCCATGTCACTACTCCATGTCACTCCTCTGTGTTGCTCCTCCATGTCACTTCTCCAAGTCACTCACCCATGTCCTTCCACGATGTCACTCCACCATATCAACTCTCTTTCCTGATCAACCCTGTCACTTCTCCAAGTCACTCCTCCATGTCCCTCCTCCATGTCACTACTCCATGTGACTCCTCCATGTCAATACACCAACTCAATCCTCTTTGTCCATCCTCCATGTCGCTACACCAACTCACTCTTCCATGTCACTTCTCCATGTCGCTTCTCCATGTCACTCCTCTATGTCAATACACCAACTCAAACCTCTTTGTCCATCCTCCATGTCACTCCTCCGTGTTGCTCCTCCATGTTACTCCTCCATGTCGCTACTCTATGGGACTCCTCAATGTCGCTCCACCAACTCCTTCCTCCATGTTACTCCTCCATGTCACTCCTCCATGTCAATCCTTTATGTCACTCCTCCAAGTTACTCCTCCATGTCGCTCCTCCATGTTGCTCCTCCATGTCGCTCCTCCATGTCACTCATCCATGTCACTCCTCTATGTCACTCCTCCATGTCACTCCTTTATGTCACTCGTCCATGTCACTCCTCAATGTAACTCCTCCATGTAGCTACTCCATGTCACTCCTCCATGTCACTAATCCATGTCACTCCTCCATGTCGCTCTAACAACTCACTACTCCATGTCACTCCACCATTTCACTCCTCCATGTCACTCCTCAAAGTCACTCCTCCATGTCACTACACCAACTCACTCCTCAATGTCACTCCTCAATGTCACTACTTCATGTCACTCTTCCATGTCGCTTTACAAACTCAACCCTCCTTTACACTCTTTAATGTCACTCCTCCATATCGCTCCTCCATGTCCCTCCTCCATGTCACTCCTCCGTGTCATTCCTCCATTTCACTCCTCCATGTATCTCCTCCATGTCCCTACTCTATGTCACTCCTCCATGTCACTCCTTCATGTCGCTACACAAACTCACTCCTCATGTTACTACTCTATGTCGCTACTCAATGTCATTTCTCCATGTCGCTACACCAACTCACTCCTCAATGTCACTCCTCCATGTCACTACTTCTAGTCACTCCTCCATGTCACCTCTATATGTCTACCATGTCACTCCTCCATGTCCATCCTCCATGTCACTACTCCATGTCACTCCTCCATGTCGCTCCTCCGTGTTGCTCCTCTTTGTCACTCCTCCAAGTCACTCACCCATGTCCCTCCACTATTTCACTCCACCATATAAACACTCCTTCCTGATCAACCCTGTCACTTCTCCAAGTCACTCCTCCATGTATCTCTTCCATGTCCCTACTCTATGTCACTCCTCCATGTCACTCCTCCATGTCGCTACACAAATTCATTCCTCATGTTACTACTCTATGTCGCTACTCAATGTCACTCCTCCATGTCGCTACACCAACTCACTCCTCAATGTCACTCCTCCATGTCATTACTTCTTGTCACTCCTTCATGTCACTCATCCATGTCATTCCTCCATGTCACTCCTTTATGTCACAACTCCAATTCACTCCTCCATGTCACCTCTATATGTCTTCCATGTCACTCCTCCATGTCCATCCTCCATGTCACCCCTCCATGTCACTCCTCCGTGTTGCTCCTCCTTGTCACTCCTCCAAGTCACTCACCCATGTCCCTCCACGATGTCACTCCACCATATCAACCCTCCTTCCTGATCAACCCTGTCACTTCTACAAGTCACTCCTCCATGTCTGTCCTCCATGTCACTACTCCACATCAATCCTCTATGTCACTCCTCCATGTCACTCCTCCATGTCACTACTCCATGTCACACCTCCATGTCACTCCTCCATGTCGCTACACCAACTCATTACTCATGTCACTCCTCCATGTCACTTCTCCATGTCTCTCCTCCATGTCGCTCTAACAACTCACTCCTACATGTCACTGCACCATTTCACTCCTCCATGTCAATCCTCCAGGTCACTTCTCCATGTCGCTACTCAAAGTCACTCCTCCATGTCACTCATCCATGTCATTCCTCCATGTCACTCCTCCATGTCACTCCTCCATGTCGCTATTCCAAGTTACTCCTCCTTTTCGCTCTTCCATGTTGTTCCTCCATGTCTCTCCTCCATTTCTCTCCTCCATGTCACTCATCCATGTCACTCCTCTATGTCACTCCTCCATGTGTCTCCTCTATGTCACTCGTCCATGTCACTCCTCCATGTAACTCCTCCATGTAGCTATTCCATGTCACTCCTCCATGTCGCTACACAAACTCACTCCTCATGTCACTCCTCCATGTCACTCCTCCATTTCACTCCTCCAAGTCACTCATCCATGTCCATCCGCCATGTCACTCCAACATATCAACCCTCCTTCCTGATCAACCCTGTTACAACTCCAAGTCACTCCTCCATGTCCCTCCTCCATGTCACTACTCCTTGTCGCTATTCCCTGTCTGTCCTCCATGTCGCTACACCAACTCTCTCTTCCATGTCACTCCTCCATGTCGCTCTTCCATGTTGCTCCTCCATGTCACTCCTCCATGTCACACATCCATGTCACTCCTTCATGTCACTGTTCCAAGTCACTCACCCATGTCCCTCCACGATGTCACTCCACCATATCAATCTTCCTTGGTGATCCGCCCTGTCAATTCTCCATGTCACTCTTCCATGTCATTCCTCCATGTCACTCCTCATGTCACTCCTCCATGTCTATCCTCCATGTCACTGTTCCAAGTCACTCACCCATGTCCCTCCACGATGTCACTCCACCATATCAACCCTCCTTGGTTATCCGCCCTGTCACTTCTCCACGTCACTCCTCCATGTCACTCCTACATGTCTCTCCTCCATGTTACTCTAACAACTCACTCCTCCATGTCACTCCACCATTTCACTCCTCCATGTCACTCCTCCAGGTCACTCCTCCATGTCGCTACTCAAAGTCACTCCTCCATGTTACTACACCAACTCACTCCTCAGGGTCACTCCTCCATGTCACTCCTTTATGTCACTCCTCCTAGTTACTCCTAAATGTCGCTACTCCATGTGACTCCTCCATGTTGCTCCACCAACTCACTCCTCCATGTTAATCCTCCATGTTGCTCCTCCAATTCACTCCTCCAAGACAGCTCTATATGTCTTCCATGTCACTCCTCCATGTCCATCCTCCATGTCACTACTCCATGTCACTCCTCCATGTCGCTCCCCCGTGTTGCTACTCCATGTCACTTCTCCAAGTCACTCACCCATGTCCTTCCAAGATGTCACTACTTCATGTCACTCCTCCATGTCGCTCCTCCATGTTGATCCTCCACATCAATCCTCTATGTCACTCCTCCATGTAACGCCTACATGTAGCTACTCCATGTCACTACTCTATGTCACTCCTCCATGTCGCTCCTCCGTGTTGCTCCTCCAAGTTACTCCTCCATGTAACTCCTACATTTAGCTACTCCATGTCACTCCTCCATGTCACTGCTCCAGATCACTCCTCCAGGTCGCTACTCAAAGTCACTCATCCATGTAACTACACCAACTCACATCTCAATGTCACTCCTCCATGTCACTACTTCATGTCAGTCTTCCATGTCGCTACACAAACTCAACCGTCCTTGTCACTCCTCTATGTCACTCATCCATGTCATTCCTCCATGTCACTCCTTTATGTCACTCCTCCAATTACTCCTCCATGTCACTCCTCCACGTCACTCATCCATGTCCCTCCGCCATGTCACTCCACACTATCAATCTTCCTTGGTGAGCCGACCTGTCACTTCTCCATGTCACAACACAAACTCAACCCTCCTTGTCACTCCTCCATGTCACTCATCCATGTCCATCCTCCATGTCACTACTTTA
The DNA here is from genome assembly GCA_014673565.1 of Sebastes schlegelii. NCBI lineage: Eukaryota > Metazoa > Chordata > Actinopteri > Perciformes > Sebastidae > Sebastes > Sebastes schlegelii. The sequence goes on from CM025825.1 coordinate 31,896,677, forward strand.
TGTCACTCCTCCAATTCACTCACCATGTCACCTCTATATGTCTTCCATGTCACTCCTGCATGTCCATCCTCCATGTCACTACTCCATGTCACTCCTCCATGTCGCTATTTCATGTGACTCCTCCATGTCGCTCCACCAACTCACTCCTCCACGTCGCTCCTCCATGTTGCTCTTCCATGTTACTCCTCCATGTAACTCATCTATGTCCCTCCGCCATGTCACTACACCAACTAAATCCTTCTTGTCACTCCTCCATGTTCCTCCTCCATGTCACTCCTCCACATCACTCCTCTATGTCACTCCTCCATGTTACACCTCCATGTCACTCCTCCATGTCGCTACACCAACTCATTCCTCATGTCACTCCTCCATGTCGCTACTCCATGTCACTCCTCCATGTCACTCGTTTATGTCACTCCTCCAGTTCACTCCTCCATTTCATCTCTATATGTCTTCCATGTCACTCCTCCATGTCCATCCTCCATGTCACTACTCCATGTCACTCCTCCATGTTGCTCCTCCATGTTGCTCCTCCATGTCACTCCTCCAAGTCACTCACCCATGTCCCTACACGATGTCACTCCACCATATCAACCCTGTCACTCCTCCATGTAACTCCTACATGTAGCTACTCCATGTCACTACTCCATGTCACTCCTCCATGTCGCTTCTCCGTGTTACTCCTCCAAGTCACTACTCCATGTAACTCCTCCATGTAGCTACTCCATGTCACTCATCCATGTCGCTACACAAACTCACTCCTCATGTCACTCCTCCTTGTCACTCCTCCATGTCACTCCTCCAAGTCACTCATCCATGTCCGTGCGCCAAGTCACTCCACCATATCAATCTTCCTTCCTGATCAACCCTGTCACTCCTCCATGTCTCTCCTCCACGAAATTCCTCTATGTTACTCCTCCATGTCACTCCTACATGTCACTCCTCCATGTCTCTCCTCTATATCGCTCTAACAACTCACTTCTCCATGTCACTCCTCCATGTCACTCCACCATTTCACTCCTCCATGTCACTCCTCCAGGTCACTCCTCCATGTCGCTACACTAACTTACTCCTCAATGTCACTCTTTCTTGTCACTCCTCCATTTCTCTCCTCCATGTCGCTATAACAACTCACTCCTCCATGTCACTCCTCCAGGTCACTCCTCTAAGTCACTCCTCCATGTCACTCCTCCATTTCGCTATTCCAAGTTACTCCTCCATGTTGCTCCTCCATGTTGCTCCTCCATGTCAGTCCTCCATGTCACTCATCCATGTCACTCCTCCAAGTCACTCACCCATGTCCCTCCGTGATGTCACTCCACCATATCAACCCTCCTTGGTTATCCGCCCTGTCACTTCTCCATGTCACTCTTCCATGTCTCTCCTCCACATCACTCCTCTATATCACTCCTCCATGTAACTCCTCCATGTCACTCCTCCATGTCTCTCCTCCATGTCGCTCTAACAACTCACTCCTCCATGTCGCTACTCAAAGTCACTCCTCCATGTTGCTACTCAAAGTCACTCCTCCATGTAACTCATCCATGTCATTCCTCCATGTCACTCCTCCATGTCACTCATCCATGTCATTCCTCCATGTTACTCCTCCAAGTCACTCCTCCATCTCCCTCCTCCATGTCACTACTCCATGTCACTCCTCCATGTCGCTCCTCCTTGTTGCTCCTCCACATCAAACCTCCATGTCGCTACTCAAAGTCACTCCTCCATGTCATTCCTCCATGTCACTCGTTTATGTCACTCCTCCAATTCACTCCTCCATGTCACCTCTATATGTTTTTCATGTCACTGCTCCATGTCCATCCTCCAAGACACTACTCCATGTCACTCCTCCGTGTTGCTCCTCCTTGTTGCTCCTCCACATCAATCCTCTATGTCTCTCCTCCATGTTGCTCCTCCAAGTCACTCCTCCATTTAACTCCTACATGTAACTACTCCATGTCACTACTCCATGTCACTCCTCCAAGTCACTCCTCCATGTTGCTCCTCCAAGTCACTCCTCCATGTAACTCCTACATGTAGCTACTCCATGTCACTACTCCATGTCACTCCTCCATGTCGCTCCTCCGTGTTGCTCCTCCAAGTCACTCCTCCATGTAACTCCTCCATGTAGCTACTCCATGTCACTCCTCCATGTCGCTACACAAACTCACTCCACATGTCACTCCTCCATGTCACTCCTCCATGTCACTTCTCCTTGTCTCTCATCCATGTCATTCCTCCATGTCACTCCTTTATGTCACTCCTCCAATTCACTCCTCCATGTCACTTCTATATGTCTTCCAAGTCACTCCTCCATGTCCCTCCTCCATGTCGCTCCTCCGTGTTGCTCCTCTAAGTCACTCACCCATGTCGCTCCGCGATGTCACTCCACCATATCAACCCTCCTTTTTGATCCGCCGTGTCACTTCTCCATGTCACTCCTCCATGTCTCTCCTCCACGTCACTCCTCTATGTCACTCCTCCATGTCACTCCTACATGTCACTCCTCCATGTCTCTCCTCTATGTCGCTCTAACAACTAACTCCTCCATGTCACTCCTCCATGTCACTCCACCATTTCACTTCTCCAGGTCACTCCTCCATGTCACTACTCAAAGTCACTCCTCCATGTCACTCCTCCAGGTCACTCCTCCATGTCACTCGTTTATGTCACATCTCCATGTAACTTCTCCATGTCTCTCCTCCAGGTCGCTCTAACAACTCACTCCTCCATGTCACTCCACCATTTCACTCCTCCATGTCACTCCTCCAGGTCACTCCTCCATGTCGCAACTCAAAGTCACTCCTCCATGTCACTCAACCATTTCATTCCTCCATGTCACTCGTTTATATCACTCCTCCAATTCACTCCTCCATGTCACTTCTATATGTCTTCATGTCACTCCTCCATGTCCATCCTCCATGTCGCTACACCTACTCGCTCTTCCATGTCACTCCTCCATGTCGCTCCTCCATGTTGCTCCTAAGTATCACTCCTCCATGTCACTCATCCATGACCCTCCGCCATGTCACTACACCATATCAATCTTCCTTGGTTATCCGCCCCGTCACTTCTCCATGTCACTCTTCCATGTCTCTCCTCCACGTCATTCCTCTATGTCACTACTCCATGTCACTCCTCTATGTCACTCCTCCATGTCACTCCTCCATGTCGCTAATCCAAGTTACTCCTCAATGTTACTCCTCCATGTTGCTACTCCATGTCACTCCTCCATGTCACTCATCCATGTCACTCCTCTATGTCACTCCTCAATGTCATTCCTCTATGTCACTCGTCCATGTCACTCCTCCATGTAACTCCTCCATGTAATTACTCCATGTCACTCCTCCAAGTCACTCATCCAAGTCACTCATCCATGTCTCTCCGCCATGTCACTACTCCTTGTCGCTATTCTATGTAACTCCTCCATGTCGCTACACAAACTCACTCCTCATGTCACTCGTCCATGTCACTCCTCCAAGTCACTCACCCATGTCCCTCCACGATGTCACTCCACCATATCAACCCTCCTTGGTTATCCGCCCTGTCACATCTCCATGTCACCCTTCCATGTCTCTCCTCCACGTCACTCCTCTATGTCACTACACCAACTCACTCCTCAATGTCACTCCTCCATGTCACTACTTCATGTCACTCCTCCATGACACAACACAAACTCAACCCTCCTTGTCACTCCTCCATGTCACTCATCCATGTCATTCCTCCTTTTCACTCCTTTATGTCACTCTTCCAATTCACTCCTCCATGTCACTCCTCCATGTCACTCATCCATGTTACTCATCCATGTCCCTCCACCATGTCACTACACCCTATCAATCTTCTTTGGTGATCCGACATGTCACTTCTCCATGTCACAACACAAACTCAACCCTCCTTGTCACTCCTCCATGTCACTCATGCATGTCAATCCTCCATGTCACTCCTTTATGTCACTCCTCCAATTCACTCACCATGTCACCTCTATATGTCTTCCATGTCACTCCTCCATGTCCATCCTCTATGTCACTACTCCATGTCACTCCTCTGTGTTGCTCCTCCATGTCACTTCTCCAAGTCACTCACCCATGTCCCTCCACGATGTCACTCCACCATATCAACTCTCTTTCCTGATCAACCCTGTCACTTCTCCAAGTCACTCCTCCATGTCCCTCCTCCATGTCACTACTCCATGTGACTCCTCCATGTTAATACACCAACTCAAACCTCTTTGTCCATCCTCCATGTCGCTACACCAACTCACTCTTCCATGTCACTTCTCCATGTCACTTCTCCATGTCACTCCTCTATGTCAATACACCAACTCAAACCTCATTGTCCAACCTCCATGTCACTCCTCCGTGTTGCTCCTCCATGTTACTCCTCCATGTCGCTACTCTATGGGACTCCTCAATGTCGCTCCACCAACTCCTTCCTCCATGTTACTCCTCCATGTCACTCCTCCATGTCAATCCTTTAAGTCACTCCTCCAAGTTACTCCTCCATGTCGCTCCTCCATGTTGCTCCTCCATGTCACTCCTCCATGTCACTCATCCAAGTCGCTACTCAAAGTCACTCCTCCATGTAACTACACCAACTCACTCCTCAATGTCACTCCTCCATATCACAACTTCATGTCACTCCTCCATGTCGTTACACAAACTCAACCCTCCTTGTCACTCCTCCATGTCACTCATCCATGTCATTCCTCCATGTCACTCCTTTATGTCACTCCTCCAATTCACTCCTCCATGTCAGTCCTCAATGTCACTCATCCATGTCATTCCTCTATGTCACTCCTTTATGTCATTCCTCCAATTCACTCCTCCTTGACACTCCTCCATGTCACTCATCCATGTCATTCCACCATGTCACTCCTTTATGTCACTCCTCCAATTCACTCCTCCATGTCCATCCTCCATGTCACTGATCCACATCAATCCTCTATGTCACTCCTCCATGTCACTCCTCCATGTCACTCCCCCATGTCGCTATTCCAAGTTACTCCTCCATGTCACTCCCCCATGTCGCTCCTCCATGTCACTCCTCCATGTCACTCCTCCATGTCACTCCTCCATGTCACTCATCCATGTCACTCTTCTATGTCACTCGTCCATGTCACTCCTCCATGTAACTCCTCCATGTAGCTACTCCATGTCACTCATCCATGTCGCTATACAAACTCACTCCTCATGTCACTCCTCCATGTCCCTCCTCCATTTCACTCCTCCAAGTCACTCATCCATGTCCCTCCGCGATGTCACTCCACCATATCAACCCTCCTTGGTTATCCGCCCTGTCACTTCTCCATGTCACTTTTCCATGTTTCTCCTCCACGTCACTCCTCTAATCCACTCCTCCATGTCAGTCCTCCATGTCACTTCTCCATGTCTCTCCTCCACGTCACTCCTCTATGTCACTCCTCCATGTCACTCCTCCATGTAACTCCTCCATGTTTGTCCTCCATGTCGCTATAACAACTCACTCCTCCATGTAACTCCACCATTTCACTCCTCCATGTCACTCCTCCAGGTCACTCCTCCATGTCGCTACTCAAAGTCCCTCATCCATGTTACTACACCAACTCACTCCTCCACGTCACTCCTCTATGCCACTCCTCCATGTCAGTCCTCCATGTCACTTCTCCATGTCTCTCCTCCACGTCACTCCTCTATGTCACTCCTCCATGTCACTCCTCCATCTCACTCCTCCATTTCTCTCCTCCATGTCGCTATAACAACTCACTCCTCCATGTCACTCTTCAATGTCAGTACTTCATGTCACTCCTCCATGTCGCTACACAAACTCAATACTCCTTTACACTCTTTTATGTCCCTCCTCCATGTAACTCCTCCATGTCACTCCTCCATGTCACTCCTACAGGTCACTCCTCCATGTCGCTACTCAAAGTCACTCCTCCATGTCACTACACCAACTCACTCCTCAATGTCACTCCTCCATGTCACTACTTCATGTCACTCCTCCATGTCACAACACAAACTCAACCCTCCTTGTCACTCCTCCATGTCACTCATCCATGTCATTCCTCCTTTTCACTCCTTTATGTCACTCTTCCAATTCACTCCTCCATGTCACTCCTCCATGTCACTCATCCATGTTACTTATCCATGTCCCTCCACCATGTCACTACACCCTATCAATCTTCCTTGGTGATCCGACCTGTCACTTCTCCATGTCACAACACAAACTCAACCCTCCTTGTCACTCCTCCATGTCACTCATGCATGTCAATCCTCCATGTCACTCCTTTATGTCACTCCTCCAATTCACTCACCATGTCACCTCTATATGTCTTCCATGTCACTCCTCCATGTCCATCCTCCATGTCACTACTCCATGTCACTCCTCTGTGTTGCTCCTCCATGTCACTTCTCCAAGTCACTCACCCATGTCCCTCCACGATGTCACTCCACCATATCAACTCTCTTTCCTGATCAACCCTGTCACTTCTCCAAGTCACTCCTCCATGTCCCTCCTCCATGTCACTACTCCATGTGACTCCTCCATGTCAATACACCAACTCAATCCTCTTTTTCCATCCTCCATGTCGCTACACCAACTCACTCTTCCATGTCACTTCTCCATGTCGCTTCTCCATGTCACTCCTCTATGTCAATACACCAACTCAAACCTCTTTGTCCATCCTCCATGTCACTCCTCCGAGTTGCTCCTCCATGTTACTCCTCCATGTCGCTACTCTATGGGACTCCTCAATGTCGCTCCACCAATTCCTTCCTCCATGTTACTCCTCCATGTCACTCCTCCATGTCAATCCTTTATGTCACTCCTCCAAGTTACTCCTCCATGTCGCTCCTCCATGTTGCTCCTCCATGTCACTCCTCCATGTCACTCATCCATGTCACTCCTCTATGTCACTCCTCCATGTCACTCCTCTATGTCACTCGTCCATGTCACTCCTCCATGTAACTCCTCCATGTAGCTACTCCATGTCACTCCTCCATGTCGCTACACCAACTCACACCTCTATGTCACTCCTCCATGTCACTAATCCATGTCACTCCTCCATGTCGCTCTAACAACTCACTACTCCATGTCACTCCACCATTTCACTCCTCCATGTCACTCCTCAAAGTCACTCCTCCATGTCACTACACCAACTCACTCCTCAATGTCACTCCTCAATGTCACTACTTCATGTCACTCTTCCATGTCGCTTTACAAACTCAACCCTCCTTTACACTCTTTCATGTCACTCCTCCATATCGCTCCTCCATGTCCCTCCTCCATGTCACTCCTCCATGTCATTCCTCCATTTCACTCCTCCATGTATCTCCTCCATGTCCCTACTCTATGTCACTCCTCCATGTCACTCCTTCATGTCGCTACACAAACTCACTCCTCATGTTACTACTCTATGTCGCTACTCAATGTCATTTCTCCATGTCGCTACACCAACTCACTCCTCAATGTCACTCCTCCATGTCACAACTTCATGTCACTCCTCCATGTCGTTACACAAACTCAATACTCCTTTACACTGTTTTATGTCCCTCCTCCATGTAACTCCTCCATGTCACTCCTCCATGTCACTCCTACAGGTCACTCCTCCATGTCGCTACTCAAAGTCACTCCTCCATGTCACTACACCAACTCACTCCTCAATGTCACTCCTCCATGTCACTACTTCATGTCACTCCTCCATGACACAACACAAACTCAACCCTCCTTGTCACTCCTCCATGTCACTCATCCATGTCATTCCTCCTTTTCACTCCTTTATGTCACTCTTCCAATTCACTCCTCCATGTCACTCCTCCATGTCACTCATCCATGTTACTCATCCATGTCCCTCCACCATGTCACTACACCCTATCAATCTTCTTTGGTGATCCGACCTGTCACTTCTCCATGTCACAACACAAACTCAACCCTCCTTGTCACTCCTCCATGTCACTCATGCATGTCAATCCTCCATGTCACTCCTTTATGTCACTCCTCCAATTCACTCACCATGTCACCTCTATATGTCTTCCATGTCACTCCTCCATGTCCATCCTCTATGTCACTACTCCATGTCACTCCTCTGTGTTGCTCCTCCATGTCACTTCTCCAAGTCACTCACCCATGTCCCTCCACGATGTCACTCCACCATATCAACTCTCTTTCCTGATCAACCCTGTCACTTCTCCAAGTCACTCCTCCATGTCCCTCCTCCATGTCACTACTCCATGTGACTCCTCCATGTTAATACACCAACTCAAACCTCTTTGTCCATCCTCCATGTCGCTACACCAACTCACTCTTCCATGTCACTTCTCCATGTCACTTCTCCATGTCACTCCTCTATGTCAATACACCAACTCAAACCTCATTGTCCAACCTCCATGTCACTCCTCCGTGTTGCTCCTCCATGTTACTCCTCCATGTCGCTACTCTATGGGACTCCTCAATGTCGCTCCACCAACTCCTTCCTCCATGTTACTCCTCCATGTCACTCCTCCATGTCAATCCTTTATGTCACTCCTCCAAGTTACTCCTCCATGTCGCTCCTCCATGTTGCTCCTCCATGTCACTCCTCCATGTCACTCATCCAAGTCGCTACTCAAAGTCACTCCTCCATGTAACTACACCAACTCACTCCTCAATGTCACTCCTCCATATCACAACTTCATGTCACTCCTCCATGTCGTTACACAAACTCAACCCTCCTTGTCACTCCTCCATGTCACTCATCCATGTCATTCCTCCATGTCACTCCTTTATGTCACTCCTCCAATTCACTCCTCCATGTCAGTCCTCAATGTCACTCATCCATGTCATTCCTCTATGTCACTCCTTTATGTCATTCCTCCAATTCACTCCTCCTTGACACTCCTCCATGTCACTCATCCATGTCATTCCACCATGTCACTCCTTTATGTCACTCCTCCAATTCACTCCTCCATGTCCATCCTCCATGTCACTGATCCACATCAATCCTCTATGTCACTCCTCCATGTCACTCCTCCATGTCACTCCCCCATGTCGCTATTCCAAGTTACTCCTCCATGTCGCTCCTCCATGTTGCTCCTCCATGTCACTCCTCCATGTCACTCATCCATGTCACTCCTCTATGTCACTCCTCCATGTCACTCTTCTATGTCACTCGTCCATGTCACTCCTCCATGTCACTCCTCCATGTAGCTACTCCATGTCACTCATCCATGTCGCTATGCAAACTCACTCCTCATGTCACTCCTCTATGTCACTCCTCCATGTCACTCCTCTATGTCACTCGTCCATGTCACTCCTCCATGTAACTCCTCCATGTAGCTACTCCATGTCACTCCTCCATGTCGCTACACCAACTCACACCTCCATGTCACTCCTCCATGTCACTAATCCATGTCACTCCTCCATGTCGCTCTAACAACTCACTACTCCATGTCACTCCACCATTTCACTCCTCCATGTCACTCCTCAAAGTCACTCCTCCATGTCACTACACCAACTCACTCCTCAATGTCACTCCTCAATGTCACTACTTCATGTCACTCTTCCATGTCGCTTTACAAACTCAACCCTCCTTTACACTCTTTCATGTCACTCCTCCATATCGCTCCTCCATGTCCCTCCTCCATGTCACTCCTCCGTGTCATTCCTCCATTTCACTCCTCCATGTATCTCCTCCATGTCCCTACTCTATGTCACTCCTCCATGTCACTCCTTCATGTCGCTACACAAACTCACTCCTCATGTTACTACTCTATGTCGCTACTCAATGTCATTTCTCCATGTCGCTACACCAACTCACTCCTCAATGTCACTCCTCCATGTCACTACTTCTTGTCACTCCTCCATGTCACCTCTATATGTCTTCCATGTCACTCCTCCATGTCCATCCTCCATGTCACTACTTCATGTCACTCCTCCATGTCGCTCCTCCGTGTTGCTCCTCTTTGTCACTCCTCCAAGTCACTCACCCATGTCCCTCCACTATTTCACTCCACCATATAAACACTCCTTCCTGATCAACCCTGTCACTTCTCCAAGTCACTCCTCCATGTATCTCTTCCATGTCCCTACTCTATGTCACTCCTCCATGTCACTCCTCCATGTCGCTACACCAACTCACTCCTCAATGTCACTCCTCCATGTCATTACTTCTTGTCACTCCTTCATGTCACTCATCCATGTCATTCCTCCATGTCACTCCTTTATGTCACAACTCCAATTCACTCCTCCATGTCACCTCTATATGTCTTCCATGTTACTCCTCCATGTCCATCCTCCATGTCACCCCTCCATGTCACTCCTCCGTGTTGCTCCTCCTTGTCACTCCTCCAAGTCACTCACCCATGTCCCTCCACGATGTCACTACACCATATCAACCCTCCTTCCTGATCAACCCTGTCACTTCTACAAGTCACTCCTCCATGTCTGTCCTCCATGTCACTACTCCACATCAATCCTCTATGTCACTCCTCCATGTCACTCCTCCATGTCACTACTCCATGTCACACCTCCATGTCACTCCTCCATGTCGCTACACCAACTCATTACTCATGTCACTCCTCCATGTCACTTCTCCATGTCTCTCCTCCATGTCGCTCTAACAACTCACTCCTACATGTCACTGCACCATTTCACTCCTCCATGTCAATCCTCCAGGTCACTTCTCCATGTCGCTACTCAAAGTCACTCCTCCATGTTAATACACCAACTCACTCCTCAATATCACTCCTCCATATCAATACTCAATGTCTCTCCTCCATGTTCCTACTCTATGTCACTCCTCCATGTCACTCCTCCATGTCGCTACACAAACTCACTCCTCATGTTACTACTCTATGTCGCTACTCAATGTTACACCTCCATGTCGCTACACCACCTCACTTCTCAATGTCACTCCTCCATGTCACTACTTCTTGTCACTCCTCCATGTCACTCTTCCATGTCACTCCTCCATATCCATCCTCCATGTCACTCCTCCATGTCGCTCCTCAGTGTTGCTCCTCCTTGTCACTCCTCCAAGTCACTCACCCATGTCCCTCCACGATGTCACTCCACCATATCAACCCTCCTTCCTGATCAACCCTGTCACTTCTCCAAGTCACTCCTCCATGTCTATCCTCCATGTCACTACTCCACATCAATCCTTTATGTCACTCCTCCATGTCACTCCTCCATGTCGCTCTAACAACTCACTCCTCCATGTCACTCCTCCAGGTCACTCCTCCATGTCGCTACTCAAAGTCACTCCTCCATGTCACTACACCAACTCAATCCTTCTTGTCACTCCTCCATGTCACTCATCCATGTTACTTCTATATGTCTTCCATGTCACTCCTCCATGTCCCTACTCCATGTCACTCCTCCACGTCGCTCCTCTATGTCACTCCTCCATGTCACACCTCCATGTCACTCCTCCATGTCGCTACACCAACTCATTACTCATGTCACTCCTCCATGTCGCTACTCCATGTCACTCCTCCATGTCGCTCTAACAACTCACTCCTCCATGTCACTCCACCTTTTCACTCCTCCATGTCACTCCTCAATGTGACTCCTCAATGTCACTACTTCATGTCACTCCTCCATGTCGCTACACAAACTCAACCCTCCTTTACACTCTTTCATGTCACTCCTCCATATCGCTCCTCCATGTCCCTCCTCCATGTCACTCCTCCATGTCATTCCTCCATTTCACTCCTCCATGTATCTCCTCCATGTCCCTACTCTATGTCACTCCTCCATGTCACTCCTTCATGTCGCTACACAAACTCACTCCCCATGTTACTACTCTATGTCGCTACTCAATGTCATTCCTCCATGTCGCTACACCAACTCACTCCTCAATGTCACTCCTCCATGTCCATCCTCCATGTCACTACTCCATGTCACTCCTGCATGTCGCTCCTCCGTGTTGCTCCTCCTTGTCACTCCTCCAAGTCACTCACCCATGTCCCTCCACGATTTCACTCCACCATATAAACACTCCTTCCTGATCAACCCTGTCACTTCTCCAAGTCACTCCTCCATGTATCTCTTCCATGTCCCTACTCTATGTCACTCCTCCATGTCACTCCTCCATGTCGCTACACAAACTCACTCCTCATGTTACTACTCTATGTCGCTACTCAATGTCACTCCTCCATGTCGCTACACCACCTCACTCCTCAATGTAACTCCTCCATGTCATTACTTCTTGTCACTCCTCCATGTCACTCATCCATGTCATTCCTCCATGTCACTCCTTTATGTCACAACTCCAATTCACTCCTCCATGTCACCTCTATATGTCTTTCATGTCACTCCTCCATGTCCATCCTCCATGTCACTCCTCCATGTCACTCCTCCGTGTTGCTCCTCCTTGTCACTCCTCCAAGTCACTCACCCATGCCCCTCCATGATGTCACTCCACCATTTCAACCCTCCTTCCTGATCAACCCTGTCACTTCTCCAAGTCACTCCTCCATGTCTGTCCTCCATGTCACTACTCCACATCAATCCTCTATGTCACTCCTCCATGTCACACCTCCATGTCACTCCTCCATGTCGCTACACCACCTCATTACTCATGTCACTCCTCCATGTCGCTACTACATGTCACTCCACCATTTCACTCCTCCATGTCACTACTCAAAGTCACTCCTCCATGTCACTACACCAACTCACTCCTCAATGTTACTCCTCAATGTCACTACTTCATGTCACTCCTCCATGTAGCTACACAAACTCAATCCTCCTTTACATTCTTTCATGTCACTACTCGATATCGCTCCTCCATGTCCCTCCTCCATGTCACTCCTCCATTTCATTCCTCCATGTCACTCCTCCATGTATCTCCTCCATGACGCTACTCTATGTCACTCCTCCATGTCACTCCTCCATGTCACTCCTCCATGTCGCTACACAAACTCACTCTTCAATGTCACTCCTCCATGTCAAAACTTCTTGTCACTCCTTTATGTCAGTCCTCCAATTCACTCCTCCATGTCACCTCTATATGTCTTCCATGTCACTCCTCCATGTCCATCCTCCATGTCACTACTCCATGTCACTCCTCCATGTCACTCTAACAACTCACTCCTCCATGTCACTCCTCCAGGTCATTCCTCAATGTCGCTACTCAAAGTCACTCCTCCATGTCACTACACCAACTCAATTCTTCTTGTCACTCCTCCATGTCCCTCCTCCATGTCACTCCTCCACGTCGCTCCTCTATGTCACTCCTCCATGTCACACCTCCATGTCACTCCTCCATGTCGCTACACCTCCTCATTACTCATGTCACTCCTCCATGTCGCTACTACATGTCACTCCTCCATGTCACTCTAACAACTCACTCCTCCATGTCACTCCACCATTTCACTCCTCCATGTCACTCCTCAAAGTCACTCCTCCATGTCACTACACCAAGTCACTCCTCAATGTTACTCCTCAATGTCACTACTTCATGTAACTCCTCCATGTCGCTACACAAACTCAACCTCCTTTATACTCTTTCATGTCACTCCTCGATATCGCTCCTCCATGTCCCTCCTCCATGTCACTCCTCCTTGTCATTCCTCCATGTAACTCCTCCATGTAACTCCTCCATGTTGCTCCTCCGTGTTGCTCCTCCATGTCACTCAACCATGTCCTTCCACGATGTCACTCCACCATATAAACCCTCCTTCCTGATCAACCCTGTCACTTCTCCAAGTCACTCCTCCATGTACATCCTCCATGTCCCTACTCCATGTCAATCCTCCATTTCGCTCCTCCGTGTTGCTCCTCCTTGTCACTCCTCCAAGTCACTCACCCATGTCCTTCCACGATGTCACTCCACCATATAAACCCTCCTTCCTGATCAACCCTGTCACTTCTCCAAGTCACTTCCCCATGTCCATCCTCCATGTCATTACTCCACATCAATACTCTATGTCACTCCTTCATGTCACTCCTCCATGTCACTCCTCCAATGTCGCTATTCCATGTGACTCCTCCATGTCGCTCCACCAACTCCTTCCTCCATGTTACTCCTCCATGTCACTCCTCCAGGTCTCTCGTCCATGTAGCTACTCAAAGGTACTCCTCCATGTCACTACACCAACTCACTCCTCAATGTCACTCCTCCATTTTGCTCTTCCATGTCACTCCTCCATGTAACTCATCTATGTCCCTTCGCCATGTCACTACACCAACTCAATCTTTCTTGTCACTCCTCCATGTCACTCATCCATGTCACTTCTATATGTCTTCCTTGTCACTCCTCCATGTTCCTCCTCCATGTCACTACTCCACATCACTCCTCTATGTCACTCCTCCATGTCACACCTCCATGTCACTACTCCATGTCACTCCTCCATGTCGCTACACCAACTCAACTCTGCTTGTAACTCCTCCATGTCACTCATTTATGTCATTCCTCCATGTCACTCGTTTATGTCACTCCTCCAATTCACTCCTCCATATCACCTCTATATGTCTTCCATGTCACTCCTCCATGTCCATCCTCCATGTCACTACTCTATGTCACTCCTTCATGTTGCTCCTCCGTGTTGCTCCTCCATGTCACTCCTCCAAGTCACTCACCCATGTCCCTCCGCGATGTCACTCCACCATATCAACCCTCCTTCCTGATCAACCCTGTTACTTCTCCAAGTCACTCCTCCATGTCCCCCCTCCATGTCACTACTCCATGTCACTCCTCCATTTCGCTCCTCCGTGTTGCTCCTCCACATCAATCCTCTATGTCACTCCTCCATGTTGCTCCTCCAAGTCATTCCTCCATGTAACTCCTACATGTAGCTACTCCATGTCACTACTCCATGTCACTCCTCCATGTCGCTCCTCCGTGTTGCTCCTCCAAGTCACTCCTCCATGTAACTCCTCCATGTTGCTACTCCATGTCACTCCTCCATGTCGCTCCTCCGTGTTGCTCCTCCATGTCACTCCTCCATGTAACTCCTCTATGTCACTCCTCCAAGTCACTCCTCTATGTCACTCCTCCATGTCACTCTTCCATGTAACTCCTCCATGTCGCTACAAAAACTCACTCCTCATGTTACTCCTCCATGTCACTCCTACATTTCACTCCTCCACGTCACTCATCCATTTCCCTCTGCCATGCAACTCTACCATATCAACCGTCCTTGCTGATCAACCCTGTCACATCTACAAGTAAATCCTCTATGTCCCTCCTCCATGTCTCTCCTCTATGTCGCTCTAACAACTCACTCCTCCATGTCACACCTCCATGTAACTCCACCATTTCACTCCTCCATGTCACTCCTCCAGGTCACTCCTCCATGTCGCTACTCAAAGTCCCTCATCCATGTTACTACACCAACTCACTCCTCAATGTCACTCCTCCATCTCACTCCTCCAATTCTCTCCTCCATGTCGCTATAACAACTCACTCCTCCATGTCACTCTTCCATGTCACTCGTCCATGTCTCTCCTCCATGTAACTCCTCCATGTAACTCCTCCATGTCACTCCTCCATGTCACTTCCTCCATTTCACTCCTCCAAGTCACTCATACATGTCCCTCCGCCATGTCACTCCACCATATCAACCCTCCTTCCTGATAAACCCTGTCACATCTCCAAGTCACTCCTCCATGTCCCTCCTCCATGTCACTACTCCTTGTCACTCCTCCATGTCACTCATCCATGTCCCTCCGCCATGTCACTCCACCATATCAATCTTCCTTGGTGATCCGCCCTGTCACTTCTCCATGTCACTCTTCCATGTCTCTCCTCCACGTCATTCCTCTATATCACTCCTCCATGTCTCTCCTCCATGTCGCTCTAACAACTCACTCCTCCATGTCACTCCACCATTTCACTCCTCCATGTCACTCCTCCAGGTCACTACTCAAAGTCACTCCTCCATGTTACTACACCAACTCACTCCTCAATGTCACTCCTCCATGTCAGTACTTCATGGTACTCCTCCATGTCGCTACACAAACTCAACTCTCCTTGTCACTCCTCTATGTCACTCATCCATGTCCTTCCTCCATGTCACTCCTCCATGTCGCTACTCAAATTCACTCCTCCATGTCACTACAACAACTCACTCCTCAATGTCACTCCTCCATGTCACTACTTCATGTCACTCCTACATGTCACAACACAAACTCAACCCTCCTTGTCACTCCTCCATGTCACTCATCCATGTCATTCCATCTTTTCACTCCTTTATGTCACTCTTCCAATTCACTCCACCATATCAACTCTCTTTCCTGATCAACCCTGTCACTTCTACAAGTCACTCCTCCATATCATTCCTCCATGTCACTACTCAATGTCACTCCTCCATGTCGCTCCTCCGTGTTGCTCCTCCACATCAATTCTCTATGTCACTCCTCCATGTCACTCCTCCATGTCGCTATTCCATGTCAGTCCTCCATGTCGCTACACCAACTCACTCTTCCATGTTACTCCTCCATGTCGCTACTCCATGTGACTCCTCCATGTCAATACACCAACTCAAACCTCTTTGTCCATCCTCCATGTCGCTACACCAACTCACTCTTCCATGTCACTTCTCCATGTCGCTTCTCCATGTCACTCCTCCATGTCAATACACCAACTCAAACCTCTTTGTCCATCCTCCATGTCACTCCTCCGTGTTGCTCCTCCATGTCACTCCTCCATGTCGCTACTCTATGGGACTCCTCCATGTCGCTCCACCAACTCCTTCCTCCATGTTACTCCTCCATGTCACTCCTCCATGTCAATCCTTTATGTCACTCCTCCAAGTTACTCCTCCATGTCGCTCCTCCATGTTGCTCCTCCATGTCACTCCCCCTGTCACTCATCCATGTCACTCCTCTATGTCACTCCTCCATGTCACTCCTCTATGTCACTCGTCCATGTCACTCCTCCATGTAACTCCTCCATGTAGCTACTCCATGTCACTCCTCCATGTCGCTACACAAACTCACTCCTCATGTCACTCCTCCATGTCACTCCTCCATGTCACTCCTCCAAGTCACTCACCCATGTCCCTCCGCGATGTCACGCCACCATATCAACCCTCCTTGGTTATCCGCCCTGTCACTTCTCCATGTCACTCTTCCATGTCTCTCCTCCACTTCACTCCTCTATGTCACTCCTCCATGTGAGTCCTCCATTTCACTTCTCCATGTCTCTCCTCCACATCACTACTCTCTGTCACTCCTCCATGTCACTCCTCCATGTCACTCCTCCAGGTCACTCCTCCATGTCACTCCTCCATGTAACTCCTACATGTAGCTACTCCATGTCACTACTCCATGTCACTCCTCCATGTTGCTCCTCCGTGTTGCTCCTCCAAGTCACTCCTCCATGTAACTCCTCCATGTTGCTACTCCATGTCACTCCTCCATGTCGCTCCTCCGTGTTGCTCCTCCATGTCACTCCTCCATGTAACTCCTCTATGTCGCTACTCAAAGTCACTCCTCCAATTCACTCCTCCATGTCACTTCTATATGTCTTCCATGTCACTCCTCCATGTCGCTCCTCCATGTTGCTCCTCTGTGTCACTCCTCCATGTCACTCATCCATGTCCCTCCGCCATGTCACTCCACCATATCAATCTTCCTTGGTTATCCGCCCTGTCACTTCTCCATGTCACACTTCCATGTCTCTCCTCCACGTCATTCCTCTATGTCACTCCTCCATGTCACTCCACCATTTCACTCCTTCATGTCACTCCTCCAGGTCACTCCTCCATGTCGCTACTTCATGTCACTCATCCATGTCATTCCTCATGTCACTCCTTTATGTCACTCCTCCAATTCACTCCTCCATGTCACTCATCCATGTCCCTCCGCCATGTCACTCCACCCTATCAATCTCCCTTGGTGATCCGACTTGTCACTTCTCTATGTCACTCCTCCATGTCACTCCTCCATATCTCTCCTCCATGTCGCTCTAACAACTCACTCATCCATGTCACTCCACCATTTCACTCCTCCATGTCACTCCTCTATGTCACTCGTCCATGTCACTCCTCTATGTCGCTATACAAACTCACTCCTCATGTCACTACTCCATGTCACTCCTCCATTTCACTCCTCCAAGTCACTCATCCATGTCCCTCCGCCATGTCAATCCACCATCTCAACCCTCCTTCCTGATCAACCCTGTCACATCTCCAAGTCACTCCTCCATGTCACACCTCCATATCACTTTTCCATGTCGTTACACCAACTCATTACTCATGTCACTCCTCCATGTCACTACTTCATGTCACTCCTCCATGTCGCTTTACAAACTCAACCCTCCTTTACACTCTTTCATGTCACTCCTCCATATCGCTCCTCCATGTCCCTCCTCCATGTCACTCCTCCGTGTCATTCCTCCATTTCACTCCTCCATGTATCTCCTCCATGTCCCTACTCTATGTCACTCCTCCATGTCACTCCTTCATGTCGCTACACAAACTCACTCCTCATGATACTACTCTATGTCGCTACTCAATGTCATTTCTCCATGTCGCTACACCAACTCACTCCTCAATGTCACTCCTCCATGTCACTACTTCTTCTCACTCCTCCATGTCACCTCTATATGTCTTCCATGTCACTCCTCCATGTCCATCCTCCATGTCACTACTCCATGTCACTCCTCCATGTCGCTCCTCCGTATTGCTCCTCCTTGTCACTCCTCCAAGTCACTCACCCATGTCCCTCCACGATTTCACTCCACCATATAAACACTCCTTTCTGATCAACCCTGTAACTTCTCCAAGTCACTCCTCCATTTATCTCTTCCATGTCCCTACTCTATGTCACTCCTCCATGTCACTCCTCCATGTCGCTACACAAACTCACTCCTCATGTTACTACTCTATGTCGCTACTTCTTGTCACTCCTTCATGTCACTCATCCATGTCATTCCTCCATGTCACTCCTTTATGTCACAACTCCAATTCACTCCTCCATGTCACCTCTATATGTCTTCCATGTCACTCCTCCATGTCCATCCTCCATGTCACCCCTCCATGTCACTCCTCCGTGTTGCTCCTCCTTGTCACTCCTCCAAGTCACTCACCCATGTCCCTCCATGATGTCACTCCACCATATCAACCCTCCTTCCTGATCAACCCTGTCACTTCTACAAGTCACTCCTCCATGTCTGTCCTCCATGTCACTACTCCACATCAATCCTCTATGTCACTCCTCCATGTCGCTCTAACAACTCACTCCTCCATGTCACTCCTCCAGGTCACTCCTCCATGTCGCTACTCAAAGTCACTCCTCCATGTCACTACACCAACTCAATCCTTCTTGTCACTCCTCCATGTCACTCATCCATGTCACTTCTATATGTCTTCCATGTCACTCCTCCATGTCCCTCCTCCATGTCACTCCTTCACGTCGCTCCTCTATGTCACTCCTCCATGTCACACCTCCATGTCACTCCTCCATGTCGCTACACCAACTCATTACTCATGTCACTCCTCCATGTCGCTACTACATGTCACTCCTCCATGTCGCTCTAACAACTCACTCCTCCATGTTACTCCAGCATTTCACTACTCCATGTCACTCCTCAAAGTCACTCCTCCATTTCACTACACCAACTCGCTCCTTAATGTTACTCCTCAATGTCACTACTTCATGTCACTCCTCCATGTAGCTACACAAACTCAATCCTCCTTTACACTCTTTCATGTCACTCCTCGATATCGCTCCTCCATGTCCCTCCTCCATGTCACTCCTCCGTGTAATTCCTCCATTTCACTCCTCAATGTCACTCCTCCATGTTAATACTTCTTGTCACTCCTCCATGTCATTCCTCCATGTCACTCCTTTATTTCAGTCCTCCAATTCACTCCTCCATGTCACCTCTATATGTCTTCCATGTCACTCCTCCATGTCCATCCTCCATGTCACTACTCCATGTCACTCCTCCATGTTGCTCCTCCGTGTTGCTCATCCATGTCACTCCTCCAAGTCACACACCCATGTCACTCCGCGATGTCAATCCACCATATCAACCATCCTTCCTGATCAACCCTGTTACTTCTCCAAGTCACTCCTCCATGTCCATCCTCCATGTCACTGCTCCATGTCACTCCTCCATGTCGCTCCTCCGTGTTGCTCCTCCTTGTCACTCCTCCAAGTCACTCACCCATGTCCTTCCACGATGTCACTCCACCATATAAACCCTCCTTCCTGATCAACCCTGTCACTTCTCCAAGTCACTCCTCCATGTCACTCCTCCAATGTCGCTATTCCATGTGACTCCTCCATGTCGCTCCACCAACTCCTTCCTCCATGTTACTCCTCCATGTCACTCCTCCAGGTCTCTCGTCCATGTCGCTACTCAGAGGTACTCCTCCATGTCACTACACCAACTCACTCCTCAATTTAATTCCTCCATGTTGCTCTTCCATGTCACTCCTCCATGTAACTCATCTATGTCCTTCCGCCATGTCACTACACCAACTCAATGTTTCTTGTCACTCCTCCATGTCACTCATTTATGTCATTCCTCCATATCACTCGTTTATGTCACTCCTGCAATTCACTCCTCCATGTCACCTCTATATGTCTTCCATGTCACTCCTCCATGTCCATCCTCCATGTCACTACTCTATGTCACTCCTCCATGTTGCTCCTCCATGTTGCTCCTCCATGTCACTCCTCCAAGTCACTCACCCATGTCCCTCCGCGATGTCACTCCACCATATAAACCCTCCTTCCTGATCAACCCTGTTACTTCTCAAGTCACTCCTCCATGTCCCTCCTCCATGTCACTACTCCATGTCACTCCTCCATGTCACTCCTCCATGTCGCTACACAAACTCACTCCTCATGTTACTACTCTATGTCGCTACTTCTTGTCACTCCTTCATGTCACTCATCCATGTCATTCCTCCATGTCACTCCTTTATGTCACAACTCCAATTCACTCCTCCATGTCACCTCTATATGTCTTCCATGTCACTCCTCCATGTCCATCCTCCATGTCACCCCTCCATGTCACTCCTCCGTGTTGCTCCTCCTTGTCACTCCTCCAAGTCACTCACCCATGTCCCTCCACGATGTCACTCCACCATATCAACCCTCCTTCCTGATCAACCCTGTCACTTCTACAAGTCACTCCTCCATGTCTGTCCTCCATGTCACTACTCCACATCAATCCTCTATGTCACTCCTCCAGGTCACTCCTCCATGTCGCTACTCAAAGTCACTCCTCCATGTCACTACACCAACTCAATCCTTCTTGTCACTCCTCCATGTCACTCATCCATGTCACTTCTATATGTCTTCCATGTCACTCCTCCATGTCACTCCTTCACGTCGCTCCTCTATGTCACTCCTCCATGTCACACCTCCATGTCACTCCTCCATGTCGCTACACCAACTCATTACTCATGTCACTCCTCCATGTCGCTACTACATGTCACTCCTCCATGTCGCTCTAACAACTCACTCCTCCATGTTACTCCACCATTTCACTACTCCATGTCACTCCTCAAAGTCACTCCTCCATTTCACTACACCAACTCGCTCCTTAATGTTACTCCTCAATGTCACTACTTCATGTCACTCCTCCATGTAGCTACACAAACTCAATCCTCCTTTACACTCTTTCATGTCACTCCTCGATATCGCTCCTCCATGTCCCTCCTCCATGTCACTCCTCCGTGTCATTCCTCCATTTCACTCCTCAATGTCACTCCTCCATGTTAATACTTCTTGTCACTCCTCCATGTCATTCCTCCATGTCACTCCTTTATGTCAGTCCTCCAATTCACTCCTCCATGTCACCTCTATATGTCTTCCATGTCACTCCTCCATGTCCATCCTCCATGTCACTACTCTATGTCACTCCTCCATGTTGCTCCTCCGTGTTGCTCCTCCATGTCACTCCTCCAAGTCACACACCCATGTCACTCCGCGATGTCAATCCACCATATCAACCATCCTTCCTGATCAACCCTGTTACTTCTCCAAGTCACTCCTCCATGTCCATCCTCCATGTCACTGCTCCATGTCACTCCTCCATGTCGCTCCTCCGTGTTGCTCCTCCTTGTCACTCCTCCAAGTCACTCACCCATGTCCTTCCACGATGTCACTCCACCATATAAACCCTCCTTCCTGATCAACCCTGTCACTTCTCCAAGTCACTCCTCCATGTCACTCCTCCAATGTCGCTATTCCATGTGACTCCTCCATGTCGCTCCACCAACTCCTTCCTCCATGTTACTCCTCCATGTCACTCCTCCAGGTCTCTCGTCCATGTCGCTACTCAGAGGTACTCCTCCATGTCACTACACCAACTCACTCCTCAATTTAATTCCTCCATGTTGCTCTTCCATGTCACTCCTCCATGTAACTCATCTATGTCCTTCCGCCATGTCACTACACCAACTCAATGTTTCTTGTCACTCCTCCATGTCACTCATTTATGTCATTCCTCCATATCACTCGTTTATGTCACTCCTGCAATTCACTCCTCCATGTCACCTCTATATGTCTTCCATGTCACTCCTCCATGTCCATCCTCCATGTCACTACTCTATGTCACTCCTCCATGTTGCTCCTCCATGTTGCTCCTCCATGTCACTCCTCCAAGTCACTCACCCATGTCCCTCCGCGATGTCACTCCACCATATAAACCCTCCTTCCTGATCAACCCTGTTACTTCTCAAGTCACTCCTCCATGTCCCTCCTCCATGTCACTACTCCATGTCACTCATCCATGTCGCTCCTCCGTGTTGCTCCTCCAAGTCACTCCTCCATGTAACTCCTCCATGTCACTCCTCCATGTCTCTCCTCCATGTTGCTCTAACAACTCACTCCTCCATGTCACTCCACCATTTCACTCCTCCATGTCACTCCTCCAGGTCACTCCTCCATGTCGCTACTCAAAGTCACGCCTCCATGTTACTACACCAACTCACACCTCAGGGTAACTCCTCCATGTCACTACTTCATGTCCATCCTCCATGTCACTATTCTATGTCACTCCTCCATGTCGCTCCTCCGTGTTGCTCCTCCTTGTCACTCCTCCAAGTCACTCACCCATGTCCTTCCACGATGTCACTCCACCATATAAACCCTCCTTCCTGATCAACCCTGTCACTTCTCCAAGTCACTCCTCCCTGTCCATCCTCCATGTCACTACTCCATGTCACTCCTCCATGTCGCTCCTCCGTGTTGCTCGTCCTTGTCACTCCTCCAAGTCACTCACCCATGTCTCTCCACGATGTCACTCCACCATATCAACCCCCCTTTCCTGATCAACCCTGTCACTTCTCCAAGTCACTCCTCCATGTCAGTCCTCCATGTCACTCCTCCATGTCACTCCTCCATGTCATTCCTCCATGTCACTCCTCCATGTATCTCCTCCATGTCGCTACTCTATGTCACTACTCCATGTCACTCCTCCATGTCACTCCTCCATGTCGCTACACAAACTCAATCCTCATGTTACTACTCTATTTCGCTACTCCATGTAACTCCTCCATCTCGCTACACCAACTCACACCTCAATGTCACTCCTCCATGTCACTCCTTTATGTCACTCCTCCAATTCACTCCTTCATGTCACCTCTATATGTCTTCCATGTCACTCCTCCATGTCCATCCTCCATGTCACTACTCCATGTCACTCCTCCATGTCGCTCCTCCGTGTTGCTCCTCCTTGTCACTCCTCCAAGTCACTCACCCATGTCCCTCCATGATGTCACTCCACCATATCAACCCTCCTTCCTGATAAACCCTGTCACTTCTCCAAGTCACTCCTCAATGTCCATCCTCCATTTCACTACTCCACATCATTCCTCTATGTCACTCCTCCATGTCACTCATACATGTCTCTCCTCCATGTTGCTCTAACAACTCACTCCTCCATGTCACTCCACCATTTCTCTCCTCCATGTCACTCCTCCAGGTCACTCCTCAATGTCGCTATTCCATGTCAGTCCTCCATGTCGCTCCACCAACTCCTTCCTCCATGTTACTCCTCCATGTCACTCCTCCATGTCACTCCTCCATGTCACTCCTCTATGTCACTCATCCATGTCACTCCTACATATCACTCCTCCATGTCTCTCCTCTATGTCGCTCTAACAACACACTCATCCATGTCACTCCTCCATGTCACTCCACCATTTCACTCCTCCATGTCACTCCTCCATGTCGCTCCTCCGTGTTGCTCCTCCTTGTCACTCCTCCAAGTCACTCACCCATGTCCTTCCACGATGTCACTCCACCATATAAACCCTCCTTCCTGATCAACCCTGTCACTTCTCCAAGTCACTCCTCCATGTCCATCCTCCATGTCACTACTCCATGTCACTTCTCCATGTCGCTCCTACGTGTTGCTCGTCCTTGTCACTCCTCCAAGTCACTCACCCATGTCTCTCCACGATGTCACTCCACCATATCAACCCCCCTTCCTGATCAACCCTGTCACTTCTCCAAGTCACTCCTCCATGTCAGTCCTCCATGTCACTCCTCCATGTCACTCCTCCATGTCATTCCTCCATGTCACTCCTCCATGTATCTCGTCCATGTCGCTACTCTATGTCACTCCTCCATGTCACTCCTCCATGTCGCTACACAAACTCAATCCTCATGTTACTACTCTATTTCGCTACTCCATGTAACTCCTCCATTTCTCTATACCAACTCACTCCTCAATGTCACTCCATCACTTCACTCCTCCATGTCACTCCTCCATGTCAATCCTTTATGTCACTCCTCCAAGTTACTCCTCCATGCCACTCCACCATTTCACTCCTCCATGTCACACCTCCAGGTCACTACTCCATGTCGGTACTCAAAGTCATTCCTCCATGTCGCTACACCAACTCATTCCTCATTTCACTCCTCCATGTGACTACTTCATGTCACTCCTCCATGTCGCTCCTCCGTGTTGCTCCTCCTTGTCACTCCTCCAAGTCACTCACCCATGTCCCTACATGATGTCACTCCACCATATCAACCCTCCTTCCTGATCAACCCTGTAACTTCTCTAAGTCACTCCTCCATGTCCCTCCTCCATGTCACTACTCCATGTCACTCCTCCATGTCGCTCCTCCGTGTTGTTCCTCCACATCAATCCTCTATGTCTCTCCTCTATATCGCTCTAACAACTCACTCCTCCATGTCACTCCTCCATGTCACTCCACCATTTCACTCCTCTATATCGCTCTAACAACTCACTCTTCCATGTCACTCCTCCATGTCACTCCTCCATGTCTCTCCTCCACGAAATTCCTCTATGTCACTCCTCCATGTCACTCCTCCATGTCACTCCACCATTTAACTCCTCCATGTAACTCCTCCAGGTCACTCCTCCATGTCGCTACACCAACTGACTCCTCAATGTCACTCCTTCTTGTCACTCCTCCATTTCTCTCCTCCATGTCGCTATAACAACTCACTCCTCCATGTCACTCCTACAGTTCACTCCTCCATGTCGCTACTCAAAGTCACTCCTCCATGTCACTCCTCCATGTCACTCCACCATTTCACTCCTCCATGTCACTCCTCCAGGTCACACCTCCATGTCGCTACTCAAAGTCACTCCTCCATGTCACTCATCCATGTCATTCCTCCATGTCACTCCTCCATGTCACTCCTCCATGTCATCTCTATATGTCCTCCATGTCACTCCTCCATGTCCATCCTCCATGTCACTACTCCATGTCACTCATCCATGTTGCTCCTCCGTCTTGCTCCTCCATGTCACTCCTCCAAGTCACTCACCCATGTCCCTACACGATGTCACTCCACCATATCAACCCTCCTTCCTGAGTAACCCTGTCACTCCTCCATATAACTCCTACATGTAGCTACTCCATGTCACTACTCCATGTCACTCCTCCATGTCGCTTATCTGTGTTGCTCCTCCAAGTCACTCCTCCATGTAACTCCTCCATGTAGCTACTCCATGTCACTCCTCCATGTCGCTACACAAACTCACTCCTCATGTCACTCCTCCATGTCACTCCTCCAAGTCACTCATCCATGTCCCTCCGCCATGTCACTCCACTATATCAATCTTCCTTCCTGATCAACCCTGTCACTCCTCCATGTCACTCCTACAGTTCACTCCTCCATGTCGCTACTCAAAGTCACTCCTCCATGTCACTCCTCCATGTCACTCCACCATTTCACTCCTCCATTTCACTCCTCCAGGTCACTCCTCCATGTCGCTACTCAAAGTCACTCCTCCATGTCACTCATCCATGTCATTCCTCCATGTCACTCCTCCATGTCACTCCTCCATGTCATCTCTATATGTCCTCCATGTCACTCCTCCATGTCCATCCTCCATGTCACTACTCCATGTCACTCCTCCATGTCGCTACACAAACTCACTCCTCATGTCACTCCTCCATGTCACTCCTCCAAGTCACTCATCCATGTCCCTCCGCCATGTCACTCCACCATTTCAATCTTCCTTCCTGATCAACCCTGTCACTCCTCCATGTCACTCCACCATTTCACTCCTCCATGTCACTCCTCCATTTCTCTCCTCCATGTCGCTATAACAACTCACTCCTCCATGTCACTCCTCCAGGTCACTCATCCATGTAACTACTCAAAGTCACTCCTCCATGTCACTCCTCCATGTCGCTATTCCAAGTTACTCCTCCATGTTGCTCCTCCATGTTGCTCCTCCATGTCACTCCTCCATGTCACTCATCCATGTCACTCCTCCAAGTCACTCACCCATGTCCCTCCGTGATGTCACTCCACCATATCAACCCTCCTTTGTTATCCGCCCTGTCACTTCTCCACATCACTCCTCTATGTCACTCCTCCATGTCACTCCTACATGTCACTCCTCCATGTCTCTCCTCCATGTCGCTCTAACAACTCACTCATCCATGTCACTCCTCCATGTAACTCCACCATTTCACTCCTCCATATCACTCCTCCAGGTCACTCCTCCATGTCGCTACTCAAAGTCACTCCTCCATGTTACTACACCAACTCACTCCTCAATGTCACTCCTCCATGTCACTCCTCCATGTCACTCCTCCATGTCCATCCTCCATGTCACTACTCCATGTCACTCCTCCATGTTGCTCCTCCGTCTTGCTCCTCCATGTCACTCCTCCAAGTCACTCACCCATGTCCCTACACGATGTCACTCCACCATATCAACCCTCCTTCCTGATCAACCCTGTCACTCCTCCATGTAACTCCTACATGTAGCTACTCCATGTCACTACTCCATGTCACTCCTCCATGTCACTTCTCCGTGTTGCTCCTCCAAGTCACTCCTCCATGTAACTCCTCCATGTAGCTACTCCATGTCACTCCTCCATGTCGCTACACAAACTCACTCCTCATGTCACTCCTCCATGTCACTCCTCCAAGTCACTCATCCATCTCCCTCCGCCATGTCACTCCACCATATCAATCTTCCTTCCTGATCAACCCTGTCACTCCTCCATGTCACTCCACCATTTCACTCCTCCATGTCACTCCTCCAGGTCACTCCTCCATGTCGCTACACCAACTTACTCCTCAATGTCACTCTTTCTTGTCACTCCTCCATTTCTCTCCTCCATGTCGCTATAACAACTCACTCCTCCATGTCACTCCTCCAGGTCACTCATCCATGTAACTACTCAAAGTCACTCCTCCATGTCACTCCTCCATGTCGCTATTCCATGTCACTCCTCCATGTTGCTCCTCTATGTTGCTCCTCCATGTCACTCCTCCATGTCGCTATTCCATGTCACTCCTCCAAGTCACTCACCCATGTCCCTCCGTGATGTCACTCCACCATATCAACCCTCCTTTGTTATCCGCCCTGTCACTTCTCCACATCACTCCTCTATGTCACTCCTCCATGTCACTCCTATATGTCACTCCTCCATGTCTCTCCTCCATGTCGCTCTAACAACTCACTCATCCATGTCACTCCTCCATGTCACTCCACCATTTCACTCCTCCATATCACTCCTCCAGGTCACTCCTCCATGTCGCTACTCAAAATCACTCCTCCATGTTACTACACAAACTCACTCCTCAATGTCACTCCTCCATGTCACTCCTCCATTTCTCTCCTCCATGTCGCTATAACAACTCACTCCTCCATGTCACTCCTCCAGGTCACTCCTCCATGTCGCTCGTTTATGTCACTGCTCCATGTAACTTCTCCATGTCTCTCCTCCATGTCGCTCTAACAACTCACTCCTCCATGTCACTCCACCATTTCACTCCTCCATGTCACTCCTCCAGGTCACTCCTCCATGTCGCTACTCAAAGTTACTCCTCCATGTCACTCAACAATTTCATTCCTCCATGTCACTCGTTTATTTCACTCATCCAATTCACTCCTCCATGTCACTACTCCATGTCACTCCTCCATGTTGCTCCTCCGTGTTGCTCCTCCATGTCACTCCTCCAAGTCACTCACCCATGTCCCTCCACTATGCCACTCCACCTTATCAACCCTACTTCCTGATCAACCCTGTCACTTCTCCAAGTCACTCCTCCATGTCCTTCCTCCATGTCACTACTCCATGTCACTCCTCCATGTCGCTCCTCCGTGTTGCTCCTCCACATCAATCCTCTATGTCACTCCTCCATGTTGCTCATCCAAGTCATTCCTCCATGTAACTCCTACATGTAGCTACTCCATGTCACTACTCCATGTCACTCCTCCATGTCGCTCCTCCGTGTTGCTCCTCCAAGTCACTCCTCCATGTAACTCCTCCATGTAGCTACTCCTTGTCACTCCTCCATGTCGCTACACAAACTCACTCCTCATGTCACTCCTCCATGTCACTCCTCCATGTCACTCCTCCAAGTCACTCACCTATGTCCCTCCGCGATGTCACTCCACCATATCAACCCTCCTTGGTTATCCGCCCTGTCACTTCTCCAAGTCACTCCTCCATGTCCAACCTCCATGTCACTACTCCACCTAAATCCTTTATGTCACTTCTCCATGTCACTCCTCCATGTCGCTATTCCAAGTTACTCCTCCATGTTTCTCCTCCATGTTGCTCCTCCATGTCACTCCTCCATGTCACTCATCCATGTCACTCCTCTATGTCACTCCTCCATGTCATTCCTCTATGTCACTCGTCCATGTCACTCCTCCATGTAACTCCTCCATGTAGTTACTCCATGTCACTCCTCCAATTCACTCATCCAAGTCAATCATCCATGTCACTCCTACATGTCACTACTCCTTGTCGCTATTCCATGTAACTCCTCCATGTCGCTACACAAACTCACTCCTCATGTCACTCCTCCATGTCACTCCTCCAAGTCACTCACCCATGTCCCTCCGCGATGCCACAACTCTAATTCACTCCTCCATGTCACCTTTATATGTCTTCCATGTCACTCCTCCATGTCCATCCTCCATGTCACTACTCCATGTCACTCCTCCATGTTGCTCCTCCGTGTTGCTCCTCCATGTCACTCCTCCAAGTCACCCACGCATGTCCCTCCACTATGCCACTCCACCTTATCAACCCTTCGTCCTGATCAACCCTGTCACTTCTCCAAGTCACTCCTCCATGTTCTTCCTCCATGTCACTACTCCATGTCACTCCTCCATGTCGCTCCTCCATGTTGCTCCTCCACATCAATCCTCTATGTCACTCCTCCATGTTGCTCATCCAAGTCATTCCTCCATGTAACTCCTACATGTAGCTACTCCATGTCACTACTCCATGTCATTCCTCCATGTCGCTCCTCCGTGTTGCTCCTCCAAGTCACTCCTCCATGTAACTCCTCCATGTAGCTACTCCTTGTCACTCCTCCATGTCGCTACACAAACTCACTCCTCATGTCACTCCTCCATGTCACTCCTCCATGTCACTCACCTATGTCCCTCCGCGATGTCACTCCACCATATCAACCCTCATTGGATATCCGCCCTGTCACTTCTCCAAGTCACTCCTCCATGTCCAACCTCCATGTCACTACTCCACCTCAATCCTTTATGTCACTCCTCCATGTCACTCCTCCATGTCGCTATTCCAAGTTACTCCTCCATGTTGCTCCTCCATGTTGCTCCTCCATGTCACTCCTCCATGTCACTCATTCATGTCACTCCTCTATGTCACTCCTCCATGTCATTCCTCTATGTCACTAGTCCATGTCACTCCTCCATGTAACTCCTCCATGTAGTTACTCCATGTCAATCCTCCAATTCACTCATCCAAGTCAATCATCCATGTCCCTCCGCCATGTCACTACTCCTTGTCGCTATTCCATGTAACTCCTCCATGTCGCTACACAAACTCACTCCTCATGTCACTCCTCCATGTCACTCCTCCAAGTCACTCACCCATGTCCCTCCGCGATGTCACAACTCTAATTCACTCCTCCATGTCACCTCTATATGTATTCCATGTCACTCCTCCATGTCCATCCTCCATGTCACTACTCCATGTCACTCCTCCATGTCACTCCTCCGCGTTGATCCTCCTTGTCACTCCTCCAAGTCACTCACCCATGTCTCTCCACGATGTCACTCCACCATATCAACCCTCCTTCCTGATCAACCCTGTCACTGCACCATTTCACTCCTCCAGGTCACTTCTCCAAGTCACTCCTCCATGTCAGTCCTCCATGTCACTCCTCCATGTCGCTCTAACAACTCACTCCTCCATGTCACTCCAACATTTCACTACTCCATGTCACTCGTCCATGTCGCTACTCAAAGTCACTCCTCCATGTAACTACACCAATTCACTCCTCAATGGCACTCCTCCATGTCACTACGTCATGTCACTCCTCCATGTCGCTACACAAACTCAACCCTTCTTGTCACTCCTCCATGTCACTCATCCATGTCATTCCTCCATGTCACTCCTTTATGTCACTCCTCCAATTCACTCCTCCATGTCAGTCCTCCATGTCACTCATCCATGTCATTCCTCCATGTCACTCCTTTATGTCACTCCTCCAATTCACTCTTCCATGTCACTCCCCCATGTCGCTATTCCAAGTTACTCCTCCATGTTGCTCCTCCATGTTGCTCCTACATGTCACTTCTCCATGTCACTCATCCAAGTCACTCCTCTATGTCACTCGTCCATGTCACTTCTCTATGTCACTCGTCCATGTCACTCCTCCATGTTGCTACTCCATGTGACTCCTCCATGTCGCTCCACCAACTCACTCCTCCACGTCGCTCCTCCATGTTGCTCTTCCATGTCACTCCTCCATGTAACTCATCTATGTCCCTCCGCCATGTCACTACACCAACTCAATCCTTCTTGTCACTCCTCCATGTGTCTCATCCATGTCACTTCTATATGTCTTCCATGTCACTCCTCCATGTCCCTCCTCCATGTCACTACTCCATGTCACACCTCCATGTCACTCCTCCATGTCGTTACACCAACTCATTACTCATGTCACTCCTCCATGTCACTTCACCATTTCACTCCTCCATGTCACTCCTCCAGGTCACTTCTCCATGTCGCTACTCAAAGTCACTCCTCCATGTTACTACACCAACTCACTCCTCAATATCACTCCTCCATATCAATCCTCCATTTCTCTCCTCCATGTCGCTATAACAACTCACTCCTCCATGTCACTCCACCGTTTCACTCCTCCATGTCACTCCTCCAGGTCACTCCTCCATGTCGCTACTCAAAGTCACTCCTTCATGTCACTACACAAACTCACTCCTCAATGTCACTCCTCAATGTCACTACTTCATGTCACTCCTCCATGTCGCTACACAAACTCAATCCTCCTTTACACTCTTTCATGTCACTCCTCCATATCGCTCCTCCATGTCCCTCCTCCATGTCACTCCTCCATGTCATTCCTCCATGTCACTTCTCTATGTCACTCGTCCATGTCACTCCTCCATGTAACTCCTCCATGTCGCTACTCCATGTCACTCCTCCATGTCGCTATACAAACTCACTCCTCATATCACTCCTCCATGTCCCTCCTCCATTTCACTCCTCCAAGTCACTCATCCATGTCCTTCCGCGATGTCACTCCACCATATCAACCCTGCTTTGTTATCCGCCCTGTCACTTCTCCATGTCACTCTTCCATGTCTCTCCTCCACGTCACTCCTCTATGTCACTCCTCCATGTCAGTCCTCCATGTCACTTCTCCATGTCTCTCCTACACGTCACTCCTCTATGTCACTCCTCCATGTCACTCCTCCATGTTTTGTCCTTCCTGTCGCTATAACAACTCACTCCTCCATGTCACTCTACCATTGCACTACTTCATGTCACTCCTCCAGGTCACTCCTCCATGTCGCTACTCAAAGTCACTCCTCCATGTCACTACACCAACTCACTCCTCCATGTCACTACTTCATGTCACTCCTCCATGTCGCTACTCCATTTGACTCCTCCATGTCGCTCCACCAACTCACTCCTCCACGTCGCTCCTCCATGTTGCTCTTCCATGTCACTCCTCCATGTAACTCATCTATGTCCCTCCGCCATGTCACTACACCAACTCAATCCTTCTTGTCACTCCTCCATGTCACTCATCCATGTCACTTCTATATGTCTTCCATGTCACTCCTCCATGTCCCTCCTCCATGTCACTACTCCATGCCACACCTCCATGTCACTCCTCCATGTCGCTACACCAACTCATTACTCATGTCACTCCTCCATGTCACTTCTTCATGTCTCTCCTCCATGTCGCTCTAACAACTCACTCCTACATGTCACTTCACCATTTCACTCCTCCATGTCACTCCTCCAGGTCACTTCTCCATGTCGCTACTCAAAGTCACTAATCCATGTTACTACAACAACTCACTCCTCAATATAATTTCTCCATATAAATCCTCCATTTCTCTCCTCCATGTCACTACTTCATGTCACTCCTCCATGTCACTCCACCATTTCACTCCTCCATGTCACTCCTCCAGGTCATTTCTCCATGTCGGTACTCAAAGTCACTCCTTCATGTCACTACACCAACTCACTCCTCAATGTCACTACTCAATGTCACTACTTCATGTCACTCCTCCATGTCGCTACACAAACTCAATCCTCAATGTAACTCAATCCTCCTTTATACTCTTTCATGTCACTAATCCACATCAATCCTCTATGTCACTCCTCCATGTCACTCCTCCATCTTGCTACGCAAACTCACTCCTCATGTTACTACTCTATGTCGCTACTCCATTTCAGTCCTCTATGTCGCTACACCAACTCACTCCTCAATGTAACTCCTCCATGTTACTACTTTATGTCACTCCTCCAATTCACTCCTCCATGTCACCTCTATATGTTCTCCATGTCACTCCTCCATGTTCATTCTCCATGTCAGTACTCCATGTCACTCTTCCATGTCACTCCTCCATGTCGCTCCTCCGTGTTGCTCCTCCTTGTCACTCCTCCAAGTCAATCACCCATGTCCCTCCATTATGTCACTCCACCATATCAACCCTCCTTCCTGATCAACCCTGTCACTTCTCCAAGTCACTCCTCCATGTCCATCCTCCATGTCACTACTACACATCAACCCTCTATGTCACTCCTCCATGTCTCTATTCAATGTTACTCCTCCATGTCGCTCCACCAACTCCTTCCTCCATGTTACTCCTCCATGTCACTCCTTCATGTCAATCCTTTATGTCACTCCTCCAAGTTATTCCTCCATGTCACACCTCCATGTCACTCCTCCATGTCGCTACACCAACTCATTCCTCATGTCAATCCTCCATGTCACTACTCCATGTCACTCCTCCATGTCGCTACACCAACTCAACTCTGCTTGTAACTCCTCCATGTCACTCATTTATGTCATTCCTCCATGTCACTCGTTTATGTCACTCCTCCAATTCACTCCTCCATGTCACCTCTATATGTCTTCCATGTCACTCCTCCATGTCCATCCTCCATGTCTCTACTCAAAGTGCCTCATCCATGTTACTACACCAACTCACTCCTCAATGTCACTCCTCCATCTCACTCCACCATTTCTCTCCTCCATGTCGCTATAACAACTCACTCTTAAATGTCACTCCTCCATGTCACTCCTACAGGTCACTCCTCCATGTCGCTACTCAAAGTCACTCCTCCATGTCACTACACCAACTCACTCCTCAATGTCACTCAACAATGTCAGTACTTCATGTCACTCCTCCATGTCGCTACACAAACTCAATCCTCCTTTCCGCTCTTTCATGTCCCTCCTCCATGTCACTCCTCCATGTCCCTCCTCCATGTCACTCCTCCATGTCACTCCTCCATGTCACTACTACAGGTCACTCCTCCATGTCACTACTTCATGTCACTCCTCCATGTCACAACACAAACTCAACCCTCCTTGTCACTCCTCCATGTCACTCATCCATGTCATTCCTCCTTTTCACTCCTTTATGTCACTCTTCCAATTCACTCCTCCATGTCACTCCTCCATGTCACTCATCCATGTCACTCCTCCGTGTCGCTCTTCCATGTCACTCCTCCATGTCACACCTCCATGTAATTCTTCCATGTCGTTATTCCATGTCACTCCTCCATGTCGCTACACCAACTCATTACTCATGTTACTCCTCCATGTCGCTACTCCATGTAACTCCTCCATGTCACGACACCAAATCAATCCTCCTTGTCACTATTCCATGTCACTCCTCCATGTCGCTCCTCCGTGTTGCTCCTCCAAATAAATCCTCTATGTCACTCCTCCATTTTGCTCCTCCAAGTCACTCCTCCATATAACTCCTACATGTAGCTACTCCATGTCACTACTCCATGTCAAGCCTCCATGTCGCTCCTCCATGTTGCTCCTCCAAGTCACTCCTCCATGTAACTCCTCCATGTAGCTAATCCATGTCAATCCTCCATGTCGCTACACAAACTCAATCCTCATGTCACTCCTCCATTTCACTCCTCCAAGTCACTCCTCCATGTCCCTCCATCATGTCACTACTTCATGTCACTCCTCCATGTTGCTCCTCCGCGTTGCTCCTCCACATCAATCCTCTATGTCACTCCTCCATGTTGCTCCTCCAAGTCACTCTTACATGTCACTCCTACATGTAGCTACTCCCTGTCAATCCTCCATGTCGCTCCTCCGTGTTGCTCCTCCAAGTCACTCCTCCATGTAACTCCTCCATGTAGCTACTTAATGTCAATCCTCCATGTCACTACTCAAAGTCACTCCTCCATGTCACTACACCAACTGACTCCTCAATGTCACTGCTCCATTTCACTACTTCATGTCACTCCTCCATGTAGCTACTCCATGTTACTCCTCCACGTCACTCCTCCATGTCACTTCTTTATGTCACTCCTCCAAGTTACTCCTCCATGTCGCTCCTCCATGTTGCTCCTCCATGTCACTCCTCCATGCCACTCCTCTAGGTCACTCCTCCATGTCACTCCTCCATGTAACTCCTCCATGTAGCTACTCCATGTCAATCCTCCATGTCACTCCTCCATGTCACTACTCCATGTCACTCCTCCATGTCGATCATCCATGTCACTCCTGCATGCCACTCCACCATATAAATCCTCCTTCCTGATCAACCCTGTCACTTCTCCACGTCACTCCTCTATGTCCCTCCTCCATGTCATTACTCCATGTCACTCCTCCATGTCACTCCTCCATGTCGCTACAACAACTCATTCCTCCTTGTCACTCTTCCATGTTGCACCTCCATGTCACTTCTCCAAGTTTTCAATATTATGTCTCTCATCCGTGTAGCTCCACATTGTCACTCATCCATATCACTCCTCCGATTCACTTCTACATGTTTTCCTCATCACTCCTCCATGTCACTCCTCCATGTCACTACACAAACTCAATCCTCCTTGTCACTCCTCCATGTCACTCATCCATGTCATTCCTCCATGTCACTCCTTTATGTCACTCCTCCAAGTCACTCCTCCATGTCGCTCCTCCGTGTTGCTCCTCCAAGTCACTCCTCCATGTCCCTCCTCCATGTCACTCCTCCATGTCGCTCCTCCGTGTTGGTCCTCCACATCAATCATCTATGTCACATCTCCATGTCACTCCTCCATGTCACTCCTCCAAGTCACTCACCCATGTCCCTCCACGATGTCACTCCTCCATATAAACCCTCCTTCCTGATCAACCCTGTCACTTCTCCAACTCACTTCTCCTTGTCCCTCCTCCATGTCATTACTCCATGTCACTCCCCAATGTCACTCCTCCATGTCGCTACAACAACTTATTCTTCATGTCACTCCTCCATGTCGCTCCTCCGTGTTGCTCCTCCAAGTAACTCCTCCATGTAACTCCTCCATGTAGCTACTCCATGTCACTCCTCCATGTCGCTCCTCCGTGTTGCTCTTCCACATCAATCCTCTATGTCACTCCTCCATGTCACTCCTCAATGTCGCTCCTCCATGTCACTCCTCCATGTCGATCATCCATGTCACTCCTCCATGTCACTCCTCCATTTCGCTCCTTCATTTAGATCTTTAATGTTGCTCCTCCATGTCACACCTCCATGTCACTCCTCCATGTCGTTATTCCATGTCACTCCTCCATATCGCTACACCAACTCAATACTCATGTCACGCCTCCATGTTACTACTCCATGTCACTCCTCCAAGTCGCTACACCAACTCAACCCTCCTTGTCACTTCCTCCATGTCACAACTCCATGTCACTCCTCCATGTCGCTCCACCAACTCCTTCCTCCATGTCAATCCTCCATGTTGCTCCTCCATGTCACTCCTTTATGTCACTCCTCCAAGTTACTCCTCCATGTCACTCCTCCATGTAGCTACTCCATGTCACTCCTCCATGTCGCTATTCTATGTCACTCCTCCATGTCACTCCTCAATGTCGCTCCTCCATGTCACCCCTCCATGTCACTCCTCCATGTCACTCCTCCATTTCGCTCCTCCATTTAGATCTTTCATGTTGCTCCTCCATGTCACACCTCCATGTCACTCCTCCATATCGTTATTTCATGTCACTCCTCCATGTCGCTACACCAACTCATTACTCATGTCACTTCTCCATGTCGCTACTCCATGTCACTCCTCCAAGCCGCTATACCAACTCATTCCTCATGTCACTCCTCCATGTCGCTACTCCATGTCACTCCTCCATGTCGCTACACCAACTCAACCGTCCTTGTCACTTCCTCCATGTCACAACTCCATGTCACTCCTCCATGTCGCTATACCAACTCATTCCTCATGTCACTCCTCCATGTCGCTACTCCATGTCACTCCTCCATGTCACTACACCAAATCAACCCTCCTTGTAACTCCTCCATGTCACTCATCCATGTCATTACTCCATGTCACTCGTTTATGTCACTCCTCCAATTAACTCCTCCATGTCATCTCTATATGTCTTCCATGTCACTACTCCATGTCACTCCTCCATGTTGCTCCTCCGTGTTGCTCCTCCACATCAATCCTCTATGTCACATCTCCATGTCACTCCTCCATGTCGCTACTCCATGTGACTCCTCCATGTCGCTCCACCAACTCCTTCCTCTATGTTACTCCTCCATGTCGCTCCTCCATGTCACTCCTCTATGTCACTTCTCCAAGTTACTCCTCCATGTTGCTCCTCCATGTTGCTCTTCCATGTCACTCCTCTAGGTCACTCCTCCATGTTACTCCTCCATGTAACTCCTCCATGTAGCTACTCCATGTCACTCCTCTATGTCACTCCTCCATGTCGCTATTCTATGTGACTCCTCCATGTCGCTACACCAACTCATTATTCATGTCACTCCTCCATGTTGCTACTCCATGTCACTCCTCCAAGGCGCTACACCAACTCAACCCTCCTTGTCACTTCCTCCATGTCACAACTCCATGTCACTCCTCCATGTCGCTCCACCAACTCCTTCCTCCATGTTACTCCTCCATGTCGCTCCTCCATGTCACTCCTTTATGTCACTCCTCCAAGTTACTCCTCCATGTTGCTCCTCCATGTCACTCGTCCATGTCACTCCTCTATGTCAATCCTCCATGTCACTCCTCGATGTCGCTCCTCCATGTCACTCGTCCATGTAACTCCTCCATGTAGCTACTCCATGTCACTACTCCTTGTCGCTATTCCATGTCAGTCCTCCATGTCGCTACACCAACTCACTCCTCATGTCACTCCTCCAAGTTACACACCCATGTCCCTCCGCGATGTCACTCCACCATATCAACCCTCCTTGGTTATCCGCCCTGTCACTTCTCCTTTCCACTCTTCCATGTCTCTCCTCCACGTCACTCCTCTATGTCACTCCTCCATGTCAGTCTTCCAGGTCACTCTTCCATGTCACTACTCAAAGTCACTCCTCCATGTCGCTAAACCAACTCAAACTTCCTTATCACTCCTCCATGTCACTACTCCTTGTCGCTAATCCATGTCAGTCCTCCATGTCGCTACACCAACTCACTCTTCCATGTCACTCCTCCATGTCGCTCTTCCATGTTGCTCCTCCATGTCACTCCTCCATGTCACTCATCCATGTCCCTCCGCCATGTCACTCCAACATATCAATCTTCCTTGCTGATCTGCCTTGTCACTTCTCTATGCCACTCCTCCATGTCTTTCCTCCATATCACTCCTCTATGTCACTCCTCCATGTCAATCCTCCATTTCACTGCTCCATGTTGCTAAGCCAACTCAAACCTCCATTTCACTCCTCCATGTCACTCTTCCAGGTCACTCTTCCATGTCACTACTCAAAGTCACTCCTCCATGTCGCTAAACCAACTCAAACTTCCTTATCACTCCTCCATGTCACTCTTCCAGGTCACTCTTCCATGTCACTAATCAAAGTCACTCCTCCATGTCGCTAAACCAACTCAAACGTCCTTTTCACTCCTCTCGGTCACTCCTCCATGTCGCTACTCCAAGTCACTCCTGCATGTCACTACACCAACTCACTCCTCAATGTCACTCCTCCATGTCATTACTCCATGTAACTCCTACATGTCGCTACACAAACTCAATCCTCCTTTACACTCTTTCATGTTAGTCCTCCAAGTCGCTACACCAACTCACTCTTCCATGTCACTCCTCCATTTTATTCCACCACGTCACTCTACGTCACTACTCATGTCACTCCTCCATTTCGCTACACCAACTCACTCATCCATGTCACTCCTCCATGTCGCTCCTCCATGTTGCTCCTCCAAGTCGCTACTCCATGTCACTCCTCCATGTCGCTCCTCCATGTAACCTCTCGAAGTCTGCAATGTCATGTCTCTCATCCATTTCGCTCCACTAATTCATTCATCCCTGTCACTGCTTCATGTCACTCCTCATGTCGCTACTTCCATGTCACCCCTCCATGTCACTCCTCCATATCACTACACAAACTCAATCCTCCTTGTCGCTCCTCCTTTTTGCTCCTCCATGTCACTCGTCCATATCACTCATCCATGTCCCTCCACCATGTTGCTCCTCCATGTCACTACTTCATGTCACTCATCCATGTCACTACACAAACTCAACTTTCCTTGTCACTCCCCCATGTCACTCATCCATGTCATTCCTCCATGTCACTCCCTTATGTCACTCCTCCAATTCGATCCTTCATGTCACTCCTCCATGTCGCTCCTCCGTGTTGCTCCTCCATGTCACTCCTCCATGTCACTCATCCATGTCCCTCCGCCATGTCACTCCTCCATGTAACTCCTCCATGTCACTACCCCATGTCACTCCTCCATGTCCCTCCTCCATGTCACTATTCCTTGTCGCAAATCCATGTCAGTCCTCCATGTCGCTACACCAACTCACTCTTCCATGTAACTCCTCCATGTCGCTCTTCCATGTTGCTCCTCCATGTCACTCCTCCATGTCACTCATCCATGTCCCTCCGCCATGTCACTCCTCCATGTCAATACACCAAGTCTTCAATGTCATGTTTCTCATCAATGTCGCTCCACCAATTCATTCCTCCATGTCACTCCTCCATGTCACTCCTCCATTTCTATCCTCCATGTCGCTATGACAACTCACTCCTCCATGTCACTCCACCATTTCACTCCTCCATGTAACTCCTCCATTTCTCTCCTCCATATCGCTCATCTGTGTTAATCGTCCATGTCACTCCTCCATTTCACTCCACCATATCAATCCTCCTTACTGATCCGCCCTGTCACTTCTCCATGTCACTCCTCCATGTCACTTCTATATGTCTTCCATATCACTCCTCCATGTTGCTCCACCAACTCATTCCTCCATGTCACTCCTCCATGTCAATACACAAACTCACTCCTCATGTCATACTCCATGTCACTCCTCCATGTCACTACACCAACTCACTCCTCCTTGCTGATTCGCCCTTTCACTTCTACATGTCACTCCTCCATGTCACTTCTATATGTCTTCAATATCACTCGTCCATGTCGCTACACCAACTTACTCCTCCATTTCAATCCTCCAAGTCGCTACTCCATGTCACTCCTCCATGTCGCTCCTCCATGTAACCTCTCCAAGTCTGCAATGTCATGTCTCTCATCCATTTCGCTCCACTAATTCATTCATCCCTGTCACTGTTTCATGTCACTCCTCATGTCGCTACTCCATGTCACCCCTCTATGTCACTCCTCCATGTCACTACACAAACTCAATCCTCCTTGTCTCCTTGTCGCTCCTCCTTTTTGCTCCTCCATGTCACTCCTCCATATCACTCATCCATGTCCCTCCACCATGTTGCTCCTCCATGTCACTACTTCATGTCACTCATCCATGTCACTACACAAACTCAACTCTCCTTGTCACTCCCCCATGTCACTCATCCATGTCATTCCTCCATGTCACTCCTTTATGTCACTCCTCCAATTCCATCCTTCATGTCACTCCTCCATGTCGCTCCTCCGTGTTGCTCATCCATGTCACTCCTCCATGTCACTCCTCCATGTCCCTCCGCCATGTCACTCCTCCATGTAACTCCTCCATGTCACTACTCCATGTCACTCCTTCATGTCGCTCCTCCGTGTTGCTCCTCCATGTCACTACTCTACGTCACTCCTCATGTCACTCCTCCATGTCGCTCCACCAATTCATTCCTCCATGTCACTCCTCCATGTCACTCCTCCATTTCTCTCCTCCATGTCGCTATAACAACTCACTCCTCCATGTCACTCCACCATTTCACTCCTCCATGTCACTCCTCCAGTTAACTCCTCCATGTAACTACTCAAAGTCACTCCTCCATGTCACTACACCAACTCACTCCTCAATGTCACTCCTCCATGTCACAACTTCATGCCGCTCCTCCGTATCACTCCTCCATTTCACTCATCCATGTCCCTCCTCCATGTCACTCCAACATATCAACCCTCCTTCCTGATCAACCCTGTCACTTCTCGAAGTCACTTTTCCATGTCCCTCCTCCATTTCACTATTCCATGTCAATCCTCCATGTTGCTCCTCCATGTTCCTCCTCCACATCAATCCTCTATGTCACATCTCCATATCACTCCTCCATGTAACTCCTCCATGTCACTCCAATATATCAATCCTCCTTGCTGATCCGCCCTGTCACTTCTATATGTCACTCCTCCATGTCGCTTCTATATGTCTTCAATGTCACTCGTCCATGTCGCTACACCAACTCACTCCTCATGTCGCTACTCCATGTCACTCCTCCATGTCACTCCTCCATGTCGCTACACCAACTCAATCCTCCTTGTCACTCCTCCATGTCACTCATCCATATCATTCCTCCATGTCACTCCTTTATGTCACTCCTCCAATTCACTCCTCCATGTCACTTCTATATGTCTTCCATGTCACTCCTCCATGTCCATCCTCCATGTCACTACTCCATATCACTCCTCCATGTCGCTCCTCCGTGTTGCTCCTCCATGTCACTCCTCCATGTCATTCATGCATGTCCCTCCGCCATGTCACTCAACCATATCAACCCTCCTTCCTGTTCAACCCTGTCACTTCTCGAAGTCACTCCTCCATGTCTGTCCTCCACGTCAATCCTCTATGTCACTCCTCCATATCACTCCTCTATTTTACTCCTCCATGTCGCTACTCCATGTTACTCCTCCAAGTTGCTACACCAACTCACTCTTCCATGTCACTCCTCCATTTCACTCCACCACGTCACCCCTCGACATCACTCCTCATATCACTCATCCATGTCATTCCTCCATGTCACTCCTTTATGTCACTCCTCCAAGTCACCCCTCAATTTCACTTCTATATGTCTTCCATGTCACTCCTCCATGTAGCTACTCCATGTCACTCCTCCATGTCGCGACACAAACTCACTCCTCTATGTCAATCCTCCATGTTACTCCTCCATGTCGCTCCTCCATGTCAGTACTCATGTCGCTCCACCAACTCATTCTTCCATGTCACTCCTCTATGTCACTCCTCCATGTCACTCCTCCATGTAGCTACTCCATGTCGCTACTCCATGTGACTCCTCCATGTCGCTACACCAACTCAATTGTCCTTGTCACTCCTCCATGTCACTCATCCATGTCATTCCACCATCAATCTTCCATGTCGCTCATCCATGTAACTTCTCCAAGTATTCAACGTCATGTATCTCGTCCATGTAGCTCCACATTGTCACTCCTCCATATCACTCCTCCGTGTCACTTCTACATGTTTTCCATGTCACTCCTCCATGTAACTCCTCCATGTTGCTCCACCAATTCATTCCTCCATGTCACTCCTACATGTCACTCCTCCACGTCACTCCTCTATGTCTCTCCTCCATGTCACACATCCATGTCACTCCTCCATGTAGTTACTCCATGTCACTCCTCCATGTCGCTAAACCAACTCACTCCTCATGTCACTCCTCCATGTCACTCCTCCATGATGCTACACCAACTCAAAACTTCTTGTCACTCCTCCATGTCACTCATCCATTTCATTTCTCCATGTCACTCATTTATGTCACTCCTCCAAGTCATTCCTCCATGTCAATTCTATATGTCTTCCATGTCACTCCTCCAAGTCACTCCTCCATGTCGCTACTCCATTTCACTCCTCCATGTTGCTACACCAACTCACTCCTCGTCACTCCTCCATGTCACTCTTCCATGTCACTCCTTTATGTCAGTCCTCCAAGTCACTCCTCCATGTCGCTACTCCATGTCGCTCCACCAACTCACTCCTCCATGTTACTCCTCCATGTCGCTAAACCATTTCACTCCTCATGTCACTCTTCCATGTCGCTACTCCATGTCGCTTCACCAACTCACTCCTCCATGTTACTCTTCCATGTCACTCCTCCACATCACTCCTCTATGTCACTCATCCATGTCACACCTACATGCCACTCCTATATGTCGTTACTCCACTTCACTCCTCCATGTCGCTACGCCAACTCACTTCTCATGTCACTCCTCTGTGTCGATACTCCATGTTACTCCTCTATGTCACTCATCTATGTCACTCCTCTAAGTAATTCTTCCATGTCACTCCTCCATGTAGCTACTCCCTGTCACTCCTCCATTTAACTCTTCCATGTCGCTCCTCCATGTAACTTCTCCAAGTCTTCAATGTCATGTCTCTTATCTGTGTAGCTTCACATTGTCTCTCCTCTATATCAATCTTCCGTGTAATTTCTACATGTTTTCCATGAAAATTCTCCATGTCACACCTCCATGTCTCTATTACACGTCAATCCTCTATGTCACTCCTCCATGTCACTCCTCCTTGTCTCTCCTCCATGTCACTCCTCCACATCACTCCTCTATGTCACTCCTCCATGTCACACATCCATGTCACTCCTCAATGTAATTACTCCATGTCGCTAAACCAACTCACTCCTTATGTCACTCCTCCATGTCACTCCTCCATATCACTCCTCCAAGTCGCTACACCAACTCACTTCTCGTCACTCCTCCATGTCATATCTCCATGTTGCTCCTTTATGTCACTCCTCCAAGTTACTCCTCCATGTCGCTTCCATTTTGTCTTCCATGTCACTCCTCCA
Organism: Sebastes schlegelii; assembly: GCA_014673565.1. Taxonomy (NCBI): domain Eukaryota; kingdom Metazoa; phylum Chordata; class Actinopteri; order Perciformes; family Sebastidae; genus Sebastes; species Sebastes schlegelii. Next base: position 31,940,484 of record CM025825.1, read on the forward strand.
GGCCCCTCCTCCATGTCACAACTTCATATCACTCCTTCATGTCGCTACTCCATTTCACTCCTCCATTTCGCTACACCAACTCACTCCTCGTCACTCCTCCATGTCGCTATTCCATGTCACTCAAAAATGCCGCTACACCAATTCAAACCTCCTTGTCACTCTTCCATGTAACTCATCCGTGTCATTCCACCGTTACATGGAGGAGTGACTTGGAGGAACAACACGAAGGAACGACATGGAGGAGTGACATGAGGAATGAGTTGTTATAGCAACATGGAGGAGTGACATGGAGGAGTGACATGGAGTAGCTACATAGAGGAGTTACATGGAGGAGTGACATGGAGGATTGACCTAGAGGAGTGACATGGAGGAGTGACATGGAGGAGCAACATGGAGGAGTCACATGGAGTAGCAGCATGGAGGACTGACATGGAATAGCGACATGGAGGAGTGACATGGAGATGTGACATAGAGGATTGATGTCGAGGAGCAACACGGAGGAGTGACCTGGAGGAGTGACATGGAGTAGCGACATGGATGAGGGACATGGAGGAGTGACTTGGAGAAGTGACAGGGTTGATCAGGAAGGAGGGTTGATATGTTGGAGTGACATCGCGGAGGGACATGGGTGAGTGACAGGGAGGAGTGACATGGAGGAGTGACATGAGGAGTGAGTTTGTGTAGCGACATGGAGGAGTGATATGGAGTAGCTACATGGAGGAGTTTCATGGAGGAGTGACTTGGAGGAGTAAAACGGAGGAGTGACAAGGAGGTGTGAAATAGAGTAGTGACATGATGGATGGACATAGAGGAGTGATATGGAAGACATATAGAAGTGACATGGTGGAGTGACTTGGAGGATTGACATAAAGGAGTGACATGAAGGAATGACATGGATGAGTGATATGGAGGAGTGACAAGGAGGATTGAGTTGGTGTAGCGACATGGAGGACTAACATGGAATAGCGACACGGAGTAGTGACATGGAGGAGGGACATGGAGGAGTGACTTGGAGAAGTGACAGGGTTGATCAGGAAGGAGGGTTGATATAGTGGAGTGACATCGTGGAGGGACAATGGTGAGTGACTTGGAGGAGCGACAAGGAGGAGCAACACGGAGGAGTGACACGGAGGAGTGACATGGAGTAATGACATGGAGGATGGAAATGGAGGAGTGACTTGGAGAAGTGACAGGGTTGATCAGGAACGAGGGTTTATATGGTGGATAGAAATTGAGGAGTGACATGGAAGACATATAGAAGTGTCAAAGAAGAGTGAATTGGAAGAGTGACATAAAGGGGTGACATGGAAGAATAACATGGATGAGTGACATGGAGAAGTGACAAGGAGGATTGAGTTGGTGTACCGACATGGAGGAGTGACATGGAGAGGTGACATGGAGTAGCGACATGGAGGAGTGACATGAGGAATGAGTCGGTGTAGCGACAAGGAGGAGTGACATGGAATAACGACATGGAGGAGTGACATTGAGGTGTGACATGGAGGAGTGACATAGAGGAGTGACGTGGAGGAGTGACATGTAGGAGGGACATAGATGAGTGACATGGAGGAGTGACATGGAGGAACAACATGGAGGAGTTACACGGAGGAGTGACATGGAGGAGTGAGTTGGTGTAGCGACATGGAGGACTGACATGAAATAGCGACATGGAGGAGTGACATGGAGGAGTGACATGGAGGAGTGACATGGAGGAAAGACAAAGAGGTTTGAGTCGGTGTATTGACATGGAGGAGTTACATGGAGTATCGACATGGAGGAGTAACATGGAAGAGTGAGTTGGTGTAGCGACATGGAGGACTGACATGGAATAGCGACATAGAGGATCGATGTGGAGGAGCAACACGGAGGAGTGACATGGAGTAGTGGCATGGAGGAGGAACATGGAGGAGTGACTTGGAGAAGTGACAGGGTTGATCAGGAAGGAGGGTTGATATGGTGGAGTGACATCGTGGAGGGACATGGATGAGTGACTTGGAGGAGTGACATGGAGGAGCAACACGGAGGAGCAACATGGAGGAGGGACATGGAGTAGTGACATGGAGGAGCGACATGGAGGAGTGACATGGAGGATCAACATGGAGGAGTCACATGGAGTAGCGACATGGAGGAGTAACATGAAAGAGTGAGTTGGTGTAGCGACATGGAGGACTGACATGGAATAGCGACATGGAGGAGTGACATGGAAGAGTGACATGGAGATGTGACATAGAGGATTGATGTGGAGGAGCAACACGGAGGAACGACATGGAGGAGTGACATGGAGAGGTGACATCGAGGAGTGACATGAGGAATGAGTCGGTGTAGCGACATGGAGGAGTGACATGGAATAACAACATGGAGGAGTGACATTGAGGTGTGACATGGAGGAGTGACATGTAGGAGTAACATGGAAGAGTCACATGGAGGAGGGACATGGAGGAGTGACTTGGAGACGTGACATGGAGGAGCAACACGGAGGAACGACATGGAGGAGTGACATGGAGTAGTGACATGGAGGATGGGCATGGAGGAGTGACATGGAAGACATATAGAGGTGAAATGGACGAGAGAATTGGAGGAGAGACATAAAGGAGTGACATGGAGGAATGAAATGTATGAGTGATATGGAGGAGTGACAAGGAGAGTTGAGTTTGTGTAGTGACATGGAGGAGTGACATGAAGTAGTGACATGGAGGAGTGACATTGAGGAGTGAGTTGGTGTAGTTACATAGACGAGTGACTTTGAATAGTGAAATGGAGGAGTGACCTGGAGGAGTGACATGGAGGAGTGAAATGGTGGACTGACATGGAGGAGTGAGTGGTTAGAGTGACTAGGAGGAGAGACATGGAGGAGTGACATGGAGGAGTGACATGGAGGAGTGACATAGAGGTATGACTTGGAAGAGAGACATGGAAGAATGACATGGAGAAGTGACACGGCGGATCACCAAGCAAGATTGATATGGTGGAGTGACATGGCGGAGGGACATGGATGAGTGAGATGGAGGAGTGACATGGAGGAGCAACATGAAGGAGCGACATGGAGGAGTGACATTAGGAGTGAGTTTTTGTAGTGACATGAAAGAGTGACATGGATTAGCTACATGGAGGAGACACATGGAAGAGTGACATAGAGGAGTGACATGGATGAGTGAACTGGAGGAGTGACATGAGGAGTGATTTTGTGTAGCGACATGGAGGAGTGTCATGGAGCAGCTACATGTAGGAGTTACATGGAGGAGTAACTTGGAGGAATGACATAAAGGAGAGACATGGAGGAGTGACATGGAGGAAGGAGTTGGTGGAGTGACAGGGTTGAACAGGAAGGAGGGTTGATATGGTGGAGTGACATGGCGGAGGGACGTGGATGAGTGACATGGAGGCGTGACATGGTGGAGCAACACGGGGAGCGACATGGAGGAGTGACATGGAATAGTGACATGGGGGATGGACATGGAGGAGTGACATGGAGGATTGACATGGAAGAGCGATATGAAGGAACGACATGAAAGAGTGTAAAGGAGGTTTGAATTTGTGTAGCGACATGGAGGAGTGACTTGGAGAAGTGACAGGGTTGATCAGGAAGGAGGGTTTATATAGTGAAGTGACATCGTGGAGGGACATGGGTGAGTGACTTGGAGGAGTGACATGGAGGAGTAAAATGGAAGAAACATGAGGAGTGAGTTTGTGTAGCGACATGGAGGAGTGACATGGAGTAGCTACATGGAGGAGTTACATGGAGGAGTGACCTAGAGGAGTAACATGGAGGAGTGACATAGAGGAGCAACATGGAGGAGCGACATAGAGGAGTAACATGGAGCAAGGAGTTGGTGGAGCGACATGAAGGAGTAACATGGAGTAGCGACATGGAGGAGTAAAATGAAAGAGTGAGTTGGTGTAGCGACATGGAGGACTGACATGGAGTAGCTACATGGAGGAGTTACATGGAGTAGTGACATGATGGATGGACATGGAGGCATGACATGGAGTAGCGACATAGAGGAGTAACATGGAAGAGTGAGTTGGTGTAGCGACATGGAGAACTGACATGGAATAGCGACATGGAAGAGGGACATGGAGGAGTGACTTGGAGAAGTGACAGGGTTGATCAGGAAGGAGGTTTGATATAGTGGAGTGACAAAGTGGAGGGATATGGGTGAGTGACTTGGAGAAGTGACATGGAGGAGCAACACGGAGGAGCGACATGGAGGATTGACATGGAGTAGTGACATGGAGGGTGGACATGGAGGAGTGACGTGGAAGACATATAGAAGTGACATGGAGTGTTGAGGGTTGAGTTTGTGTTGTGACATGGAGGAGTGACATGAAGTAGTGACATGGAGGAGTGACATTGAGGAGTGAGTTGGTGTAGTGACATGGAGGAGTGCCTTTGAGTAGCGACATGGAGGAGTAACCTGGAGGAGTGACATGGAGGAGTGAAATGGTGGAGTGACATGGAGGAGTGAGTTGTTAAAGAAACATGGAGGAGCAACATGGAGGAGCGACATGGAGGATTGACATGAGGAGTGAGTTTGTGTTTTGATATGGAGGAGTGACATGAATTAGCTACATGGAGGAGTGACATGGATGAGTGACATAGAGGAGTGACATGGATGAGTGACCTGGAGGAGTGACATAAGGAGTGATTTTGTGTAGTGACATGGAGGAGTGACATGGAGTAGCTACATGTAGGAGTTACATGGAGGAGTAACTTGGAGGAATGACATAAAGGAGAGACATGGAGGAGTGACTTTGAGTAGCGACATGGAGGAGTGACCTGGAGGAGTGACATGGAGGAGTGACTTTGAGTAGCGACATGGAGGAGTGACCTGGAGGAGTGACATGGAGGATTGAAATGGTGGAGTGACATGGAGGAGTGAGTTGTTAGAGCGACATGGAGGAGAGACATGGAGGAGTAACATGGAGGAGTTACATAGAGGAGTGACATGGAGGAATGACATGGATGAGTGACATGGAGGAGTGACCTGGAGGAGTGACATGGAGGAGTGAAATGGTGGAGTGACATGGAGGAGTGAGTAGTTATAGCGACATGGAGGAGTGAAATAGAGGAGTGATGTGGAGGAGAGACATGGAAGAGTGACATGGAGAAGTGACAGGGCGGATCACCAAGGAAGATTGATATGGTGAAGTGACATGGCGGAGTGACATGGATGAGTGACATGGTGGAGTGACATGGAAGAATGACATGTATGAATGATATGAGGAGTGATGTAGAGGAGTGTTCGTGATGGAGTGAAATGGAGGAGTGAGATAGTAGAGTGATTTGGTGTAGCAACATGGAGGAGTGACATGGAATAGCGACATTGAGGAGTAACATGGAGGAGTGACATGGAGGGGTGACATAGACGATTGACGTGGAGGACAGACATGGAGTAGTGACTTGGAGAAGCGACAGGGTTGAACAGGAAGGAGGGTTGATATGGTGGAGTGACATGGCGGGGGGACATGGATGAGTGACATGGAGGAGTGACATGGAGGAGAAACACGGAGGAGCGACATTGAGGAGATACATGGAGTAGTGACATGGAAGACATATAGAGGTGACATGGAAGAGTAAATTGGAGGAGTGACATAAAGGGTTGACATGGAGGAATAACATGGATGAGTGACATGGAGGAGTGACAAGGAGGATTGAGTTGGTGTAGCGACATGGAGGATTGACATGGAGGAGTTACATGGAGTAGCGACATGGAGGAGTGACATGGAATAACGACATGGAGGAGTGACATGAAGGTGTGACATGGAAGAGTGACATAGAGGAGTTACGTGGAGGAGTGAGATGGAGTAGGAACATGGAGGAGTGACATGGAGGAGTGACATGTTTGAGTTACATGGAGGAGTGACATGGAGGAGCAACATGGAGGAGTTACATGGAGTAGCGACATGGAGGAGTGACATGGAATAACGACATGGAGGAGTGACATGGAGGAGTAACATGGAGGAAGGAGTTGGTGGAGTGACATGGAGGAGTTAAATGAAGAAGTGACTATGAGGAGTAACATGAAAGAGTGTAAAGGAGGATTGACTTTGTGTAGCGACATGGAGGAGTGACATGAAGTAGTGACATTGAGGAGTGACATTGAGGAGTGAGTTGGTGTAGTTACATGGAGGAGTGACTTTGAGTAGCGACCAGGAGGAGTGACCTGGAGGAGTGACATGGACGAGTGAAATGGTGGAGTGACATGGAGGAGTGAGTTGTTAGAGCAACATGGAGGAGAGACATGGAGGAGTGAGTTGGTGTAACAACATGGAGTAGTGACATGGAGGAGCAACACGGAGGAGCGACATGAAGGATTGACATGGAGTAGTGACATGGAGGATGGACAAAGAGGTTTTTGTTGGTGTATAGACATGGAGGAGTGACATGAGGAGTGACGTAGAGGAGTGACGTGGTGGAGTGAAATAGAGGAGTGACATGGAAGAGTGAGTTTGTGCAGCGACATGGAGGAATGTAATGGAATAGCGACATGGAGGAGTGACAAGGAGGGTTGAATTTGTGTTGTGACATGTAGGAGTGACATGAAGTAGTGACATGGTTGAGTGATATAGAGGAGTGACATAGAGGATTGATGTGGAGTAGTGACATGGAGGATGGACATGGAGGAGTGACTTGGAGAAGTGACAGCGTTGATCAGGAAGGGGTGTTGATATGGTGGTGTGACATCGTGTAGGGACTTGGGTGAGTTACTTGGAGGAGTGACATGGAGGAGCAACAAGGAGGAGCAACACGGAGGAGCGACATGGAGGAGTTACATGGAGTAGTGACATGGAGGAGTGACTTGAAGAAGTGACAGGGTTGATCAGGAAGGAGGGTTTATATGGTGGACTGACATCGTGTAGGGACATGGGTGAGTGACTTGGAGGAGTGACAAGGAGGAGCAACATGGAAGAGTGACTTGGAGGAGTGACATGGAGTAGTGAAATGGAGCATGGACATGGAGGAGTGACATGGAGTAACTACATGGAGGAGTTACATGGAGGAGTGACATAGAGTAGCGACATGGAGGAGTGACATGGATGAGTGACATAGAGTAGCGACATGGAGGAGTGACATGGATGAGTGACATGGAGGAGTGACATGAGGAGTGAGTTGGTGTATTGACATGGAGGAGTGACATGGAGGAGTGACATAGAGGATTGATGTTGAGGAGCAACACCGAGGAGCGACATGGAGGAGTGACATGGAGTAGTGACATGGAGGATGGACATGGAGGAGTGACTTGGAGAAGTGACAGGGTTGATCAGGAAGGAGGGTTGATATAGTGGAGTGACATCGTGGAGGGACATGGGTGAGTGACATGGAGAAGTGACATTGTGGAGTGAATTGGTGTAGTGACATGGAAGAGTGAGTTTGTGTAGCGACATGGAGGAATGTAAGGGAATAGCGACATGGAGGAGTGACAAGGAGGGTTGAGTTTGTGTTGTGACATGGAGGAGTGACATGAAGTAGTGACATGGAGAAGTGACATTGTGGAGTGAATTGGTGTAGTGACATGGAGGAGAGACTTTGAGTAGCGACATGGAGGAGTAAACCTGGAGGAGTGACATGGAGGAGTGAAATGGTGGAGTGACATGGAAGAGTGAGTTTGTGTAGCGACATGGAGGAATGTCATGGAATAGCGACATGGAGGAGTAAAAAGGAGGGTTGAGTTTGTGTTGTGACATGGAGGAGTGACATGAAGTAGTGACATGGAGGAGTGACATTGAGGAGTGAATTGGTGTAGTGACATGGAGGAGTGACTTTGAGTAGCGACATGGAGGAGTAAACCTGGAGGAGTGACATGGAGGAGTGAAATGGTGGAGTGACATGGAGGAGTGAGTTTTTAGAGCGACATTGAGGAGAGACATGGAGGAGTTACATGGAGGAGTTAAATGGAGGAGTGACATAGAGGAGTGACATGGAGAAGAGACATGGAAGAGTGACATGGAGAAGTGACAGGTCGGATCACCAAGGAAGATTGATAGGGTGGAGTGACATGGCAGAGGGACATGGATGAGTGACATAGAGGATTGATGTGGAGGAGCAACACGGAGGAGCGACATGGAGGAGTGACATGGAGTAGTGACATGGAGGAGGGACATGGAGGAGTGACTTGGAGATGTGACAGGGTTGATCAGGAAGGAGGGTTGATATGGTTGAGTGACGTGGCGGAGGGACATGGATGAGTGACTTGGAGGAATAACATGGAGGAGTGACATGGAGGAGTGACATGAGGAGTTAGTTTGTGTAGCGACATGGAGTAGTTACATGGAGGAGGTACATGGACGAGTGATTTGGAGGAGCAACACAGAGGAGCGACATGGAGGAGTGACATGGAGTAGTGACATGGAGTAGCTACATGTAGGAGTTACATGGAGGAGTGACTTGGTGGAGCAACATGGAGGAGTGACATAGAGGATTGATGTGGAGGAGCAACACGGAGGAGTGACATGGAGTAGTGACATGGAGGAGGGACATGGAGGAGTGACTTGGAGAAGTGACAGGGTTGATCAGGAAGGAGGGTTGATATGGTGGAGTGACATCGTGGAGGGACATGGATGAGTGACTTGGAGGAGTGACATGGAGGAGCAACACGGAGGAGCAACATGGAGGAGTGACATGGAGTAGTGACATGGAGGATGGACATAGAGGAGTGACATGGAAGACATATAGAGGTGACATGAAGGAGTGAATTGGAGGAGTGACATTGAGGAGTGAGTTGGTTTAGTGACATGGAGGAGTGACTTTGAGTAGCGACATGAAGGAGTGAACTGGAGGAGTTACATGGAGGAGTGAAATGGTGGAGTGACATGGAGAATTGAGTTGTTATAGCGACATGGAGGAGAGACATGGAGGAGTTACATGGAGGAGTGACATGGAGGAGTGACATAGAGGAGTGACTTGGAGGAGAGACATGGAAGAGTGACATGGAGAAGTGACAGGGTGGATCACCAAGGAAGATTGATATGGTGGAGTGACATGGATGAGTGACATGGAGGAGTGACAAGGAGGAGCAACATGGAGGAGCGACACGGAGGACTGACATGGAGGAGAGACATGGAGGAGTGACATAGAGGAATGACGTGGAGGAGAGACATGGAAGAGTGACATGGAGAAGTGACAGGGCGGATCACCAAGGAAGATTGATATGGTGGAGTTACATGGCGGAGTTACATGGATGAGTGACATGGAGGAATGACATGGAGGAGCAACATGGAGGAGCGACATGGAGGAGTTACATGGAACAGTGAGTTGGTGTAGCGACATTCGAGGACTGACATGGAATAGCGACAAGGTGTAGTGACATGGAGGAGGGACATGGAGGAGTGACATGGAGATGTGACAGGGTTGATCAGGAAGGAGGGTTGATATGGTGGAGTGACATGGCGGAGGGACATGGATGAGTGACTTGGAGGAGTGAAATGGAGGAGTGACATGGAGGAGTGACATGAGGAGTGAGTTTGTGTAGCGACATGGAGGAGTGACATGGAGTAGCTACATGGAGGAGTTACATGGAGGAGTGACATGGACGCGTGACATAGAGGAGTGACATGGATGAGTGACATGGAGGAGTTACATGGAGGAGCAACATTGAGGAGCGACATGGAGGAGTAACTTGGAGGAGTGACATAAAGGATTGACATGGAGGATTGACATGGAGGAGTAACATGGAGGAAGGAGTTGGTGGAGCGACATGGAGGAGTCACATGGAATAGCGACATGGAGGAGTGACATGGAGGAGTGACGTGGAAGAGTGACATAGAGGATTGATGTGGAGTAGTGACATGGAGGATGGACATGGAAGAGTGACTTGGAGAAGTGAAAGGGTTGATCAGGAAGGAGGGTTGATATGGTTGAGTGACATCGTGGAGGGACATGGGTGAGTGACTTGGAGGAGTGACAAGGAGGAGCAACACGGAGGAGCGACATGGAGGAGTGACATGGAGTAGTGACATGAAGGATGGACATGGAGGAGTGAATTGGAGGAGTGACATAAGGGAGTGACATGGAAGAATGACATGGATGAGTGACATGGAGGAGTGATAAGAAGTAGTGACATGGAGGAGTGACATGGAAGACATATGGAGGTGACATGGAGGAGTGAATTGGAGGAGAGACATTATGGAGTGGCATGGAGGAATGACATGGATGATTGACATGGAGGAGTGACAAGGAGGGTTGAGTTGGTGTTGCGACATGTAGGAGTGACATGGAGTAGAGACATGGATGAGTGAGTTGGTGTAGCGACATGGAGGAGTGACATAGAGGAGTGACGTGGAGAAGAGACATGGAGAAGTGACATGGAGGAGTGACATGGAGTAGTGATATAGAGGATTGATGTGGAGGACAGACATGGAGGAGTGACTTGGAGAAGTGACAGGGTTGAACAGGAAGGAGGGTTGATATGGTGGAGTGACATGGCGGAGGGACATGGATGAGTGACATGGAGGAGTGACATGGAGGAGAAACACGGAGTAGCGACATGGGGGAGTGACATGGAGTAGTGACATGGAGGATGGACATGGAGGAGTGACATGGAAGACGTATGAAAGTGACATGAAGGAGTGACTTGGAGGAGTGACATAAAGGAGTGACATGGAGGAATGACATGGATGAGTGACATGTAGGAGTGACACGGAGGATTGAGTTGGTGTAGTGACATGGAGGAGTGATATGGAGGATTGACAATGTTTAGCTACACGGATGAGAGACATGATATTGAAGACTTGGAGAAGTGACATGGAGGACCGATCTGGAAGAGTGACAAGGAGGAATGACATGGAGGAGTGAGTTGGTGTAGCGACATGGAAGACATATAGAAGTGATATGGAGGAGTGACATGGAGAAGTGAGTTGTTATAGCGACATGGAGGAGAGACATGGAGGAGTTACATGGAGGAGTGACATGGAGGAGTGACATAGAGGAGTGACGTGGAGGAGAGACATGGAAGAGTGACATGGAGAAGTGACAGGGTGGATCACCAAGGAAGATTGATATGGTTGAGTGACATGGATGAGTGACATGGAGGAGTGACAAGGAGGAGCAACACGGAGGACTGACATGGAGGAGAGACATGGAGGAGTGACATAGAGGAATGACGTGGAGGAGAGACATGGAAGAGTGACATGGAGAAGTGACAGGGCGGATCACCAAGGAAGATTGATATGGTGGAGTTACATGGCGGAGTCACATGGATGAGTGACATGGAGGAATGACATGGAGGAGCAACATGTAGGAGCGACATGGAGGAGTTACATGGAACAGTGAGTTGGTGTAGCGACATTCGAGGACTGACATGGAATAGCGACAAGGTGTAGTGACATGGAGGAGGGACATGGAGGAGTGACTTGGAGATGTGACAGGGTTGAAAAGGAAGGAGGGTTGATATGGTGGAGTGACATGGCGGAGGGGCATGGATGATTGACTTGGAGGAGTGAAATGGAGGAGTGACATGGAGGAGTGACATGAGGAGTGAGTTTGTGTAGCGACATGGAGGAGTGACATGGAGTAGCTACATGGAGGAGTTACATGGAGGAGTGACATGGACGCGTGACATAGAGGAGTGACATGGATGAGTGACATGGAGGAGTTACATGGAGGAGCAACATGGAGGAGCGACATGGAGGAGTAACTTGGAGGAGTGACATAAAGGATTGACATGGAGGATTGACATGGAGGAGTAACATGGAGGAAGGAGTTGGTGGAGCGACATGGAGGAGTCACATGGAATAGCGACATGGAGGAGTGACATGGAGGAGTGACGTGGAAGAGTGACATAGAGGATTGATGTGGAGTAGTGACATGGAGGATGGACATGGAAGAGTGACTTGGAGAAGTGAAAGGGTTGATCAGGAAGGAGGGTTGATATGGTTGAGTGACATCGTGGAGGGACATGGGTGAGTGACTTGGAGGAGTGACAAGGAGGAGCAACACGGAGGAGCGACATGGAGGAGTGACATGGAGTAGTGACATGAAGGATGGACATGGAGGAGTGAATTGGAGGAGTGACATAAGGGAGTGACATGGAAGAATGACATGGATGAGTGACATGGAGGAGTGATAAGAAGTAGTGACATGGAGGAGTGACATGGAAAACATATGGAGGGTGACATGGAGGAGTGAATTGGAGGAGAGACATTATGGAGTGGCATGGAGGAATGACATGGATGATTGACATGGAGGAGTGACAAGGAGGGTTGAGTTGGTGTAGCGACATGTAGGAGTGACATGGAGGAGAGACATGGATGAGTGAGTTGGTGTAGCGACATGGAGGAGTGACATAGAGGAGTGACATGGAGAAGAGACATGGAGAAGTGACATGGAGGAGTGACATGGAGTAGTGATATAGAGGATTGACGTGGAGGACAGACATGGAGGAGTGACTTGGAGAAGTGACAGGGTTGAACAGGAAGGAGGGTTGATATTGTGGAGTGACATGGCGGAGGGACATGGATGAGTGACATGGAGGAGTGACATGGAGGAGAAACACGGAGTAGCGACATGGGGGAGTGACATGGAGTAGTGACATGGAGGATGGACATGGAGGAGTGACATGGAAGACGGATGAAAGTGACATGAAGGAGTGACTTGGAGGAGTGACATAAAGGAGTGACATGGAGGAATGACATGGATGAGTGACATGTAGGAGTGACACGGAGGATTGAGTTGGTGTAGTGACATGGAGGAGTGATATGGAGGATTGACAATGTTTAGCTACACGGATGAGAGACATGATATTGAAGACTTGGAGAAGTGACATGGAGGACCGATCTGGAAGAGTGACAAGGAGGAATGACATGGAGGAGTGAGTTGGTGTAGCGATATGGAAGACATATAGAAGTGATATGGAGGAGTGACATGGAGAAGTGAAAGGGCATATCAGTACGGAGGATTGTTATGTTGGAGTGACATGGCGGAGTGACTTGGATGAGTGATATGGATGAGTGACATGGAGGAGCAACATGGAGGAGTGAGTTGGTGGAATGACATAAAGGAGGGATATGGAGGAGTGACTTGGAGGAGCAACACGGAGGAGCGACATGGAGGAGTGACACGGAGTAGTGACATGGAGGATGGACAAAGAGCTTTGTGTTGGTGTATTGACATGGAGGAGTGACATGAGGAGTGACGTAGAAGAGTGAGTTGGTGTAGCGACATGGAGGACTGACATGGAATAGCAAAATGGAGGAGTGACATGGAGGAGTGACATGGAGGAGTGACATAGAGGATTGATGTGGAGGAGCAACACGGAGGAGCGACATGGAGGAGTGACATGGAGTAGCTACATGGAGGAGTTACATGGAGGAGTGACTTGGAGGAGAAACACGGAGGAGCGACATGGAGGAGTGACATGAGGAATGAGTTGTTGTAGCGACATGGAGGAGTGACATGGAGGAGTGACATGGAGTAGCTACATGGAGGAGTTACATGGAGGAGTGACATGGAGGAGTGACCTAGAGGAGTGACATGGAGGAGTGACATGGAGGAGTAACATGGAGGAGCAACATGGAGGAGCGACATGGAGGAGTAACTTCGAGGAGTGACATAAAGGAGTGACATGGAGGAGTGACATGAAGTAGTGACATGGAGGAGTGACATTGAGGAGTGAGTTGGTGTAGTGACATGGAGGAGTGACTTTGAGTAGCGACATGGAGGAGTGACCTGGAAGAGTGACATGGAGGAGTGAATTGGTGGAGTGACATGAAGGAGTAACACGGAGGAGCGACATGGAGGAGTGACATGGAATAGTCAGATGGAGGAGGGACATGGAGGAGTGACTTGGAGGAGTGACATGGAGGAGTGACATGGAGGAGTGACTTGGAGAAGTGACAGGGTTGATCAGGAAGGAGGGTTGATATGGTGGAGTGACATGGCGGAGGGACATGGATGAGTGACTTGGAGGAGTAACATGGAGGAGTGACATGGAGGAGTGACATGGAGTAGCTACATGGAGGAGTGACATGATGGAGCAACATGGAGGAGCGACATGGAGGAGTAACTTGGAGGAGTGAAATAAAGGATTGACATGGAGGAGGGACATGGAGGAGTGACTTGGAGAAGTGACAGGGTTGATCAGGAAGGAGGTTTGATATGGTGGAGTGACATCGTGGAGGGACATGGGTGAGTGACTTGGAGGAGTGACATGGACGAGCAACACGGAGGAGTAACTTGGAGGAGTGACATGGAAGACATATATAAGTGACATGGATTAGTGACATGGAGGAGTGACAAGAAGGATTGAGTTGGTGTAGTGACATAGAATAGTAACATGGAGGAGTTACAAGGAGGGTTGAGTTGGTGTAGCGACATGGAGGAGTGACATGGAGTAGCGACATGGAGGAGTGACATGGAGGAGTGACATAGAGGAGTGATGTGGAGGAGTGACATGGAGAAGAAACATGGAGGAGTGACATGGAACACATATAGAAGTGACATGAATGAGTGACATGGAGGAGTGACAAGAAGGATTGAGTTGGTGTAGTGACATGGAGGAGTGACATAGAGGAGTGATGTGGAGGAGTGACATGGAGGAGGAAAATGGATGAGTGACATGGAGGAGTGACATAGATGAGTTACATGGAGGAGTGACATGGAAGAGCAACATGGAGGAGTGACGTGGAGGAGTGAGTTGGTGGAGCGACATGGAGGAGTCACATGGAGTAGCGACATGGAGGAGTGAAATGAAGTAGTGACATGGAGGAGTGACATTGAGGAGTGAGTTGGTGTAGTGACATGGAGGAGTGACTTTGATTAGCGACATGGAGGAGTGACCTGGAAGATGGACATGAAGGATTGAATTGGTGGAATGACATGGAGGAGTAACTTGGAGGAGTGATATAAAGGATTGACATGGAGGAGTGACATGTAGGAGTAACATGGAGGAAGGAGTTGGTAGAGCGACATGGAGGAGTCACATGGAATAGCGACATGGATGAGATACATGGAGGAGTGACATGGAAGAATGACATGGAGGAGTCACATGGAGGAGGGACATGGAGGAGCGATATGGAGGAGTGACATGAAAGAGTGTAAAGGAGGATTGAGTTTGTGTAGCGACATGGAGGACTGACATGGAGGAGCAACATGGAGGAGCGACATGGAGGAGTAACTTGGAGGAGTGACATAAAGGATTGACATGGAGGAGTGATATGGAGGAGTAACAAGGAAGAAGGAGTTGGTGGAGCGACATGGAGGAGTGACATGGAATAGCGACATGGAGGAGTGACATGGAGGAGTGATATAGAGGAGTGACATAGAGGATTGATGTAGAGTAGTGACATGGAGGATGGACATGGAGGAGTGACTTGGAGAAGTGACAGGGTTGATCAGGAAGGAGGGTTGATATGGTGGTGTGACATCGTGGAGGGACATAGGTGAGTGACTTGGAGGAGTGAGAAGGAGGAGCAACAAGGAGGAGCAACACGGAGGAGCGACATGGAAGAGTGACATGGAGTAGCGACATGGAGGAGTGACTTGGAGAAGTGACAGGGTTGATCAGGAAGGAGGGTTTATATGGTGGAGTGACATCGTGGAGGGACATGGGTGAGTGACTTGGAGGAGTGACAAGGAGGAGCAACACGGAAGAGCGATTTGGAGGAGTGACATGGAGTAGTGACATGGAGCATGGACATGGAGGAGTGACATGGAGTAGCTACATGGAGGAATTACATGGAAGAGTGACTTGAAGGAGCAACACGGAGGAGCGACATGGAGGAGTGTCATGGAGGAGTGACATGGAGAAGTGACATAGAGGAGTGAAGTGGAGGAGAGACATGAAGGATTGACATGGAGAAGTGACAGAGCGGATCAGCAAGGAAGATTGATATGGTGGAGTGACATGGCGGAGGGACATGGATGAGTGACATGGAGGAGTAACATGGAGGAGCAACATATAGGAGCGACATGGAGGAGTAACATGGAGGAGTGACATAGAGGAGTGACATGTAGGAGTGACATAGAGGAGTGACATGGATGAATGACCTGGAGGAGTGACATGAGGAGTGAGTTTGTGTAGCGACATGGTGGAGTGACATGGAGTAGCTAAATGGAGGATTTACATGGAGGAGTAACATGGAGGAAGGAGTTGGTGGAGTGACATGGAGGAGTAACATGGAGTAACGACTATGAGGAGAAACATGAAAGAGTGTAAAGGAGGATTGAGTTTGTGTATCGACATGGAGGAGTTACATGAAGTAGTGACATGGAGGAGTCACATTGAGGAGTGAGTTGGTGTAGTGACATGCAGGAGTGACTTGGAGTAGCGACATGGAGGAGTGACCTGGAGGAGTGACATGGAGGAATGACATGGAGGAGTGAGTTGGTATAGCGACATGGAGGACTGACATGCAGGAGTGACATGGAAAAGTGAAATAGAGGAGTGACGTGGAGGAGAGACTTGGAGGAGTGACATGGAGAAGTGACAGGGCGGATCAGCAAGGAAGAATGATATATTGGAGTGACATGGCGGAGGGACATGGATGATTGACATGGAGGAGTGACAAGGAAGAGCAACATGGTGGAGTAACATGGAGGAGTGACAAGGAGGATTGAGTTGTTGTAGCGACATGGAGGAGTGACATGGAGTAGCAACATGGAGTAGTGACATGAGGAGTGAGTTAGTGTAGCGAAATGGAGGAGTGACATGGAGTAGCGACATGGAGGAGTGACATGAAGTAGTGACATGGAGGAGTGACATGGAAGAGTGAGTTGGTGTTGCGACATGGAGGAGTGACTTGGAGTAGCGACATGGAGGAGTGACCTGGAGGAGTGACATGGAGGAATGACATGGAGGAGTGAATTAGTATAGCGACATGGAGGAGTGACATGGAGGAGTGACATGGAAAAGTGAAATAGAGGAGTGACGTGGAGGAGAGACTTGGAGGAGTGACATGGAGAAGTGACAGGGCGGATCAGCAAGGAAGAATGATATATTGGAGTGACATGGCGGAGGGACATGGATGATTGACATGGAGGAGTGACAAGGAAGAGCAACATGGTGGAGTAACATGGAGGAGTGACAAGGAGGTTTGAGTTGGTGTAGTGACATGGCAGAGGGACATAGATGAGTTACATAAAGGAGGGAC
This sequence comes from Sebastes schlegelii, assembly GCA_014673565.1. Classification (NCBI taxonomy): domain Eukaryota; kingdom Metazoa; phylum Chordata; class Actinopteri; order Perciformes; family Sebastidae; genus Sebastes; species Sebastes schlegelii. The sequence continues at coordinate 31,957,569 of CM025825.1, forward strand.
ATGGAGGAGTGACATGGAGGAGCAACACGGAGGAGCGACATCGAGGAGTGACATGGAGTAGTGACATGGAGGATGGACAAAGAGGTTTGTGTTGGTGTATTGACATGGAGGAGTGACATGAGGAGTGACGTAGAGGAGTTACGTGGTGGAGTGAAATGGAGGAGTAACATGGAAGAGTGAGTTGGTGTAGCGACATGGAGGACTGTCATGGAATAGCGATATGGAGGAGTGACATGGAGGAGTGACATGGAGGAGTGAAATAGTGGAGTGACATTGAGGAGTGAGTGGTTAGAGCGACATGGAGGAGAGATATGGAGGAGTGACAAGGAGGAGTGACATGGAGGAGTGACATAGAGGAATGACGTTTAGGAGAGACATGGAAGAGTGACATGGAGAAGTGAGAGGGCGGAAAACCAAGGAAGATTGATATGGTGGAGTTACATGGCGGAGGGACATGGATGAGTGACATGGAGGAGCAACATGGAGGAGCGACATAGAGGAGTAACTTGGAGGAGTGACATAAAGGAGTGACATGGAGGAGTGACATGAAGTAGTGACATGGAGGAGTGATATTGAGGAGTGAGTTGGTGTAGTGACATGGAGGAGTGACTTTGAGTAGCGACATGGAGGAGTGACCTGGAAGAGTGACATGGAGGAGTGAATTGGTGGAGTGACATGAAGTAGTAACACGGAGGAGCGACATGGAGGAGTGACATGGAGTAGTCAGATGGAGGAGGGACATGGAGGAATGACCTGGAGGAGTGACATGGAGGAGTGACATGGAGTAGCTACATGGAGGAGTTACATGGAGGAGTGACTTGGAAGAGTAACACGGAGGAGCGACATGGAGGAGTGACATGGAGTAGTGACATGGAGGAGGGACATGGAAGAATGACTTGGAGAAGTGACAGGGTTGATCAGGAAGGAGGGTTGATATGGTGGAGTTACATGGCGGAGGGACATGGATGAATGACTTGGAGGAGTGACATGGAGGAGTGACATGGAGGAGTGACATGGAGTAGGTACATGGAGCAGTTACATGGAGGAGTGACTTGGAAGAGCAACACGGAGGAGCGACATGGAGGAGTGACATGGAGTAGTGACATGGAGGAGGGACATGGAGGAGCGATATGGAGGAGTGACATGAAAGAGTGTAAAGGAGGATTGAATTTGTGTAGCGACATGGAGGAGTGACATGGAGGAGCAACATGGAGGAGCGTTATGGAGGAGTAACTTGGAGGAGTGACATAAAGGATTGACATGGAGGAGGGACATGGAGGAGTGACTTGGAGAAGTGACAGGGTTGATCAGGAAGGAGGTTTGATATGGTGGAGTGACATCGTGGAGGGACATGGAGGAGTGACTTGGAGGAGTGACATGGACGAGCAACACGGAGGAGTAACTTGGAGGAGTGACATGGAAGACATATAGAAGTGACATGGATGAGAGACATGGAGGAGTGACAAGAAGGATTGAGTTGGTGTAGTGACATAGAATAGTAACATGTAGGAGTTACAAGGAGGGTTGAGTTGGTGTAGCGACATGGAGGAGTGACATGGAGTAGCGACATGGAGGAGTGACATGGAGGAGTGACATAGAGGAGTGATGTGGAGGAGTGACATGGAGAAGGAACATGGAGGAGTGACATGGAACACATATAGAAGTGACATGAATGAGTGACATGGAGGAGTGACAAGAAGGATTGAGTTGGTGTAGTGACATGGAGGAGTGACATAGAGGAGTGATGTGGAGGAGTGACATGGAGGAGGAACATGGATGAGTGACATGGAGGAGTGACATAGATGAGTTACATGGAGGAGTGACATGGAAGAGCAACATGGAGGAGCGACGTGGAGGAGTGAGTTAGTGGAGCGACATGGAGGAGTCACATGGAGTAGCGACATGGAGGAGTGAAATGAAGTAGTGACATGGAGGAGTGACATTGAGGAGTGAGTTGGTGTAGTGACATGGAGGAGTGACTTTGATTAGCGACATGGAGGAGTGACCTGGAAGATTGACATGTAGGAGTGAATTGGTGGAATGACATGGAGGAGTAACTTGGAGGAGTGATATAAAGGATTGACATGGAGGAGTGACATGGAGGAGTAACATGGAGGAAGGAGTTGGTAGAGCGACATGGAGGAGTCACATGGAATAGCGACATGGATGAGATACATGGAGGAGTGACATGGAGGAATGACATGGAGGAGTCACATGGAGGAGGGACATGGAGGAGCGATATGGAGGAGTGACATGAAAGAGTGTAAAGGAGGATTGAGTTTGTGTAGCGACATGGAGGAGTGACATGGAGGAGCAACATGGAGGAGCGACATGGAGGAGTAACTTGGAGGAGTGACATAAAGGATTGACATGGAGGAGTGACATGGAGGAGTAACATGGAAGAAGGAGTTGGTGGAGCGACATGGAGGAGTCACATGGAATAGCGACATGGAGGAGTGACATGGAGGAGTGATATAGAGGAGTGACATAGAGGATTGATGTGGAGTAGTGACATGGAGGATGGACATGGAGGAGTGACTTGGAGAAGTGACAGGGTTGATCAGGAAGGAGAGTTGATATGGTGGTGTGACATCGTGGAGGGACATGGGTGAGTGACTTGGAGGAGTGACAAGGAGGAGCAACAAGGATGAGCAACACGGAGGAGCGACATGGAAGAGTGACATGGAGTAGCAACATGGAGGAGTGACTTGGAGAAGTGACAGGGTTGATCAGAAAGGAGGGTTTATATGGTGGAGTGACATCGTGGAGGGACATGGGTGAGTGACTTGGAGGAGTGACAAGGAGGAGCAACACGGAAGAGCGATTTGGAGGAGAGACATGAAGGAGTGACATGGAGAGGTGACAGAGTGGATCAGCAAGGAAGATTGATATATTGGAGTGATATGGCAGAGGGACATGGATGAATGACATGGATGAGTGACATGGAGGAGTGACATGGAGGAGCAACATGGAGAAGCGACATGGAGAAGTGACATGGAGGAGTGACATAGAGGAGTGACATAGAGGAATGACGTGGACGAGAGACATGGAAGAGAGACATGGAGAAGTGACAGGGCGGATAACCAAGGAAGATTGATATGGTTGAGTGACATGGCGGAGGGACATGGATGAGTGACATGGAGGAGTTACATGGAGGAGCAACATGGAGGAGCGACATGGAGGAGTGACATGAGGAGTGAGTTTGTGTAGCGACATGGAGGAGTGACATGGATTAGCTACATGGAGGAGTTACATGGAGGAGTGACATGGAGGAGTGACATAGAGGAGTGACATGTAGGAGTGACATAGAGGAGTGACATGGATGAGTGACCTGGAGGAGTGACATGAGGAGTGAGTTTGTGTAGTGACATGGTGGAGTGACATGGAGTAGCTAAATGGAGGATTTACATGGAGGAGTAACATGGAGGAAGGATTTGGTGGAGTGACATGGAGGAGTCACATGGAGTAACGACTATGAGGAGAAACATGAAAGAGTGTAAAGGAGGATTGAGTTTGTATTTCGACATGGAGGAGTTACATGAAGTAGTGACATGGAGGAGTCACATTGAGGAGTGAGTTGGTGTAGTGACATGCAGGAGTGACTTGGAGTAGCGACATGGAGGAGTGACCTGGAGGAGTGACATGGAAAAGTGAAATAGAGGAGTAACGTGGAGGAGAGACTTGGAGGAGTGACATGGAGAAGTGACAGGGCGGATCAGCAAGGAAGAATGATATATTGGAGTGACATGGCGGAGGGACATGGATGATTGACATGGAGGAGTGACAAGGAAGAGCAACATGGTGGAGTAACAAGGAGGAGTGACAAGGAGGATTGAGTTGTTGTAGCAACATGGAGGAGTGACATGGAGTAGCGACATGGAGTAGTGACATGAGGAGTGAGTTAGTGTAGCGAAATGGAGGAGTGACATGGAGTAGCGACATGGAGGAGTGACATGAAGTAGTGACATGGAGGAGTGACATGGAAGTGTGAGTTGGTGTTGTGACATGGAGGAGTGACATGGAGGAGTGACATAGAGGATTGATGTGGAGGAGCAACACGGAGGAGCGACATGGAGGAGTGACATGGAGGAGGGACATAGAGGATTGATGTGGAGGAGCAACACGGGGGAGCGACATGGAGGAGTGACATGGAGTAGTGACATGGAGGAAGGACATGAGGAGTGACTTGGGGAAGTGACAGGGTTGATCAGGAAGGAGGGTTGATATGGTGGAGTGACATCGTGGAGGGACATGGGTGAGTGACTTGGAGGAATGACATGGAGGAGTGACATGGAGTAGCGACACGGAGGAGTGACATGAGGAGTGACGTGGAGGAGAGATATGGAGGAGTGACATGGAGAAGTGACAGGGCGGATCACCAAGGAGGGTTGATATGGTGGATTAACTTCGCGGAGGGACATGGGTGAGTGACTTGGAGGAGTGACATGGAGGAGTGACATGGATGAGTGACATGGATGAGTGACATGGAGGATTTACAAGGAGGGTTGAGTTGGTGTAGCGACATGGAGGAGTGACATGGAGTAGCGACATGGAGGAGTGACACGAGGAATGAGTTGGTGTAGCGACATGGAGGAGTGACATGGAGGAGTAACATGGAGTAACGACTATGAGGAGAAACATGAAAGAGTGTAAAGGAGGATTGAGTTTGTATTTCGACATGGAGAAGTTACATGAAGTAGTGACATGGAGGAGTCACATTGAGGAGTGAGTTGGTGTAGTGACATGCAGGAGTGACTTGGAGTAGCGACATGGAGGAGTGACCTGGAGGAGTGACATGGAAAAGTGAAATAGAGGAGTAACGTGGAGGAGAGACTTGGAGGAGTGACATGGAGAAGTGACAGGGCGGATCAGCAAGGAAGAATGATATATTGGAGTGACATGGCGGAGGGACATGGATGATTGACATGGAGGAGTGACAAGGAAGAGCAACATGGTGGAGTAACAAGGAGGAGTGACAAGGAGGATTGAGTTGTTGTAGCAACATGGAGGAGTGACATGGAGTAGCGACATGGAGTAGTGACATGAGGAGTGAGTTAGTGTAGCGAAATGGAGGAGTGACATGGAGTAGCGACATGGAGGAGTGACATGAAGTAGTGACATGGAGGAGTGACATGGAAGTGTGAGTTGGTGTTGTGACATGGAGGAGTGACATGGAGGAGTGACATAGAGGATTGATGTGGAGGAGCAACACGGAGGAGCGACATGGAGGAGTGACATGGAGGAGGGACATAGAGGATTGATGTGGAGGAGCAACACGGGGGAGCGACATGGAGGAGTGACATGGAGTAGTGACATGGAGGAAGGACATGAGGAGTGACTTGGGGAAGTGACAGGGTTGATCAGGAAGGAGGGTTGATATGGTGGAGTGACATCGTGGAGGGACATGGGTGAGTGACTTGGAGGAATGACATGGAGGAGTGACATGGAGTAGCGACACGGAGGAGTGACATGAGGAGTGACGTGGAGGAGAGATATGGAGGAGTGACATGGAGAAGTGACAGGGCGGATCACCAAGGAGGGTTGATATGGTGGATTGACTTCGCGGAGGGACATGGGTGAGTGACTTGGAGGAGTGACATGGAGGAGTGACATGGATGAGTGACATGGATGAGTGACATGGAGGAATTACAAGGAGGGTTGAGTTGGTGTAGCGACATGGAGGAGTGACATGGAGTAGCGACATGGAGGAGTGACACGAGGAATGAGTTGGTGTAGCGACATGGAGGAGTGACATGGAGGTGTGACATGGAGGAGTGACATAGAGGAGTGATGTGGAGGAGTGACATGGAGGATGAACATGGAGGAGTGACATGGAAGACATATAGAAGTGACATGGATGAGTGACATGGAGGAGTGACTTGGAGGAGCAACATGGAGGAGCGACATGGGAGAGTAACTCGGAGGAGTGACATAAAGGAGTGACATGGAGGAGTCACATGGAGGACTAACATGGAGGAAGGAGTTGGTGGAGTGACATGGAGGAGTCACATGAAGTAGCGACTTGGATTAGTAACATGAAAGAGTGAGTTGATGTAGCGACATGGATTACTGACATGGAATAGCGATATGGAGGAGTGACATGGAGGAGTGACATGGATGAGTGACATAGAGGATTGATGTGGAGGAGCAACACGGAGGAGCGACATGGAGGCACTCCTCCATGTCGACATGGAGTAGTGACATGGAGGAAGGACATGGAGGAGTGACTTGGAGAATTGACAGGGTTGATCAGGAAGGAGGGTTTATATGGTGGAGTGACATCGTGGAGGGACATGGGTGAGTGACTTTGAGAAGTGACATGGAGGAGCAACACGGAGGAGCGACATGGAGGAGTGACATGGAGTAGTGACATGGAGGATGGACAAGTAGGAGAGACATGGAAGACATATAGAGGTGACATGGAGGAGTGAATTGGAGGAGCAACATGGAGAAGTCACATGGAGTAGCGACATTTAGGAGTAACTTGGAGGAGTGACAAAAAAGGAGTGACATGGAGTAGTGACATGGAGGATTGACATGGAGGAGCGATATGGAAGAGTGACATGAAAGAGTCTATAGGAGGATTGAGTTTGTGTAGCGACATGGAGGAGTGACATGAAGTAGTGACATGGAGGAGTGACTTTGAGTTGCGACATGGAGGAGTGACATAAAGTAGCTACATGGAGGAGTTACATGGAGGAGTGACTTGGAGGAGAAACACGGAGGAGCGACATAGAGGAGTGACATGAGGAATGAGTTGTTGTAGCGACATGGAGGAGTGACATGGAGGAGTGACATGGAGTAGCTACATGGAGGAGTTACATGGAGGAGTGACATGGAGGAGTGACCTAGAGGAGTGACATGGAGGAGTGACATGGAGGAGTGACATGGAGGAGCAACATGGAGGAGTGACATGGAGGAGTAACTTGGAGGAGTGACATAAAGGAGTGACATGGAGGAGTGACATGGAGGAGTGACATGGAGGAGTGACATGGAGGAGCAACATGGAGGAGTGACCTGGAAGAGTGACATGGAGGAGTAAATTGGTGGAGTGACATAAAGGAGTAACACGGAGGAGCGACATGAAGGAGTGACATGGAGTAGTCAGATGGAGGAGGGACATGGAGGAGTGACTTGGAGGAGCAACACGGAGGAGCGACATGGAGGAGTGACATGGAGTAGTGACATGGAGTAGCTATATGTAGGAGTTACATAGAGTAGTGACTTGGAGGAGCAACATGGAGGAATGACATAGAGGATTAATGTGGAAGATGCAACACGGAGGAGCGACATGGAGGAGTGACATGCAGTAGTGACATGGAGGAGGGACATGGAGGAGTGACTTGGAGAAGTGACAAGGTTGATCAGGAAGGATGTTTGATATGGTGGAGTGACATCGTGGAGGGACATGGGTGAGTGACTTGGAGGAGTGACATGGACGAGCAACACGGAGGAGCAACTTGGACGAGTGAAATGGAAGACATATAGAAGTGACATGGATGAGTGACATGGAGGAGTGACAAGAAGGATTGAGTTGGTGTAGTGACATTGAGTAGTGACATGGAGGAGTTACAAGGAGGGTTGAGTTGGTGTAGCGACATGGAGGAGTGACATGGAGTAGCGACATGGAGGAGTGAAATGGAGGAGTGACATAGAGGAGTGATGTGGAGGAGTGACATGGAGGAGGAACATGGAGGAGTGACATGGAAGACATATAGAAGTGACATGGATGAGTGACATGGAGGAGTGACAAGAAGGATTGAGTTGGTGTAGTGACATGGAGGAGTGACATAGAGGAGTGATGTGGAGGAGTGACATGGAGGAGGAACATGGAGGAGTGACATGGAGGAGTGACATAGATGAGTTACATGGAGGAGTGACATGGAAGAGCAACATGGAGGAGCGACGTGGAGGAGTGAGTTGGTGGAGCGACATGGAGGAGTCACATGGAGTTGCGACATGGAGGAGTGAAATGAAGTAGTGACATGGAGGAGTGACATTGAGGAGTGAGTTGGTGTAGTGACATGGAGGAGTGACTTTGAGTAGCGACATGGAGGAGTGACCTGGAGGAGTGACATGAAGGAGTGAATTGGTGGAATGACATGGAGGAGTAACTTGGAGGAGTGACATAAAGGATTGACAAGAAGTAGTGACATGGAGGAGTGACATTGAGGAGTGAGTTTGTGTAGCGACATGGAGGAGTGACATGGAGGGGTGACATGGAGGAGTGACATAGAGTAGCGACATGGATGAGATACATGGAGGATTGACATGGAGGAATGACATGGAGGAGTGACATGGAGGAGGGACATGGAGGAGCGATATGGAGGAGTGACATGAAAGAGTTTAAAGGAGGATTGAGTTTGTGTAGCGACATGGAGGAGTGACATGGAGGAGCAACATGGAGGAGCGACATGGAGTAGCAACATGGAGGAGTGACAAGGAAGAGCAACATGGAGGAGCAATATGGAGGAGTGACAAGGAGGATTGAGTTGTTGTAGCGACATGGAGGAGTGACATAGAGTGGCGACATGGAGTAGTGACATGAGGAGTGAGTTAGTGTAGCGAAATGGAGGAGTGACATGGAGTAGCGACATGGAGGAGTGACATGAAGTAGTGACATGGAGGAGTGACATGGAAGAGTGAGTTGGTGTAGCGACATGGAGGACTGTCATGGAATAGTGACAAGGAGGAGTGACATAGAGGATTGATGTGGAGGAGCAACACGGAGGAGCGACATGGAGGAGTGACATGGAGTAGTGACATGGAGGAAGGACATTGAGGAGTGACTTGGAGAAGTGACAGGGTTGATCAGGAAGGAGGGTTGATATGGTGGAGTGACATCGTGGAGGGACATGGGTGAGTGACTTGGAGGAATGACATGGAGGAGTGACATGGAGTAGCGACATGGAGGAGTGACATGAGGATTGAGTTTGTGTAGCGACATGGAGGAGTGACATGGAGTAGCTACATGGAGGAGTTACATGGAGGAGTGACTTGGAGGAGCAACACGGAGGAGCGACATGGAGGAGCGACATGGAGGAGTGACATGGAGTAGTGACATGGAGGATGGACATGGAGGAGTGACGGGGAAGACATATAAAAGTGACATGGAGGAGTGACTTGGAGGAGCAACATGGGAGAGTAACTCGGAGGAGTGACATAAGGAGTGACATGGAGGAGTCACATGGAGGACTAACATGGAGGAAGGAGTTGGTGGAGTGACATGGAGGAGTCACATGGAGTAGCGACATGGATTAGTAACATAAAAGAGTGAGTTGATGTAGCGACATGGATTACTGACATGGAATAGCGACATGGAGGAGTGACATGGAGGAGTGACATAGAGGATTGATGTGGAGGAGCAACACCCAGGAGCGACATGGAGGAGTGACATGGAGTAGTGACATGGAGGAAGGACATGGAGGAGTGACTTGGAGAATTGACAGGGTTGATCAGGAAGGAGGCTTTATATGGTGGAGTGACATCGTGGAGGGACATGGGTGAGTGACTTTGAGAAGTGACATGGAGGAGCAACACGGAGGAGCGACATGGAAGAGTGACATGGAGTAGTGACATGGAGGATGGACAAGTAGGAGAGACATGGAAGACATATAGATGTGACATGGAGGAGTGAATTGGAGGAGCAACATGGAGGAGCACACATGGAGGAGTGAGTTGGTGGAGCAACATGGAGAAGTCACATGGAGTAGCGACATTTAGGAGTAACTTGGAGGAGTGACAAAAAAGGAGTGACATGGAGTAGTGACATGGAGGATTGACAAGGAGGAGCGATATGGAGGAGTGACACGAAAGAGTGTATAGGAGGATTGAGTTTGTGTAGCGACATGGAGGAGTGACCTGGAGGAGTGACATGTAGGAGTGAAATGGTGGAGTGACATGGAGGAGTGAGTTGTTAGAGCGACATGGAAGAGAGACATGGAGGAGTGACATGGAGGAGTGACATGGAGGAGTGACGTGGAGGAGAGACATGGAAGAGTGACATGGAGAAGTGACATGAGGAGTGAGTTTGTGTAACGACATGGAGGAGTGACATGGTGTAGCTACATGGAGGAGTGACATGGAATAACGACATGGAGGAGTGACATGGAGGAGTTACAAGGAGGGTTGAGTTGGTGTAGCGACATGGAGGAGTGACATGGAGTAGCGACATGGAGGAGTGACATGGAATAACGACATGGAGGAATGACATGGAGGTGTGACATGGAGGAGTGACATAGAGGAGCGACGTGGAGGGGTGACATGGAGGAGGGACATGGAGAAGTGACATGGAAGACATAAAGAAGTGACATGGATGAGTGACATGGAGGAGTGACAAGAAGGATTAGTTGGTGTAGTGACATGGCTAGGGACATACATGAGTTACATGGAGGAGTGACGTGGAAGACAACATGGAGGAGCGACATGGAGAAGTGAGTTGGTGAGCGACATGGAGGAGTCACATGGAGTATAGCGACATGGAGGAGTGACATGAATTAGTGACATAGAGAGTGACATTGAGGAGTGAGTTGGTGTAATACATGGAGGAGTGACTTTGAGTAGCGACATGGAGGAGTGACCTGGAGGAGTGACATGGAGGAGTGAAATGGTGGAGTGACATAGAGGAGTGACGTGGAGTAGAGACTGGAAGAGTGACATGGAGAAGTGACAGGGCGGATCACCAAGGAAGATTGATATGGTGGAGTGACATGATGGAGGGACATGGATGAGTGACATGGAGGAGTGACATGGAGGAGCACATGGGTGAGTGACTTGGAGGAGTGACATGGGAGTGACATGGAGGAGTGACATGAGGAGTGAGTTTTGTGTAGCAACATGGAGGAGTGGATAGAGGCTTGATGTGGAGGAGCAACACGAGGAGCGACATGCAGGAGGGACATGGAGGAGTGACTTTGAGGAGTGACATGGAGGATCAACACGGAGGAGAAACATGAGGAGTGACATGGAGTAGTGACATGGAGGATGGACATGGAGAGTGACATGGAGACATATAAGGTGACATGGAGGAGTGACATAAACGAGGACTGAAGGAATGACATGGATGAGTGACATGGAGAGTTACAAGGAGGGTTGAGTTGGTATAGCGACATGGAGGATGACATGGAGGAGTGACATGGAAGACATAAAAGTGACATTAATGAGTGACATGGAGGAGTGACAAGATGGATTGAGTTGGTGTAATGACATGGCAGAGGGACATAGATGAGTTACATGGAGGAGTCAAATGGAGTAGCAACATGGAGGAGTGACATGGAGGACTGACATGGAGGAGTGACATAGAGGAGTGACGTGGAGGAGAGACATGGAGAAGTGACATGGAGGACTGACATGGAGGAGTGACATAGAGGAGTGACGTGGAGGAGAGACATGGAGAAGTGACATGAGGACTGACATGGAGGATGACATAGAGGAGTGACGTGGAGGATGGACATGGAGGAGTGACATTGAGACAAATAGAGGTGACATGGTGTAGCGACATGAGGAGTGACATGGAGTAGCAACATGGAGGAATGACCTGGAGGAGTGACATGGAGGAATGACATGGAGGAGTAAGTTGGTATAGCGACATGGAGGAGTGACATGGAGAAGTTAAATAGAGGAGTGACATGGGTGAGTGACTTGGAGGAGTGACAAGGAGGAGCAACACGGAAGAGCGACTTGGAGGAGTGACATGGAGTATGAAATGGAGCATGGACATGGAGGAGTGACATGGAGTAACTACATGGAGGAGTTACATGGAGGAGTGACTTGGAGGAGCAACACGGAGGAGCGACATGGAGGAGTGTCATGGAGGAGAGACATGAAGGAGCGACATGGAGGAGTGACATGGAATAGCGACATGGAGGAGTGACATGGAGGAGTGACATAGAGGATTGATGTGGAGAGCAACACCGAGGAGCGACATGGAGGAGTGACATGGAGTAGTGACATGGAGGAAGGACATGGAGGAGTGACTTGGAGAATTGACAGGGTTGATCAGGAAGGAGGCTTTATATGGTGGAGTGACATCGTGGAGGGACATGGGTGAGTGACTTTGAGAAGTGACATGGAGGAGCAACACGGAGGAGCGACATGGATGAGTGACATGGAGTAGTGACATGGAGGATGGACAAGTAGGAGAGACATGGAAGACATATAGATGTGACATGGAGGAGTGAATTGGAGGAGCAACATGGATGAGCAACATGGAGGAGTGAGTTGGTGGAGCAACATGGAGAAGTCACATGGAGTAGCGACTTTAGGAGTAACTTGGAGGAGTGACAAAAAAGGAGTGACATGGAGTAGTGACATGGAGGATTGACTTGGAGGAGTGACATGGACGAGTGACATGGAGGACCAACACAGAGGAGCGACATGGAGGATTGACATCGAGTTGTGACATGGAGGATGGACATGGAGGAGTGACATGGAAGACATATGGAGGTGACATGGAGAAGTGAATTGGATGAGTGACATAAAGGAGTGACATGGAGGAATGACATGGATGAGTGATATGAGGAGCGATGTAG
>CM025825.1:31974598-32485404 GCA_014673565.1 Sebastes schlegelii
CATGGAGGACTGACTTGGAGGAGCAACACGGAGGAGTGACATGGAGGAGGGACATGGAGGAGTGACTTGGAAGACATATAGAAGTGACATGGAGGAGTGAATTGGAGGAGTGACATAAAGGAGTGACATGGAGGAGTGACCTGGAGGAGTGACATGGAGGAGTGAAATGGTGGAGTGACATGGAGTAGCTACATGTAGGAGTGACATTGAGGAGTGAGTTGTTAGAGTGACATGGAGGAGTGACATAGAGGATTGATGTGGAGTAGTGACATGGAGGATGGACATGGAGGAGTTACTTGGAGAAGTGACAGGGTTGATCAGGAAGGAGGGTGTATATGGTGGAGTGACATCGTGGAGGGACATGGGTGAGTGACTTGGAGGAGTGACAAGGAGGAGCAACACGGAGGAGCGACATGGAGGAATGACATGGAGTAGTGACATGGAGGATGGACATGGAGGAGTGACTTGGAGAAGTGACAGGGTTTATCAGGAAGGAGGGTTTATATGGTGGAGTGACATCGTGGAAGGACATGGGTGAGTGACTTGGAGGAGTGACAAGGAGGAGCAACACGGAGGAGCGACATGGAGGAGTGACATAGAGAAGTGACATGGAGGATGGACATGGAGGAGTGACATGGAAGACATATAGAGGTGACATGGAGGAGTGAATTGGAGTTGTGACATAAAGGAGTGACATGGAGATGTGACAGGGCGGATAAGGAAGGAGGGTTGATATGGTGGAGTGACATCGTGGAGGGACATGGGTGAGTGACTTGGAGGAGTGACAAGGAGGAGTGACATGTAGGAGTGACATGAGGAGTGAGTTTGTGTAGCGACATGGAGGAATGACATGGAATAGCGACATGGAGTAGTGATATGGAGGAGGGACATGGAGGAGTGACTTGGAGATGTGACAGGGTTGATCAGGAAGGAGGGTTGATATAGTGGAGTGACATGGCGGAGGGAAATGGATGAGTGACTTGGAGGAGTGAAATGGAGGAGTGACATGGAGGAGTTACATGAGGAGTGAGTTTCTATTGTGACATGGAGGAGTGACATGGAGTAGCTACATGGAGGAGTGACATGGACGAGTAACATAGAGGAGTGACATGGAGGAGTGACATGGAGGATGGACATGGAGCAGTGACATGAAAGACATATAGAGGTGACATGGAGGAGTGACTTTGAGGAGCGACATGGAGGAGTGACCTGGAGAAGTGACATGGAGGAGTGAAATGGTGGAGAGTGACATGGAGGAGAAATATGGAGGATTTGATGTGGAGGAGCAACAAGGAGGAGCGACATGGAGGAGTGACATGAAGTAGTGACATGGAGGAGGGACATGGAGGAGTGACTTGGAGAAGTGATATGGTTGATCAGGATGTAGGGTTGATATGGTGGAGTGACATCGTGGAGGGACATGGAGGAGTGACTTTGAGTAGCGACATGGAGGAGTGACCTGGAGGAGTGACATGGAGGAGTGAAATGGTTGGAGTGACATGGAGGAGTGAGTTGTTAGAGCGACATGGAGGAGAGACATGGAGGAGTGACATGGAGGAGTGACAAGAAGGATTGAGTTGGTTTAGTGACATGGAGGAGTGACATGGAGGATTGATGTGGAGTAGTGACATGGAGGATGGACATGGGTGAATGACTTGGAGGAGTGACATGAAGGAGGGACATGGAAGAGTGACATGAGGAATGAGTTTGTGTAGCGACATGGAGGAGTGACATGGAGTAGCTACATGTAGGAGTTACATAGAGGAGTGACTTGGAGGAGCAACATAGAGGAGTGACATAGAGGATTGATGTGGAGGAGCAACACGGAGGAACGACATGGAGGAGTGACATGGAGTATTGACATGCAGGAGGGACATTGAGGATTGACTTGGAGGAGTTACATGGAGGAGTGAAATGGTGGAGTGACATCGTGGAGGGACATGGGTGAGTGACTTGGAGGAGTGACAAGTAGGAGCAACACGGAGGACCGACATGGAGGAGTGACATGGAGGAGTGAGTTGTTATAGCGACATGGATTGATGTGGAGTAGTGACATGGAGGAGTAACATGGAGGAGTGACTTGGAGATGTGACAGGATTGATCAGGAAGGAGGGTTGATATGGTGGAGTGACATCGTGGAGGGACATGGGTGAGTGACTTGGAGGAGTGACAAGGAGGAGCAACACAGAGGAGCGAGATGGAGGAGAGACATGGAGTAGTGACATGGAGGATGGACATGGAGGAGTGACATGGAAGACATATAGAGGTGACATGGAGAAGTGAATTGGAGGAGTGACATAAAGGATTGACATGGAGGAGTTATAAGAAGTAGTGACATGGAGGAGTGACATTGAGGAGTGAGTTGGTGTAGTGACATGGAGGAGTGACATGGAGGAGTGAAATGGTGGAGTGACATGGAGGAGTGAGTTGTTAGAGCGACATGGAGGAGAGACATGGAGGAGTGACATGGAGGAGTGACATGGAGGAGTGACATAGAGGAGTGATGTGGAGGAGAGACATGGAAGAGTGACATGGAGAAGTGACAGGGCGGATAACCAAGGAGGGTTGATATGGTGGAGTGACATCGCGGAGGGACATGGGTGAGTGACTTGGAGGAGTGACATGGAGGAGTGACATGGAGGAGTGACATGAGGAGTGAGTTTGTGTAGTGACATGGAGGAGTTACATGGAGGAGTGACTTGGAGTAGTGACATGGAGTAGCTACATGTAGGAGTTACATGGAGGAATAACTTGGAGGAGCAACATGGAGGAGTGACATAGAGGAGTGATGTGGAGGAGGAACACGGAGGGGCGACATGGAGGAGTGACATGGAGTAGTGACATGGAGGAGGAACATGGAGGAGTGACTTGGAGAAGTGACAGGGTTGATCAGGAAGTAGGGTTGATATGGTGGAGTGACATAGTGGAGGGACATGGGTGAGTGACTTGGAGGAGTGACATGGAGGAGCAACATGGAGTAGTGACATGGAGGATGGACATGGAGGAGTGACATGGAGGAATGACATGGATGAGTGACATGGAGGAGTGACTTTGAGTAGCGACATGGAGGAGTGACCTGGAGGAGTGACATGAAGGAGTGAAATGGTGGAGTGACATGGAGGAGTGAGTTGTTAGAGCGACATGGAGGAGAGACATGGAGGAGTGACATAGTGGAGTGACATGGAGGAGTGACATCGAGGAGTGACGTGGAGGAGAGACATGGAAGAGTGACATGGAGAAGTGACAGGTCGGATTACCAAGGGAGATTGATAGGGTGGAGTGACATGGCGGAGGGACATGGATGAGTGACATGGAGGAGTGACATGGAGGAGTGAATTGGAGGAGTGACATAAAGGAGTGACATGAGGAATGCCATGGATGAGTGACATGGAGGAGTGACAAGGAGGGTTGAGTTTGTGTAGCGACATGGAGGCACTCCTCCATGTCGCTACACAAACTCAACCCTCCTTGTCGCTAAATGAAGTAGCGACATGGAGGAGTGACCTGGAGGAGTGACATGAAGGAGTGAAATGGTGGAGTGACATGGAGGAGTGAGTTGTTAGAGCGACATGGAGAAGAGACTTGGAGGAGTGGCATAGAGGAGTGACATGGAGGAGTGACATAGAGGAATGATGTGGAGGAGAGACATGGAAGAGTGACATGGAGAAGTGACAGGGCAGATAACCAAGGAAGATTGATATGGTGGAGTGACATGGCGGAGGGACATGGATGAGTGACATGGAGGAGTGACACGGAGGAGTGACATGGAAGAGTGAGTAGGTGTAGCGACATGGAGGATGGACATGGAGGAGTGACATGGAAGACATATAGAAGTGACAAGGAGGAGCAACACGGAGGAGCGACATGGAGCAGTGACTTGGAGGAGTGACAAGGAGGAGCAACACGGAGGAGCGACATGGAGGAGTGAGTTGGTTGTAGCGACATGGAGGAGTGACATGGAGTAGCGACATAGAGTAGTAACATGAGGAGTGAGTTTGTGTAGCGACATGGAGGAGTGACATGGAAGAATGACATGGAGGAGTGACATGGAGAAGGGACATGAAGGAGCGATATGGAGGAGTGACATGAAAGAGTGTGAAGGAGGATTGAGTTTGTGTAGCTACATGGAGGAGTGACATGAAGTAGTGACATTGAGGAGTGACATTGAGGAGTGAGTTGGTGTAGTGACATGAAGGAGTGACATTGAGTAGCGACATGGAGGAGTGAAATGGTGGAGTGACATGGACGAGTGAGTTGTTAGCGCGACATGGAGGAGTGACATGGAGTAGCGACATGGAGGAGTGACATGAGTAATGAGTTGGTGTTGCGACATGGAGGAGTGACATGGAGGTGTGACTTGGAGGAGTGACATAATGGAGCGACGTGGAGGAGTGACATGGAGGAGGGACATGGAGGAGTGACATGGAAGACATATAGAAGGGACATAGATGAGTTACATGGAGGAGTGACATGGAAGAGCAACATGGAGGAGCGACGTGGAGGAGTAAGTTGGCGGAGCGATATGGAGGTGTCACATGGAGTGGGGACATGAAGGAGTGACATGGAGGAGTGATATGGAGGAGCAACATGGAGGAGCGACATGGAGGAGTGACAAGTAGGATTGAGATGGTGTAGCGACATGGAGGAGTGACATAGAGTAGCGACATGGAGGAGTGACATGGAGGAGTGACATGGAGGAGCAACACGGACGAGTGACATGGAGGAGTGACATGGAGGAGTGACATGGAGGAGTAACATGGAATAGCGACATGGAGGACTGACATGGAGGATTGATGTGGAGGAGCAACACGGAGGAGCGACATGGATGAGTGACATGGAGGAGTGACATGGAGGAGTAACACGGAGGAGTGACATGGAGGATGAACAAAGAGGTTCGAGTTGGTGTATTGACATGGAGGAGTGACATGAAGTAGTGACACTGAGGAGTGACATTGAGGAGTGAGTTGCTGTAGTAACATGAAGGAGTGACTTTGAGTAGCGACATGGAGTAGTGAAATGGTGGAGTGACATGGACGAGTGAATTGTTAGAGCGACATGGAGGAGTGACATGGAGTAGCGACATGGAGGAGTGACATGAGTAATGAGTTGGTGTAGCGACATGGAGGAGTGACATGGAGGTTTGATTTGGAGGAGTGACATAGAGGAGCGACGTGGAGGAGTGACATGGAGGAGGGACATTGAGGAGTGACATGGAAGACATATAAAAGTGACATGGATGAGTGACATGGAGGAGTGACAAGAAGGATTAAGTTGGTGTAGTGACATGTAGGAGTGACTTTGAGTAGCGACATGGAGGAGTGACCTGGAGGAGTGACATGGAGGAGTGAAATATTGGGTTGACATGGAGGAGTGAGTTGTTAGAGCGACATGGAGGAGTGACATGGAGGAGTGACATAGAGTATTGATGTGGAGTAGTGACATGGAGGATGGACATGGAGGAGTGATTTGGAGAAGTGACAGGGCGGATAACCAATGAGGGTTGATATGGTGGAGTGACATCGCAGAGGGACAAGGGTGAGTGACTTGGAGGAGTGACATGAAGGAGTGACATGAAGGAGTGACATAAGGAGTGAGTTTGTGTAGCGACATGAAGGAGTGACATGGATTAGTACATGGAGTAGCTACATGTGGGAGGGACATGGAGAAGTGACAGGGATTATCAAGAAGGAGGTTTTGATATGGTGGAGTGACATCGTGGAGGGACATAGGTGAGTGACTTGGAGGAGTGACATGGAGGAGCAACATGGAGTAGTGACATGGAGGATGGACATGGAGGAGTGTCATGGAAGACATATAGAGATGACATGGAAGAGTGAATTGAAGGAGTGACATAAACGAGTGACATGGAGGAATGACATGGATGAGTGACATGGAGGAGTTACAAGGAGGGTTGAGTTGGTGTAGCGACATGGAGGAGTGACATGGAGTAGCGACATGGAGGAGTGACACGAGGAATGAGTTGGTGTAGTGACATAGAGGAGTGACTTTGAGTAGCGACATGGAGGAGTGACATGATTAATGAGTTGGTGTAGCGACATGGAGGAGTGACATGGAGGTGTGACATGGAGGAGTGACATGGAGGAGTTACATGGAGTAGCGACATGGAGGAGTGACATGAGTAATGACTTGGTGTAGCGACGTGGAGGAGTGACATGGAATATGACATGGAGGAGTGAAATGGAGGTGTGACATGGAGGAGTGACATGGAAGACATATAGAAGTGACATGGAGGAGTGACAAGAAGGATTGAGTTTGTGTAGTGACATGGAGGAGTGACATAGAGTAGCGACATGGAGGAGTGACATGGAGGAGTGACATGGAGGAGCAACACGGAGGAGTGACGTGGAGGAGTAAGTTGGTGGAGCGACATGGAGGAGTCACATGGAGTAGGGACATGGAGGAGTGACATGGAGGATTGATATGGAGGAGCAAAATGGAGGAGCGACATGGAGGAGTGACAAGGAGGGTTGAGTTGGTGTAGCGACATGGAGGAGTGACATGGAAGAGTGACATGGAGGAGCAACACGGAGGAGTGACATGGAGGATGAACAAAGATGTTCGAGTTGGTGTATTGACATGGAGGAGTGACATGGAGAAGCGACTTGGAGAAGTGACATGGAGGAGCAACACGGAGGAGTGACATGGAGGATGGACAAAGATGTTCGAGTTGGTGTATTGACATGGAGGAGTCACATGGAGTAGCGACATGGAGGAGTAACATCGAAGAGTGAGTTGGCGTAGCGACATGGAGGACTGACATGGAATAGCGACAAGGAGGAGTTACATGGAGGACTGACATGGAGTATTGACATGGAGGAGGGACATGGAGGTATGACTTGGAGGAGTGACATGGAGGAGTGAAATGGTGGAGTGACGTGGAGGAGAGAAATGGAAGAGTGACATGGAGAAGTGAGAGGATTGATCAGGAAGGAGGGTTGATATGGTGGAGTGACATCGTGGAGGGACATAGGTGAGTGACTTGGAGGAGTGACAAGGAGGAGCAACACGGAGGAGAGACATGGAGGAGTGACATGTAGGAGTGACAAGGAGGAGTGAGTTGTTAGAGTGACATAGAGGAGAGACATGGAGGAGTGACATGTAGGAGTGACATGGAGGAGTGACATAGAGGAGTGACGTGGAGGAGAGAAATGGAAGAGTGACATGGAGAAGTGAGAGGGCGGATCACCAAGGAGGGTTGATATGGTGGAGTGATAACGCGGAGGGACATGGATGAGTGACTTGGAGGAGTGACATGAGGAGTGAGTTTGGGTAGCGACATGGATGAGTGACATGGAGTAGCTACATGGAGGAGTTACATGGAGGAGTGACTTGGAGGAGCAACATGCAGGAGTGACATTAAAGAGTGTAAAGGAGGGTTGAGTTTGTGTGGCGACATGGAGGAGTGACATGAAGTAGTGACATTGAGGAGTGACATTGAGGAGTGAGTTGGTGTAGTGACATGGAGGAGTGACATTGAGGAGTAAGTTGGTGTAGCGACATGGAGGAGTGACATGAAGGAGTGATATTGAGGAGTAAGTTGGTGTAGCGACATGGAGGAGTGACCTGGAGGAGTGACATGGAGGAATGAAATGGTGGAGTGTCATGGAGGAGTGACATGGAGGAGTGAGTTGTTAGAGCTATATAGAGGAGAGACATGGAGGAGTGACATGTAGGAGTAACATGCAGGAGTGACATAGAGGAATTCCGTGGAGGAGAGACATGGAGGAGTGACATGGAGAAGTGACAGGGCGGATCACCAAGGAAGATTGATATGGTGGAGTGACATGGCGGAGGGACATGGATGAGTGACTTGGAGGAGTGACATGGAGGAGTGACATGGAGTAGCTACATGTAGGAGTTACATGGAGGAGTGACTTGGAGGAGCAACACGGAGGAGCAACATGGAGGAGTGACATGGAGTAGTGACATGGAGTAGCTACATGTAGGAGTTACATGGAGGAGTGACAGGGTTGATCAGGAAGGAGGGTTGATATGGTGGAGTGACATCGTGTAGGGACATGGGTGAGTGACTAGGAGGACTGACAAAGAGGAGCAACACGGAGGAGCGATATGGAGGAGTGACATGGAGTAGCTACATGGAGGAGTTACATGGAGGAGTGACTTGGAGGAGCAACACGGAGGAGCGACATGGAGAAGTGACATGAGGAATGAGTTGCTGTAGTGACATGGAGGAGTGACAAGGAGTAATGACATGGAGGACTGACATGGAGGAGTGACATGGAGGAATAAATTAGTGGAGCGACATGGATGAGAGACATGACATTGAAGACTTGGAGAAGTGACATGGAGGTGCGACATGGAGGAGTGACATGAGGAGTGAGTTTGTGTATTGACATGGAGGAGTGACATAAAGGAGTGACATGGAAGAATGACATGGATGAGTGACATGGAGGAGTGACAAGGAGGATTGAGTTGGTGTAGTGACATGGAGGAGA
The DNA here is from genome assembly GCA_014673565.1 of Sebastes schlegelii. NCBI lineage: Eukaryota > Metazoa > Chordata > Actinopteri > Perciformes > Sebastidae > Sebastes > Sebastes schlegelii. Next base: position 31,983,076 of record CM025825.1, read on the forward strand.
GACATGAGGAGTGAGTTGGTGTATTGACATTGAGGAGTGATATAAAGGATTTACTTGGATGAGTGACATCGATGAGTGAAAAGGAGGATTGAGTTGGTTTAGCGACATGGAGGAGTGACATGAGGAGTGACATAGAGGAGTGAGTTGGTGAAGAAAATGGAGGAGTGACATGGAAGAGTGAGTTGGTGTAGCGACATGGAGGACTGACATGGAGGAGGGACATAGAGGATTTTCTTGGAGATCTGACAGGGTTGATCAGCAAGGAGGGTTGATATGGTAGAGTTGCATGGCAGAGGGAAATGGATGAGTGACGTGGAGGAGTGAAATGTAGGAGTGACATGGAGGAGTAACATGAGGAGTGAGTTTTTGTAGCGACATGGAGGAGTTACATGGAAGAGTGACATGGAGAAGTGAGATAAAGGAGTGACTTAGAGGAGTGACATAGAGGAGTGACATGGATGAGTGACATGGAGGAGTGACATGGATGAGTGACATGGAGGAGTAACATGGAGGAGTCACATGGAGGAATGACATGGATGAGTGACATGGAGGAGTGACATGGATTAGTGACATGGAGGAGTGACATTGAGGAGTTACATGGAAGAGTGCCTTGGAGGAGCAACAAATAGGAGCGACATGAAGGAGTGACATGGATTAGTACATGGAGTAGCTACATGTGGGAGGGACATGGAGAAGTGACAGGGTTTATCAGGAAGGAGGTTTGATATGGTGGAGTGACATCGTGGAGGGACATAGGTGAGTGACTTGGAGGAGTGACATGGAGGAGCAACACGGAGGAACAACATGGAGGAGTGACATGGAGTAGTTGCACGGAGGATGGACATGGAGTAGTGTCATGGAAGACATATAGAGATGACATGGAGGAGTGAATTGGAGGAGTGACATAAACGAGTGACATGGAGGAATGACATGGATGAGTGACATACAGTAGGGACATGGAGGAGATACATGGAGGAGTGAAATGGAGGAATGACATGGAGGAGTGACATGGAGGACTGACTTGGAGGAGCAACACAGAGGAGCGACATGGAGGAGGGACATGGAGGAGTGACTTGGAAGACATATAGAAGTGACATGGAGGAGTGAATTGGAGGAGTGACACAAAGGAGTGACAAGGAGGAGTGAGTTTGTGTAGCGACATGGAGGAGTGACATGGAGAAGTGACATACAGTAGGGACATGGAGGAGATACATGGAGGAGTGAAATGGAGGAATGACATGGAGGAGTTGCATGGAGGAGGGACATGGAGGAGCGCTATGGATGAGTGACATGAAATAGTGTAAAGGAGGGTTGAGTTTGTGTAGCGACATGGAGGAGTGACATGAAGTAGTGACATTGAGGATTGACATTGAGGAGTGAGTTGGTGTAGTGACATGGAGGAGTGACTTTGATTAGCGACATGGAGGAGTGAACTGAAGGAGTGACATGGAGGAGTGAGTTGTTATAGCGACATGGAGGAGAGAAATGGAGGAGTGACATGAAGGAGTGACATTGAGGTGTAAGTTGGTATATTAACATGGAGGAGTGACATGGAGGAGTGACATGGAGGAGTGACATAGAGGAATGACGTGGAGGAGAGACATGGAAGAGTGACATGGAGAAGTGACAGGGCAGATCACCAAGGAAGATTGATATGGTGGAGTGACATGACGGAGGGACATGGATGAGTGAGTTGGTGTAGTGACATGGAGGAGTGAACTGGAGGAGTGAGTTGTTATAGTGACATGGAGGAGAGACATGGAGGAGTGAGTTGGTGTAGCAACATGGAGTAATGACATGGAGGAGCAACACGGAGGAGCGACATGAAGGATTGACATGGAGTAGTGACATGGAGGATGGACAAAGAGGTTTTTGTTGGTGTATAGACATGGAGGAGTGACATGAGGAGTGACGTAGAGGAGTGACGTGGTGGAGTGATGTGGTGGAGTGAAATAGAGGAGTGACATGGAGGAGTGACATGGAGTAGTGACATGGAGGATGGACATGGAGGAGTGACATGGAATACATATAGAGGTGACATGGAGGAGTGAATTGGAGAAGAGACATCATGGAGTGACATGGAGGAATGACATGGATGATTGACAAGGAGGAGTGACAAGGAGGGTTGAGTTGGTGTAGCGACATGGAGGAGTGAAATGGAGTAGCGACATGGAGGAGTGACATGGAGGAGTGACATGGAAGACTTATAGAAGTGACATGGATGAGTGACATGGAGGAGTGACGTAGAGGAGTGATGTTGTGGAGTGAAATGGAGGAGTGACATGGAAGAGTGAGTTTGTGTAGCGACATGGAGGAATGTCATGGAATAGCGACATGGAGGAGTGACAAGGAGGGTTGAGTTTGTGTTGTGACATGGAGGAGTGACATGAAATAGTGACATGGAGGAGTGATATTGAGGAGTGAATTGGTGTAGTGACATGGAGGAGTGACTTTGAGTAGCGACATGGAGGAGTAAACCTGGAGGAGTGACATGGAGGAGTGAAATGGTGGAGTGACATGGAAGAGTGAGTTTGTGTAGCGACATGGAGGAATGGCATGGAATAGCGACATGGAGGAGTGACAAGGAGGGTTGAGTTTGTGGTGTGACATGGAGGAGTGACATGAAATAGTGAAATGGAGGAGTGACATTGAGTAGCGACATGGAGGAGTGAACTGGAGGAGTTACATGGAGGAGTGAAATGGTGGAGTGACATGGAGAAGTGAGTTGTTATAGCGACATGGAGGAGAGACATGGAGGAGTTACATGGAGGAGTGACATGGAGGAGTGACATAGAGGAGTGACGTGGAGGAGAGACATGGAAGAGTGACATGGAGAAGTGACAGGGCGGATCACCTAGGAAGATTGATATGGTGGAGTGACATGGATGAGTGACATGGAGGATTGACAGGGAGGGTTGAGTTGGTGTAGCGACATGGAGGAGTGACATGTAGTAGCGACATGGAGGAGTGACACGAGGAATGAGTTGGTGTAGCGACATGGAGGAGTGACATGGAGGTGTGACATGGAGGAGTGACATGGAGGAGTGACATGGAGTAGCGACATGGAGGAGTGACATGAGTAATGAGTTGGTGTAGCGACATGGAGGAGTGACATGGAATAACGACATGGAGGAGTGAAATGGAGGTGTGACATGGAGGAGTGACATAGAGGAGTTACGTGTAGGAGTGACATGGAGGAGGGACATGGAGGAGTGACATGGAAGACATATAGAAGTGACATGGATGAGTGACATGGAGGAGTGACAAGAAGGATTGAGTTGGTGTAGTGACATGGCGGAGGGACATAGATGAGTTACATGGAGGAGTGACATGGAAGAGCAACATGGGGGAGCGATGTGGAGGAGTAAGTTGGTGGAGCAACATGGAGGAGTCATATGGAGTAGGGACATGGAGGAGTGACATGGAGGAGTGATATGGAGGAGCAACATGGAGGAGTGATATGGAGGAGTGACAAGGAGGATTGAGTTGGTGTAGCGACATGGGGGAGTGACATAGACTAGCGACATGGAGGAGTGACATGGAGGAGTGACATGGAGGAGCAACACGGAGGAGTGACATGGAGGATGAACAAAGAGGTTCGAGTTGGTGTATTGACATGGAGGAGTGACATGGAGAAGCGACATGGAGAAGTGACATGGAGGAACAACACGGAGGAGTGACATGGAGGATGGACAAAGAGGTTCGAGTTGGTGTATTGACATGGAGTAGTCACATGGAGTAGCGACATGGAGGAGTAACATGGAATAGCGACAGGGAGGAGTGATATGGAGGAGTGACATGGAGGAGTGACATAGAGAATTGATGTGGAGGAGCAACACGGAGGAGGGACATGAAGGAGTGACATGGAGTAGTGACATGGAGGAGGGACATGGAGGAGTGACTTGGAGAAGTGACAGGGTTGATCAGGAAGAAGAGTTGATATGGTGGAGTGACATCGTGGAGGGACTTTGAGGAGCGACATGGAGGAGTGACCTGGAGAAGTGAAATGGAGGAGTGAAATGGTGGAGTGACATGGAGGAGAAATATGGAGGATTGATGTGGAGGAGCAACAAGGAGGAGCGACATGGAGGAGTGACATGAAGTAGTGACATGGAGGAGGGACATGGAGGAGTGACTTGGAGAAGTGATATGGTTGATCAGGATGTAGGGTTGATATGGTGGAGTGACATCGTGGAGGGACATGGGTGAGTGACTTGGAGGAGTGACATGGAGGATGGACATGGAGGAGTGACATGGAGGAATGACATAAAGGAATGACATGGAGGAGTGACCTGGAGGAGTGAGTTGTTAGAGCGACATGGAGGAGAGACATAGAGGAGTGACATGGAGTGACATGGATGAGTGACATAGAGGAGTGATGTGGAGGAGAGACATGGAAGAGTGACATGGAGAAGTGACAGGGCGGATAACCAAGGAGGGTTGATATGGTGGAGTGACATCGCGGAGGGGCATGGGTGAGTGACTTGGAGGAGTGACATGGAGGAGTGACATGGAGGAGTGACATGAGGAGTGAGTTTGTGTAGTGACATGGAGGAGTGACATGGAGTAGCTACATGGAGGAGTTACATGGAGGAGTGACTTGGAGTAGTGACATGGAGTAGCTACATGTAGGAGTGACAAGAAGTATTGAGTTGGTGTAGTGACTTGGAGGAGTGACAAGGAGGAGCAACACGGAGGAGCGACATGGAGGAGTGACTTGGAGGAGTGACAAGGAGGAGCAACACGGAGGAGCGACATGGAGGAGTTAGTTGGTGTAGCGACATGGAGGAGTGACATGGAGTAGCGACATAGAGTAGTAACATGAGGAGTGAGTTTGTGTAGCGACATGGAAGAGTGACATGGAGGAATGACATGGAGGAGTGACATGGAGAAGGGACATGGAGGAGCGATATGGAGGAGTGACATGAAAGAGTGTAAAGGAGGATTGAGTTTGTGTAGCTACATGTAGGAGTGACATGAAGTAGTGACATTGAGGAGTGACATTGAGGAGTGAGTTGGTGTAGTGACATGAAGGAGTGACTTTGAGTAGCGACATGGAGGAGTGAAATGGTGGAGTGACATGGACGAGTGAGTTGTTAGCGCGACATGGAGGAGTGACATGGAGTAGCGACATGTAGGAGTGACATGAGTAATGAGTTGGTGTTGCGACATGGAGGAGTGACATGGAGGTGTGACTTGGAGGAGTGACATAATGTAGCGACGTGGAGGAGTGACATGGAGGAGGGACATGGAGGAGTGACATGGAAGACATATAGAAGGGACATAGATGAGTTACATGGAGGAGTGACATGGAAGAGCAACATGGAGGAGCGACGTGGAGGAGTAAGTTGGCAGAGCGATATGGAGGAGTCACATGGAGTAGGGACATGAAGGAGTGACATGGAGGAGTGACATGGAGGAGTGATATGGAGGAGCAACATGGAGGAGCGACATGGAGGAGTGACAAGGAGGACTGAGTTGGTGTAGCGACATGGAGGAGTGACATAGAGTAGCGACATGGAGGAGTGACATAGAGGAGCAACACGGACGAGTGACATGGAGGATGAACAAAGAGGTTCGAGTTGGTGTATTGACATGGAGGAGTGACATGGAGAAGCGACATGGAGAAGTGACATGGAGGAGCAACACGGAGGAGTGACATGGAGGATGGACAAAGAGGTTCGAGTTGGTGTATTGACATTAAGGAGTCACATGGAATAGCGACAGGGAGGAGTGACATGGAGGAGTGACATGGAGGAGTGACATAGAGAATTGATGTGGAGGAGCAACACGGAGGAGCGACATGGAGGAGTGACATGGAGTAGTGACATGGAGTAGTGACATGGAGAAGGGACATGGAGGAGTGACTTGGAGAAGTGACAGGGTTGACCAGGAAGAAGAGTTGATATGGTGGAGTGACATCGTGGAGGGACATGGAGGATGGACATGGAGGAGTGACATGGAAGACATATAGAGGTGACATGGAGGAGTGAAATGGTGGAGTGACATGGAGGAGTGAGTTGTTAGAGCAACGTGGAGGAGACACATGGAGGAGTGACATGTAGGAGTGACATGGAGGAGTGACATAGAGGAGTGACGTGGAGGAGAGACATGGAAGAGTTACATGGAGAAGTGAGAGGGCGGATCACCAAGGAGGGTTGATATGGTGGAGTGATATTGCGGAGGGACATGGGTGAGTGACTTGGAGGAGTGACATGGAGGATTGACATGGTGGAGTGACTTGGAGGAGCAACACGGAGGAGCGACATGGAGGATGGACAAAGAGGTTCGAGTTGGTGTATTGACATGGAGGAGTCACATGGAGTAGCGACATGGAGGAGTAACATGGAGGATTTAGTTGGTGTAGTGACTTGGAGGAGTGACATGGAGGATTGACATGGTGGAGTGACTTGGAGGAGCAACACGGAGGAGCGACATGAAGGAGGGACATAAAGGAGTGACATGGAGGAATGACATGGATGAGTGACATGGAGGAGTGACAAGGAGGATTTAGTTGGTGTACTGACATGGAGGAGTGACATGGAGGAGTGACGAGGAAAACATGTAGATGTGATTCGGAGGAGTGAGTAGGAGGAGTGACAATGTGGAGCTACACGGATGAGAGACATGATATTGAAGACTTGGAGAAGTGACATGGTGGAGCGACATGGAAGAGTGACAAGGAGGAATGACATGGAGTAGCGATATGGAGGAGTGACATGGAGGAGTTAGTTGGTGTAGCGACATGGAGGAGTGACATGGAATAACGACATGGACGAGTGACATGGAGGAGTGACAAAAAGGATTGAGTTGGTGTAGTGACATGGCGGAGGGACATAGATGAGTGACATGGAGGAATGACATGGAGGAGCAACATGGAGGAGCGACATGGAGGAGTGACATGGCGGAGGGACATGGATGAGTGACATGGAGGAATGACATGGAGGAGCAACATGGAGGAGCGACATGGAGGAGTGAAAAGGAGGATTAAGTTGGTGTAGCGACATGGAGGATGGACAAAGATGTTTGAGTTGGTGTATTGACATGGAGGAGTCACATGGAGTAGCGACATGGAGTACTGACATGGAATAGCGACATGGAGGAGTGACATGGAGGAGTGACATGGAGGAGTGACATAGAGTATTGATGTGGAGTAGTGACATGGAGGATGGACATGGAGGAGTGACATAGAGGAGTGACATGGAGTAGTGACATGGAGGATGGAAATGGAGGAGTGACATAGAGGAGTGACATGGATGAGTGACATGGAGGAGTGACATGGAGGAGCAACATGGAGGAGCAACATGGAGGAGTAACTTGGAATAGCGACATGGGGGAGTGACACGGAGGAGTGACATGGAGGAGTGACATAGAGGATTGATATGGATTAGTGACATGGAGGATGGACATGGAGGAGTGAATTGGAGGAGTGACATAAAGGAGTGACATGGAGGAATGACATGGATGAGTGACATGGAAGAGTGACAAGGAGGAGTAAATTGGAGGAGTGACATAAAGGAGTGACATGGAGGAATGACATGGATGAGTGACATGGATGAGTGACAAGGAGGGTTGAGTTTGTGTAGCGACAAGGAGGAGTAGCATGAAGTAGTGACATGGAGGAGTAACATTGAGGAGTGAGTTGGTGTAGTTACATTGAGGAGTGACTTTGAGTAGAGACAGGGTTGATCAGGAAGGCGGGTTGATATGGTGGAGTGACATCGTGGAGGGACATGGGTTTGTGACTTGGAGGAGTGACAAGGAAGAGCAACACGGAGGAGCGACATGGAGGAGTGAAATGGAGTAGTGACATGGAGGATGGACATGGAGGAGTGACTTGGAGAAGTGACAGGGTTGATCAGGAAGGAGGGTTTATATGGTGGAGTGACATCGTGGAAGGACATGGGTGAGTGACTTGGAAGACATATAGAGGTGACATGGAGGAGTGAATTGGAGTTGTGACATAAAGGAGTGACATGGAGAAGTGACATGGAAGAGTGACATGGAGAAATGACAGGGCGGATAACCAAAGAGGGTTGATATGGTGGAGTGACATCGCGGAGGGACATGGGTGAGTGACTGGGAGGAGTGACATGGAAGAGTGACATAAGGAGTGAGTTTGTGTAGCGACATGGAGGAGTGACATGGAGTAGTGACTTTGAGTAGCGACATGGAGGAGTAACCTGGAGAAGTGACATGGAGGAGTGAAATGGTGGAGTGACATGGAGGAGCGACATGGAGGATTGATGTGGAGGAGCAAGAAGGAGGAGCGACATGGAGGAGTGACATGGAGTAGTGACATGGAGGAGGGAGATGGAGGAGTGACTTGGAGAAGTGACAGGGTTGATCAGGAAGTAGGGTTGATATGGTGGAGTGACATTGTGGAGGGACATGGGTGAGTGACTTGGAGGAGTGACATGGAGGAGTGAGTTGTTAGAGCGACATGGAGGAGAGACATGAAGGAGTGACATGGAGGAGTGACATGGAGGAGTGACATAGAGGAGTGACGTGGAGGAGAGACATGGAAGAGTGACATGGAGAAGTGACATGTCGGATCACTAAGGGAGATTGATAGGGTGGAGTGAAATGGCGGAGGGACATGGATGAGTGACATGGAGGAGTGACATGGAGGAGTGAATTGGAGGAGCGACATGAAGGAGTGACATGAAGAATGACATGGATGAGTGAAATGGTGGAGTGACATGGAGGAGTGAGTTGTTAAAGCGACATGAAGTAGATACATGGAGAAGTGACAGGGCGGATAACCAAGGAAGATTGATATGGTGGAGTGACATGGTGGAGGGACATGGATGAGTGACATGGAGGAGTGACACGGAGGAGCAACATGGAGGAGCGACATGGAGGAGTGACATAAACGAGTGACATGGAGGAATGACATGAAGGAGTAACTTTGAGTAGCGACATGGAGGAGTGACCTGGAGGAGTGACATGGAGGAGTGAGTTGTTAGAGCGACATGGAGGAGAGACATGGAGAAGTGACATGGATGAGTGACATGGAGGAGTGACAAGAAGGATTGAGTTGGTATAGTGACATGGCGGAGGGACATAGATGAGTTACATGGGGGAGTGACATGGAGGAGTGACATAGAGGATTGATGTGGAGTAGTGACATGGATGATGGACATGGAGGAGTGACTTGGAGAAGTGACAGGCATGATCAGGAAGGAGGGTTGATATGGTGGAGTGACATCGTTGAGGGACATGGGTGAGTGACTTGGAGGAGTGACAAGGAGGAGCAACACGGAGGAGCGACATGAAGGAGTGACATGGAGTAGTGACATGGAGGATGGACATGTGGGAGTGACATGGAAGACATATAGAGGTGACATGGAGGACTGAATTGGAGGACTGACATAAAGGAGTGACATGGAGGAATGACATGGAGGAGTGACAAGAAGTAGTGACATGGAGGAGTGACATTGAGGAGTGTGTTGGTGTAGCGACATGGAGGTGTGACATGGAGTAGCGACATAGAGTAGTAACATGAGGAGTGAGTTTGTGTAGTGACATGGAAGAGTGACATAGAGTAGCGACATGGATGAGATACATGGAGGAGTGACATGGAGGAATGACATGGAGGAGTGACATGGAGGAGGGACATGGAGGAGCGATATAGAGGAATGACATGAAAGAGTGTAAAGGAGGATTGAGTTTGTGTAGCAACATGGAGGATTGACATGAAGTAGTGACATTGAGGAGTGACATTGAGGAGTGAGTTGGTGTAGCGACATGGAGAAGTGAAATGGTGGAGTGACATGGAGGAGTGAGTTGTTAGAGCGACATGGATGAGTGACAGAGAGTAGCGACATGGAGGAGTGACATGAGTAATGAGTTGGTGTAGCGACATGGAGGAGTGACATGGAGGTGTGATTTGGAGGAGCAACACGGAGGAGCAACATGGAGGAGTGACATGGAGTAGTGTCATGGAGTATCTACATGTAGGAGTTACATGCAGGAGTGACTTGGAGGAGCAACATGGAGGAGTTACATAGAGGGTTGATGTGGAGGAGCAACACGGAGGAGCGACATGGAGGAGTGACATGGAGTAGTGTCATGGAGTAGCTACATGTAGGAGTTACATGCAGGAGTGACTTGGAGGAGCAACATGGAGGAGTTACATAGAGGGTTGATGTGGAGGAGCAACACGGAGGAGCGACATGGAGGAGTTACATGGAGTAGTGACATGGATGAGGGACATGGAGGAGTGACTTGGAGAAGTGACAGGGTTGATCAGGAAGGAGGGTTGATATGGTGGAGTGACATCGTGTAGGGACATGGGTGAGTGACTTGGGGGAGTGAAAAGGAGGAGCAACACGGAGGAGCGACATGGAGGAGTGACATGAAGTAGTGACATGGAGGAGTGACATGGAGGAGTGAAATGGAGGAATGACATAAAGGAGTGATGTGGAGGAGAGACATGGAAGAGTGACATGGAGAAGTGACAGGGCGGATAACCAAGGAGGGTTGATATGGTGGAGTGACATCGCGGAGGGACATGGGTGAGTGACTTGGAGGAGTGACATGGATGAGTGACATGGAGGAGTGACATGGAGGAGCAACATGGAGGAGCAACATGTAGGAGTAACTTGGAATAGCGACATGGAGGAGTGACATGGAGGAGTGACTTTGAGTAGCGACATGGAGGAGTGACCTGGAGGAGTGACATGGAGGAGTGAAATGGTGGAGTGACATGGAGGAGTGAGTTGTTAGAGCGACATGGAGGAGAGACATGGAGGAGTGACATGGAGGAGTGACATGGAGGAGTGACATAGAGGAGTGACGTGGAGGAGAGACATGGAAGAGTGACATGGAGAAGTGACATGTCGGATCACTAAGGGAGATTGATAGGGTGGAGTGAAATGGCGGAGGGACATGGATGAGTGACATGGAGGAGTGACATGGAGGAGTGAATTGGAGGAGTGACATGAAGGAGTGACATGAAGAATGACATGAATGAGTGACATGAAGGAGTGAAATGGTGGAGTGACATGGAGGAGTGAGTTGTTAGAGCGACATGAAATAGAGACATGGAGAAGTGACAGGGCGGATAACCAAGGAAGATTGATATGGTGGAGTGACATGGTGGAGGGACATGGATGAGTGACATGGAGGAGTGACACGGAGGAGCAACATGAAGGAGCGACATGGAGGAGTGACATAAACGAGTGACATGGAGGAATGACATGGAGGAGTGACTTTGAGTAGCGACATGGAGGAGATACATGGAGGAGTGACATGGAGGAATGACATGGAGGAGTGACATGGAGGAGGGACATGGAGGAGCGATATAGAGGAGTGACATGAAAGAATGTAAAGGAGGATTGAGTTTGTGTAGCAACATGGAGGAGTGACATGAAGTAGTGACATTGAGTAGTGACATTGAGGATTGAGTTGGTGTAGCGACATGGAGGAGTGACATGGAGAAGTGAAATGGTGGAGTGACATGGAGGAGTGAGTTGTTAGAGCGACATGGATGAGAAACAGGGAGTAGCGACATGGAGGAGTGACATGAGTAATGAGTTGGTGTAGCGACATGGAGGAGTGACATGGAGGGTTGATGTGGAGGAGCAACACGGAGGAGCGACATGGAGGAGTGACATCGAGTAGTGACATGGATGAGGGACATGGAGGAGTGACTTGGAGAAGTGACAGGGTTGATCAGGAAGGAGGGTTGATATGGTGGAGTGACATCATGTAGGGACATGGGTGAGTGACTTGGAGGAGTGAAAAGTAGGAGCAACACGGAGGAGCGACATGGAGGAGTGACATGAAGTAGTGACATGGAGGAGTGACATGAGGAATGAGTTGGTGTAGTGACATGGAGGAGTGACTTTGAGTACCGACATGGAGGAGTGACCTGGAGGTGTGACATGGAGGAGTGACATAGAAGATTGATGTGTAGTAGGGACATGGAGGATGAACATGAAGGAGTGACTTGGAGAAGTGACAGAGTTGATCAAGAAGGATGGTTGATATGTGGGAGTGACATCGTGGAGGGACATGGGTGAGTGACTTGGAGTAGCGACATAGAATAGTAACATGAGGAGTGAGTTTGTGTAGCGACATGGAGGAGTGACATAGAGCATTGATGTGGAGGAGCAACACGGAGGAGCAACATGGAGGAGTGACATGGAGCAGGGACATGGAGGATGGACATGGAGGAGTGACATGGAAGACATATAGAGGTGACATGGAGGAGTGAATTGGAGGAGTGCCATAAAGGAGTGACATGGAGGAATAACATGGATGAGTGATATGAGGAGTAATGTAGAGGAGTGACGTGGTGGAGTGAAATGGAAGAGTGACATGAAAGAGTGAGTTGGTGTAGCAACATGGAGGAGTGACATGGAATAGCGACATGGATGAGTAACATGGAGGACTGACAAGGAGGTTTGAGATGGTGTAGTGACATGGCAGAGGGACCGAGATGAGTTACATAAAGGAGGGACATGGAGAAGTGACATGGAGGAGCAACACGGAGGAGCGACATGGAGGAGTGACATGGAGTAGTGACATGGAGGATGGACGAAGAGGTTTGTGTTTGTGTATTGACATGGAGGAGTGACATGAGGAGTGACGTAGAGGAGTGACGTGGTGGAGTGAAATGGAGTAGTAACATGGAAGAGGGAGTTGGTGTAGCGACATGGAGGACTGTCATGGAATAGCGATATGGAGGAGTGACATGGAGGAGTGACATAGAGGATTGATGTGGAGGAGAAACACGGAGGAGCGACATGGAGCAGTGACATGGAAGAGCGACATCGAGTAGTGACATGGAGGAGTGACATGGAGTAATGACATGGAGGAGGCACATAGAGGAGTGACTTGGAGATGTGACAGGGTTGATCAGGAAGGAGGGTGTATATGGTGGAGTGACATGCAGGAGTGACATGAGGAGTGAGTTTGTTTAGCGACATGGAGGAGTGACATGGAGTAGCTACATGGAGGAGTTACATGGAGGAGTGACATGGAGGAGTGACCGAGAGGAGTGACATGGAGGAGTGACATGAAGGCGTGACATGGAAGAGTGAGTTGGTGTAGCGACATGGAGGACTGACATGTAATAGCGACATGGAGGAGTGACATGGAGGAGTGACATGGAGTAGCGACATGGAGGAGTGACATGGAGGAGCAACACGGAGGAGTGACATGGAGGATGGACAAAGAGGTTTGATTTGGTGTATTGACATGGAGGAGTGACATGGAGAAGCGACATGGAGAAGTGACATGGAAGAGTGAGTTGGTGTAGCGACATGGAGGATGGACAAAGAGGTTTGAGTTGGTGTATTGACATGGAGGAGTCACATGGAGTAGCGACATGGAAGAGTGACATGGAGGAGCAACACGGAGAAGTGACATGGAAGAGTGAGTTGGTGTAGCGACATGGAGGACTGACATGGAATAGCGACATGGAGGAGTGACATGGAGGAGTGACATGGAGGAGTGACATAGAGGATTGATGTGGAGGAGCAACACGGAGGAGCGACATGGAGGAGTGACATGGAATAGTGACATGGAGGAGGGACATGGAGGAGTGACTTGGAGAAGTGACAGGGTTGATCAGGAAGGAGAGTTGATATGGTGGAGTGACATCGTGGAAGGACATGGGTCAGTGACTTGGAGAAGTGACATGCAGGAGCAACACGGAGGAGCGACATAGAGGAGTGACATGGAGTAGTGACATGGAGGATGGACATGGAGGAGTGACATAGAGGAGTGACATGGATGAGTGACATGGAGGAGTGACATGGAGGAGCAACATGGAGGAGCAACATGGAGGAGTAACTTGGAATTGCGACATGGGGGAGTGACACGGAGGAGTGACATGGAGGAGTGACATAGAGGATTGATGTGGATTAGTGACATGGAGGATGGACATGGAGGAGTGAATTGGAGGAGTGACATAAAGGAGTGACATGGAGGAATGACATGGATGAGTGACATGGAAGAGTGACAAGGAGGAGTGAATTGGAGGAGTGACATAAAGGAGTGACATAGAGGAATGACATGGATGAGTGACATGGAGGACTGACATGGAGGAGTGAATTGGAGGAGTGACATAAAGGAGTGACATGGAGGAATGACATGGAGGAGTGACATGGAGGAGTGACAAAAAGGATTGAGTTGGTGTAGTGACATGGCGGAGGGACATAGATGAGTGACATGGAGGAATGACATGGAGGAGCAACATGGAGGAGCGACATGGAGGAGTGACATAGCGGAGGGACATGGATGAGTGACATGGAGGAATGATATGGATGAGCAACATGGAGGAGCGACATGGAGGAGTGCAAAGGAGGATTGAGTTGGTGTAGCGACATGGAGGAGTGACATAGAGTAGTGACATGGAGGAGTGACATGGAGGAGCAACACGGAGGAGTAACATGGAAGAATGACATGGAGGAGCAAAACGGAGAAGTGACATGGAAGAGTGAGTTGGTGTAGCGACATGGAGGACTGACATGGAATAGCGACATGGAGGAGTGACATAGAGGATTGATGTGAAGGAGCAACACGGAGGAGCAACATGGAGGAGTGACATGGAATAGTGACATGGAGGAGGGACATGGAGGAGTGACTTGGAGAAGTGACAGGGTTGATCAGGAAGGAGAGGTGACACGGAGGAGTGACATAGAGGATTGATGTGGATTAGTGACATGGAGGATGGACATGGAGGATTGAATTGGAGGAGTGACATAAAGGAGTGACATGGAGGAATGACATGGATGCGTGACATGGAGGATTGACATGGAGGAGTGACATGGAAGACATATAGAGGTGACATGGAGGAGTGACATCGAGGATTGATGTGGATTAGTGACATGGAGGATGGACATGGAGGAGTGAATTGGAGGAGTGACATAAAGGAGTGACATGGATGAATGACATGGAGGAGTGACTTTGAGTAGAGACATGGAGGAGTGACATGGAGGAGTGAAATGTTGGAGTGACATGGAGGAGTGAGTTGTTAGAGCGACATGGAGGAGTGACATGGAGGAGTGACTTGGAGAAGTGACAGGGTTGATCAGGAAAGAGGGTTGATATGGTGGAGTGACATCGTGGAGGGACATGGATGAGTGACTTGGAGGAGTGAAATGGAGTAGTGACATGGAGGATGGACATGAGGAATGAGTTTGTATAGCGACATGGAGGAGTGACATGGACGAGTGACATAGAGGAATGACATGGAGGAGTGAAATGGTGGAATGACATGGAGGAGTGAGTTGTTAGAGCGACATGTAGGAGTGACATGGAGGATGGACATGGAGGAGTGACTTGGAGAAGTGACAGGGTTGATCAGGAAGGAGGGTTGATATGGTGGAGTGACATCGTGGAGGGACATGGGTGAGTGACTTGGAGGAGTGACAAGGAGGAGCAACACGGAGGAGCGACATGAAGGAGTGACATGGAGTAGTGACATGGAGGATGGACAAGGAGGAGTGACTTGGAAGACATATAGAGGTGACATGGAGGACTGAATTGGAGTTGTGACATAAATGAGTGACATGGAGGAATGACATGGATGATTGACATGGAGGAGTGACAAGAAGTAGTGACATGGAGGAGTGACATTGAGGAGTGAGTTGGTGTAGCGACATGGAGGAGTGACATGGAGGAGTGACATAGAGTAGCGACATGGAAGAGATACATGGAGGAGTGACATGGAAGAATGACCTGGAGGAGTCACATGGAGGAGTGAGTTGTTATAGCGACATGGAGGAGAGAAATGGAGGAATGACATGGATGAGTGACATGGAGGAGTGACAAGAAGTAGTGACATGGAGGAGTGACATTGAGGAGTGAGTTGGTGTAGCGACATGGAGGAGTGACATGGAGTAGCGACAAAGAGTAGTAACATGAGGAGTGAGTTTTTTGTAGCGACATGGAGGAGTGACATGGAGGAGTGACATAGAGTAGCGACATGGAGGAGATACATGGAGGAGTGACATGGAGGAATGACATGGAGGAGTGACATGGAGGAGGGACATGGAGGAGCGATATGGAGAAGTGACATGAAAGAGTATAAAGGAGGATTGAGTTTGTGTAGCGACATGGAGGAGTGACATGGAGTAGTGAGTTGTTAGAGCGACATGGAGGAGAGACATGGAGAAGTGACATGGATGAGTGACATGGAGGAGTGACAAGAAGGATTGAGTTGGTATAGTGACATGGCGGAGGGACATAGATGAGTTACATGGAGGAGTGACATAGAGGATTGATGTGGAGTACTGACATGGATGATGGACATGGAGGAGTGACTTGGAGAAGTGACAGGCATGATCAGGAAGGAGGGTTGATATGGTGGAGTGACATCGTTGAGGGACATGGGTGAGTGACTTGGAGGAGTGACAAGGAGGAGCAACACGGAGGAGCGACATGAAGGAGTGACATGGAGTAGTGACATGGAGGATGGACATAGAGGAGTGACATGGAAGACATATAGAGGTGACATGGAGGACTGAATTGGAGGACTGACATAAAGGAGTGACATGGAGGATTGACATGGAGGAGTGACAAGAAGTAGTGACATGGAGGAGTGACATTGAGGAGTGTGTTGGTGTAGCGACATGGAGGTGTGACATGGAGTAGCGACATAGAGTAGTAACATGAGGAGTGAGTTTGTGTAGTGACATGGAAGAGTGACATGGAGGAGTGACATAGAGTAGCGACATGGAGGAGATACATGGAGGAGTGACATGGAGGAGTGACATGGAAGAGTTACATGGAGGACTGACTTGGAGGAGCAACACGGAGGAGCGACATGGAGGAGGGACATGGAGGAGTGACTTGGAAGACATATAGGAGTGACCTGGAGGACTGACATGGAGGAGTGAGTATTTATAGCGACATGGAGGAGTTACATGGAGTAGTGACATGGAGGAGGGAGATGGATGAGTGACTTGGAGAAGTGACAGGCTTAATCAGGAAGTAGGGTTGATATGGTGGAGTGACATCGTGGAGGGACATGGGTGAGTGACTTGGAGGAGTGACATGGAGGATGGACATGGAGGAGTGACATGGAGGAGTGACAGGGAGGAATGACATGGATGAGTGACATGGAGGAGTGACTTTGAGTAGCGCCATGGAGGAGTGACCTGGAGGAGTGACATGGAGGAGTGAAATGGTTGAGTGACATGGAGGAGTGAGTTGTTAGAGCGACATGGAGGAGAGACATGGAGGTATGACATGGAGAAGTGAAATGGAGGAGTGACATAGAGGAGTGATGTGGAGGAGAGACATGGAAGAGTGACATGGAGAAGTGACAGGGCGGATAACAAAGGAGGGTTGATATGGTGAAGTGACATCGCGGAGGGACATGGGTGAGTGACTTGGAGGAGTGACATGGATGAGTGACATGGAGGAGTGACATGGAGGAGCAACATGGAGGAGCAACATGTAGGAGTAACTTGGAATAGCGACATGGAGGAGTGACATGGAGGAGTGACTTTGAGTAGCGACATGGAGGAGTGACCTGGAGGAGTGACATGGAGGAGTGAAATGGTGGAGTGACATGGAGGAGTGAGTTGTTAGAGCGACATGGAGGAGAGACATGGAGGAGTGACATGGAGGAGTGACATGGAGGAGTGACATAGAGGAGTGACGTGGAGGAGAGACATGGAAGAGTGACATGGAGAAGTGACAGGTCGGATCACTAAGGGAGATTGATAGGGTGGAGTGAAATGACGGAGGGACATGGATGAGTGACATGGAGGAGTGACATGGAGGAGTGAATTGGAGGAGTGACATGAAGGAGTGACATGAAGAATGACATGGATGAGTGACATGAAGGAGTGAAATGGTGGAGTGACATGGAGGAGTGAGTTGTTAGAGCGACATGAAGTAGAGACATGGAGAAGTGACAGGGCGGATACCCAAGGAAGATTGATATGGTGGAGTGACATGGTGGAGGGACATGGATGAGTGACATGGAGGAGTGACACGGAGGAGCAACATGGAGGAGCGACATGGAGGAGTGACATAAACGAGTGACATGGAGGAATGACATGGAGGAGTGACTTTGAGTAGCGACATGGAGGAGTGACCTGGAGGAGTGACATGGAGGAGTGAAATGGTGGAGTGACATGGAGGAGTGAGTTGTTAGAGCGACATGGAGGAGAGACATGGAGAAGTGACATGGATGAGTGACATGGAGGAGTGACAAGAAGGATTGAGTTGATATAGTGACATGGCGGAGGGACATAGATGAGTTACATGGAGGAGTGACATAGAGGATTGATGTGGAGTAGTGACATGGATGATGGACATGGAGGAGTGACTTGGAGAAGTGACAGGCATGATCAGGAAGGAGGGTTGATATTGTAGAGTGACATCGTTGAGGGACATGGGTGAGTGAATTGGAGGAGTGACAAGGAGGAGCAACATGGAAGAGCGACATGGAGGAGTGACATGGAGTAGTGACATGGAGGATGGACATGGAGGAGTGACATGGAAGACATATAGAGGTGACATGGAGGAGTGAATTGGAGGACTGACATAAAGGAGTGACATGGAGGAATGACATGGAGGAGTGACAAGAAGTATTGACATGGAGGAGTGACATTGAGGAGTGAGCTTATGTAGTGACATGGAGGAGTGACATGGAGGAGTGACATGGAGGAGTGACATGGAGGAGTGACATGGAGGAGGGACATGGAGGAACGATATGGATGAGTGACATAAAAGAGTGTAAAGGAGGATTGAGTTTATGTAGCGACATGGAGGAGTGAAATGGTGGAGTGACATGGAGGAGTGAGTTATTAGAGCGACATGGAGGAGTGACATGGAGTAGCGACATGGAGGAGTGACGAGTAATGAGTTGGTGTAGCGACATGGAGGAGTGACATGGAGGTGTGACATGGAGGAGTGACATAGAGGAGCGACGTGGAGGAGTGACATGGAGGAGGGACATGGATGAGTGACATGGAAGACATATAGAAGTGACATGGATGAGTGACATGGAGGAGTGACAAGAAGGATTGAGTTGGTGTAGTGACATGGAGGAGTGACTTTGATTAGCGACATGGAGGAGTGACCTGGAGGAGTGACATGGAGGAGTGAGTTGTTAGAGCGACATGGAGGAGTGACATGGAGGAGTGACATAGAGGATTGATGTGGAGTAGTGACATGGAGGATAGACATGGAGGAGTGACTTGGAGAAGTTACAGGGTTGATCAGGAAGGAGGGTTGATATGGTGGAGTGACATCGTGGAGGGACATGGGTGAGTGACTTGGAGGAGTGACAAGGAGGAGCAACACGGAGGAGTGACATGGAGGAGTGACATGGAGGATGGACATGGAGGAGTGACATGGAAGACATATAGAGGTGTCGTGGATGACATCGTGGAGGGACATGGGTGAGTGACTTGGAGTTGTGACATAAAGGAGTGACATGGAGGAATGACATGGATGAGTGACATGGAGGAGTGACAAGAAGTAGTGACATGGAGGAGTGACATTGAGGAGTGAGTTGGTGTAGCGACATGGAGGAGTGACATAAAGTAGGGACATGGAGGAGATACATGGAGGAGTGACTTGGAGAAGTGACAGGGTTGATCAGGAAGGAATGTTTATATGGTGGAGTGACATTGTTGAGGGACATGGGTGAGTGACTTGGAGGAGTGACAAGGAGGAGCAACACGGAGGAGCGACAAGGAGGAGTGACATGGAGTAGTGACATGGAGGATGGACATGGAGGAGTGACTTGGAGAAGTGACAGGGTTGATCAGGAAGGAGTGTTTATATGGTAGAGTGAAATCGTGGAGGGACATGGGTGAGTGACTTGGAGGAGTGACAAGGAGGAGCAACACGGAGGAGGGACATGGAGGAGTGACATGGAGTAGTGACATGGAGGATGGACATGGAGGAGTGACATGGAAGACATATAGAGTTGACATGGAGGAGTGACAAGAAGTAGTGACATGGAGTAGCAACATGGAGGAGTAACTTGGAATAGCGACATGGGGGAGTGACATAGAGGAGTGACATGGATGAGTGACATGGAGGAGTGACATGGAGGAGCAACATGGAGGAGCAACATGGAGGAGTAACTTGGAATAGCGACATGGGGGAGTGACACGGAGGAGTGACATGGAGGAGTGACATAGAGGATTGATGTGGATTAGTGACATGGAGGATGGACATGGAGGAGTGAATTGGAGGAGTGACATAAAGGACTGACATGGAGGAATGACATGGATGAGTGACATGGAAGAGTGACAAGGAGGAGTGAATTGGAGGAGTGACATAAAGGAGTGACATGGAGGAATGACATGGATGAGTGACATGGATGAGTGACAAGGAGGATTGAGTTTGTGTAGCGACATGGAGGAGTAGCATGAAGTAGTGACATGGAGGAGTGACATTGAGGAGTGAGTTGGTGTAGTTACATGGAGGAGTGACTTTGAGTAGAGACATGGAGGAGTGACCTGGAGGAGTGACATGGAGGATTGAAATGTTGGAGTGACATGGAGGAGTGAGTTGTTAGAGCGACATGGAGGAGTGACATGGAGGAGTGACATGGAGGAGTGACTTGGAGAAGTGACAGGGTTGATCAGGAAGGAGGGTTGATATGGTGGAGTGACATCGTGGAGGGACATGGGTTTGTGACTTGGAGGAGTGACAAGGAAGAGCAACACGGAGGAGCGACATGGAGGAGTGACATGGAGTAGTGACATAAAGGAGTGACATGGAGAAGTGACATGGAAGAGTGACATGGAGAAGTGACAGGGCGGATAACCAAAGAGGTTTGATATGGTGGAATGACATCGCGGAGGGACATGGGTTAGTGACTTGGAGGAGTGACATGGAGGAGTGACATGGAGGAGTGACATGAAGAGTGAGTTTGTGTAGCGACATGGAGGAGTGACATGGAATAGCGACAAGGAGTAGTGACATGGAGGAGGGACATGGAGGAGTGACTTGGAGATGTCACAGGGTTGATCAGGAAGTAGGGTTGATATGGTGGAGTGGCATAGTGGAGGGACATGGGTGAGTGACTTGGAGGAGTGACATGGAGGAGCAACACAGAGGAGCAACATGGAGGAGTGACATGGAGTAGTGACATGGAGGATGGACATGGAGGAGTGACTTTGAGTAGCGACATGGAGGAGTGACCTGGAGGAGTGACATGGAGGAGTGAAATGGTGGAGTGACATGGAGAAGTGAGTTGTTAGAGCAACATGGAGGAGAGACATGGAGAAGTGACATGGAGGAGTGACATAAACGAGTGACATGGAGGAATGACATGGATGAGTGACATAGAAGAGTGACTTTGAGTAGCGACATGGAGGAGTGACCTGGAGGAGTGTCATGGAGGAGTGACTTTGAGTAGCGACATGGAGGAGTGACCTGGAGGAGTGACATGGAGGAGTGAGTTGTTATAGCGACATGGAGGAGAGAAATAGAGGAGTGACATGGAGGAGTGACATCGAGGATTGATGTGGATTAGTGAGATGGAGGATGGACATGGAGGAGTGAATTGGAGGAGTGACATAAAGGAGTGACATGGATGAATGACATGGAGGAGTGACTTTGAGTAGAGACATGGAGGAGTGACCTGGAGGAGTGACATGGAGGAGTGAAATGTTGGAGTGACATGGAGGAGTGAGTTGTTAGAGCGACATGGAGGAGTGACATGGAGGAGTGACTTGGAGAAGTGACAGGGTTGATCAGGAAAGAGGGTTGATATGGTGGAGTGACATCGTGGAGGGACATGGATGAGTGACTTGGAGGAGTGAAATGGAGTAGTGACATGGAGGATGGACATGACGAGTGAGTTTGTATAGCGACATGGAGGAGTGACATGGAGGAGTGACATAGAGTAGCGACATGGAGGAGATACATGGAGGAGTGACATGGAGGAATGACATGGAGGAGTGACATGGAGGAGGGACATGGAGGAGCGATATGGAGAAGTGACATGAAAGAGTGTAAAGGAGGATTGAGTTTGTGTAGCGACATGGAGGAGTGACATGGAGGAGTGAGTTGTTAGAGCGACATGGAGGAGAGACATGGAGAAGTGACATGGAGGAGTGACATGGAGGAGTGACATAGAGGATTGATGTGGAGTAGTGACATGGATGATGGACATGGAGGAGTGACTTGCAGAAGTGACAGGCATGATCAGGAAGGAGGGTTGATATGGTGGAGTGACATCGTTGAGGGACATGGGTGAGTGACTTGGAGGAGTGACAAGGAGGAGCAACACGGAGGAGCGACATGGAGGAGTGACATGGAGTAGTGACATGGAGGATGGACATAGAGGAGTGACATGGAAGACATATAGAGGTGACATGGAGGACTGAATTGGAGGACTGACATAAAGGAGTGACATGGAGGAATGACATGGAGGAGTGACAAGAAGTAGTGACATGGAGGAGTGACATTGAGGAGTGTGTTGGTGTAGCGACATGGAGGTGTGACATGGAGTAGCGACATAGAGTAGTAACATGAGGAGTGAGTTTGTGTAGTGACATGGAAGAGTGACATGGAGGAGTGACATAGAGTAGCGACATGGAGGAGATACATGGAGGAGTGACATGGAGGAATGACATGGAGGAGTGACATGGAGGAGGGACATGGAGGAGCGATATGGAGAAGTGACATGAAAGAGTGTAAAGGAGTATTGAGTTTGTGTAGCGACATGGAGGAGTGACATGGAGGAGGGACATGGAGGAGTGACTTGGAAGACATATAGGAGTGACCTGGAGGACTGACATGGAGGAGTGAGTATTTATAGCGACATGGAGGAGTTACATGGAGTAGTGACATGGAGGAGGGAGATGGAGGAGTGACTTGGAGAAGTGACAGGCTTGATCAGGAAGCAGGGTTGATATGGTGGAGTGACATCGTGGAGGGACATGGGTGAGTGACTTGGAGGAGTGACATGGAGGATGGACATGGAGAAGTGACATGGAGGAGTGACAGGGAGGAATGACATGGATGAGTGACATGGAGGAGTGACTTTGAGTAGCGCCATGGAGGAGTGACCTGGAGGAGTGACATGGAGGAGTGAAATGGTTGAGTGACATGGAGGAGTGAGTTGTTAGAGCGACATGGAGGAGAGACATGGAGGTATGACATGGAGGAGTGAAATGGAGGAGTGACATAGAGGAGTGATGTTGAGGAGAGACATGGAAGAGTGACATGGAGAAGTGAGAGGGTGGATAACCAAGGAGGGTTGATATGGTGGAGTGACATCGCGGAGGGACATGGGTGAGTGACTTGGAGGAGTGACATGGATGAGTGACATGGAGGAGTGACATGGAGGAGCAACATGGAGGAGCAACATGTAGGAGTAACTTGGAATAGCGACATGGAGGAGTGACATGGAGGAGTGACTTTGAGTAGCGACATGGAGGAGTGACCTGGAGGAGTGACATGGAGGAGTGAAATGGTGGAGTGACATGGAGGAGTGAGTTGTTAGAGCGACATGGAGGAGAGACATGGAGGAGTGACATGGAGGAGTGACATGGAGGAGTGACATAGAGGAGTGAGGTGGAGGAGAGACATGGAAGAGTGACATGGAGAAGTGACAGGTCGGATCACTAAGGGAGATTGATAGGGTGGAGTGAAATGACGGAGGGACATGGATGAGTGACATGGAGGAGTGACATGGAGGAGTGAATTGGAGGAGTGACATGAAGGAGTGACATGAAGAATGACATGGATGAGTGACATGAAGGAGTGAAATGGTGGAGTGACATGGAGGAGTGAGTTGTTAGAGCGACATGAAGTAGAGACATGGAGAAGTGACAGGGCGGATAACCAAGGAAGATTGATATGGTGGAGTGACATGGTGGAGGGACATGGATGAGTGACATGGAGGAGTGACACGGAGGAGCAACATGGAGGAGCGACATGGAGGAGTGACATAAACGAGTGACATGGAGGAATGACATGGAGGAGTGACTTTGAGTAGCGACATGGAGGAGTGACCTGGAGGAGTGACATGGAGGAGTGAAATGGTGGAGTGACATGGAGGAGTGAGTTGTTAGAGCGACATGGAGGAGAGACATGGAGAAGTGACATGGATGAGTGACATGGAGGAGTGACAAGAAGGATTGAGTTGGTATAGTGACATGGCGGAGGGACATAGATGAGTTACATGGAGGAGTGACATAGAGGATTGATGTGGAGTAGTGACATGGATGATGGACATGGAGGAGTGACTTGGAGAAGTGACAGGCATGATCAGGAAGGAGGGTTGATATGGTAGAGTGACATCATTGAGGGACATG
Source organism: Sebastes schlegelii (assembly GCA_014673565.1). Classification (NCBI taxonomy): domain Eukaryota; kingdom Metazoa; phylum Chordata; class Actinopteri; order Perciformes; family Sebastidae; genus Sebastes; species Sebastes schlegelii. Next base: position 32,007,336 of record CM025825.1, read on the forward strand.
GGTGAGTGAATTGGAGGAGTGACAAGGAGGAGCAACACGGAGGAGCGACATGGAGGAGTGACATGGAGTAGTGACATGGAGGATGGACATGGAGGAGTGACATGGAAGACATATAGAGGTGACATGGAGGAGTGAATTGGAGGACTGACATAAAGGAGTGACATGGAGGAATGACATGGAGGAGTGACAAGAAGTTTTGACATGGAGGAGTGACATGGAGGAGTGACATGGAGGAGGGACATGGAGGAGCGATATGGATGAGTGACATAAAAGAGTGTAAAGGAGGATTGAGTTTGTGTAGCGACATGGAGGAGTGAAATGGTGGAGTGACATGGAGGAGTGAGTTATTAGAGCGACATGGAGGAGTGACATGGAGTAGCGACATGGAGGAGTGACGAGTAATGAGTTGGTGTAGCGACATGGAGGAGTGACATGGAGGTGTGACACGGAGGAGTGACATAGAGGAGCGACGTGGATGAGTGACATGGAGGAGGGACATGGATGAGTGACATGGAAGACATATAGAAGTGACATGGATGAGTGACATGGAGGAGTGACAAGAAGGATTGAGTTGGTGTAGTGACATGGAGGAGTTACTTTGATTAGCGACATGGAGGAGTGACCTGGAGGAGTGACATGGAGGAGTGAGTTGTTAGAGCGACATGGAGGAGTGACATGGAGGAGTGACATAGAGGTTTGATGTGGAGTAGTGACATGGAGGATAGACATAGAGGAGTGACTTGGAGAAGTTACAGGGTTGATCAGGAAGGAGGGTTGATATGGTGGAGTGACATCGTGGAGAGACATGGGTGAGTGACTTGGAGGAGTGACAAGGAGGAGCAACACGGAGGAGTGACATGGAGGAGTGACATGGAGGATGGACATGGAGGAGTGACATGGAAGACATATAGAGGTGTCATGGATGAGTGAATTGGAGTTGTGACATAAAGGAGTGACATGGAGGAATGACATGGATGAGTGACATGGAGGAGTGACAAGAAGTAGTGACATGGAGGAGTGACATTGAGGAGTGAGTTGGTGTAGCGACATGGAGGAGTGACATGGAGGAGTGACATAGAGTAGGGACATGGAGGAGATACATGGAGGAGTGACTTGGAGAAGTGACAGGGTTGATCAGGAAGGAATGTTTATATGGTGGAGTGACATTGTTGAGGGACATGGGTGAGTGACTTGGAGGAGTGACATGGAGGAATGACATGGAGGAGTGACATAGAGGTTTGATGTGGAGTAGTGACATGGAGGATGGACATGGGGAAGTGACTTGGAGAAGTGACAGGGTTGATCAGGAAGGAGGGTTTATATGGTGGAGTGACATCGTGGAAGGACATGGGTGAGTTACTTGGAGGAGTGACAAGGAGGAGCAACACGGAGGAGCAACATGGAGGAGTGACATGGAGTAGTGACATGGAGGATGGACATGGAGGAGTGACATGGAAGACATATAGAGGTGACATGGAGGAGTGACATAAAGGAGTCACATGGAGGAATGACATGGATGAGTGACATGGAGGAGTGACAAGAATTAGTGACATGGAGGAGTGACATTGAGGAGTGAGTTGGTGTAGCTACATGGAGGAGTGACATGGAGTAGCGACATAGAGTAGTAACATGAGGAGTGCGTTTGTGTAGCGACATGGAGGAGTAACATGGAGGGGTGACATGGAGGAGTGACATAAAGTAGCGACATGGAGGAGATATATGGAGGAGTGACATGGAGGAATGACATGGAGGAGTAACATGGAGGAGGGACATTGAGGAGTGACATTGAGGAGTGAGTTGGTGTAGTGACATGGAGGAGTGACTTTGAGTAGCGACATGGAGGAGTGACCTGAAGGAGTGACATGGAGGATTGAAATGGTGGAGTGACATGGAGGAGTCAGTTGTTATAGCGACATGAAGGAGAGAAATGGAGGAGTGATATGGAGGAGTGACATTGAGGAGTGAGTTGGTGTAGTAACATGGAAGAGTGACTTTGAGTAGTGACATGGAGGAGTGACCTGGAGGAGTGACATGGAGGAGTAAAATGGTGGAGAAACATGGAGGAGTGAGTTGTTAGAGCGACATGGAGGAGAGACATGGGGAAGTTACATGGAGGAGTGACATGGAGGATTGACATAGAGTAGCGACATGGAGGAGATACATGGAGGAGTGACTTGGAGGATTGACATGGAGGAGTGACATAGAGGAGTAAAGTAGAGGAGAGACATGGAAGAGTGACATGGAGAAGTGACTTTGAGTAGCGACATGGAGGAGTGACCTGGAGGAGTGACATGGAGAACTGAAATGGTGGAGTGACATGGAGGAGTGAGTAGTTATAGCGACATGGAGGAGAAACATGGAGGAGTGACATGGAGGAGTAACATGGAGGAGTGACATAGAGGAGTGATGTGGAGGAGAGACATGTAGAAGTGACATGGAGGATTGACATGGAGGAGTGACATAGAGGAGTGACGTAGAGGAGAGACATGGAAGAGTGACATGGAGAAGTGACAGGGCGGATGGACATGGAGGAGTGACTTGGAGAAGTGACAGGGTTGATCAGGAAGGAGTGTTTATATGGTGGAGTGAAATCATGGAGGGACATGGGTGAGTGACTTGGAGGAGTGACAAGGAGGAGCAACACGGAGGATGGACATGGAGGAGTGACATGGAAGACATATAGAGGTGACATGGAGGAGTGAATTGGAGGAGTGACATAAACGAGTGACATGGAGGAATGACATGGATGAGTGACATGAGGAATGAGTTGGTGTAGCGACATGGAGGAGCGACATGGAGGTGTGACATGGAGGAGTGACATAGAGGAGTGATGTGGAGGAGTGACATGGAGGAGGAACATGGAGGAGTGACAAGAAAGATTGAGTTAGTGTAGTGACATGGCAGAGGGACATAGATGAGTTACATGGAGGAGTGACATGGAAGAGCAACATGGAGGAGTGACATTGAGGAGTGAGTTGGTGTAGTTACATGGAGGAGTACCTTTGAGTAGCGACATGGACGAGTGACCTGGAGGAGTGACATAAAGGATTGACAAAGAGGAGTGACATGGAGGAGTAACATGGAGGAAGGAGTTGGTGGAGCAACATGGAGGAGTCACATGGAATAGCGACATTAGAGGAGTGACATGGAGGAATGACATGGAGGAGTGACATAGAGGTTTGATATGGAGTAGTGACATGGAGGATCGACATGGGGAAGTGACTTGGAGAAGTGACAGGGTTGATCAGGAAGGAGGGTTTATATGGTGGAGTGACATCGTGGAAGGACATGGGTGAGTTACTTGGAGGAGTGACATGGAGGAGCAACACGGAGGAGCGACATGGAGGAGTGACATGGAGTAGGGATATGGAGGATGTACATGGAGGAGTGACTTGGATAAATGACAGGGTTGATCAGGAAGGAGGGTTTATATGGTGGAGTGACATCGTGGAAGGACATGGGTGAGTGACTTGGAGGAGTGACAAGGAGGAGCAACACGGAGGAGCGACATGGAGGAGTGACATGGAGTAGTGACATGGAAGATGGACATGGAGGAGTGACATGGAAGACATATAGAGGTGACATGGAGGAGTGACATAAAGGAGTCACATGGAAGAATGACATGGATGAGTGACATGGAGGAGTGACAAAAATTAGTGACATGGAGGAGTAACATGGAGGGGTGACATGGAGGAGTGACATAAAGTAGCGAAATGGAGTAGATACATGGAGGAGTGACATGGAGGAATGACATGGAGGAGTAACATGGAGGAGGGACATTGAGGAGTGACATTGAGGAGATACATGGAGGAGTGACATGGAGGAATGACATGGAGGAGTAACATGGAGGAGTGACATTGAGGAGTGAGTTGGTGTAGTAACATGGAAGAGTGACTTTGAGTAGCGACATGAAGGAGTGACCTGGAGGAGTGACATAGAGGAGTGAAATGGAGGATTGACATAGAGTAGCGACATGGAGGAGATACATGGAGGAGTGACTTGGAGGAGCAACACGGAGGAACGACATGGAGGAGGGACATATAGGAGTGACTTGGAAGACATATAGAAGTGACATGGAGGAGTGACTTGGAGGAGTGAGTTGTTAGAGCGACATGGAGGAGAGACATGGGGAAGTGACATGGAGGAGTGACATGGAGGATTGACATAGAGTAGCGACATGGAGGAGATACATGGAGGAGTGACTTGGAGGAGCAACACGGAGGAACGACATGGAGGAGGGACATATAGGAGTGACTTGGAAGACATATAGAAGTGACATGGAGGAGTGACTTGGAGGAGTGACATAAAGGAGTGACATGGAGGAATGACATGGATGAGTGACGAGGAAAACATGTAGAATTGAGTCAGAGGAGTGACAATGTGGAGCTACACGGATGAGAGATATGATATTGAAGACTTGGAGAAGTGACATGGAGGAGCGACATGGAAGAGTGACAAGGAGGAATGACATGGAGTAGCGATATGGAGAAGTTACAAGGAGGGTTGAGTTGGTGTAGCGACATGGAGGAGTGACATGGAATAACGACATGGAGGATCATGGAGGTGTGACATAGAGGAATGACATAGAGGAGCGACGTGGAGGAGTGACATGGAGGAGGGACATGGAGGAGTGACATGGTAGACATAGAAGTGACATGGATGAGTGACATGGAGGAGTGACAAGAAGGATTGAGTTGGTGTAGTGACATGGCGGAGGGACATAGATGAGTTACATGGAGGAGTGACATGGAAGAGCAACATGGAGGAGCGACGTGGAGGAGTGAGTTGGTGGAGCGACATGGAGGAGTCACATTTAGTAGCGACATGGAGGAGTGATATGAAGTAGTGACATGGAGGAGTGACATTGAGGAGCGAGTTGGTGTAGTGACATGGAGGAGTGAAATGGTGGAGTGACATGAAGGAGTGAGTTGTTATAGCGACATGGAGGAGAAACATGGAGGAGTGACATGGAGGAGTAACATGGAGGAGTGACATAGAGGAGTGATGTGGAGGAGAGACATGGAGAAGTGACATGGAGGATTGACATGGAGGAGTGACATAGAGGAGTGACGTAGAGGAGAGACATGGAAGAGTGACATGGAGAAGTGACAGGGCGGATGGACATGGAGGAGTGACTTGGAGAAGTGACAGGGTTGATCAGGAAGGAAGATTGATATGGTGGAGTGACATGGCGGAGGGACTTGGATGAGTGAGTTGGTGTAGTGACATGGAGGAGTGAACTGGAGGAGTGAGTTGTTATAGTGACATGGAGGAGAGACATGGAGGAGTGAGTTGGTGTAGCAACATGGAGTAGTGACATGGAGGAGCAACACGGAGGAGCGACATGAAGGATTGACATGGAGTAGTGACATGGAGGATGGACAAAGAGGTTTTTGTTGGTGTATAGACATGGAGGAGTGACATGAGGAGTGACGTAGAGGAGTGACGTGGTGGAGTGACGTGGTGGAGTGAAATAGAGGAGTGACATGGAGGAGTGACATGGAGTAGTGACATGGAGGATGGACATGGAGGAGTGACATGGAATACATATAGAGGTGACATGGAGGAGTGAATTGGAGGAGTGACATAAGGGAGTGACATGGAGGAATGACATGGATGAGTGACATGGAGGAGTGATAAGAAGTAGTGACATGGAGGATGGACATGGAGGAGTGACATGGAAGACATATAGAGGTGACATGGAGGAGTGAATTGGAGAAGAGACATCATGGAGTGACATGGAGGAATGACATGGATGATTGACATGGAGGAGTGACAAGGAGGGTTGAGTTGGTGTAGCGACATGGAGGAGTGAAATGGAGTAGCGACATGGAGGAGTGACATGGAGGAGTGACATGGAAGACTTATAGAAGTGACATGGATGAGTGACATGGAGGAGTGACGTAGAGGAGTGATGTTGTGGAGTGAAATAGAGGAGTGACATGGAAAAGTGAGTTTGTGTAGCGACATGGAGGAATGTCATGGAATAGCGACATGGAGGAGTGACAAGGAGGGTTGAGTTTGTGTTGTGACATGGAGGAGTGACATGAAGTAGTGAAATGGAGGAGTGACATTGAGGAGTGAATTGGAGGAGTGACATTGAGGAGTGAGTTGGTGTAGTGACATGGAGGAGTGACTTTGAGTAGCGACATGGAGGAGTGAACTGGAGGACTTACATGGAGGAGTGAAATGGTGGAGTGACATGGAGAAGTGAGTTGTTATAGCGACATGGAGGAGAGACATGGAGGAGTTACATGGAGGAGTGACATGGAGGAGTGACATAGAGGAGTGACGTGGAGGAGAGACATGGAAGAGTGACATGGAGAAGTGACAGGGCGGATCACCTAGGAAGATTGATATGGTGGAGTGACATGGATGAGTGACATGGAGGATTGACAGGGAGAGTTGAGTTAGTGTAGCGACATGGAGGAGTGACATGGAGTAGCGACATGGAGGAGTGACACGAGGAATGAGTTGGTGTAGCGACATGGAGGAGTGACATGGAGGTGTGACATGGAGGAGTGACATGGAGGAGTGACATGGAGTAGCGACATGGAGGAGTGACATGAGTAATGAGTTGGTGTAGCGACATGGAGGAGTGACATGGAATAACGACATGGAGGAGTGAAATGGAGGTGTGATATGGAGGAGTGACATAGAGGAGTTAGGTGGAGGAGTGACATGGAGGAGGGACATGGAGGAGTGACATGGAAGACATATAGAAGTGACATGGATGAGTGACATGGAGGAGTGACAAGAAGGATTGAGTTGGTGTAGTGACATGGCGGAGGGACATAGATGAGTTACATGGAGGAGTGACATGGAAGAGCAACATGGGGGAGCGATGTGGAGGAGTAAGTTGGTGGAGCAACATGGAGGAGTCATATGGAGTAGGGACATGGAGGAGTGACATGGAGGAGTGATATGGAGGAGCAACATGGAGGAGTGATATGGAGGAGTGACAAGGAGGATTGAGTTGGTGTAGCGACATGGGGGAGTGACATAGAGTAGCGACATGGAGGAGTGACATGGAGGAGTGACATGGAGGAGCAACACGAAGGAGTGACATGGAGGATGAACAAAGAGGTTCGAGTTGGTGTATTGACATGGAGGAGTGACATGGAGAAGCGACATGGAGAAGTGACATCGAGGAACAACACGGAGGAGTGACATGGAGGATGGACAAAGAGGTTCGAGTTGGTGTATTGACATGGAGTAGTCACATGGAGTAACGACATGGAGGAGTAACATGGAATAGCGACAGGGAGGAGTGATATGGAGGAGTGACATGGAGGAGTGACATAGAGAATTGATGTGGAGGAGCAACACGGAGGAGGGACATGAAGGAGTGACATGGAGTAGTGACATGGAGGAGGGACATGGAGGAGTGACTTGGAGAAGTGACAGGGTTGATCAGGAAGAAGAGTTGATATGGTGGAGTGACATCGTGGAGGGACATGGAGGATGGACATGGAGGAGTGACATGGAAGACATATAGAGGTGACATGGAAGAGTGAAATGGTGGAGTGACATGGAGGACTGAGTTGTTAGAGCGATATGGAGGAGTGACATGGAGGATGGACATGGAGGAGTGACTTGGAGAAGTGACAGGGTTGATCAGGAAGGAGGGTTGATATGTGGAGTGACATCGTGGAGGGACATGGGTGAGTGACTTGGAGGAGTGACAAGGAAGAGCAACACGGAGGAGCGACATGAAGGAGTGACATGGAGTAGTGACATGGAGTATGGACATGGAGGAGTGACTTGGAAGACATATAGAGGTGACATGGAGGAGTGAATTGGAGTTTTGACATAAAGGAGTGACATGGAGGAATGACATGGATGAGTGACATGGAGGAGTGACAAGAAGTAGTCACATGGAGGAGTGACATTGAGGAGTGAGTTGGTGTAGCGACATGGAGGAGTGACATGGAGGAGTGACATAGAGTAGCGACATGGAGGAGATACATGGAGGAGTGACATGGAGGAATGACATGGAGGAGTGACATGAAGTAGTGACATTGAGGAGTGACATTGAGGACTGAGTTGGTGTAGTGACAAGGAGGAGTGACTTTGAGCAGCGAAATGGAGGAGTGACCTGGAGGAGTGACATGGAGGAGTGATATAGAGGAGTGGCGTGGAGGAGAGACATGGAAGAGTGACATGGAGAAGTGACAGGGCGGATAACCAAGGAGGGTTGATATAGTGGAGTGACATTGCGGAGGGACATGGATGAGTGACTTGGAGGAGTGAAATGGAGGAGTGACATGGAGGAGTGACATGAGGAGTGAGTTTGTATTGCGACATGGAGGAGTGACATGGAGTAGCTACATGGAGGAGTGACATGGACGAGTAACGTAGAGGAGTGACATGGCGGAGTGACATGGAGGATGGACATGGAGCAGTGACATGAAAGACATATAGAGGTGACATGGAGGAGTGAATAGGAGGAGTGACATAAACGAGTGACATGGAGGAATGACATGGAGGAGTGACAAGGAGTGTTGAGTTTGTGTAGCGACATGGAGGAGTGACATGAAGTAGTGACATGGAGGACTGACATTGAGAAGTGAGTTGGTGTTGTTACATGGAGGAGTGACTTTGAATAGCGACATGGAGGAGTGACCTGGAGGAGTGAAATGGAGGAGTGAAATGGTGGAGTGACATGGAGGAGTGAGTTGTTAGAGCGACATGGAGGAGAGACATGGAGGAGTGACATGGAGGAGTGACATGGAGGAGTGACATAGAGGAGTGATGTGGAAGAGAGACATGGAAGAGTGACATGGAGAAGTGACAGGGCGGATAACCAAGGAGGGTTGATATGGTGGAGTGACATCGCGGAGGGACATGGGTGAGTGACTTGGAGGAGTGACATGGAGGAGTGACATGAGGAGTGAGTTTGTGTAGCGACATGGAGGAGTGACATGGAGTAGCTACATGGAGGAGTTACATGGAGGAGTGACTTGGAGGAGCAACACGGAGGAGCGACATGGAGGAGTGACATGGAGTAGTGACATGGAGTAGCTACATGTAGGAGGAACACGGAGGAGCAACATGGAGGAGTGACATGGAGTAGTGACATGGAGGAGGGACATGGAGGAGTGACTTGGAGAAGTAACAGGGTTGATCAGGAAGTAGGGTTGATATGGTGGAGTGACATGGAGTAGTGACATGGAGTAGCTATATGTAGGAGTTACATGGAGGAATGACTTGGAGGAGCAACATGGAGGAGTGACATGGAGGAATGACATGGATGAGTGACATGGAGGAGTGACATTGAGGAGTGAGTTGGTGTAGCAACATGGAGGAGTGACATGGAGTAGCGACATAGAGTAGTAACATTAGGAGTGAGATTGTGTAGCGACATGGAGGAGTGACATAGAGTAGCGACATGGAGGAGATACATGGAGGAGTGAAATGGAGGAATGACATGGAGGAGTGAGTTGGTATAGCGACATGGAGGAGTGACATGGAGAAGTGACATGAAGAGTGACTTTGTGTAGCGACATGGAGGAGTGACATGGAGTAGCTACATAGAGGAGTTACATGGAGGAGTGCCTTGGAGGAGCAACAAATAGGAGTGACATGAAGGAGTGACATGGAGGAATGACATGGATAAGTGACATGGAGGAGTGACATTGAGGTGTGAGTTGTTGTAGCAACATGGAGGAGTGATATGGAGTAGCGACATAGAGTAGTAACATTAGGAGTGAATTTGTGTAGCGACATGGAGGAGTGACATGTAGGAGTGACATGGAGGAGTGACATAGAGTAGCGACATGGAGGAGATACATGGAGGAGTGAAATGGAGGAATGACATGGAGGAGTGAGTTGGTATAGCGACATGGAGGAGTGACATGGAGAAGTGACAGGGCAGATAACCAAGGAGGGTTGATATGATGGAGTGACATCGCAGAGGGACATGGGTGAGTGACTTGGAGGAGTGACATGGAGGAGTGAAATGGAGGAGTGACATGAGGAGTGACTTTGTGTAGCGACATGGAGGAGTGACATGGAGTAGCTACATAGAGGAGTTACATGGAAGAGTGCCTTGGAGGAGCAACAAATAGGAGCGACATGAAGGAGTGACATGGATTAGTACATGGAGTAGCTACATGTGGGAGGGACATGGAGAAGTGACAGGGTTTATCAGGAAGGAGGGTTGATATGGTGGAGTGACATCGTGGAGGGACATAGGTGAGTGACTTGGAGGAGTGACATGGAGGAGCAACACGGAGGATGGACATGGAGTAGTGTCATGGAAGACATATAGAGATGACATGGAGGAGTGAATTGGAGGAGTGAGATAAACGAGTGACATGGAGGAATGACATGGATGAGTGACATGGAGGAGTTACAAAGAGGGTTGAGTTGGTGTAGCGACATGGAGGAGTGACATGGAGTAGCTACATGGAAGAGTTACATGGAGGACTGACTTGGAGGAGCAACACGGAGGAGCGACATGGAGGAGGGACATGGAGGAGTGACTTGGAAGACATATAGAAGTGACATGGAGGAGTGAATTGGAGGAGTGACATACAGTAGGGACATGGAGGAGATACATGGAGGAGTAAAATGGAGGAATGACATGGAGGAGTGACATGGAGGAGGGACATGGAGGAGCGCTATGGAGGAGTGACATGAAATAGTGTAAAGGAGGGTTGAGTTTGTTTAGCGACATGGAGGAGTGACATGAAGTAGTGACATTGAGGATTGACATTGAGGAGTGAGTTGGTGTAGTGACATGGAGGAGTGACTTTGAGTAGCGACATGGAGGAGTGAACTGGAGGAGTGACATGGAGGAGTGAGTTGTTATAGCGACATGGAGGAGAGAAATGGAGGAGTGACATGAAGGAGTGACATTGAGGTGTAAGTTGGTATATTAACATGGAGGAGTGACCTGGAGGAGTGACATGGAAGACATATAGAGGTGACATGGAGGAGTGAATTGGAGTTGTGACATAAAGGAGTGACATGGAGGAATGACATGGATGAGTGACAGGGAGGAGTGACAAGAAGTAGTGGCATGGAGGAGTGACATTGAGGAGTGAGTTGGTGTAGCGACATGGAGGAGTGACATGGAGTAGCGACAAAGAGTAGTAACATGAGGAGTGAGTTTGTGTAGCGACATGGAGGAGTGACATGGAGGAGTGACATAGAGTAGCGACATGGAGGAGATACATGGAGGAGTGACATGGAGGAATGACATGGAGGATTGAGTTGTTAGAGTGACATGGAGGAGTGACATAGAGGATTGATGTGGAGGATTGACATGGAGGATGGACATGGAGGAGTTACTTGGAGAAGTGACAGGGTTGATCAGGAAGGAGGGTTGATATGGTGGAATGACATCGTAGAGGGACATGGGTGAGTGACTTGGAGGAGTGACAAGGAGGAGCAACACGGAGGAGCGACATGGAGGAATGACATGGAGAAGTGACATGGAGGATGGACATGGAGGAGTGACTTGGAGAAGTGACAGGGTTGATCAGAAGGAGAGTTTATATGGTGGAGTGACATCGTGGAAGGACATGGGTGAGTGACTTGGAGGAGTGACAAGGAGGAGCAACACGGAGGAGCGACATGGAGGAGTGACATGGAAGACATATAGAGGTGACATGGAGGAGTGAATTGGAGTTGTGACATAAAGGAGTGACATGGAGATGTGACATGGAGGACTGACATGGAGGAGTGATATAGAGGAGTGACGTGGAGGAGAGACATGGAAGAGTGACATGGAGAAGTGACAGGGCGGATAACCAAGGAGGGTTGATATGGTGGAGTGACATCGCGGAGGGACATGGGTGAGTGACTTGGAGGAGTGACATGGAGGAGTGACATGAGGAGTGAGTTTGTGTAGCGACATGGAGGAGTGACATGGAATAGCAACATGGAGTAGTGACATGGAGGAGTGACATGGAGGAGTGACATGGAGGAGTGACATGAGGAGTGAGTTTGTGTAGCGACATGGAGGAGTGACATGTAATAGCAACATGGAGTAGTGACATGGAGGAGTGACATGGAGGAGTGACATGGAGGAGTGACATAGAGGAGTGACATGGATGAGTGACATGGAGGAGTTACATGGAATAGCGACAAGGAGTAGTGACATGGCGGAGGGACATGGATGAGTGACTTGGATGAGTGACTTGGAGGAGTGACATGGAGTAGCTACATGGAGGAGTGACATGGAGGAGTGACATGGACGAGTGACATAGAGGAGTGACATGGAGGAGTGACATAGAGGAGTGACATGGATGAGTGACATGGAGGAGTGACATGGAATAGCAACATGGAGTAGTGACATGGAGGAGGGACATGGAGGAGTGACTTGGAGATGTGACAGGGTTGATCAGGAAGGAGGGTTGATATAGTGGAGTGACATGGCGGAGGGACATGGATGAGTTACTTGGAGGAGTGAAATGGAGGAGTGACATAGAGGAGTGACATGGATGATTGATGTGGAGGAGCAACAAGGAGGAGCAACACGGAGGAGTGACATGGAGTAGTGACATGGATGATGGACATGGAGCAGTGACATGAAAGACATATAGAGGTGACATGGAGGAGTGAATTGGAGGAGTGACAAGGAGGGTTGACTTTGTGTTGTGACATGGAGGAGTGACATGAAGTAGCTACATGGAAGAGTGACATGGACGAGTAACATAGAGGAGTGACATGGATGATTGATGTGGAGGAGCAACAAGGAGGAGCAACACGGAGGAGTGACATGGAGTAGTGACATGGATGATGGACATGGAGCAGTGACATGAAAGACATATAGAGGTGACATGGAGGAGTGAATTGGAGGAGTGACAAGGAGGGTTGAGTTTGTGTTGTGACATGGAGGAGTGATATGAAGTAGTTACATGGAAGAGTGACATTGAGGACTGACTTGGAGGAGCAACATGGAGGAGTGACATAGAGGATTGATGTGGAGGAGCAACACGGAGGAGCGACATGGAGGAGTGACATGGAGTAGTGACATGGAGGAGGGACATGAAGGGGTGAAATGGTGGAGTGACATGGAGGAGTGAGTTGTTAGAGCGACATGGAGTAGAGACATGGATGAGTGACATGGAGGAGTGACTTTGAGTAGCGACATGGAGGAGTGACCTGGAGGAGTGACATGCAGGAGTGACATAGAGGAGTGACGTGGAGGAGAGACATGGAAGAGTGAATTGGAGGAGTGACATAAAGGAGTGCCATGAGGAATGACATGGATGAGTGACATGGAGGAGTGACAATGAGGGTTGAGTTTGTGTAGCAACATGGAGGAGTGACATTGAGGAGTGACATGGAGGAGTGACATAGAGGAGTGACATGGAGGAGAGACATGGAAGAGTGACATGGAGAAGTGACAGGTCGGATCACCAAGGAAGATTAACAGGGTGGAGTGACATGGCGGAGGGACATGGATGAGTGACATGGAGGAGTGACATGAGGAGTGAGTTTGTGTAGCGACATGGAGGAGTGACATGGAGTAGCTACATGGAGGAGTTACAAGGAGGAGTGACATGGACGAGTGACATAGAGGAGTATCTTGGAGGAGTGACATGGAGGAGTGACATGAGGAGTGAGTTTGTGCAGCGACATGGAGGAGTGACATGGAGTAGCTAAATGGAGGAGTTACAGGGAGGAGTGACTTGGAGGAGCAACATAAAGGAGTGACATGGAGGAGTGACAAGGAGAGTTGAGTTTGTGTTGTGACATGGAGGAGTGACATGAAGTAGTTACATGGAAGAGTGACTTTGAGGAGTGAGTTGGTGTAGTGACAAGGAGGAGTATCTTTGAGTAGCGACATGGAGGAGTGACATAGAGGATTGATGTGGAGTAGTGACATGGAGGATGGACATCGAGAAGTGACTTGGAGAAGTGACAGGATTGATCAGGAAGGAGGGTTAATATGGTGCAGTGACATCGTGGAGGGACATGGGTGAGTGACTTGGAGGAGTGACATGGAGGAGTGACATGGAGGAGTGACATAGAGGAGTGAGATGGAGGAGCGACATGGAGGAGTGACATGAGAAGTGAGTTGGCATAGCGACATGGAGGAGTGACATGGAGTAGCGACAAAGAGTAGTAACATGAGGAGTGAGTTTTTTGTAGCGACATGGAGGAGTGACATGGAGGAGTGACATAGAGTAGCGACATGGAGGAGATACATAGAGGAGTGACATGGAGGAATGACATGGAGGAGTGACATGGAGGAGGGACATGGAGGAGCGATATGGAGAAGTGACATGAAAGAGTGCAAAGGAGTATTGAGTTTGTGTAGCGACATGGAGGAGTGACATGGAGTAGCTACATGGAAGAGTTACATGGAGGACTGACTTGGAGGAGCAACACGGAGGAGCGACATGGAGGAGGGACATGGAGGAGTGACTTGGAAGACATATAGGAGTGACCTGGAGGAGTGACATGGAGGAGTGAGTATTTATAGCGACATGGAGGAGTGACATGAGAAGTGAGTTGGCATAGCGACATGGAGGAGTGACATGGAGTAGCGACAAAGAGTAGTAACATGAGGAGTGAGTTTTTTGTAGCGACATGGAGGAGTGACATGGAGGAGTGACATAGAGTAGCGACATGGAGGAGATACATAGAGGAGTGACATGGAGGAATGACATGGAGGAGTGACATGGAGGAGGGACATGGAGGAGCGATATGGAGAAGTGACATGAAAGAGTGCAAAGGAGTATTGAGTTTGTGTAGCGACATGGAGGAGTGACATGGAGTAGCTACATGGAAGAGTTACATGGAGGACTGACTTGGAGGAGCAACACGGAGGAGCGACATGGAGGAGGGACATGGAGGAGTGACTTGGAAGACATATAGGAGTGACCTGGAGGAGTGACATGGAGGAGTGAGTATTTATAGCGACATGGAGGAGTTACATGGAGTAGTGACATGGAGGAGGGAGATGGAGGAGTGACTTGGAGAAGTGACAGGGTTGATCAGGAAGTAGGGTTGATATGGTGGAGTGACATCGTAGAGGGACATGGGTGAGTGACTTGGAGGAGTGACATGGAGGATGGACATGGATGAGTGACATGGAGGAGTGACTTTGAGTAGCGACATGGAGGAGTGACCTGGAGGAGTGACATGGAGGAGTGAAATGGTGGAGTGACATGGAGGAGTGACATGGAGGAGTGAAATGGAGGAGTGACATAAAGGAGTGATGTGGAGGAGAGACATGGAAGAGTGACATGGAGAAGTGACAGGGCAGATAACCAAGGAGGGTTGATATGGTGGAGTGACATCGCGGAGGGACATGGGTGAGTGACTTGGAGGAGTGACATGGATGAGTGACATGGAGGAGTGACATGGAGGAGCAACATGGAGGAGCAACATGTAGGAGTAACTTGGAATAGCGACATGGAGGAGTGACATGGAGGAGTGACTTTGAGTAGCGACATGGAGGAGTGACCTGGAGGAGTGACATGGAGGAGTGAAATGGTGGAGTGACATGGAGGAGTGAGTTGTTAGAGCGACATGGAGGAGAGACATGGAGGAGGGACATGGAGGAGCGATATAGAGGAGTGACATGAAAGAGTGTAAAGGAGGATTGAGTTTGTGTAGCAACATGGAGGATTGACATGAAGTAGTGACATTGAGGAGTGACATTGAGGAGTGAGTTGGTGTAGCGACATGGAGGAGTGACATGGAGAAGTGAAATGGTGGAGTGACATGGAGGAGTGAGTTGTTAGAGCGACATGGATGAGTGACAGGGAGTAGCGACATGGAGGAGTGACATGAGTAATGAGTTGGTGTAGCGACATGGAGGAGTGACATGGAGGTGTGATTTGGAGGAGCAACACGGAGGAGCAACATGGAGGAGTGACATGGAGTAGTGTCATGGAGTATCTACATGTAGGAGTTACATGCAGGAGTGACTTGGAGGAGCAACATGGAGGAGTTACATAGAGGGTTGATGTGGAGGAGCAACACGGAGGAGCGACATGGAGGAGTGACATGGAGTAGTGTCATGGAGTAGCTACATGTAGGAGTTACATGCAGGAGTGACTTGGAGGAGCAACATGGAGGAGTTACATAGAGGGTTGATGTGGAAGAGCAACACGGAGGAGCGACATGGAGGAGTTACATGGAGTAGTGACATGGATGAGGGACATGGAGGAGTGACTTGGAGAAGTGACAGGGTTGATCAGGAAGGAGGGTTGATATGGTGGAGTGACATCGTGTAGGGACATGGGTGAGTGACTTGGGGGAGTGAAAAGGAGGAGCAACACGGAGGAGCGACATGGAGGAGTGACATGAAGTAGTGACATGGAGGAGTGACATGAGGAATGAGTTGGTGTAATGACATGGAGGAGTGACTTTGAGTACCGACATGGAGGAGTAACCTGGAGGTGTGACATGGAGGAGTGACATAGAAGATTGATGTGTAGTAGGGACATGGAGGATGAACATGAAGGAGTGACTTGGAGAAGTGACAGAGTTGATCAAGAAGGATGGTTGATATGTGGGAGTGACATCGTGGAGGGACATGGGTGAGTGACTTGGAGTAGCGACATAGAATAGTAACATGAGGAGTGAGTTTGTGTAGCGACATGGAGGAGTGACATGGAGCAGGGACATGGAGGATGGACATGGAGGAGTGACATGGAAGACATATAGAGGTGACATGGAGGAGTGAATTGGAGGAGTGCCATAAAGGAGTGACATGGAGGAATAACATGGATGAGTGATATGAGGAGTAATGTAGAGGAGTGACGTGGTGGAGTGAAATGGAGGAGTGACATGAAAGAGTGAGTTGGTGTAGCAACATGGAGGAGTGACATGGAATAGCGACATGGATGAGTAACATGGAGGACTGACAAGGAGGTTTGAGATGGTGTAGTGACATGGCAGAGGGACCGAGATGAGTTACATAAAGGAGGGACATGGAGAAGTGACATGGAGGAGCAACACGGAGGAGCGACATGGAGGAGTGACATGGAGTAGTGACATGGAGGATGGACGAAGAGGTTTGTGTTTGTGTATTGACATGGAGGAGTGACATGAGGAGTGACGTAGAGGAGTGACGTGGTGGAGTGAAATGGAGTAGTAACATGGAAGAGGGAGTTGGTGTAGCGACATGGAGGACTGTCATGGAATAGCGATATGGAGGAGTGACATGGAGGAGTGACATAGAGGATTGTTGTGGAGGAGAAACACGGAGGAGCGACATGGAGCAGTGACATGGAAGAGCGACATCGAGTAGTGACATGGAGGAGTGACATGGAGTAATGACATGGAGGAGGCACATAGAGGAGTGACTTGGAGATGTGACAGGGTTGATCAGGAAGGAGGGTGTATATGGTGGAGTGACATGCAGGAGTGACATGAGGAGTGAGTTTGTTTAGCGACATGGAGGAGTGACATGGAGTAGCTACATGGAGGAGTTACATGGAGGAGTGACATGGAGGAGTGACCGAGAGGAGTGACATGGAGGAGTGACATGAAGGCGTGACATGGAGGAGTGAGTTGTTAGAGCGACATGGAGGAGTGACATGGAGGAGTGACATGAAGGCGTGACATGGAAGAGTGAGTTGGTGTAGCGACATGGAGGACTGACATGTAATAGCGACATGGAGGAGTGACATGGAGGAGTGACATGGAGTAGCGACATGGAGGAGTGACATGGAGGAGCAACACGGAGGAGTGACATGGAGGATGGACAAAGAGGTTTGATTTGGTGTATTGACATGGAGGAGTGACATGGAGAAGCGACATGGAGAAGTGACATGGAAGAGTGAGTTGGTGTAGCGACATGGAGGATGGACAAAGAGGTTTGAGTTGGTGTATTGACATGGAGGAATCACATGGAGTAGCGACATGGAGGAGTAACATGGAAGAGGGACATGGAGGAGCAACACGGAGAAGTGACATGGAAGAGTGAGTTGGTGTAGCGACATGGAGGACTGACATGGAATAGCGACATGGAGGAGTGACATGGAGGAGTGACATGGAGGAGTGACATAGAGGATTGATGTGGAGGAGCAACACGGAGGAGCGACATGGAGGAGTGACATGGAATAGTGACATGGAGGAGGGACATGGAGGAGTGACTTGGAGAAGTGACAGGGTTGATCAGGAAGGAGAGTTGATATGGTGGAGTGACATCGTGGAGGGACATGGGTCAGTGACTTGGAGAAGTGACATGCAGGAGCAACACGGAGGAGCGACATAGAGGAGTGACATGGAGTAGTAACATGGAGGATGGACATGGAGGAGTGACATAGAGGAGTGACATGGATGAGTGACATGGAGGAGTGACATGGAGGAGCAACATGGAGGAGCAACATGGAGGAGTAACTTGGAATAGCGACATGGGGGAGTGACACGGAGGAGTGACATGGAGGAGTGACATAGAGGATTGATGTGGATTAGTGACATGGAGGATGGACATGGAGGAGTGAATTGGAGGAGTGACATAAAGGAGTGACATGGAGGAATGACATGGATGAGTGACATGGAAGAGTGACAAGGAGGAGTGAATTGGAGGAGTGACATAAAGGAGTGACATAGAGGAATGACATGGATGAGTGACATGGAGGACTGACATGGAGGAGTGAATTGGAGGAGTGACATAAAGGAGTGACATGGAGGAATGACATGGAGGAGTGACATGGAGGAGTGACAAAAAGGATTGAGTTGGTGTAGTGACATGGCGGAGGGACATAGATGAGTGACATGGAGGAATGACATGGAGGAGCAACATGGAGGAGCGACATGGAGGAGTGACATAGCGGAGGGACATGGATGAGTGACATGGAGGAATGATATGGATGAGCAACATGGAGGAGCGACATGGAGGAGTGCAAAGGAGGATTGAGTTGGTGTAGCGACATGGAGGAGTGACATAGAGTAGCGACATGGAGGAGTGACATGGAGGAGCAACACGGAGGAGTAACATGGAAGAATGACATGGAGGAGCAAAACGGAGAAGTGACATGGAAGAGTGAGTTGGTGTAGCGACATGGAGGACTGACATGGAATAGCGACATGGAGGAGGGACATGGAGGAGTGACTTGGAGAAGTGACATGGAGGAGGGACATGGAGGAGTGACTTGGAGAAGTGACAGGGTTGATCAGGAAGGAGAGGTGACACGGAGGAGTGACATAGAGGATTGATGTGGATTAGTGACATGGAGGATGGACATGGAGGATTGAATTGGAGGAGTGACATAAAGGAGTGACATGGAGGAATGACATGGATGAGTGACATGGAGGAGTGACATGGAGGAGTGACATGGAAGACATATAGAGGTGACATGGAGGAGTGACATCGAGGATTGATGTGGATTAGTGACATGGAGGATGGACATGGAGGAGTGAATTGGAGGAGTGACATAAAGGAGTGACATGGATGAATGACATGGAGGAGTGACTTTGAGTAGAGACATGGAGGAGTGACATGGAGGAGTGAAATGTTGGAGTGACATGGAGGAGTGAGTTGTTAGAGCGACATGGAGGAGTGACATGGAGGAGTGACTTGGAGAAGTGACAGGGTTGATCAGGAAAGAGGGTTGATATGGTGGAGTGACATCGTGGAGGGACATGGATGAGTGACTTGGAGGAGTGAAATGGAGTAGTGACATGGAGGATGGACATGAGGAATGAGTTTGTATAGCGACATGGAGGAGTGACATTGACGAGTGACATAGAGGAATGACATGGAGGAGTGAAATGGTGGAATGACATGGAGGAGTGAGTTGTTAGAGCGACATGTAGGAGTGACATGGAGGATGGACATGGAGGAGTGACTTGGAGAAGTGACAGGGTTGATCAGGAAGGAGGGTTGATATGGTGGAGTGACATCGTGGAGGGACATGGGTGAGTGACTTGGAGGAGTGACAAGGAGGAGCAACACGGAGGAGCGACATGAAGGAGTGACATGGAGTAGTGACATGGAGGATGGACAAGGAGGAGTGACTTGGAAGACATATAGAGGTGACATGGAGGACTGAATTGGAGTTGTGACATAAATGAGTGACATGGAGGAATGACATGGATGATTGACATGGAGGAGTGACAAGAAGTAGTGACATGGAGGAGTGACATTGAGGAGTGAGTTGGTGTAGCGACATGGAGGAGTGACATGGAGGAGTGACATAGAGTAGCGACATGGAAGAGATACATGGAGGAGTGACATGGAAGAATGACCTGGAGGAGTCACATGGAGGAGTGAGTTGTTATAGCGACATGGAGGAGAGAAATGGAGGAATGACATGGATGAGTGACATGGAGGAGTGACAAGAAGTAGTGACATGGAGGAGTGACATTGAGGAGTGAGTTGATGTAGCGACATGGAGGAGTGACATGGAGTAGCGACAAAGAGTAGTAACATGAGGAGTGAGTTTTTTGTAGCGACATGGAGGAGTGACATGGAGGAGTGACATAGAGTAGCGACATGGAGGAGTGACATGGAGGAATGACATGGAGGAGTGACATGGAGGAGGGACATGGAGGAGCGATATGGAGAAGTGACATGAAAGAGTATAAAGGAGGATTGAGTTTGTGTAGCGACATGGAGGAGTGACATGGAGGAGTGAGTTGTTAGAGCGACATGGAGGAGAGACATGGAGAAGTGACATGGATGAGTGACATGGAGGAGTGACAAGAAGGATTGAGTTGGTATAGTGACATGGCGGAGGGACATAGATGAGTTACATGGAGGAGTGACATGGAGGAGTGACATAGAGGATTGATGTGGAGTACTGACATGGATGATGAACATGGAGGAGTGACTTGCAGAAGTGACAGGCATGATCAGGAAGGAGGGTTGATATGGTGGAGTGACATCGTTGAGGGACATGGGTGAGTGACTTGGAGGAGTGACAAGGAGGAGCAACACGGAGGAGCGACATGGAGGAGTGACATGGAGTAGTGACATGGAGGATGGACATAGAGGAGTGACATGGAAGACATATAGAGGTGACATGGAGGACTGAATTGGAGGACTGACATAAAGGAGTGACATGGAGGAATGACATGGAGGAGTGACAAGAAGTAGTGACATGGAGGAGTTACATTGAGGAGTGTGTTGGTGTAGCGACATGGAGGTGTGACATGGAGTAGCGACATAGAGTAGTAACATGAGGAGTGAGTTTGTGTAGTGACATGGAAGAGTGACATGGAGGAGTGACATAGAGTAGCGACATGGAGGAGATACATGGAGGAGTGACATGGAGGAGTGACATGGAAGAGTTACATGGAGGACTGACTTGGAGGAGCAACACGGAGGAGCGACATGGAGGAGGGACATGGAGGAGTGACTTGGAAGACATATAGGAGTGACCTGGAGGACTGACATGGAGGAGTGAGTATTTATAGCGACATGGAGGAGTTACATGGATTAGTGACATGGAGGAGGGAGATGGATGAGTGACTTGGAGAAGTGACAGGCTTGATCAGGAAGTAGGGTTGATATGGTGGAGTGACATCGTGGAGGGACATGGGTGAGTGACTTGGAGGAGTGACATGGAGGATGGACATGGAGGAGTGACATGGAGGAGTGACAGGGAGGAATGACATGGATGAGTGACATGGAAGAGTGACTTTGAGTAGCGCCATGGAGGAGTGACCTGGAGGAGTGACATGGAGGAGTGAAATGGTGGAGTGACATGGAGGAGTGAGTTGTTAGAGCGACATGGAGGAGAGACATGGAGGAGTGACATGGAGGAGTGACATGGAGGAGTGACATAGAGGAGTGACGTGGAGGAGAGACATGGAAGAGTGACATGGAGAAGTGACAGGTCGGATCACTAAGGGAGATTGATAGGGTGGAGTGAAATGACGGAGGGACATGGAGGAGTGACATGGAGGAGTGACATGGAGGAGTGAATTGGAGGAGTGACATGAAGGAGTGACATGAAGAATGACATGGATGAGTGACATGAAGGAGTGAAATGGTGGAGTGACATGGAGGAGTGAGTTGTTAGAGCGACATGAAGTAGAGACATGGAGAAGTGACAGGGCGGATAACCAAGGAAGATTGATATGGTGGAGTGACATGGTGGAGGACATGGATGAGTGACATGGAGGAGTGACACGGAGGAGCAACATGGAGGAGCGACATGGAGGAGTGACATAAACGAGTGACATGGAGGAATGACATGGAGGAGTGACTTTGAGTAGCGACATGGAGGAGTGACCTGGAGGAGTGACATGGAGGAGTGAAATGGTGGAGTGAAATGGAGGAGTGAGTTGTTAGAGCGACATGGAGGAGAGACATGGAGAAGTGACATGGATGAGTGACATGGAGGAGTGACAAGAAGGATTGAGTTGATATAGTGACATGGCGGAGGGACATAGATGAGTTACATGGAGGAGTGACATAGAGGATTGATGTGGAGTAGTGACATGGATGATGGACATGGAGGAGTGACTTGGAGAAGTGACAGGCATGATCAGGAAGGAGGGTTGATATGGTAGAGTGACATCGTTGAGGGACATGGGTGAGTGAATTGGAGGAGTGACAAGGAGGAGCAACATGGAAGAGCGACATGGAGGAGTGACATGGAGTAGTGACATGGAGGATGGACATGGAGGAGTGACATGGAAGACATATAGAGGTGACATGGAGGAGTGAATTGGAGGACTGACATAAAGGAGTGACATGGAGGAATGACATGGAGGAGTGACAAGAAGTATTGACATGGAGGAGTGACATTGAGGAGTGAGCTTATGTAGTGACATGGAGGAGTGACATGGAGGAGTGACATGGAGGAGTGACATGGAGGAGGGACATGGAGGAACGATATGGATGAGTGACATAAAAGAGTGTAAAGGAGGATTGAGTTTGTGTAGCGACATGGAGGAGTGAAATGGTGGAGTGACATGGAGGAGTGAGTTATTAGAGCGACATGGAGGAGTGACATGGAGTAGCGACATGGAGGAGTGACGAGTAATGAGTTGGTGTAGCGACATGGAGGAGTGACATGGAGGTGTGACATGGAGGAGTGACATAGAGGAGCGACGTGGAGGAGTGACATGGAGGAGGGACATGGATGAGTGACATGGAAGACATATAGAAGTGACATGGATGAGTGACATGGAGGAGTGACAAGAAGGATTGAGTTGGTGTAGTGACATGGAGGAGTGACTTTGATTAGCGACATGGAGGAGTGACCTGGAGGAGTGACATGGAGGAGTGAGTTGTTAGAGCGACATGGAGGAGTGACATGGAGGAGTGACATAGAGGATTGATGTGGAGTAGTGACATGGAGGATAGACATGGAGGAGTGACTTGGAGAAGTTACAGGGTTGATCAGGAAGGAGGGTTGATATGGTGGAGTGACATCGTGGAGGGACATGGGTGAGTGACTTGGAGGAGTGACAAGGAGGAGCAACACGGAGGAGTGACATGGAGGAGTGACATGGAGGATGGACATGGAGGAGTGACATGGAAGACATATAGAGGTGTCGTGGATGACATCGTGGAGGGACATGGGTGAGTGACTTGGAGTTGTGACATAAAGGAGTGACATGGAGGAATGACATGGATGAGTGACATGGAGGAGTGACAAGAAGTAGTGACATGGAGGAGTGACATTGAGGAGTGAGTTGGTGTAGCGACATGGAGGAGTGACATGGAGGAGTGACATGGAGTAGTGACATGGAGGAGGGACATGGAGGAGTGACTTGGAGAAGTGACAGGGTTGATCAGGAAGGAATGTTTATATGGTGGAGTGACATTGTTGAGGGACATGGGTGAGTGACTTGGAGGAGTGACAAGGAGGAGCAACACGGAGGAGTGACATGGAGGAGTGACATGGAGTAGTGACATGGAGGATGGACATGGAGGAGTGACTTGGAGAAGTGACAGGGTTGATCAGGAAGGAGTGTTTATATGGTAGAGTGAAATCGTGGAGGGACATGGGTGAGTGACTTGGAGGAGTGACAAGGAGGAGCAACACGGAGGAGGGACATGGAGGAGTGACATGGAGTAGTGACATGGAGGATGGACATGGAGGAGTGACATGGAAGACATATAGAGTTGACATGGAGGAGTGACAAGAAGTAGTGACATGGAGTAGCAACATGGAGGAGTAACTTGGAATAGCGACATGGGGGAGTGACATAGAGGAGTGACATGGATGAGTGACATGGAGGAGTGACATGGAGGAGCAACATGGAGGAGCAACATGGAGAAGTAACGTGGAATAGCGACATGGGGGAGTGACACGGAGGAGTGACATGGAGGAGTGACATAGAGGATTGATGTGGATTAGTGACATGGAGGATGGACATGGAGGAGTGAATTGGAGGAGTGACATAAAGGACTGACATGGAGGAATGACATGGATGAGTGACATGGAAGAGTGACAAGGAGGAGTGAATTGGAGGAGTGACATAAAGGAGTGACATGGAGGAATGACATGGATGAGTGACATGGATGAGTGACAAGGAGGATTGAGTTTGTGTAGCGACATGGAGGAGTAGCATGAAGTAGTGACATGGAGGAGTGACATTGAGGAGTGAGTTGGTGTAGTTACATGGAGGAGTGACTTTGAGTAGAGACATGGAGGATTGAAATGTTGGAGTGACATGGAGGAGTGAGTTGTTAGAGCGACATGGAGGAGTGACATGGAGGAGTGACATGGAGGAGTGACTTGGAGAAGTGACAGGGTTGATCAGGAAGGAGGGTTGATATGGTGGAGTGACATTGTGGAGGGACATGGGTTTGTGACTTGGAGGAGTGACAAGGAAGAGCAACACGGAGGAGCGACATGGAGGAGTGACATGGAGTAGTGACATGGAGGATAGACATGGAGGAGTGACTTGGAGAAGTGACAGGGTTGATCAGGAAGGAGGGTTTATATGGTGGAGTGACATCGTGGAAGGACATGGGTGAGTGACTTGGAAGACGTATAGAGGTGACATGGAGGAGTGAATTGGAGTTGTGACATAAAGGAGTGACATGGAGAAGTGACATGGAAGAGTGACATGGAGAAGTGACAGGGCGGATAACCAAAGAGGTTTGATATGGTGGAATGACATCGCGGAGGGACATGGGTGAGTGACTTGGAGGAGTGACATGGAGGAGTGACATGGAGGAGTGACATGGAGAGTGAGTTTGTGTAGCGACATGGAGGAGTGACATGGAATAGCGACAAGGAGTAGTGACATGGAGGAGGGACATGGAGGAGTGACTTGGAGATGTCACAGGGTTGATCAGGAAGTAGGGTTGATATGGTGGAGTGGCATAGTGGAGGGACATGGGTGAGTGACTTGGAGGAGTGACATGGAGGAGCAACACAGAGGAGCAACATGGAGGAGTGACATGGAGTAGTGACATGGAGGATGGACATGGAGGAGTGACTTTGAGTAGCGACATGGAGGAGTGACCTGGAGGAGTGACATGGAGGAGTGAAATGGTGGAGTGACATGGAGAAGTGAGTTGTTAGAGCAACATGGAGGAGAGACATGGAGAAGTGACATGGAGGAGTGACATAAACGAGTGACATGGAGGAGTGAGTTGTTAGAGCGACATAGAGGAGAGACATGGAGGAGTGACATGTAGGAGTGAAATGGAGGAGTAACATAGAGGAGTGACGTGGAGGAGAGACATGGAGGAGTGACAGGGCGGATCAAAAAGGAGGGTTGATATGGTGGAGTGACATCGTGGAGGGACATGGGTGAGTGACTTGGAGGAGTGACATGGAAGAGTGACATAAGGAGTGAGTTTGTGTAGCGACATGGAGGAGTGACATGGAGTAGCTACATGGAGGAGTTACATGGAGGACTGACTTGGAGGAGCAACACGGAGGAGCGACATGGAGGAGGGACATGGAGGAGTGACTTGGAAGACATATAGACGTGACATGGAAGAGTGAATTGGAGGAGTGACATAAAGGAGTGACATGGAGGAGTGACATGGAGGAGTTACATGGAGGATTGACTTGGAGGAGCAACACGGAGGAGCGACATGGAGGAGTGACATGGAGGAGCAACATGGAGGAGTGACATGGAGGAGTGACATGGATTAGTGACATGGAGTAGCTACATGTAGGAGTAACATGGAGGAGTGACTTGTAGGAGCAACATGGAGGAGTGACATAGAGGATTGATGTGGAGGAGCAACAAGGAGGAGCAACACCGAGGAGTGACTTGGAGTAGTGACATGGAGGATGGACATGGAGCAGTGACATGAAAGACATATAGAGGTGACATGGAGGAGTGAATTGGAGGAGTGACATAAACGATTGACATGGAGGAATGATATGGATGAGTGACATGGAGGAGTGACTTTGAGTAGCGACATGGAGGAGTAACCTGGAGAAGTGACATGGAGGAGTGAAATGGTGGAGTGACATGGAGCAGCGACATGGAGGATTGATGTGGAGGAGCAAGAAGGAGGAGCGACATGGAGGAGTGACATGGAGTAGTGACATGGAGGAGGGAGATGGAGGAGTGACTTGGAGAAGTGACAGGGTTGATCAGGAAGTAGGGTTGATATGGTGGAGTGACATTGTGGAGGGACATGGGTGAGTGACTTGGAGGAGTAACATGGAGGATGGACATGGAGGAGTGACATGGAGGATGGACATGGATGAGTGACATGGAGGAGTGACACGGAGGAGCAACATGGAGGAGCGACATGGAGGAGTGACATGGAAGAGTGAGTAGGTGTAGCGACATGAAGGATGGACATGGAGGAGTGACATGGAAGACATATAGAAGTGACATGGAGGAGTGAATTGGAGGAGTGACATAAACGAGTGACATGGAGGAATGACATGGATGAGTGACATGGAGGAGCGACATGGAGGATTGATGTGGAGGAGCCAGAAGGAGGAGCGACATGGAGGAGTGACATGGAGTAGTGACATGGAGGAGGGAGATGGAGGAGTGACTTGGAGAAGTGACAGGATTGATCAGGAAGTAGGGTTGATATGGTGGAGTGGCATAGTGGAGGGACATGGGTGAGTGACTTGGAGGAGTGACATGGAGGAGCAACACAGAGGAGCAACATGGAGGAGTGACATGGAGTAGTGACATGGAGGATGGACATGGAGGAGTAACTTGGAGGAATGACATGGATGAGTGACAAGGAGGAGTGACTTTGAGTAGCGACATGGAGGAGTGACCTGGAGGAGTGACATGGAGGAGTGAAATGGTAGAGTGATATGGAGTAGTGAGTTGTTAGAGCAACATGGAGGAGAGACATGGAGGAGTGACATAGAGGAGTGACATGGAGGAGTGACATAGAGGAGTGACGTGGAGGAGAGACATGGAAGAGTGACATGGAGAAGTGACAGGTCGGATCACCAAGGGAGATTGATAGGGTGGAGTGACATGGCGGAAGGACATGGATGAGTGACATGGAGGAGTGACATGGAGGAGTGAATTGGAGGAGTGACATAAAGGAGTGACATGAGGAATGACATGGATGAGTGACATGGAGGAGTGACAAGGAGGGTTGAGTTTGTGTAGCGACATGGAGGAGTGACATGACGTAGCGACATGGAGGAGTGACCTGGAGGAGTGACATGGAGTGGAGACATGGAGGAGTGACATGGAGGAGTGACAAGGAGGGTTGAGTTTGTGTAGCGACATGGAGGAGTGACATGAAGTAGCGACATGGAGGAGTGACCTGGAGGAGTTACATGAAGGAGTGAAATGTTGGACTGACATGGAGGAGTGAGTTGTTAGAGCGACATGGAGTAGAGACATGGAGGAGTGACATAGAGGAGTGACATGGAGGAGTGACATAGAGGAATGACGTGGAGGAGAGACATGGAAGAGTGACATGGAGAAGTGACAGGGCGGATAACAAAGGAAGATTGATATGGTGGAGTGACATGGCGGAGGGACATGGATGAGTGACATGGAGGAGTGACACGGAGGAGTGACATGGAAGAGTGAGTAGGTGTAGCGACATGGAGGATGGACATGGAGGAGTGACATGGAAGACATATAGAAGTGACATGGAGGAGTGAATTGGAGGAGTGTGTTAAACGAGTGACATGGAGGAATGACATGGTTGAGTGACATGGAGGAGTGACTTTGAGTAGCGACATGGAGGAGTAACCTGGAGGAGTGACATAGAGGAGTGAAATGGTGGAGTTACATGGAGGAGTGAGTTGTTAGAGCGACATGGAGGAGAGACATGGAGAAGTGACATGGAGGAGTGACATAAACGAGTGACATGTAGGAATGACATGGATGAGTGACATGGAGGAGTGACTTTGAGTAGCGACATGGAATAGTGACCTGGAGGAGTGACATGGAGGAGTGAAATGGTGGAGTGACATGGAGGAGTGAGTTGTTAGAGCGAAATGGAGGAGTGACATGGAGAAGTGACATGGATAAGTGACATGGAGGAGTGACAAGAAGGTTTGAGTTGGTGTAGTGACATGGCGGAGGGACATAGATGAGTTACATGGAGGAGTGACATGGAAGAGCAACATGGAAGAGCGACGTGGAGTAGTGAGTTGGTGGAGCGACATGGAGGAGTCACATGGAGTAGCGACATTGAGGAGTGACAAGAAGTAGTGACATGGAGGAGTCACATGGAGTAGCGACATGGAGGAATGACATGGAGGAGTGACTTTGAGTAGCGACATGGAGGAGTGACCTGGAGGAGTGACATGGAGGAGTGAAATGGTGGAGTGACATGGAGGAGTGAGTTGTTATAGCGACATGGAGGAGAAACATGGAGGAGTGACATGGAGGAGTGAAGTGGAGGAGATACATGGAGAAGTGACATGGAGGACTGACATGGAGGAGTGACATAGAGGAGTGACGTGGAGGAGAGACATGGAAGAGTGACATGGAGAAGTGACAGGGCAGATAACCAAGGAGGGTTGATATGGTGGAGTGACATCGCGGAGGGACATGGGTGAGTGACTTGGAGGAGTGACATGGAGGAGTGACATGGAGGAGTGACATGAGGAGTGAGTTTGTGTAGCGACATGGAGGAGTGACATGGAATAGCGTCAAGGAGTAGTGACATGGCGGAGGGACATGGATGAGTGACTTGGATGAGTGACTTGGAGGAGTGACATTGAGTAGCTACATGGAGGAGTTTCATGGAGGAGTGACATGGACGAGTGACATAGAGGAGTGACATGGAGGAGTGACATAGAGGAGTGACATAGATGAGTGACATGGAGGAGTGACATGGAGGAGCAACATGGAGGAGCAACATGGAGGAGTAACTTGGAATAGCGACATGGAGGAGTGACATGGAGGAGTGACATAGAGGAGTGACGTGGAGGAGAGACATGGAAGAGTGACATGGAGAGGTGAGAGGGCGGATCACCAAGGAGTGGTGTGGAGTGATATCGCGGAGGGTCATGGGTGAGTGACTTGGAGGAGTGACATGGAGGATTGACATGGTGGA
This sequence comes from Sebastes schlegelii, assembly GCA_014673565.1. Classification (NCBI taxonomy): domain Eukaryota; kingdom Metazoa; phylum Chordata; class Actinopteri; order Perciformes; family Sebastidae; genus Sebastes; species Sebastes schlegelii. The sequence goes on from CM025825.1 coordinate 32,036,692, forward strand.
GTGACTTGGAGGAGCAACACGGAGGAGCGACATGAAGGAGGGACATAAAGGAGTGACATGGAGGAATGACATGGATGAGTGACATGGAGGAGTGACAAGGAGGATTTAGTTGGTGTAGTGATATGGAGGAGTGACATGGAGGAGTGACGAGGAAAACATGTAGAAGTGATTCGGAGGAGTGACAATGTGGAGCTAAACGGATGAGAGACATGATATTGAAGACTTGGAGAAGTGACATGGTGGAGCGACATGGAAGAGTGACAAGGAGGAATGACATGGAGTAGCGATATGGAGGAGTTACATGGAGGAGTTAGTTGGTGTAGCGACATGGAGGAGTGACATGGAATAACGACATGGACGAGTGACATGGAGGAGTGACAAAAAGGATTGAGTTGGTGTAGTGACATGGCGGAGGGACATAGATTAGTGACATGGAGGAATGACATGGAGGAGCACCATGGAGGAGCGACATGGAGGAGTGACATGGCGGAGGGACATGGATGAGTGACATGGAGGAATGACATGGAGGAGCAACATGGAGGAGCGACATGGAGGAGTGAAAAGGAGGATTAAGTTGGTGTAGCGACATGGAGGAGTGACATAGAGTAGCAACATGGAGGAGTGACATGGAGGAGTGATATGGAGGAGCAACACGGAAAAGTGACATGGAAGAGTGAGTTGGTGTGGCGATATGGAGGATGGACAAAGATGTTTGAGTTGGTGTATTGACATGGAGGAGTCACATGGAGTAGCGACATGGAGGAGTGACATGGAAGAGGGACATGGAGCAGCAACACGGAGAAGTGACATGGAAGAGTGAGTTGGTGTAGCGACATGGAGGACTGACATGGAATAGCGACATGGAGGAGTGACATGGAGGAGTGACATGGAGGAGGGACATGGTTGATCAGGAAGGTTAGTTGATATGGTGGAGTGACATCGTGGAGGGACATGGGTCAGTGACTTGGAGAATTGACATGCAGGAGCAACACGGAGGAGCGACATAGAGGAGTGACATGGAGTAGTAACATGGAGGATGGACATGGAGGAGTGACATAGAGGAGTGACATGGATGAGTGACATGGAGGAGTGACATGGAGGAGCAACATGGAGGAGCAACATGGAGGAGCAACATGGAATAGCGACATGGGGGAGTGACACGGAGGAGTGACATGGAGGAGTGACATAGAGGATTGATGTGGATTAGTGACATGGAGGATGGACATGGAGGAGTGAATTGGAGGAGTGACATAAAGGAGTGACATGGAGGAATGACATGGATGAGTGACATGGAAGAGTGACAAGGAGGAGTGAATTGGAGGAGTGACATAAAGGAGTGACATGGAGGAATGACATGGAGGAGTGACATGGAGGAGTGACAAAAAGGATTGAGTTGGTGTAGTGACATGGCGGAGGGACATAGATGAGTGACATGGAGGAATGACATGGAGGAGCAACATGGAGGAGCGACATGGAGGAGTGACATGGCGGAGGGACATGGATGAGTGACATGGAGGAATGACATGGAGGAGCAACATGGAGGAGCGACATGGAGGAGTGCAAAGGAGGATTGAGTTGGTGTAGCGACATGGAGGAGTGACATAGAGTAGCGACATGGAGGAGTGACATGGAGGAGCAACACGGAGGAGTAACATGGAAGAATGACATGGAGGAGCAACACGGAGAAGTGACATGGAAGAGTGAGTTGGTGTAGCGACATGGAGGACTGACATGGAATAGCGACATGGAGGAGTGACATAGAGGATTGATGTGAAGGAGCAACACGGAGGAGCAACATGGAGGAGTGACATGGAATAGTGACATGGAGGAGGGACATGGAGGAGTGACTTGGAGAAGTGACAGGGTTGATCAGGAAGGAGAGGTGACACGGAGGAGTGACATGGAGGAGTGACATAGAGGATTGATGTGGATTAGTGACATGGAGGATGGACATGGAGGATTGAATTGGAGGAGTTACATAAAGGAGTGACATGGAGGAATGACATGGAGGAGTGACTTTGAGTAGAGACATGGAGGAGTGACCTGGAGGAGTGACATGGAGGAGTGAAATGTTGGAGTGACATGGAGGAGTGAGTTGTTAGAGCGACATGGAGGAGTGATATGGAGGAGTGACTTGGAGAAGTGACAGGGTTGATCAGGAAAGAGGGTTGATATGGTGGAGTGACATCGTGGAGGGACATGGATGAGTGACTTGGAGGAGTGAAATGGAGTAGTGACATGGAGGATGGACATGACGAGTGAGTTTGTATAGCGACATGGAGGAGTGACATGGAGGAGTGACATAGAGTAGCGACATGGAGGAGATACATGGAGGAGTGACATGGAGGAATGACATGGAGGAGTGACATGGAGGAGGGACATGGAGGAGCGATATGGAGAAGTGACATGAAAGAGTGTAAAGGAGGATTGAGTTTGTGTAGCGACATGGAGGAGTGACATGGAGGAGTGACATGGATGAGTGACATGGAGGAGTGACAAGAAGGATTGAGTTGGTATAGTGACATGGCGGAGGGACATAGATGAGTTACATGGAGGAGTGACATGGAGGAGTGACATAGAGGATTGATGTGGAGTAGTGACATGGATGATGGACATGGAGGAGTGACTTGCAGAAGTGACAGGCATGATCAGGAAGGAGGGTTGATATGGTGGAGTGACATCGTTGAGGGACATGGGTGAGTGACTTGGAGGAGTGACAAGGAGGAGCAACACGGAGGAGCGACATGGAGGAGTGACATGGAGTAGTGACATGGAGGATGGACATAGAGGAGTGACATGGAAGACATATAGAGGTGACATGGAGGACTGAATTGGAGGACTGACATAAAGGAGTGACATGGAGGAATGACATGGATGAGTGAAAAGAAGTAGTGACATGGAGGAGTGACATTGAGGAGTGTGTTGGTGTAGCGACATGGAGGTGTGACATGGAGTAGCGACATAGAATAGTAACATGAGGAGTGAGTTTGTGTAGTGACATGGAAGAGTGACATGGAGGAGTGACATAGAGTAGCGACATGGAGGAGATACATGGAGGAGTGACATGGAGGAATGACATGGAGGAGTGACATGGAGGAGGGACATGGAGGAGCGATATGGAGAAGTGACATGAAAGAGTGTAAAGGAGTATTGAGTTTGTGTAGCGACATGGAGGAGTGACATGGAGGAGGGACATAGAGGAGTGACTTGGAAGACATATAGGAGTGACCTGGAGGACTGACATGGAGGAGTGAGTATTTATAGCGACATGGAGGAGTTACATGGAGTAGTGACATGGAGGAGGGAGATGGAGGAGTGACTTGGAGAAGTGACAGGCTTGATCAGGAAGCAGGGTTGATATGGTGGAGTGACATCGTGGAGGGACATGGGTGAGTTACTTGGAGGAGTGACATGGAGGATGGACATAGAGAAGTGACATGGAGGAGTGACAGGGAGGAATGACATGGATGAGTGACATGGAGGAGTGACTTTGAGTAGCGCCATGGAGGAGTGACCTGGAGGAGTGACATGGAGGAGTGAAATGGTTGAGTGACATGGAGGAGTGAGTTGTTAGAGCGAAATGGAGGAGAGACATGGAGGTATGACATGGAGGAGTGAAATGGAGGAGTGACATAGAGGAGTGATGTGGAGGAGAGACATGGAAGAGTGACATGGAGAAGTGACAGGGTGGATAACCAAGGAGGGTTGATATGGTGGAGTGACATCGCGGAGGGACATGGGTGAGTGACTTGGAGGAGTGACATGGATGAGTGACATGGAGGAGTGACATGGAGGAGCAACATGGAGGAGCAACATGTAGGAGTAACTTGGAATAGCGACATGGAGGAGTGACATGGAGGAGTGACTTTGAGTAGCGACATGGAGGAGTGACCTGGAGGAGTGACATGGAGGAGTGAAATGGTGGAGTGACATGGAGGAGTGAGTTGTTAGAGCGACATGGAGGAGAGACATGGAGAAGTGACATGGATGAGTGACATGGAGGAGTGACAAGAAGGATTGAGTTGGTATAGTGACATGGCGGAGGGACATAGATGAGTTACATGGAGGAGTGACATAGAGGATTGATGTGGAGTAGTGACATGGATGATGGACATGGAGGAGTGACTTGGAGAAGTGACAGGCATGATCAGGAAGGAGGGTTGATATGGTAGAGTGACATCGTTGAGGGACATGGGTGAGTGAATTGGAGGAGTGACAAGGAGGAGCAACACGGAGGAGCGACATGGAGGAGTGACATGGAGTAGTGACATGGAGGATGGACATGGAGGAGTGACATGGAAGACATATAGAGGTGACATGGAGGAGTGAATTGGAGGACTGACATAAAGGAGTGACATGGAGGAATGACATGGAGGAGTGACAAGAAGTATTGACATGGAGGAGTGACATGGAGGAGTGACATGGAGGAGGGACATGGAGGAGCGATATGGATGAGTGACATACAAGAGTGTAAAGGAGGATTGAGTTTGTGTAGCGACATGGAGGAGTGAAATGGTGGAGTGACATGGAGGAGTGAGTTATTAGAGCGACATGGAGGAGTGACATGGAAGTAGCGACATGGAGGAGTGACGAGTAATGCGTTGGTGTAGCGACATGGAGGAGTGACATGGAGGTGTGACACGGAGGAGTGACATAGAGGAGCGACGTGGAGGAGTGACATGGAGGAGGGACATGGATGAGTGACATGGAAGACATATAGAAGTGACATGGATGAGTGACATGGAGGAGTGACAAGAAGGATTGAGTTGGTGTAGTGACATGGAGGAGTGACTTTGATTTGCGACATGGAGGAGTGACCTGGAGGAGTGACATGGAGGAGTGAGTTGTTAGAGCGACATGGAGGAGTGACATGGAGGAGTGACATAGAGGATTGATGTGGAGTAGTGACATGGAGGATAGACATGGAGGAGTGACTTGGAGAAGTTACAGGGTTGATCAGGAAGGAGGGTTGATATGGTGGAGTGACATCGTGGAGGGACATGGGTGAGTGACTTGGAGGAGTGACAAGGAGGAGCAACACGGAGGAGTGACATGGAGGAGTGACATGGAGGATGGACATGGAGGAGTGACATGGAAGACATATAGAGGTGTCATGGATGAGTGAATTGGAGTTGTGACATAAAGGAGTGACATGGAGGAATGACATGGATGAGTGACATGGAGGAGTGACAAGAAGTAGTGACATGGAGGAGTGACATTGAGGAGTGAGTTGGTTGTAGCGACATGGAGGAGTGACATGGAGGAGTGACATAGAGTAGGGACATGGAGGAGATACATGGAGGAGTGACTTGGAGAAGTGACAGGGTTGATCAGGAAGGAATGTTTATATGGTGGAGTGACATTGTTGAGGGACATGGGTGAGTGACTTGGAGGAGTGACAAGGAGGAGCAACACGGAGGAGCGACAAGGAGGAGTGACATGGAGTAGTGACTTGGAGGATGGACATGGAGGAGTGACTTGGAGAAGTGACAGGGTTGATCAGGAAGGAGTGTTTATATGGTAGAGTGAAATCGTGGAGGGACATGGGTGAGTGACTTGGAGGAGTGACAAGGAGGAGCAACACGGAGGAGCGACATGGAGGAGTGACATGGAGTAGTGACATGGAGGATGGACATGGAGGAGTGACATGGAAGACATATAGAGGTGACATGGAGGAGTGACAAGAAGTAGTGACATGGAGGAGCAACATTGAGGAGTAACTTGGAATAGCGACATGGGGGAGTGACATAGAGGAGTGACATGGATGAGTGACATGGAGGAGTGACATGGAGGAGCAACATGGAGGAGCAACATGGAGGAGTAACTTGGAATAGCGACATGGGGGAGTGACACGGAGGAGTGACATGGAGGAGTGACATGGAGGAATGACATGGATGAGTGACATGGATGAGTGACAAGGAGGGTTGAGTTTGTGTTGCGACATGGAGGAGTAGCATGAAGTAGTGACATGGAGGAGTGACATTGAGGAGTGAGTTGGTGTAGTTACATGGAGGAGTGACTTTGAGTAGAGACATGGAGGAGTGACCTGGAGGAGTGACATGGAGGAGTGAAATGTTGGAGTGACATGGAGGATTGAGTTGTTAGAGTGACATGGAGGAGTGACATGGAGGAGTGACATGGAAGAGTGACTTGGAGAAGTGACAGGGTTGATCAGGAAGGAGGGTTGATATGGTGGAGTGACATCGTGGAGGGACATGGGTTTGTGACTTGGAGGAGTGACAAGGAAGAGCAACACGGAGGAGCGACATGGAGGAGTGACATGGAGTAGTGACATGGAGGATAGACATGGAGGAGTGACTTGGAGAAGTGACAGGGTTGATCAGGAAGGAGGGTTTATATGGTGGAGTGACATCGTGGAAGGACATGGGTGAGTGACTTGGAAGACGTATAGAGGTGACATGGAGGAGTGAATTGGAGTTGTGACATAAAGGAGTGACATGGAGAAGTGACATGGAGGAGTGACATGGAGTAGCGACATGGAGGAGTGACGAGTAATGAGTTGGTGTAGCTACATGGAGGAGTGACATGGAGGTGTGACACGGAGGAGTGACATAGAGGAGCGACGTGGAGGAGTGACATGGAGGAGGGACATGAATGAGTGACATGGAAGACATATAGAAGTGACATGGATGAGTGACATGGAGGAGTGACAAGAAGGATTGAGTTGGTGTAGTGACATGGAGGAGTTACTTTGATTAGCGACATGGAGGAGTGATCTGGAGGAGTGACATGGAGGAGTGAGTTGTTAGAGCGACATGGAGGAGTGACATGGAGGAGTGACATAGAGGATTGATGTGGAGTAGTGACATGGAGGATCGACATGGAGGAGTGACTTGGAGAAGTTACAGGGTTGATCAGGAAGGAGGGTTGATATGGTGGAGTGACATCGTGGAGATACATGGGTGAGTGACTTGGAGGAGTGACAAGGAGGAGCAACACGGAGGAGTGACATGGAGGAGTGACATGGAGGATGGACATGGAGGAGTGACATGGAAGACATATAGAGGTGTCATGGATGAGTGAATTGGAGTTGTGACATAAAGGAGTGACATGGAGGAATGACATGGATGAGTGACATGGAGGAGTGACAAGAAGTAGTGACATGGAGGAGTGACATTGAGGAGTGAGTTGGTGTAGCGACATGGAGGAGTGACATGGAGGAGTGACATGGAGTAGTGACATGGAGGATGGACATGGAGGAGTGACTTGGAGAAGTGACAGGGTTGATCAGGAAGGAGGGTTTATATAGTGGAGTGACATTGTTGAGGGACATGGGTGAGTGACTTGGAGGAGTGACAAGGAGGAGCAACACGGAGGAGCGACATGGAGGAGTGACATGGAGTAGTGACATGGAGGATGGACATGGAGGAGTGACTTGGAGAAGTGACAGGGTTGATCAGGAAGGAGTGTTTATATGGTAGAGTGAAATCGTGGAGGGACATGGGTGAGTGACTTGGAGGAGTGACAAGGAGGAGCAACACGGAGGAGGGACATGGAGGAGTGACATGGAGTAGTGACATGGAGGATGGACATGGAGGAGTGACATGGAAGACATATAGAGGTGACATGGAGGAGTGACAAGAAGTAGTGACATGGAGGAGCAACATGGAGGAGTAACTTGGAATAGCGACATGGGGGAGTGACATAGAGGAGTGACATGGATGAGTGACATGGAGGAGTGACATGGAGGAGCAACATGGAGGAGCAACATGGAGGAGTAACTTGGAATAGCGACATGGGGGAGTGACACGGAGGAGTGACATGGAGGAGTGACATGGAGGAATGACATGGATGAGTGACATGGATGAGTGACAAGGAGGGTTGAGTTTGTGTTGCGACATGGAGGAGTAGCATGAAGTAGTGACATGGAGGAGTGACATTGAGGAGTGAGTTGGTGTAGTTACATGGAGGAGTGACTTTGAGTAGAGACATGGAGGAGTGACCTGGAGGAGTGACATGGAGGAGTGAAATGTTGGAGTGACATGGAGGATTGAGTTGTTAGAGTGACATGGAGGAGTGACATGGAGGAGTGACATGGAAGAGTGACTTGGAGAAGTGACAGGGTTGATCAGGAAGGAGGGTTGATATGGTGGAGTGACATCGTGGAGGGACATGGGTTTGTGACTTGGAGGAGTGACAAGGAAGAGCAACACGGAGGAGCGACATGGAGGAGTGACATGGAGTAGTGACATGGAGGATAGACATGGAGGAGTGACTTGGAGAAGTGACAGGGTTGATCAGGAAGGAGGGTTTATATGGTGGAGTGACATCGTGGAAGGACATGGGTGAGTGACTTGGACGACGTATAGAGGTGACATGGAGGAGTGAATTGGAGTTGTGACATAAAGGAGTTACATGGAGAAGTGACATGGAAGAGTCACATGGAGAAGTGACAGGGCGGATAACCAAAGAGGGTTGATATGGTGGAGTGACATCGCGGAGGGACATGGGTGAGTGACTTGGAGGAGTGACATGGAGGAGTGACATGAAGAGTGAGTTTGTGTAGCGACATGGAGGAGTGACATGGAATAGCGACAAGGAGTAGTGACATGGAGGAGGGACATGGAGGAGTGACTTGGAGATGTCAAAGGGTTGATCAGGAAGTAGGGTTGATATGGTGGAGTGGCATAGTGGAGGGACATGGGTGAGTGACTTGGAGGAGTGACATGGAGGAGCAAAACAGAGGAGCAACATGGAGGAGTGACATGGAGTATTGACATGGAGGATGGACATGGAGGAGTGACTTTGAGTAGCGACATGGAGGAGTGACCTGGAGGAGTGACATGGAGGAGTGAAATGGTGGAGTGACATGGAGGAGTGAGTTGTTAGAGCAACATGGAGGAGAGACATGGAGAAGTGACATGGAGGAGTGACATAAACGAGTGACATGGAGGAATGACATGGATGAGTGACATAGAAGAGTGACTTTGAGTAGCGACATGGAGGAGTGACCTGGAGGAGTGTCATGGAGGAGTGACTTTGAGTAGTGACATGGAGGAGTGACCTGGAGGAGTGACATGGAGGAGTGAGTTGTTATAGCGACATGGAGGAGAGAAATAGAGGAGTGACATGGAGGAGTGACATTGAGGAGTGAGTTGGTGCAGTAACATGGAGGAGTGACTTTGAGTAGCGACATGGAGGATTGACCTGGAGGAGTGACATGGAGGAGTGAAATGGTGGAGTGACATTGAGGAGTGACATGGAGGAGTGACAGAGGAATGACGTGGAGGAAAGACATGGAAGAGTGACAAGGAGAAGTGACAGGGCGGATAACCAAGGAAGATTGATATGGTGGAGTGACATGGCGGAGGGACATGGATGAGTGACATGGAGGAGTGACACGGAGGAGCAACATGGAGGAGCGACATGGAGGAGTGACATGGAAGAGTGAGTAGGTGTAGCGACATGGAGGATGGACATGGAGGAGTGACATGGAAGACATATAGAAGTGACATGGAGGAGTGAATTGGAGGAGTGACATAAACGAGTGACATGGAGGAATGACATGGTTGAGTGACATGGAGGAGTGACTTTGAGTAGCGACATGGAGGAGTGACCTGGAGGAGTGACATGGAGGAGTGAAATGGTGGAGTGACATGGAGGAGTGACATGGAGGAGTGAGTTGTTAGAGCGATATAGAGGAGAGACATGGAGGAGTGACATGTAGGAGTGACATGGAGGAGTGACATAGAGGAGTTTCATGGAGGAGAGACATGGGGGAGTGACATGGAGAAGTGACAGGGCGGATCACCAAGGAAGATTGATATGGTGGAGTGACATGGCGGAGGGACATGGGTGAGTGACTTGGAGGAGTGACATGGAGGAGAAACATGGAGGAGGGACATGGAGGAGTGACTTGGAGAAGTGACAGGGTTGATCAGGAAGGAGGGTTGATATGGTGAAGTGACATCGTGTAGAGACATGGGTGAGTGACTTGGAGGAGTGACATGGAGGAGCAACACGGAGGAGCAACATGGAGGAGTAACATGGAATAGTGAAATGGAGGATGGACATGGAGGAGTGACATGGAAGACATATAGAGATGAAATAGAGGAGTGAATTGGAGGAGTGACATAATCGAGTGACATGGAGGAATGACATGGATGAGTGACATGGAGGAGTTACAAGGAGGGTTGAGTTGGTGTAGCGACATGGAGCAGTGACCTGGAGGAGTGACATGGAGGAGTGAAATGGTGGAGTGACATGGAGGAGTGAGTTGTTAGAGCGACATAGAGGAGAGACATGGAGGAGTGACATGGAGGAGTGACATAGAGGAGTGACGTGGAGGAGAGACATGGAAGAGTGACATGGAGAAGTGACAGGTCGGATCACCAAGGGAGATTGATAGGGTGGAGTGACATGGCGGAGGGACATGGATGAGTGACATGGAGGAGTGACATGGAGGAGTGAATTAGAGGAGTGACATAAAGGAGTGACATGAGGAATGACATGGATGAATGACATGGAGGAGTGACAAGGAGGGTTGAGTTTGTGTAGCGACATGGAGGAGTGACATGAAGTAGCGACATGGAGGAGTGACCTGGAGGAGTGACATGAAGGAGTGAAATGTTGGAGTGACATGGAGGAGTGAGTTGTTAGAGCGACATGGAGTAGAGACATGGAGGAGTGACATAGAGGAGTGACATGGAGGAGTGACATAGAGGAATGACGTGGAGGAGAGACATGGAAGAGTGACATGGAGAAGTGACAGGGCGGATAACAAAGGAAGATTGATATGGTGGAGTGACATGACGGAGGGACATGGATGAGTGACATGGAGGAGTGACACGGAGGAGTGACATGGAAGAGTGAGTAGGTGTAGCGACATGGAGGATGGACATGGAGGAGTGACATGGAAGACATATAGAAGTGACATGGAGGAGTGAATTGGAGGAGTGCGTTAAACGAGTGACATGGAGGAATGACATGGTTGAGTAACATGGAGGAGTGACTTTGAGTAGCGACATGGAGGAGTAACCTGGAGGAGTGACATAGAGGAGTGAAATGGTGGAGTTACATGGAGGAGTGAGTTGTTAGAGCGACATGAAGGAGAGACATGGAGAAGTGACATGGAGGAGTGACATAAACGAGTGACATGTAGGAATGACATGGATGAGTGACATGGAGGAGTGACTTTGAGTAGCTACATGGAATAGTGACCTGGAGGAGTGACATGGAGGAGTGAAATGGTGGAGTGACATGGAGGAGTGAGTTGTTAGAGCGAAATGGAGGAGTGACATGGAGAAGTGACATGGATAAGTGACATGGAGGAGTGACAAGAAGGTTTGAGTTGGTGTAGTGACATGGCGGAGGGACATAGATGAGTTACATGGAGGAGTGACATGGAAGAGCAACATGGAAGAGCGACGTGGAGTAGTGAGTTGGTGGAGCGACATGGAGGAGTCACATGGAGTAGCGACATTGAGGAGTGACAAGAAGTAGTGACATGGAGGAGTCACATGGAGTAGCGACATGGAGGAATGACATGGAGGAGTGACTTTGAGTAGCGACATGGAGGAGTGACCTGGAGGAGTGACATGGAGGAGTGAAATGGTGGAGTGACATGGAGGAGTGAGTTGTTATAGCGACATGGAGGAGAAACATGGAGGAGTGACATGGAGGAGTGAAGTGGAGGAGATACATGGAGGAGTGACATGGAGGACTGACATGGAGGAGTGACATAAAGGAGTGACGTGGAGGAGAGACATGGAAGAGTGACATGGAGAAGTGACAGGGCAGATAACCAAGGAGGGTTGATATGGTGGAGTGACATCTCGGAGGGACATGGATGAGTGACTTGGAGGAGTGACATGGACGAGTGACATGGAGGAGTGACATGAGGAGTGAGTTTGTGTAGCGACATGGAGGAGTTACATGGAATAGCGACAAGGAGTAGTGACATGGCGGAGGGACATGGATGAGTGACTTGGATGAGTGACTTGGAGGAGTGACATTGAGTAGCTACATGGAGGAGTTTCATGGAGGAGTGACATGGACGAGTGACATAGAGGAGTGACATGGAGGAGTGACATAGAGGAGTGACATAGATGAGTGACATGGAGGAGTGACATGGAGGAGCAACATGGAGGAGCAACATGGAGGAGTAACTTGGAATAGCGACATGGAGGAGTGACATGGAGGAGTGACATAGAGGAGTGATGTGGAGGAGAGAAATGGAAGAGTGACATGGAGAAGTGAGAGGGCGGATCACCAAGGAGGGTTGATATGGTGGAGTGATATCGCGGAGGGACATGGGTGAGTGACTTGGAGGAGTGATATGGAGGAGTGACATGGAGGAGTGACATGGAGGAGTGACATGGAGGAGTAACACGGAGGAGTGACATGGAGGATGAACAAAGAGGTTCGAGTTGGTGTATTGACATGGAGGAGTGACATGAAGTAGTGACACTGAGGAGTGACATTGAGGAGTGAGTTGCTGTAGTGACATGAAGGAGTGACTTTGAGTAGCGACATGGAGTAGTGAAATGGTGGAGTGACATGGACGAGTGAGTTGTTAGAGCGACATGGAGGAGTGACATGGAGTAGCGACATGGAGGAGTGACATGAGTAATGAGTTGGTGTAGCGACATGGAGGAGTGACATGGAGGTTTGATTTGGAGGAGTGACATAGAGGAGCGATGTGGAGGAGTGACATGGAGGAGGGACATGGAGGAGTGACATGGAAAACATATTAAAGTGACATGGATGAGTAACATGGAGGAGTGACAAGAAGGATTGAGTTGGTGTAGTGACATGTAGGAGTGACTTTGAGTAGCGACATGGAGGAGTGACCTGGAGGAGTGACATGGAGGAGTGAAATATTGGGTTGACATGGAGGAGTGAGTTTTTAGAGAGACATGGAGGAGTGACATGGAGGAGTGACATAGAGTATTGATGTGGAGTAGTGACATGGAGGATGGACATGGAGGAGTGATTTGGAGAAGTGACAGGGCGGATAACCAATGAGGGTTGATATGGTGGAGTGACATCGCAGAGGGACAAGGGTGAGTGACTTGGAGGAGTGACATGGAGGAGTGACATGGAGGAGTGACATGAGGAGTGAGTTTGGGTAGCGACATGGATGAGTGACATGGAGTAGCTACATGGAGGAGTTACATGGAGGAGTGACTTGGAGGAGCAACATGCAGGAGTGACATTAAAGAGTGTAAAGGAGGGTTGAGTTTGTGTGGCGACATGGAGGAGTGACATGAAGTAGTGACATTGAGGAGTGACATTGAGGAGTGAGTTGGTGTAGTGACATGGAGGAGTGACATTGAGGAGTAAGTTGGTGTAGCGACATGGAGGAGTGACATGAAGGAGTGACATTGAGGAGTAAGTTGGTGTAGCGACATGGAGGAGTGACCTGGAGGAGTGACATGGAGGAATGAAATGGTGGAGTGTCATGGAGGAGTGACATGGAGGAGTGAGTTGTTAGAGCTATATAGAGGAGAGACATGGAGGAGTGACATGTAGGAGTGACATCGAGGAGTGACATAGAGGAATTCCGTGGAGGAGAGACATGGAGGAGTGACATGGAGAAGTGACAGGGCGGATCACCAAGGAAGATTGATATGGTGGAGTGACATGGCGGAGGGACATGGATGAGTGACTTGGAGGAGTGACTTGGAGGAGTGACATGGAGGAGTGACACGGAGTAGCTACATGTAGGAGTTACATGGAGGAGTGACTTGGAGGAGCAACACGGAGGAGCAACATGGAGGAGTGACATGGAGTAGTGACATGGAGTAGCTACATGTAGGAGTTACATGGAGGAGTGACAGGGTTGATCAGGAAGGAGGGTTGATATGGTGGAGTGACATCCAGTAGGGACATGGGTGAGTGACTAGGAGGACTGACAAGGAGGAGCAACACGGAGGAGCGACATGGAGGAGTGACATGGAGTAGCTACATGGAGGAGTTTCATGGAGGAGTGACTTGGAGGATCAACACGGAGGAGCGATATGGAGGAATGACATGAGGAATGAGTTGTTGTAGCGACATGGAGGAGTGACATGGAGGAGTGACATGGAGGAGTTACATGGAGGAGTGACTTGGAGGAGCAACACGGAGGAGCGACTTGGAGAAGTGACATGAGGAATGAGTTGCTGTAGTGACATGGAGGAGTGACAAGGAGTAATGACATGGAGGAGGGACATGTAGGAGTGACATGGAGGACTGACATGGAGGAGTGACATGGAGGAATGAATTAGTGGAGCGACATGGATGAGAGACATGACATTGAAGACTTGGAGAAGTGACATGGAGGTGCGACATGGAGGAGTGACATGAGGAGTGAGTTTGTGTATTGACATGGAGGAGTGACATAAAGGAGTGACATGGAAGAATGACATGGATGAGTGACATGGAGGAGTGACAAGGAGGATTGAGTTGGTGTAGTGACATGGAGGAGAGACATGAGGAGGGTGTTGGTGTATTGACATTGAGGAGTGATATAAAGGATTTACTTGGATGAGTGACATCGATGAGTGAAAAGGAGGATTGAGTTGGTTTAGCGACATGGAGGAGTGACATGAGGAGTGACATAGAGGAGTGAGTTGGTGAAGAAAATGGAGGAGTGACATGGAAGAGTGAGTTGGTGTAGCGACATGGAGGACTGACATGGAGGAGGGACATAGAGGATTTTCTTGGAGATGTGACAGGGTTGATCAGCAAGGAGGGTTGATATGGTAGAGTTGCATGGCAGAGGGAAATGGATGAGTGACGTGGAGGAGTGAAATGTAGGAGTGACATGGAGGAGTAACATGAGGAGTGAGTTTTTGTAGCGACACGGAGGAGTTACATGGAAGAGTGACATGGAGAAGTGACATAAAGGAGTGACTTAGAGGAGTGACATAGAGGAGTGACATGGATGAGTGACATGGAGGAGTGACATGGATGAGTGACATGGAGGAGTAACATGGAGGAGCAACACAGAGGAGCGACATGGAGGAGTGACATGGAGTAGCTACATGGAGGAGTTACATGGAGGAGTGACTTGCAGGAGCAACAAGGAGGAGCGACATGGAGGAATGACATGGAGTAGTGAAATGGAGTAGCTACATATAGGAGTTACATGGAGGAGTGACTTGGAGGAGCAACTAGGAGGAGTGACATAGAGGATTGATGTGGAGGAGCAACACGGAGGAGCGAAATGGAGGAGTGACATGGACTAGTGACATGGAGGAGGGACATGGAGGAGTGAGTTGGTGTAGCTACATGGAGGAGTGACATGGAGTAGCGACATAGAGTAGTAACATGAGGAGTGCGTTTGTGTAGCGACATGGAGGAGTAACATGGAGGGATGACATGGAGGAGTGACATAAAGTAGCGACATGGAGGAGATATATGGAGGAGTGACATGGAGGAATGACATGGAGGAGTAACATGGAGGAGGGACATTGAGGAGTGACATTGAGGAGTGAGTTGGTGTAGTGACATGGAGGAGTGACTTTGAGTAGCGACATGGAGGAGTGACCTGAAGGAGTGACATGGAGGATTGAAATGGTGGAGTGACATGGAGGAGTGAGTTGTTAGAGCGACATGGAGGAGAGACATGGGGAAGTGACATGGAGGAGTGACATGGAGGATTGACATAGAGTAGCGACATGGAGGAGATACATGGAGGAGTGACTTGGAGGAGCAACACGGAGGAACGACATGGAGGAGGGACATATAGGAGTGACTTGGAAGACATATAGAAGTGACATGGAGGAGTGACTTGGAGGAGTGACATAAAGGAGTGACATGGAGGAATGACATGGATGAGTGACATGGAGGAGTGACAAGGAGGATTGAGTTGGTGTAGTGACATGGAGGAGTGACATGTAGGAGTGACGTGGAAAACATGTAGAATTGAGTCAGAGGAGTGACAATGTGGAGCTACACGGATGAGAGATATGATATTGAAGACTTGGAGAAGTGACATGGAGGAGCGACATGGAAGAGTGACAAGGAGGAATGACATGGAGTAGCGATATGGAGAAGTTACAAGGAGGGTTGAGTTGGTGTAGCGACATGGAGGAGTGACATGGAATAACGACATGGAGGATCATGGAGGTGTGACATGGAGGAGTGACATAGAGGAGCGACGTGGAGGAGTGACATGGAGGAGGGACATGGAGGAGTGACATGGAAGACATAGAAGTGACATGGATGAGTGACATGTAGGAGTGACAAGAAGGATTGAGTTGGTGTAGTGACATGGCGGAGGGACATAGATGAGTTACATGGAGGAGTGACATGGAAGAGCAACATGGAGGAGCGACGTGGAGGAGTGAGTTGGTGGAGCGACATGGAGGAGTCACATTTAGTAGCGACATAGAGGAGTGATATGAAGTAGTGACATGGAGGAGTGACATTGAGGAGTGAGTTGGTGTAGTGACATGGAGGAGTGACTTTGAGTAGCGACATGGAGGAGTGACCTGGAGGAGTGACATGGAGGACTGAAATGGTGGAGTGACATGGAGGAGTGAGTAGTTATAGCGACATGGAGGAGAAACATGGAGGAGTGACATGGAGGAGTAACATGGAGGAGTGACATAGAGGAGTGATGTGGAGGAGAGACATGGAGAAGTGACATGGAGGATTGACATGGAGGAGTGACATAGAGGAGTGACGTAGAGGAGAGACGTGGAAGAGTGACATGAAGAAGTGACAGGGCGGATGGACATGGAGGAGTGACTTGGAGAAGTGACAGGGTTGATCAGGAAGGAGTGTTTATATGGTGGAGTGAAATCATGGAGGGACATGGGTGAGTGACTTGGAGGAGTGACAAGGAGGAGCAACACGGAGGAGCGACATGGAATAGTGACATGAAGTAGTGACATGGAGGATGGACATGGAGGAGTGACATGGAAGACATATAGAGGTGACATGGAGGAGTGACAAGAAGTAGTGACATGGAAGAGTGACATTGAGCAGTGAGTTGGTGTAGCGACATGGAGGAGTGACATTGAGTAGCGACATAGAGTAGTAACATGAGGAGTGAGTTTGTGTAGCAACATGGAGGAGTGACATGGATGAGTGACATAGAGTAGCGACATGGAGGAGATACATGGAGGAGTGACATGGAGGAATGACATGGAGGAGTGACATGGAGGAGGGACATGGAGGAGCGATATGGAGGAGTGACATGAAAGAGTGTAAAGGAGGGTTGAGTTTGGGTAGCGACATGGAGGAGTGACATGAAGTAGTGACATTGAGGAGTGACATTGAGGAGTGAGTTGGTGTAGTGACATGGAGGAGTGACTTTGAGTAGCGACATGGAGGAGTGACCTGGAGGAGTGACATGGAGGAGTGAGTTGTTATAGCGACATGGAGGAGAGAAATGAAGGAGTGACATGAAGGAGTGACATTGGGGAGTAAGTTGGTGTAGTGACATGGAGCAGTGACCTGGAGGAGTGACATGGAGGAGTGAAATGGTGGAGTGACATGGAGGAGTGACATGGAAGAGTGAGTTGTTAGAGCGATATAGAGGAGAGACATGAAGGAGTGACATGTAGGAGTGACATGGAGGAGTGACATAGAGGAGTGACATAATCGAGTGACATGGAGGAATGACATGGATGAGTGACATGGAGGAGTTACAAGGAGGGTTGAGTTGGTGTCGCGACATGGAGGAGTGACATGGAGGTGTGACATGGAGGAGTGACATAGAGGAGTGATGTCAAGGAGTGACATGGAGGAGGAACATGGAGGAGTGACATGGAAGACATATAGAAGTGACATGGATGAGTGACATGGAGGAGTGACAAGAAGGATTGAGTTGGTGTAGTGACATGGCGTAGGGACATAGATGAGTTACATGGAGGAGTGACATGGAAGAGCAACATGGAGGAGCGACGTGGAGGTGTGAGTTGGTGGAGCGACATGGAGGAGTGAATTGGAGGAGTGACATAATCGAGTGACATGGTGGAATGACATGGATGAGTGACATGGAGGAGTTACAAGGAGGGTTGAGTTGGTGTCGCGACATGGAGGAGTGACATGGAGGTGTGACATGGAGGAGTGACATGGAGTACTGACATGGAGGATGGACATGGAGGAGTGACATGGAGAACATATAGAGGTGACATGGAGGACTGACATGGAGGAGTAAATTGGAGGAGGGACATAAAGGAGTTACATGGAGGAATGACATGGAGGAATGACATGGAGGAGTGACAAGGAGGGTTGAGTTGTTTGTGTAGCGACATAGAGGAGTGACATGAAGTAGTGACAAGGAGGAGTGACATTTAGGAGTGAGTTGGTGTAGTTACATAGAGGAGTGACTTTGAGTAGCGACATGGAGGAGTGACCTGAAGGAGTGACATGGAGGAGTGAAATGTTGGAGTGACATGGAGGAGTGAGTTGTTAGAGCGACATGGTGGAGTGACATGGAGGAGTGACATAGAGGATTGATGTGGAGTAGTGACATGGAGGATGGACATGGAGGAGTGACTTGGAGAAGTGACAGGGTTGATCAGGAAGGAGGGTTGATATGTTGGAGTGACATCCTGGAGGGACATGGGTGAGTGACTTGGAGGAGTGACAAGGAGGAGCAACACGGAGGAGCGACATGGAGGAGTTACATGGAGTAGTGACATGGAGGATGGACATGGAGGAGTGACTTGGAGAAGTGACAGGGTTGATCAGGAAGGAGGGTTTATATGGTGGAGTGACATCGTGGAAGGACATGGGTGAGTGACTTGGAGGAGTGACAAGGAGGAGCAACACGGAGGAGCGACATGGAGGAGTGACATAGAGTAGTGACATGGAGGATGGACATGGAGGAGTGACATGGAAGACATATAGAGGTGACATGGAGGAGTGAATTGGAGTTGTGACATAAAGGAGTGACATGGAGATGTGAAATGAAGGACTGACATGGAGGAGTGATATAGAGGAGTGGCGTGGAGGAGAGACATGGAAGAGTGACATGGAGAAGTGACAGGGCGGATAACCAAGGAGGGTTGATATAGTGGAGTGACATTGCGGAGGGACATGGATGAGTGACTTGGAGGAGTGAAAAGGAGGAGTGACATGGAGGAGTGACATGAGGAGTGAGTTTGTATTGCGACATGGAGGAGTGACATGGAATAGCTACATGGAGGAGTGACATGGACGAGTAACGTAGAGGAGTGACATGGAGGAGTGACATGGAGGATGGACATGGAGCAGTGACATGAAAGACATATAGAGGTGACATGAAGGAGTGAATAGGAGTAGTGACATAAACGAGTGACATGGAGGAATGACATGGAGGAGTGACAAGGAGTGTTGAGTTTGTGTAGCGACATGGAGGAGTGACATGAAGTAGTGACATGGAGGAGTGACATTGAGAAGTGAGTTGGTGTTGTTACATGGAGGAGTGACTTTGACTAGCGAGGGACATGGGTGAGTGACTTGGAGGAGTGACATGGAGGAGTGAAATGGAGGAGTGACATGAGGAGTGACTTTGTGTAGCGACATGGAGGAGTGACATGGAGTAGCTACATAGAGGAGTTACATGGAAGAGTGCCTTGGAGGAGCAACAAATAGGAGCGACATGAAGGAGTGACATGGATTAGTACATGGAGTAGCTACATGTAGGAGTGACATGGAGGAGTGAGTTGTTAGAGTGACATGGAGGAGTGACATAGAGGATTGATGTGGAGTAGTGACATGGAGGATGGACATGGAGGAGTTACTTGGAGAAGTGACAGGGTTGATCAGGAAGGAGGGTTGATATGGTGGAATGACATCGTGGAGGGACATGGGTGAGTGACTTGGAGGAGTGACAAGGAGGAGCAACACGGAGGAGCGACATGGAGGAATGACATGGAGAAGTGACATGGAGGATGGACATGGAGGAGTGACTTGGAGAAGTGACAGGGTTGATCAGGAAGGAGAGTTTATATGGTGGAGTGACATCGTGGAAGGACATGGGTGAGTGACTTGGAGGAGTGACAAGGAGGAGCAACACGGAGGAGCGACATGGAGGAGTGACATAGAGTAGTGACATGGAGGATGCACATGGAGGAGTGACATGGAAGACATATAGAGGTGACATGGAGGAGTGAATTGGAGTTGTGACATAAAGGAGTGACATGGAGATGTGACATGGAGGACTGACATGGAGGAGTGATATAGAGGAGTGACGTGGAGGAGAGACATGGAAGAGTGACATGGAGAAGTGACAGGGCGGATAACCAAGGAGGGTTGATATGGTGGAGTGACATCGCGGAGGGACATGGGTGAGTGACTTGGAGGAGTGACATGGAGGAGTGACATGGAGGAGTGACATGAGGAGTGAGTTTGTGTAGCGATATGGAGGAGTGACATGGAATAGCAACATGGAGTAGTGACATGGAGGAGTGACATGGAGGAGTGACATGGAGGAGTGACATGAGGAGTGAGTTTGTGTAGTGACATGGAGGAGTGAAATGTAATAGCAACATGGAGTAGTGACATGGAGGAGTGACATGGAGGAGTGACTTGGAGATGTGACAGGGTTGATCAGGAAGGAGGGTTGATATGGCGTGACATGGCGGAGGGACATGGATGATTGATGTGGAGGAGCAACAAGGAGGAGCAACACGGAGGAGTGACATGGAGTAGTGACATGGATGATGGACATGGAGCAGTCACATGAAAGACATATAGAGGTGACATGGAGGAGTGAATTGGAGGAGTGACAAGGAGGATTGAGTTTGTGTTGTGACATGGAGGAGTGACATGAAGTAGCTACATGGAAGAGTGACATGGACGAGTAACATAGAGGAGTGACATGGATGATTGATGTGGAGGAGCAACAAGGAGGAGCAACACGGAGGAGTGACATGGAGTAGTGACATGGATGATGGACATGGAGCAGTGACATGAAAGACATATAGAGGTGACATGGAGGAGTGAATTGGAGGAGTGACAAGGAGGGTTGAGTTTGTGTTGTGACATGGAGGAGTGACATGAAGTAGTTACATGGAAGATTGACAATGAGGACTGACTTGGAGGAGCAACATGGAGGAGTGACATAGAGGATTGATGTGGAGGAGCAACACTGAGGAGCGACATGGAGGAGTGACATGGAGTAGTGACATGGAGGAGGGACATGAAGGGGTGAAATGGTGGAGTGACATGGAGGAGTGAGTTGTTAGAGCGACATGGAGTAGAGACATGGATGAGCGACATGGAGGAGTGACTTTGAGTAGCGACATGGAGGAGTGACCTGGAGGAGTGACATGGAGGAGTGAAATGGTGGAGTGACATGGAGGAGTGAGTTGTTAGAGCGACATGGAGGAGAGACATGGAGGAGTGACATGGAGGAGTGATATGCAGGAGTGACATAGAGGAGTGACGTGGAGGAGAGACATGGAAGAGTGAATTGGAGGAGTGACATAAAGGAGTGCCATGAGGAATGACATGGATGAGTGACATGGAGGAGTGACAATGAGGGTTGAGTTTGTGTAGCGACATGGAGGAGTGACATTGAGGAGTGACATGGAGGAGTGACATAGAGGAGTGACGTGGAGGAGAGACATGGATGAGTGACATGGAGAAGTGACAGGTCGGATCACCAAGGAAGATTAACAGGGTGGAGTGACATGGCGGAGGGACATGGATGAGTGACATGGAGGAGTGACATGAGGAGTGAGTTTGTGTAGCGACATGGAGGAGTGACATGGAGTAGCTACATGGAGGAGTTACAAGGAGGAGTGACATGGACGAGTGACATAGAGGAGTATCTTGGAGGAGTGACATGGAGGAGTGACATGAGGAGTGAGTTTGTGTAGCGACATGGAGGAGTGACATGGAGGAGCAACATAAAGGAGTGACATGGAGGAATGAAATGGATGAGTGACATGGAGGAGTGACAAGGAGGGTTGAGTTTGTGTTGTGACATGGAGGAGTGACATGAAGTAGTTACATGGAAGAGTGACATTGAGGAGTGAGTTGGTGTAGTGACAAGGAGGAGTATCTTTGAGTAGCGACATGGAGGAGTGACATAGAGGATTGATGTGGAGTAGTGACATGGAGGATGGACATCGAGGAGTGACTTGGAGAAGTGACAGGATTGATCAGGAAGGAGGGTTAATATGGTGCAGTGACATCGTGGAGGGACATGGGTGAGTGACTTGGAGGAGTGACATGGAGGAGTGACATGGAGGAGTGACATGGAGTAGCGACATGGAGGAGTGACATGAGAAGTGAGTTGTCATAGCGACATGGAGGAGTGACATGGAGGATCTAAATGGAGGAATGACATTGAGCAGTTACATGGACGAGCGACATGGAAGATCAATATGGGGGAATGACAGAGGAGTGATATTGAAGAGTGACATCGAGGAGTGACATAAAGGAGTGACATTGAGGAGCAAGGAAGAGTGACATGGAGGAGTGACATGGAGGAGCTTCATGGGGAGTGATATGGCGGAGTGACTTGTAGGAGTCACAGAGAAGATCGACATGGAGGAGTGACATGGAGGAGTGACATGGAGGAGTGACAAGGAGTAGCGACATGGAAGACGGACATGGAGGAGTGAATTTAAGGATCGTCATGGAGGAGTGACATGGATAAGCAACACGGTGGACTCAACATATATGAGTTATATTGAGGAGTGACATTGAAGGGCGACATGGAGGTTCAACATGGAGGAGTGACATAGAGGAGTGATGTGAGGGAACGACATGGAGGAGTGACATGGAGGAGCGACATGGCAGAGTGACATAGAGGAGTGACATGGAGGAGTGACTTGGAGGAGTGACATAAAGGAGTGACATGGAGGAATGACATGGATGAGTGACATGGAGGAGTGACAAGGAGGATTGAGTTGGTGTAGTGACATGGAGGAGTGATATGGAGGATTGACAATGTTGAGCTACACGGATGAGAGACATGATATTGAAGACTTGGAGAAGTGACATGGAGGAGCGACATGGAAGAGTGACAAGGAGGAATGACATGGAGGAGTGAGTTGGTGTAGCGACATGGAAGACATATAGAAGTGATATGGACGAGTGACATGGAGAAGTGACAGGGCATATCAGTACGGAGGATTGTTATGTTGGAATGACATGGCGGAGTGACATGGATGAGTGACTTGGATGAGTGACTTGGAGGAGTGACATGGAGTAGCTACATGGAGGAGTGACATGGAGGAGTAACATGGACGAGTGACATAGAGGAGTGACATGGAGGAGTGACATAGAGGAGTGACATGGATGAGTGACATGGAGGAGTGACATGGAATAGCAACATGGAGTAGTGACATGGAGGAGGGACATGGAGGAGTGACTTGGAGATGTGACAGGGTTGATCAGGAAGGAGGGTTGATATGGCGTGACATGGCGGAGGGACATGGATGATTGATGTGGAGGAGCAACAAGGAGGAGCAACACGGAGGAGTGACATGGAGTAGTGACATGGATGATGGACATGGAGCAGTCACATGAAAGACATATAGAGGTGACATGGAGGAGTGAATTGGAGGAGTGACAAGGAGGATTGAGTTTGTGTTGTGACATGGAGGAGTGACATGAAGTAGCTACATGGAAGAGTGACATGGACGAGTAACATAGAGGAGTGACATGGATGATTGATGTGGAGGAGCAACAAGGAGGAGCAACACGTAGGAGTGACATGGAGTAGTGACATGGATGATGGACATGGAGCAGTGACATGAAAGACATATAGAGGTGACATGGAGGAGTGAATTGGAGGAGTGACAAGGAGGGTTGAGTTTGTGTTGTGACATGGAGGAGTGACATGAAGTAGTTACATGGAAGATTGACAATGAGGACTGACTTGGAGGAGCAACATGGAGGAGTGACATAGAGGATTGATGTGGAGGAGCAACACTGAGGAGCGACATGGAGGAGTGACATGGAGTAGTGACATGGAGGAGGGACATGAAGGGGTGAAATGGTGGAGTGACATGGAGGAGTGAGTTGTTAGAGCGACATGGAGTAGAGACATGGATGAGTGACATGGAGGAGTGACTTTGAGTAGCGACATGGAGGAGTGACCTGGAGGAGTGACATGGAGGAGTGAAATGGTGGAGTGACATGGAGGAGTGAGTTGTTAGAGCGACATGGAGGAGAGACATGGAGGAGTGACATGGAGGAGTGATATGCAGGAGTGACATAGAGGAGTGACGTGGAGGAGAGACATGGAAGAGTGAATTGGAGGAGTGACATAAAGGAGTGCCATGAGGAATGACATGGATGAGTGACATGGAGGAGTGACATGAGGAGTGAGTTTGTGTAGCGACATGGAGGAGTGACATTGAGGAGTGACATGGAGGAGTGACATAGAGGAGTGACGTGGAGGAGAGACATGGAAGAGTGACATGGAGAAGTGACAGGTCGGATCACCAAGGAAGATTAACAGGGTGGAGTGACATGGCGGAGGGACATGGATGAGTTACATGGAGGAGTGACATGAGGAGTGAGTTTGTGTAGCGACATGGAGGAGTGACATGGAGTAGCTACATGGAGGAGTTACAAGGAGGAGTGACATGGACGAGTGACATAGAGGAGTATCTTGGAGGAGTGACATGGAGGAGTGACATGAGGAGTGAGTTTGTGTAGCGACATGGAGGAGTGACATGGAGTAGCTAAATGGAGGAGTTACAGGGAGGAGTGACTTGGAGGAGAAACATAAAGGAGTGACATGGAGGAATGAAATGGATGAGTGACATGGAGGAGTGACAAGGAGGGTTGAGTTTGTGTTGTGACATGGAGGAGTGACATGAAGTAGTTACATGGAAGAGTGACATTGAGGAGTGAGTTGGTGTAGTGACAAGGAGGAGTATCTTTGAGTAGCGACATGGAGGAGTGACATAGAGGATTGATGTGGAGTAGTGACATGGAGGATGGACATCGAGGAGTGACTTGGAGAAGTGACAGGATTGATCAGGAAGGAGGGTTAATATGGTGCAGTGACATCGTGGAGGGACATGGGTGAGTGACTTGGAGGAGTGACATGGAGGAGTGACATGGAGGAGTGACATGGAGTAGCGACATGGAGGAGTGACATGAGAAGTGAGTTGGCATAGCGACATGGAGGAGTGACATGGAGGATCTAAATGGAGGAATGACATTGAGCAGTTACATGGACGAGCGACATGGAAGATCAATATGGGGGAATGACAGAGGAGTGATATTGAAGAGTGACATCGAGGAGTGACATAAAGGAGTGACATTGAGGAGCAAGGAAGAGTGACATGGAGGAGTGACATGGAGGAGCTTCATGGGGAGTGATATGGCGGAGTGACTTGTAGGAGTCACAGAGAAGATCGACATGGAGGAGTGACATGGAGGAGTGACATGGAGGAGTGACAAGGAGTAGCGACATGGAAGACGGACATGGAGGAGTGAATTTAAGGATCGTCATGGAGGAGTGACATGGATAAGCAACACGGTGGACTAAACATATATGAGTTATATTGAGGAGTGACATTGAAGGGCGACATGGAGGTTCAACATGGAGGAGTGACATAGAGGAGTGATGTGAGGGAACGACATGGAGGAGTGACATGGAGGAGCGACATGGCAGAGTGACATAGAGGAGTGACATGGAGGAGTGACTTTGGAGGAGTGACATAAAGGAGTGACATGGAGGAATGACATGGATGAGTGACATGGAGGAGTGACAAGGATGATTGAGTTGGTGTAGTGACATGGAGGAGTGATATGGAGGATTGACAATGTTGAGCTACACGGATGAGAGACATGATATTGAAGACTTGGAGAAGTGACATGGAGGAGCGACATGGAAGAGTGACAAGGAGGAATGACATGGAGGAGTGAGTTGGTGTAGCGACATGGAAGACATATAGAAGTGATATGGACGAGTGACATGGAGAAGTGACAGGGCATATCAGTACGGAGGATTGTTATGTTGGAGTGACATGGCGGAGTGACATGGAGGAGCAACATGGAGGAGTGAGTTGGTGGAATGACATAAAGGAGGAATATGGATGAGTGACTTGGAGGAGCAACACGGAGGAGCGACATGGATGAGTGACACGGAGTAGTGACATGGAGGTTGGACAAAGATATTTGTGTTGTGTATTAACATGGAGGAGTGAAATGGAGGAGTGACATGGAGTAGCTACATGGAGGAGTTACATGTAGGAGTGACTTGGAGGAGAAACACGAAGGAGTAACATAGAGGAGTGACATGAGAAATGAGTTGTTGTAGCGACATGGAGGAGTGACATGGAGTAGCTACATGGAGGAGTTACATGGAGGAGTGACATGGAGGAGTGACCTAGAGGAGTGACATGGAGGAGTGACATGGAGGAGTGACATGGAAGAGCAACATGGAGGAGTAACTTGGAGGAGTGACATAAAGGAGTGACATGGAGGAGTGACATGAAGTAGTGACATGGAGGAGTCACATTGAGGAGTGAGTTGGTGTAGTGACATGGAGGAGTGACTTTGAGTAGCGACATGGAGGAGTGACCTGGAAGAGTGACATGGAAGAGTGAATTGGTGGAGTGACATGAAAGAGTAACACGGAGGAGCGACATGAAGGATTGACATGGAGTAGTCAGATGGAGGAGCGACATGGAGGAGTGTCATGGAGGAGAGACATGAAGGAGTGACATGGAGAAGTGACAGGGCGGATCAGCAAGGAAGATTGATATATTGGAGTGACATGGCGGAGGGACATGGATGAATGACATGGATGAGTGACATGGAGGAGTGACATGGAGGAGCAACATGGAGAAGTGATATGGAGAAGTGACATGGAGGAGTGACATAGAGGAGTGACATAGAGGAATGACGTGAACGAGAGACATGGAAGAGAGACATAGAGAAGTGACAGGGCGGATAAACAAGGAAGATTAATATGGTGGAGTGACATGGCGGAGGGACATGGATGAGTGACATGGAGGAGTGACAAGGAGGAGCAACATGGAGGAGCGACATGGAGGAGTGACATGAGGAGTGAGTTTGTGTATTGACATGGAGGAGTGACATGGATTAGCTATATGGAGGAGTTACATGGAGGAGTGACATGGAGGAGTGACATAGAGGAGTGACATGTAGGAGTGACATAGAGGAGTGACATGGATGAGTGACCTGGAGGAGTGACATGATGAGTGAGTTTGTGTAGCGACATGGAGGAGTGACATGGAGTAGCTAAATAGAGGAGTTACATGGAGGAGTAACATGGAGGAAGGAGTTTGTGGAGTGACATGGAGGAGTCACATGGAGTAACGACTATGAGGAGAAACATGAGAGAGTGTAAAGGAGGATTGAGTTTGTGTAGCGACATGGAGGAGTTACATGAAGTAGTGACATGGAGGATGGACATAGAGGAGTGACATGGAAGACATATAGAGGAGATATGGAGGAGTGAATTGGAGGAGTAACATGGAGGAGCGACATGGAGGAGAGAAATGGAGGAGTGACATGGAGGAGTGACATTGAGGAGTGAGTTGGTGTAGTAATATGGAGGAGTGACTTTGAGTAGCGACATGGAGGAGTGACCAGGAGGAGTGACATGGAGGAATTAATGGTGGAGTGACATGGATGAGTGACATGGAGGAGTGACATAGAGTAGCGACATGGAGGAGTGACATGGATGAGTGACATGGAGGCGTGATATGAGGAGTTAGTTGGTGTATTGACACCGAGGAGCGACATGGAGGAGTGACATGGAGTAGTGACATGGAGGAGGGACATGGAGGAGTGACTTGGAGGATTGATGAGGAGGAGCAACACAGAGGAGCGTCATGGAGGAGTTACATGGAGTAGTGACATGGAGGAGGGACATGGAGGAGTGACTTGGAGAAGTGACAGGGTTTATCAGATAGAAGGGTTGATATAGTGGAGTGACATCGTGGAGGGACATGGGTGAGTGACTTGGAGAAGTGACATGGCGGAGCAACACCGAGGAGCGACATGGAGGAGTGACATGGAGTAGTGACATGGAGGAATGACATGGAGGAGTAACATGGAGGAAGCAGTTGGTGTAGCGACATGGAGGACTGACATGGAATAGCGACATGGAGGAGTGACATGAGGAGTGAGTTGATGTATTGACATGGAGGAGTGACATGGAGGAGTGACATAGAGGATTGATGTGGAGGAGCAACACGGAGGAGCGACATGGAGGAGTGACATGGAGAAGTGACAGGGTTGATCAGGAAGGAGGGTTGATTTGGTGGAGTGACATCGTGGAGGGACATGGGTGAGTGACTTGGAGAAGTGACATGGAGTAGCTACATGGAAGAGTTACATGGAGGACTAACTTGGAGGAGCAACACGGAGGAGCGACATGGAGGAGGGACATGGAGGAGTGACTTGGAAGACATATAGGAGTGACCTGGAGGAGTGACATGGAGGAGTGAGTATTTATAGCGACATGGAGGAGTTACATGGAAGAGTGACATGGAGGATGGACATGGAGGAGTGACTTGGAGAAGTGACAGGGTTGATCAGGATGGAGGGTTGATATGGTGGAGTGACATCATGGAGGGACATGGGTGAGTGACTTGGAGGAGTGACATGGAGGATGGACATGGAGGAGTGACATGGAGGAGTGACAGGGAGGAATGACATGGATGAGTGACATGGAGGAGTGACTTTGAGTAGCGACATGGAGGAGTGACCTGGAGGAGTGACATGGAGGAGTGAAATGGTGGAGTGACATGGAGGAGTGAGTTGTTAGAGCGACATGGAGGAGAGACATGGAGGAGTGAAATGGTGGATAGACATGGAGGAGTGAGTTGTTAGAGCGACATGAAGTAGATACATGGAGAAGTGACAGGGCGGATAACCAAGGAAGATTGATATGGTGGAGTGACATGGTGGAGGGACATGGATGAGTGACATGGAGGAGTGACACGGAGGAGCAACATGGAGGAGCGACATGGAGGAGTGACATAAACGAGTGACATGGAGGAATGACATGGAGGAGTGACTTTGAGTAGCGACATGGAGGAGTGACCTGGAGGAGTGACATGGAGGAGTGAGTTGTTAGAGCGACATGGAGGAGAGACATGGAGAAGTGACATGGATGAGTGACATGGAGGAGTGACAAGAAGGATTGAGTTGGTATAGTGACATGGCGGAGGGACATAGATGAGTTACATGGAGGAGTGACATGGAGGAGTGACATAGAGGATTGATGTGGAGTAGTGACATGGATGATGGACATGGAGGAGTGACTTGGAGAAGTGACAGGCATGATCAGGAAGGAGGGTTGATATGGTGGAGTGACATCGTTGAGGGACATGGGTGAGTGACTTGGAGGAGTGACAAGGAGGAGCAACACGGAGGAGCGACATGAAGGAGTGACATGGAGTAGTGACATGGAGGATGGACATGGGGGAGTGACATGGAAGACATATAGAGGTGACATGGAGGACTGAATTGGTGGACTGACATAAAGGAGTGACATGGAGGAATGACATGGAGGAGTGACAAGAAGTAGTGACATGGAGGAGTGACATTGAGGAGTGTGTTGGTGTAGCGAAATGGAGGTGTGACATGGAGTAGCGACATAGAGTAGTAACATGAGGAGTGAGTTTGTGTAGTGACATGGAAGAGTGACATGGAGGAGTGACATAGAGTAGCGACATGGAGGAGATACATGGAGAAGTGAAATGGTGGAGTGACATGGAGGAGTGAGTTGTTAGAGCGACATGGATGAGTGACAGGGAGTAGCGACATGGAGGAGTGACATGAGTAATGAGTTGGTGTAGCGACATGGAGGAGTGACATGGAGGTGTGACTTGGAGGAGCAACACGGAGGAGCGACATGGAGGAGTGACATGGAGTAGTGTCATTGAGTAGCTACATGTAGGAGTTACATGCAGGAGTGACTTGGAGGAGCAACATGGAGGAGTTACATAGAGGGTTGATGTGGAGGAGCAACACGGAGGAGCGACATGGAGGAGTGACATGGAGTAGTGACATGGATGAGGGACATGGAGGAGTGACTTGGAGAAGTGACAGGGTTGATCAGGAAGGAGGGTTGATATGGTGGAGTGACATCGTGTAGGGACATGGGTGAGTGACTTGGAGGAGTGAAAAGTAGGAGCAACACGGAGGAGCGACATGGAGGAGTGACATGAAGTAGTGACATGGAGGAGTGACATGGAATAGCGACATGGAGGAGTGACATGGAGGAGTGACTTTGAGTAGCGACATGGAGGAGTGACCTGGAGGAGTGACATGGAGGAGTGAAATGGAGGAGCAACATGGAGGAGCAACATGTAGGAGTAACTTGGAATAGCGACATGGAGGAGTGACATGGAGGAGTGACTTTGAGTATCGACATGGAGGAGTGACCTGGAGGAGTGACATGGAGGAGTGAAATGGTGGAGTGACATGGAGGAGTGAGTTGTTAGAGCGACAGGGAGGAGAGACATGGAGGAGTGACATGGAGGAGTGACATAGAGGAGTGACGTGGAGGAGAGACATGGAAGAGTGACATGGAGAAGTGACATGTCGGATCACTAAGGGAGATTGATAGGGTGGAGTGAAATGGCGGAGGGACATGGATGAGTGACATGGAGGAGTGACATGGAGGAGTGAATTGGAGGAGTGACATGAAGGAGTGACATGAAGAATGACATGGATGAGTGACATGAAGGAGTGAAATGGTGGAGTGACATGGAGGAGTGAGTTGTTAGAGCGACATGAATTAGAGACATGGAGAAGTGACAGGGCGGATAACCAAGGAAGATTGATATGGTGGAGTGACATGGTGGAGGGACATGGATGAGTGACACGGAGGAGTGACACGGAGGAGCAACATGGAGGAGCGACATGGAGGAGTGACATAAACGAGTGACATGGAGGAATGACATGGAGGAGTGACTTTGAGTAGCGACATGGAGGAGTGACCTGGAGGAGTGACATGGAGAAGTGAGTTGTTAGAGCAACATGGAGGAGAGACATGGAGAAGTGACATGGATGAGTGACATGGAGGAGTGACAAGAAGGATTGAGTTGGTATAGTGACATGGCGGAGGGACATAGATGAGTTACATGGAGGAGTGACATGGAGGAGTGACATAGAGGATTGATGTGGAGTAGTGACATGGATGATGGACATGGAGGAGTGACTTGGAGAAGTGACAGGCATGATCAGGAAGGAGGGTTGATATGGTGGAGTGACATCGTTGAGGGACATGGGTGAGTGACTTGGAGGAGTGACAAGGAGGAGCAACACGGAGGAGCGACATGAAGGAGTGACATGGAGTAGTGACATGGAGGATGGACATGGGGGAGTGACATGGAAGACATATAGAGGTGACATGGAGGACTGAATTGGAGGACTGACATAAAGGAGTGACATGGAGGAATGACATGGAGGAGTGACAAGAAGTAGTGACATGGAGGAGTGACATTGAGGAGTGTGTTGGTGTAGCGACATGGAGGTGTGACATGGAGTAGCGACATAGAGTAGTAACATGAGGAGTGAGTTTGTGTAGTGACATGGATGATGGACATGGAGGAGTGACATAGAGTAGCGACATGGAGGAGATACATGGAGGAGTGACATGGAGGAATGACATGGAGGAGTGACATGGAGGAGGGACATGGAGGAGCGATATAGAGGAGTGACATGAAAGAATGTAAAGGAGGATTGAGTTTGTGTAGCAACATGGAGGAGTGACATGAAGTAGTGAAATTGAGGAGTGACATTGAGGATTGAGTTGGTGTAGCGACATGGAGGAGTGACATGGAGAAGTGAAATGGTGGAGTGACATGGAGGAGTGAGTTGTTAGAGCGACATGGAGGAGTGACATGGAGTAGCGACATGGAGGAGTGACATGAGTAATGAGTTGGTGTAGCGACATGGAGGAGTGACATGGAGGGTTGATGTGGAGGAGCAACACGGAGGAGCGACATGGAGGAGTGACATCGAGTAGTGACATGGATGAGGGACATGGAGGAGTGACTTGGAGAAGTGACAGGGTTGATCAGGAAGGAGGGTTGATATGGTGGAGTGAAATCATGTAGGGACATGGGTGAGTGACTTGGAGGAGTAAAAAGTAGGAGCAACACGGAGGAGCGACATGGAGGAGTGACATGAAGTAGTGACATGGAGGAGTGACATGAGGAATGAGTTGGTGTAGTGACATGGAGGAGTGACTTTGAGTACCGACATGGAGGAGTGACCTGGAGGTGTGACATGGAGGAGTGACATAGAAGATTGATGTGTAGTAGGGACATGGAGGATGAACATGAAGGAGTGACTTGGAGAAGTGACAGAGTTGATCAAGAAGGATGGTTGATATGTGGGAGTGACATCGTGGAGGGACATGGGTGAGTGACTTGGAGTAGCGACATAGAATAGTAACATGAGGAGTGAGTTTGTGTAGCGACATGGAGGAGTGACATAGAGCATTGATGTGGAGGAGCAACACGGAGGAGCAACATGGAGGAGTGACATGGAGCAGGGACATGGAGGATGGACATGGAGGAGTGACATGGAAGACATATAGAGGTGACATGGAGGAGTGAATTGGAGGAGTGCCATAAAGGAGTGACATGGAGGAATAACATGGATGAGTGATATGAGGAGTAATGTAGAGGAGTGACGTGGTGGAGTGAAATGGAGGAGTGACATGAAAGAGTGAGTTGGTGTAGCAACATGGAGGAGTGACATGGAATAGCGACATGGATGAGTAACATGGAGGACTGACAAGGAGGTTTGAGATGGTGTAGTGACATGGCAGAGGGACCGAGATGAGTTACATAAAGGAGGGACATGGAGAAGTGACATGGAGGAGCAACACGGAGGAGCGACATGGAGGAGTGACATGGAGTAGTGACATGGAGGATGGACGAAGAGGTTTGTGTTTGTGTATTGACATGGAGGAGTGACATGAGGAGTGACGTAGAAGAGTGACCTGGTGGAGTGAAATGGAGTAGTAACATGGAAGAGGGAGTTGGTGTAGCGACATGGAGGACTGTCATGGAATAGCGATATGGAGGAGTGACATGGAGGAGTGACATAGAGGATTGATGTGGAGGAGAAACACGGAGGAGCGACATGGAGCAGTGACATGGAAGAGCGACATCGAGTAGTGACATGGAGGAGTGACATGGAGTAATGACATGGAGGAGGCACATAGAGGAGTGACTTGGAGATGTGACAGGGTTGATCAGGAAGGAGGGTGTATATGGTGGAGTGACATGCAGGAGTGACATGAGGAGTGAGTTTGTTTAGCGACATGGAGGAGTGACATGGAGTAGCTACATGGAGGAGTGACATGGAGGAGTGACCGAGAGGAGTGACATGGAGGAGTGACATGAAGGCGTGACATGGAGGAGTGAGTTGTTAGAGCGACATGGAGGAGTGACATGGAGGAGTGACATGAAGGCGTGACATGGAAGAGTGAGTTGGTGTAGCGACATGGAGGACTGACATGTAATAGCGACATGGAGGAGTGACATGGAGGAGTGACATGGAGTAGCGACATGGAGGAGTGACATGGAGGAGCAACACGGAGGAGTGACATGGAGGATGGACAAAGAGGTTTGATTTGGTGTATTGACATGGAGGAGTGACATGGAGAAGCGACATGGAGAAGTGACATGGAAGAGTGAGTTGGTGTAGCGACATGGAGGATGGACAAAGAGGTTTGAGTTGGTGTATTGACATGGAGGAGTCACATGGAGTAGCGACATGGAGGAGTAACATGGAAGAGGGACATGGAGGAGCAACACGGAGAAGTGACATGGAAGAGTGAGTTGGTGTAGCGACATGGAGGACTGACATGGAATAGCGACATGGAGGAGTGACATGGAGGAGTGACATAGAGGATTGATGTGGAGGAGCAACACGGAGGAGCGACATGGAGGAGTGACATGGAATAGTGACATGGAGGAGGGACATGGAGGAGTGACTTGGAGAAGTGACAGGGTTGATCAGGAAGGGGAGTTGATATGGTGGAGTGACATCGTGGAGGGACATGGGTCAGTGACTTGGAGAAGTGACATGCAGGAGCAACACGGAGGAGCGACATAGAGGAGTGACATGGAGTAGTAACATGGAGGATGGACATGGAGGAGTGACATAGAGGAGTGACATGGATGAGTGACATGGAGGAGTGACATGGAGGAGCAACATGGAGGAGCAACATGGAGGAGTGACATGGAATAGTGACATGGAGGAGGGACATGGAGGAGTGACTTGGAGAAGTGACAGGGTTGATCAGGAAGGAGAGTTGATATGGTGGAGTGACATCGTGGAGGGACATGGGTCAGTGACTTGGAGAAGTGACATGCAGGAGCAACACGGAGGAGCGACATAGAGGAGTGACATGGAGTAGTAACATGGAGGAGTGACACGGAGGAGTGACATGGAGGAGTGACATAGAGGATTGATGTGGATTAGTGACATGGAGGATGGACATGGAGGAGTGAATTGGAGGAGTGACATAAAGGAGTGACATGGAGGAATGACATGGATGAGTGACATGGAAGAGTGACAAGGAGGAGTGAATTGGAGGAGTGACATAAAGGAGTGACATAGAGGAATGACATGGATGAGTGACATGGAGGACTGACATGGAGGAGTGAATTGGAGGAGTGACATAAAGGAGTGACATGGAGGAATGACATGGAGGAGTGACATGGAGGAATGACATGGATGAGCAACATGGAGGAGCGACATGGAGGAGTGCAAAGGAGGATTGAGTTGGTGTAGCGACATGGAGGAGTGACATAGAGTAGCGACATGGAGGAGTGACATGGAGGAGCAACACGGAGGAGTAACATGGAAGAATGACATGGAGGAGCAAAACGGAGAAGTGACATGGAAGAGTGAGTTGGTGTAGCGACATGGAGGACTGACATGGAATAGCGACATGGAGGAGTGATATAGAGGATTGATGTGAAGGAGCAACACGGAGGAGCAACATGGAGGAGTGACATAGAGGATTGATGTGGATTAGTGACATGGAGGATGGACATGGAGGATTGAATTGGAGGAGTGACATAAAGGAGTGACATGGAGGAATGACATGGATGAGTGACATGGAGGAGTGACATGGAGGAGTGACATGGAAGACATATAGAGGTGACATGGAGGAGTGACATCGAGGATTGATGTGGATTAGTGACATGGAGGATGGACATGGAGGAGTGAATTGGAGGAGTGACATAAAGGAGTGACATGGATGAATGACATGGAGGAGTGACTTTGAGTAGAGACATGGAGGAGTGACATGGAGGAGTGAAATGTTGGAGTGACATGGAGGAGTGAGTTGTTAGAGCGACATGGAGGAGTGACATGGAGGAGTGACTTGGAGAAGTGACAGGGTTGATCAGGAAAGAGGGTTGATATGGTGGAGTGACATCGTGGAGGGACATGGATGAGTGATTTGGAGGAGTGAAATGGAGTAGTGACATGGAGGATGGACATGAGGAATGAGTTTGTATAGCGACATGGAGGAGTGACATGGACGAGTGACATAGAGGAATGACATGGAGGAGTGAAATGGTGGAATGACATGGAGGAGTGAGTTGTTAGAGCGACATGTAGGAGTGACATGGAGGATGGACATGGAGGAGTGACTTGGAGAAGTGACAGGGTTGATCAGGAAGGAGGGTTGATATGGTGGAGTGACATCGTGGAGGGACATGGGTGAGTGACTTGGAGGAGTGACAAGGAGGAGCAACACGGAGGAGCGACATGAAGGAGTGACATGGAGTAGTGACATGGAGGATGGACAAGGAGGAGTGACTTGGAAGACATATAGAGGTGACATGGAGGACTGAATTGGAGTTGTGACATAAATGAGTGACATGGAGGAATGACATGGATGATTGACATGGAGGAGTGACAAGAAGTAGTGACATGGAGGAGTGACATTGAGGAGTGAGTTGGTGTAGCGACATGGAGGAGTGACATGGAGGAGTGACATAGAGTAGCGACATGGAAGAGATACATGGAGGAGTGACATGGAAGAATGACCTGGAGGAGTCACATGGAGGAGTGAGTTGTTATAGCGACATGGAGGAGAGAAATGGAGGAATGACATGGATGAGTGACATGGAGGAGTGACAAGAAGTAGTGACATGGAGGAGTGACATTGAGGAGTGAGTTGGTGTAGCGACATGGAGGAGTGACATGGAGTAGAGACAAAGAGTAGTAACATGAGGAGTGAGTTTTTTGTAGCGACATGGAGGAGTGACATGGAGGAGTGACATAGAGTAGCGACATGGAGGAGATACATGGAGGAGTGACATGGAGGAATGACATGGAGGAGTGACATGGAGGAGGGACATGGAGGAGTGATATGGAGAAGTGACATGAAAGAGTATAAAGGAGGATTGAGTTTGTGTAGCGACATGGAGGAGTGACATGGAGGAGTGAGTTGTTAGAGCGACATGGAGGAGAGACATGGAGAAGTGACATGGATGAGTGACATGGAGGAGTGACAAGAAGGATTGAGTTGGTATAGTGACATGACGGAGGGACATAGATGAGTTACATGGAGGAGTGACATGGAGGAGTGACATAGAGGACTGATGTGGAGTACTGACATGGATGATGAACATGGAGGAGTGACTTGCAGAAGTGACAGGCATGATCAGGAAGGAGGGTTGATATGGTGGAGTGACATCGTTGAGGGACATGGGTGAGTGACTTGGAGGAGTGACAAGGAGGAGCAACACGGAGGAGCGACATGGAGGAGTGACATGGAGTAGTGACATGGAGGATGGACATAGAGGAGTGACATGGAAGACATATAGAGGTGACATGGAGGACTGAATTGGAGGACTGACATAAAGGAGTGACATGGAGGAATGACATGGAGGAGTGACAAGAAGTAGTGACATGGAGGAGTGACATTGAGGAGTGTGTTGGTGTAGCGACATGGAGTGTGACATGGAGTAGCGACATAGAGTAGTAACATGAGGAGAGAGTTTGTGTAGTGACATGGAAGAGTGACATGGAGGAGTGACATAGAGTAGCGACATGGAGGAGATACATGGAGGAGTGACATGGAGGAGTGACATGGAGGAGTGACATGGAAGAGTTACATGGAGGACTGACTTGGAGGAGCAACACGGAGGAGCGACATGGAGGAGGGACATGGAGGAGTGACTTGGAAGACATATAGGAGTGACCTGGAGGACTGACATGGAGGAGTGAGTATTTATAGCGACATGGAGGAGTTACATGGAGTAGTGACATGGAGGAGGGAGATGGATGAGTGACTTGGAGAAGTGACAGGCTTGATCAGGTAGTAGGGTTGATATGGTGGAGTGACATCGTGGAGGGACATGGGTGAGTGACTTGGAGGAGTGACATGGAGGATGGACATGGAGGAGTGACATGGAGGAGTGACAGGGAGGAATGACATGGATGAGTGACATGGAGGAGTGACTTTGAGTAGCGCCATGGAGGAGTGACCTGGAGGAGTGACATGGAGGAGTGAAATGGTTGAGTGACATGGAGGAGTGAGTTGTTAGAGCGACATGGAGGAGAGACATGGAGGTATGACATGGAGGAGTGAAATGGAGGAGTGACATAGAGGAGGGACATGGGTGAGTGACTTGGAGGAGTGACATGGATGAGTGACATGGAGGAGTGACATGGAGGAGCAACATGGAGGAGCAACATGTAGGAGTAACTTGGAATAGCGACATGGAGGAGTGACATGGAGGAGTGACTTTGAGTAGAGACATGGAGGAGTGACCTGGAGGAGTGACATGGAGGAGTGAAATGGTGGAGTGACATGGAGGAGTGAGTTGTTAGAGCGACATGGAGGAGAGACATGGAGGAGTGACATGGAGGAGTGACATGGAGGAGTGACATAGAGGAGTGACGTGGAGGAGAGACATGGAAGAGTGACATGGAGAAGTGACAGGTCGGATCACTAAGGGAGATTGATAGGGTGGAGTGAAATGACGGAGGGACATGGATGAGTGACATGGAGGAGTGACATGGAGGAGTGAATTGGAGGAGTGACATGAAGGAGTGACATGAAGAATAACATGGATGAGTGACATGAAGGAGTGAAATGGTGGAGTGACATGGAGGAGTGAGTTGTTAGAGCGACATGAAGTAGAGACATGGAGAAGTGACAGGGCGGATAACCAAGGAAGATTGATATGGTGGAGTGACATGGTGGAGGGACATGGATGAGTGACATGGAGGAGTGACACGGAGGAGCAACATGGAAGAGCGACATGGAGGAGTGACATGGAGGAGTGAAATGGTGGAGTGACATGGAGGAGTGAGTTGTTAGAGCGACATGGAGGAGAGACATGGAGAAGTGACATGGATGAGTGACATGGAGGAGTGACAAGAAGGATTGAGTTGATATAGTGACATGGCGGAGGGACATAGATGAGTTACATGGAGGAGTGAAATAGAGGATTGATGTGGAGTAGTGACATGGATGATGGACATGGAGGAGTGACTTGGAGAAGTGACAGGCATGATCAGGAAGGAGGGTTGATATGGTAGAGTGACATCGTTGAGGGACATGGGTGAGTGAATTGGAGGAGTGACAAGAAGGAGCAACACGGAGGAGCGACATGGAGGAGTGACATGGAGTAGTGACATGGAGGATGGACATGGAGGAGTGACATGGAAGACATATAGAGGTGACATGGAGGAGTGAATTGGAGGACTGACATAAAGGAGTGACATGGAGGAATGACATGGAGGAGTGACAAGAAGTATTGACATGGAGGAGTGACATTGAGGAGTGAGCTTATGTAGTGACATGGAGGAGTGACATGGAGGAGTGACATGGAGGAGTGACATGGAGGAGTGACATGGAGGAGGGACATGGAGGAACGATATGGATGAGTGACATAAAAGAGTGTAAAGGAGGATTGAGTTTGTGTAGCGACATGGAGGAGTGAAATGGTGGAGTGACATGGAGGAGTGAGTTATTAGAGCGACATGGAGGAGTGACATGGAGTAGCGACATGGAGGAGTGACGAGTAATGAGTTGGTGTAGCGACATGGAGGAGTGACATGGAGGTGTGACATGGAGGAGTGACATAGAGGAGCGACGTGGAGGAGTGACATGGAGGAGGGACATGGATGAGTGACATGGAAGACATATAGAAGTGACATGGATGAGTGACATGGAGGAGTGACAAGAAGGATTGAGTTGGTGTAGTGACATGGAGGAGTGACTTTGATTAGCGACATGGAGGAGTGACCTGGAGGAGTGACATGGAGGAGTGAGTTGTTAGAGCGACATGGAGGAGTGACATGGAGGAGTGACATAGAGGATTGATGTGGAGTAGTGACATGGAGGATAGACATGGAGGAGTGACTTGGAGAAGTTACAGGGTTGATCAGGAAGGAGGGTTGATATGGTGGAGTGACATCGTGGAGGGACATGGGTGAGTGACTTGGAGGAGTGACAAGGAGGAGCAACACGGAGGAGTGACATGGAGGAGTGACATGGAGGATGGACATGGAGGAGTGACATGGAAGACATATAGAGGTGTCGTGGATGACATCGTGGAGGGACATGGGTGAGTGACTTGGAGTTGTGACATAAAGGAGTGACATGGAGGAATGACATGGATGAGTGACATGGAGGAGTGACAAGAAGTAGTGACATGGAGGAGTGACATTGAGGAGTGAGTTGGTGTAGCGACATGGAGGAGTGACATGGAGGAGTGACATAGAGTAGGGACATGGAGGAGATACATGGAGGAGTGACTTGGAGAAGTGACAGGGTTGATCAGGAAGGAATGTTTATATGGTGGAGTGACATTGTTGAGGGACATGGGTGAGTGACTTGGAGGAGTGACAAGGAGGAGCAACACGGAGGAGCGACAAGGAGGAGTGACATGGAGTAGTGACATGGAGGATGGATATGGAGGAGTGACTTGGAGAAGTGACAGGGTTGATCAGGAAGGAGTGTTTATATGGTAGAGTGAAATCGTGGAGGGACATGGGTGAGTGACTTGGAGGAGTGACAAGAAGGAGCAACACGGAGGAGGGACATGGAGGAGTGACATGGAGTAGTGACATGGAGGAAGGACATGGAGGAGTGACATGGAAGACATATAGAGGTGACATGGAGGAGTGACAAGAAGTAGTGACATGGAGTAGCAACATGGAGGAGTAACTTGGAATAGCGACATGGGGGAGTGACATAGAGGAGTGACATGGATGAGTGACATGGAGGAGTGACATGGAGGAGCAACATGGAGGAGCAACATGGAGGAGTAACTTGGAATAGCGACATGGGGGAGTGACACGGAGGAGTGACATGGAGGAGTGACATAGAGGATTGATGTGGATTAGTGACATGGAAGAGTGACAAGGAGGAGTGAATTGGAGGAGTGACATAAAGGAGTGACATGGAGGAATGACATGGATGAGTGACATGGATGAGTGACAAGGAGGATTGAGTTTGTGTAGCGACATGGAGGAGTAGCATGAAGTAGTGACATGGAGGAGTGACATTGAGGAGTGAGTTGGTGTAGTTACATGGAGGAGTGACTTTGAGTAGAGACATGGAGGAGTGACCTGGAGGAGTGACATGGAGGATTGAAATGTTGGAGTGACATGGAGGAGTGAGTTGTTAGAGCGACATGGAGGAGTGACATGGAGGAGTGACATGGAGGAGTGACTTGGAGAAGTGACAGGGTTGATCAGGAAGGAGGGTTGATATGGTGGAGTGACATCGTGGAGGGACATGGGTTTGTGACTTGGAGGAGTG
Organism: Sebastes schlegelii; assembly: GCA_014673565.1. Classification (NCBI taxonomy): domain Eukaryota; kingdom Metazoa; phylum Chordata; class Actinopteri; order Perciformes; family Sebastidae; genus Sebastes; species Sebastes schlegelii. The sequence continues at coordinate 32,077,358 of CM025825.1, forward strand.
ACAAGGAAGAGCAACACGGAGGAGCGACATGGAGGAGTGACATGGAGTAGTGACATGGAGGATAGACATGGAGGAGTGACTTGGAGAAGTGACAGGGTTGATCAGGAAGGAGGGTTTATATGGTGGAGTGACATCGTGGAAGGACATGGGTGAGTGACTTGGAAGACGTATAGAGGTGACATGGAGGAGTGAATTGGAGTTGTGACATAAAGGAGTGACATGGAGAAGTGACATGGAAGAGTGACATGGAGAAGTGACAGGGCGGATAACCAAAGAGGTTTGATATGGTGGAATGACATCGCGGAGGGACATGGGTTAGTGACTTGGAGGAGTGACATGGAGGAGTGACATGGAGGAGTGACATGAAGAGTGAGTTTGTGTAGCGACATGGAGGAGTGACATGGAATAGCGACAAGGAGTAGTGACATGGAGGAGGGACATGGAGGAGTGACTTGGAGATGTCACAGGGTTGATCAGGAAGTAGGGTTGATATGGTGGAGTGGCATAGTGGAGGGACATGGGTGAGTGACTTGGAGGAGTGACATGGAGGAGCAACACAGAGGAGCAACATGGAGGAGTGACATGGAGTAGTGACATGGAGGATGGACATGGAGGAGTGACTTTGAGTAGCGACATGGAGGAGTGACCTGGAGGAGTGACATGGAGGAGTGAAATGGTGGAGTGACATGGAGAAGTGAGTTGTTAGAGCAACATGGAGGAGAGACATGGAGAAGTGACATGGAGGAGTGACATAAACGAGTGACATGGAGGAATGACATGGATGAGTGACATAGAAGAGTGACTTTGAGTAGCGACATGGAGGAGTGACCTGGAGGAGTGTCATGGAGGAGTGACTTTGAGTAGCGACATGGAGGAGTGACCTGGAGGAGTGACATGGAGGAGTGAGTTGTTATAGCGACATGGAGGAGAGAAATAGAGGAGTGACATGGAGGAGTGACATTGAGGAGTGAGTTGGTGCAGTAACATGGAGGAGTGACTTTGAGTAGCGACATGGAGGATTGACCTGGAGGAGTGACATGGACGAGTGAAATGGTGGAGTGACATGGAGGAGTGACATGGAGGAGTGAGTTGTTAGAGCGACATAGAGGAGAGACATGGAGGAGTGACATGTAGGAGTGAAATGGAGGAGTAACATAGAGGAGTGACGTGGAGGAGAGACATGGAGGAGTGACAGGGCGGATCAAAAAGGAGGGTTGATATGGTGGAGTGACATCGTGGAGGGACATGGGTGAGTGACTTGGAGGAGTGACATGGAAGAGTGACATAAGGAGTGAGTTTGTGTAGCGACATGGAGGAGTGACATGGAGTAGCTACATGGAGGAGTTACATGGAGGACTGACTTGGAGGAGCAACACGGAGGAGCGACATGGAGGAGGGACATGGAGGAGTGACTTGGAAGACATATAGAAGTGACATGGAAGAGTGAATTGGAGGAGTGACATAAAGGAGTGACATGGAGGAGTGACATGGAGGAGTTACATGGAGGATTGACTTGGAGGAGCAACACGGAGGAGCGACATGGAGGAGTGACATGGAGGAGTGACATGGATTAGTGACATGGAGTAGCTACATGTAGGAGTAACATGGAGGAGTGACTTGTAGGAGCAACATGGAGGAGTGACATAGAGGATTGATGTGGAGGAGCAACAAGGAGGAGCAACACGGAGGAGTGACTTGGAGTAGTGACATGGAGGATGGACATGGAGCAGTGACATGAAAGACATATAGAGGTGACATGGAGGAGTGAATTGGAGGAGTGACATAAACGATTGACATGGAGGAATGATATGGATGAGTGACATGGAGGAGTGACTTTGAGTAGCGACATGGAGGAGTAACCTGGAGAAGTGACATGGAGGAGTGAAATGGTGGAGTGACATGGAGGAGCGACATGGAGGATTGATGTGGAGGAGCAAGAAGGAGGAGCGACATGGAGGAGTGACATGGAGTAGTGACATGGAGGAGGGAGATGGAGGAGTGACTTGGAGAAGTGACAGGGTTGATCAGGAAGTAGGGTTGATATGGTGGAGTGACATTGTGGAGGGACATGGGTGAGTGACTTGGAGGAGTAACATGGAGGATGGACATGGAGGAGTGACATGGAGGATGGACATGGATGAGTGACATGGAGGAGTGACACGGAGGAGCAACATGGAGGAGCGACATGGAGGAGTGACATGGAAGAGTGAGTAGGTGTAGCGACATGAAGGATGGACATGGAGGAGTGACATGGAAGACATATAGAAGTGACATGGAGGAGTGAATTGGAGGAGTGACATAAACGAGTGACATGGAGGAATGACATGGATGAGTGACATGGAGGAGCGACATGGAGGATTGATGTGGAGGAGCCAGAAGGAGGAGCGACATGGAGGAGTGACATGGAGTAGTGACATGGAGGAGGGAGATGGAGGAGTGACTTGGAGAAATGACAGGGATGATCAGGAAGTAGGGTTGATATGGTGGAGTGGCATAGTGGAGGGACATGGGTGAGTGACTTGGAGGAGTGACATGGAGGAGCAACACAGAGGAGCAACATGGAGGAGTGACATGGAGTAGTGACATGGAGGATGGACATGGAGGACTAACTTCGAGGAATGACATGGATGAGTGACAAGGAGGAGTGACTTTGAGTAGCGACATGGAGGAGTGACCTGGAGGAGTGACATGGAGGAGTGAAATGGTAGAGTGATATGGAGTAGTGAGTTGTTAGAGCAACATGGAGGAGAGACATGGAGGAGTGACATAGAGGAGTGACATGGAGGAGTGACATAGAGGAGTGACGTGGAGGAGAGACATGGAAGAGTGACATGGAGAAGTGACAGGTCGGATCACCAAGGGAGATTGATAGGGTGGAGTGACATGGCGGAAGGACATGGATGAGTGACATGGAGGAGTGACATGGAGGAGTGAATTGGAGGAGTGACATAAAGGAGTGACATGAGGAATGACATGGATGAGTGACATGGAGGAGTGACAAGGAGGGTTGAGTTTGTGTAGCGACATGGAGGAGTGACATGACGTAGCGACATGGAGGAGTGACCTGGAGGAGTGACATGGAGTAGAGACATGGAGGAGTGACATGGAGGAGTGACAAGGAGGGTTGAGTTTGTGTAGCGACATGGAGGAGTGACATGAAGTAGCGACATGGAGGAGTGACCTGGAGGAGTGACATGAAGGAGTGAAATGTTGGACTGACATGGAGGAGTGAGTTGTTAGAGCGACATGGAGTAGAGACATGGAGGAGTGACATAGAGGAGTGACATGGAGGAGTGACATAGAGGAATGACGTGGAGGAGAGACATGGAAGAGTGACATGGAGAAGTGACAGGGCGGATAACAAAGGAAGATTGATATGGTGGAGTGACATGGCGGAGGGACATGGATGAGTGACATGGAGGAGTGACACGGAGGAGTGACATGGAAGAGTGAGTAGGTGTAGCGACATGGAGGATGGACATGGAGGAGTGACATGGAAGACATATAGAAGTGACATGGAGGAGTGAATTGGAGGAGTGTGTTAAACGAGTGACATGGAGGAATGACATGGTTGATTGACATGGAGGAGTGACTTTGAGTAGCAACATGGAGGAGTAACCTGGAGGAGTGACATAGAGGAGTGAAATGGTGGAGTTACATGGAGGAGTGAGTTGTTAGAGCGACATTGAGGAGAGACATGGAGAAGTGACATGGAGGAGTGACATAAACGAGTGACATGTAGGAATGACATGGATGAGTGACATGGAGGAGTGACTTTGAGTAGAGACATGGAATAGTGACCTGGAGGAGTGACATGGAGGAGTGAAATGGTGGAGTGACATGGAGGAGTGAGTTGTTAGAGCGAAATGGAGGAGTGACATGGAGAAGTGACATGGATAAGTGACATGGAGGAGTGACAAGAAGGTTTGAGTTGGTGTAGTGACATGGCGGAGGGACATAGATGAGTTACATGGAGGAGTGACATGGAAGAGCAACATGGAAGAGCGACGTGGAGTAGTGAGTTGGTGGAGCGACATGGAGGAGTCACATGGAGTAGCGACATTGAGGAGTGACAAGAAGTAGTGACATGGAGGAGTCACATGGAGTAGCGACATGGAGGAATGACATGGAGGAGTGACATGGAGGAGTGAAATGGTGGAGTGACATGGAGGAGTGAGTTGTTATAGCGACATGGAGGAGAAACATGGAGGAGTGACATGGAGGAGTGAAGTGGAGGAGATACATGGAGAAGTGACATGGAGGACTGACATGGAGGAGTGACATAGAGGAGTGACGTGGAGGAGAGACATGGAAGAGTGACATGGAGAAGTGACATGGAGGAGTGACATGGAGGAGTGACATGAGGAGTGAGTTTGTGTGGCGACATGGAGGAGTGACATGGAATAGCGTCAAGGAGTAGTGACATGGCGGAGGGACATGGATGAGTGACTTGGATGAGTGACTTGGAGGAGTGACATTGAGTAGCTACATGGAGGAGTTTCATGGAGGAGTGACATGGACGAGTGACATAGAGGAGTGACATGGAGGAGTGACATAGAGGAGTGACATAGATGAGTGACATGGAGGAGTGACATGGAGGAGCAACATGGAGGAGCAACATGGAGGAGTAACTTGGAATAGCGACATGGAGGAGTGACATGGAGGAGTGACATAGAGGAGTGACGTGGAGGAGAGAAATGGAAGAGTGACATGGAGAAGTGAGAGGTCGAATCACAAAGGAGGGTTGATATGGTGGAGTGATATCGCGGAGGGACATGGGTGAGTGACTTGGAGGAGTGACATGGAGGATTGACATGGAGGAGTGACATGGAGGAGTGACATGGAGGAGTAACACGGAGGAGTGACATGGAGGATGAACAAAGAGGTTCGAGTTGGTGTATTGACATGGAGGAGTGACATGAAGTAGTGACACTGAGGAGTGACATTGAGGAGTGAGTTGCTGTAGTGACATGAAGGAGTGACTTTGAGTAGCGACATGGAGTAGTGAAATGGTGGAGTGACATGGACGAGTGAGTTGTTAGAGCAACATGGAGGAGTGACATGGAGTAGCGACATGGAGGAGTGACATGAGTAATGAGTTGGTGTAGCGACATGGAGGAGTGACATGGAGGTTTGATTTGGAGGAGTGACATAGAGGAGCGACGTAGAGGAGTGACATGGAGGAGGGACATGGAGGAGTGACATGGAAGACATATAAAAGTGACATGGATGAGTGACATGGAGGAGTGACAAGAAGGATTGAGTTGGTGTAGTGACATGTAGGAGTGACTTTGAGTAGCGACATGGAGGAGTGACCTGGATGAGTGACATGGAGGAGTGAAATATTGGGTTGACATGGAGGAGTGAGTTGTTAGAGCGACATGGAGGAGTGACATGGAGGAGTGACATAGAGTATTGATGTGGAGTAGTGACATGGAGGATGGACATGGAGGAGTGATTTGGAGAAGTGACAGGGCGGATAACCAATGAGGGTTGATATGGTGGAGTGACATCGCAGAGAAACAAGGGTGAGTGACTTGGAGGAGTGACATGGAGGAGTGACATGAAGGAGTGACATAAGGAGTGAGTTTGTGTAGCGACATGGAGGAGTGACATGGAGTAGCTACATGGAGGAGTTACATGGAGGAGTGACTTGGAGGAGCAACACGGAGGAGCGACATGAAGGAGTGACATGGATTAGTACATGGAGTAGCTACATGTGGGAGGGACATGGAGAAGTGACAGGGATTATCAAGAAGGAGGTTTGATGTGGTGGAGTGACATTGTGGAGGGACATAGGTGAGTGACTTGGAGGAGTGACATGGAGGAGCAACACGGAGGAGCAACATGGAGGAGTGACATGGAGTAGTGACACGGAGGATGGACATGGAGGAGTGTCATGGAAGACATATAGAGATGACATGGAAGAGTTCTCGAATTGAAGGAGTGACATAAACGAGTGACATGGAGGAATGACATGGATGAGTGACATGGAGGAGTTACAAGGAGGGTTGAGTTGGTGTAGCGACATGGAGGAGTGACATGGAGTAGCGACATGGAGGAGTGAAATGAGGAATGAGTTGGTGTAGTGACATAGAGGAGTGACTTTGAGTAGCGACATGGAGGAGTGACATGAGTAATGAGTTGGTGTAGCGACATGGAGGAGTGACATGGAGGTGTGACATGGAGGAGTGACATGGAGGAGTTACATGGAGTAGCGACATGGAGGAGTGACATGAGTAATGACTTGGTGTAGCGACGTGGAGGAGTGACATGGAATATGACATGGAGGAGTGAAATGGAGGTTTGACATGGAGGAGTGACATAGAGGAGTGACTTTGAGTAGCGACATGGAGGAGTGACCTGGAGGAGTGACATGGAGGAGTGAAATGGTGGAGTGACATGGAGGAGTGATTTGTTAGAGCGACATGGAGGAGAGACATGGAGGAGTGACATGGAGGAGTGACATAGAGGAGTGACGTGGAGGAGTGACATGGAGTAGTGACACGGAGGATGGACATGGAGGAGTGTCTTGGAAGACATATAGAGATGACATGGAAGAGTGAATTGAAGGAGTGACATAAACGAGTGACATGGAGGAATGACATGGATGAGTGACATGGAGGAGTTACAAGGAGGGTTGAGTTGGTGTAGCGACATGGAGGAGTGACATGGAGTAGCGACATGGAGGAGTGACATGAGGAATGAGTTGGTGTAGTGACATAGAGGAGTGACTTTGAGTAGCGACATGGAGGAGTGACATGAGTAATGAGTTGGTGTAGCGACATGGAGGAGTGACATGGAGGTGTGACATGGAGGAGTGACATGGAGGAGTTACATGGAGTAGCGACATGGAGGAGTGACATGAGTAATGACTTGGTGTAGCGACGTGGAGGAGTGACATGGAATATGACATGGAGGAGTGAAATGGAGGTTTGACATGGAGGAGTGACATGGAGGAGTGAAATGGTGGAGTGACATGGAGGAGTGATTTGTTAGAGTGACATGGAGGAGAGACATGGAGGAGTGACATGGAGGAGTGACATAGAGGAGTGACGTGGAGGAGAGACATGGAAGAGTGACATGGAGAAGTGACATGTCGGATCACTAAGGGAGATTGATAGGGTGGAGTGAAATGGCGGAGGGACATGGATGAGTGACATGGAGGAGTGAATTGGAGGAGTGACATGAAGGAGTGACATGAAGAATGACATGGATGAGTGACATGAAGGAGTGCAATGGTGGAGTGACATGGAGGAGTGAGTTGTTAGAGCGACATGAAGTAGAGACATGGAGAAGTGACAGGGCGGATAACCAAGGAAGATTGATATGGTGGAGTGACATGGTGGAGGGACATGGATGAGTGACATGGAGGAGTGACACGGAGGAGCAACATGAAGGAGCGACATGGAGGAGTGACATAAACGAGTGACATGGAGGAATGACATGGAGGAGTGACTTTGAGTAGCGACATGGAGGAGTGACCTGGAGGAGTGACATGGAGGAGTGAGTTGTTAGAGCGACATGGAGGAGAGACATGGAGAAGTGACATGGATGAGTGACATGGAGGAGTGACAAGAAGGATTGAGTTGGTATAGTGACATGGCGGAGGGACATAGATGAGTTACATGGAGGAGTGACATGGAGGAGTGACATAGAGGATTGATGTGGAGTACTGACATGGATGATGAACATGGAGGAGTGACTTGCAGAAGTGACAGGCATGATCAGGAAGGAGGGTTGATATGGTGGAGTGACATCGTTGAGGGACATGGGTGAGTGACTTGGAGGAGTGACAAGGAGGAGCAACACGGAGGAGCGACATGAAGGAGTGACATGGAGTAGTGACATGGAGGATGGACATGGGGGAGTGACATGGAAGACATATAGAGGTGACATGGAGGACTGAATTGGAGGACTGACATAAAGGAGTGACATGGAGGAATGACATGGAGGAGTGACAAGAAGTAGTGACATGGAGGAGTGACATTGAGGAGTGTGTTGGTGTAGCGACATGGAGGTGTGACATGGAGTAGCGACATAGAGTAGTAACATGAGGAGTGAGTTTGTGTGGTGACATGGAAGAGTGACATGGAGGAGTGACATAGAGTAGCGACATGGAGGAGATACATGGAGGAGTGACATGGAGGAATGACATGGAGGAGTGACATGGAGGAGGGACATGGAGGAGCGATATAGAGGAGTGACATGAAAGAGTGTAAAGGAGGATTGAGTTTGTGTAGCAACATGGAGGATTGACATGAAGTAGTTACATTGAGGAGTGACATTGAGGAGTGAGTTGGTGTAGCGACATGGAGGAGTGACATGGAGAAGTGAAATGGTGGAGTGACATGGAGGAGTGAGTTGTTAGAGCGACATGGATGAGTGACAGGGAGTAGCGACATGGAGGAGTGACATGAGTAATGAGTTGGTGTAGCGACATGGAGGAGTGACATGGAGGTGTGACTTGGAGGAGCAACACGGAGGAGCGACATGGAGGAGTGACATGGAGTAGTGACATGGATGAGGGACATGGAGGAGTGACTTGGAGAAGTGACAGGGTTGATCAGGAAGGAGGGTTGATATGGTGGAGTGACATCGTGTAGGGACATGGGTGAGTGACTTGGAGGAGTGAAAAGGAGGAGCAACACGGAGGAGCGACATGGAGGAGTGACATGAAGTAGTGACATGGAGGAGTGACATGGAGGAGTGACATAAAGGAGTGATGTGGAGGAGAGACATGGAAGAGTGACATGGAGAAGTGACAGGGTGGAGTTACATGGAGGAGTGAAATGGTGGAGTGACATGGAGGAGTGAGTTGTTAGAGCGACATGGAGGAGAGACATGGAGGAGTTACATGGAGGAGTGAAATGGTGGAGTGACATGGAGGAGTGAGTTGTTAGAGCGACGGGGGGAGAGACATGGAGGAGTGACATGTAGGAGTGACATGGAGGAGTGACATAGAGGAGTGACGTGGAGGAGAGACATGGAAGAGTGACATGGAGAGGTGAGAGGGCGGATCACCAAGGAGTGGTGTGGAGTGATATCGCGGAGGGTCATGGGTGAGTGACTTGGAGGAGTGACATGGAGGATTGACATGGTGGAGTGACTTGGAGGAGCAACACGGAGGAGCGACATGAAGGAGGGACATAAAGGAGTGACATGGAGGAATGACATGGATGAGTGACATGGAGGAGTGACAAGGAGGATTTAGTTGGTGTAGTGATATGGAGGAGTGACATGGAGGAGTGACGAGGAAAACATGTAGAAGTGATTCGGAGGAGTGACAATGTGGAGCTAAACGGATGAGAGACATGATATTGAAGACTTGGAGAAGTGACATGGTGGAGCGACATGGAAGAGTGACAAGGAGGAATGACATGGAGTAGCGATATGGAGGAGTTACATGGAGGAGTTAGTTGGTGTAGCGACATGGAGGAGTGACATGGAATAACGACATGGACGAGTGACATGGAGGAGTGACAAAAAGGATTGAGTTGGTGTAGTGACATGGCGGAGGGACATAGATGAGTGACATGGAGGAATGACATGGAGGAGCAACATGGAGGAGCGACATGGAGGAGTGACATGGCGGAGGGACATGGATGAGTGACATGGAGGAATGACATGGAGGAGCAACATGGAGGAGCGACATGGAGGAGTGAAAAGGAGGATTAAGTTGGTGTAGCGACATGGAGGAGTGACATAGAGTAGCAACATGGAGGAGTGACATGGAGGAGTGATATGGAGGAGCAACACGGAAAAGTGACATGGAAGAGTGAGTTGGTGTGGCGATATGGAGGATGGACAAAGATGTTTGAGTTGGTGTATTGACATGGAGGAGTCACATGGAGTAGCGACATGGAGGAGTGACATGGAAGAGGGACATGGAGCAGCAACACGGAGAAGTGACATGGAAGAGTGAGTTGGTGTAGCGACATGGAGGACTGACATGGAATAGCGACATGGAGGAGTGACATGGAGGAGTGAAATGGAGGAGTGACATAGAGGATTGATGTGGAGGAGCAACACGGAGGAGCGACATGGAGGAGTGACATGGAATAGTGACATGGAGGAGGGACATGGAGGAGTGACTTGGAAAAGTGACAGGGTTGATCAGGAAGGAGAGTTGATATGGTGGAGTGACATCGTGGAGGGACATGGGTCAGTGACTTGGAGAAGTGACATGCAGGAGCAACACGGAGGAGCGACATAGAGGAGTGACATGGAGTAGTAACATGGAGGATGGACATGGAGGAGTGACATAGAGGAGTGACATGGATGAGTGACATGGAGGAGTGACATGGAGGAGCAACATGGAGGAGCAACATGGAGGAGTAACTTGGAATAGCGACATGGGGGAGTGACACGGAGGAGTGACATGGAGGAGTGACATAGAGGATTGATGTGGATTAGTGACATGGAGGATGGACATGGAGGAGTGAATTGGACGAGTGACATAAAGGAGTGACATGGAGGAATGACATGGATGAGTGACATGGAAGAGTGACAAGGAGGAGTGAATTGGAGGAGTGACATAAAGGAGTGACATGGAGGAATGACATGGAGGAGTGACATGGAAGAGTGACAAAAAGGATTGAGTTGGTGTAGTGACATGGCGGAGGGACATAGATGAGTGACATGGAGGAATGACATGGAGGAGCAACATGGAGGAGCGACATGGAGGAGTGACATGGCGGAGGGACATGGATGAGTGACATGGAGGAATGACATGGAGGAGCAACATGGAGGAGCGACATGGAGGAGTGCAAAGGAGGATTGAGTTGGTGTAGCGACATGGAGGAGTGACATAGAGTAGCGACATGGAGGAGTGACATGGAGGAGCAACACGGAGGAGTAACATGGAAGAATGACATGGAGGAGCAACACGGAGAAGTGACATGGAAGAGTGAGTTGGTGTAGCGACATGGAGGACTGACATGGAATAGCGACATGGAGGAGTGACATAGAGGATTGATGTGAAGGAGCAACACGGAGGAGCAACATGGAGGAGTGACATGGAGGAGGGACATAGAGGATTGATGTGGATTAGTGACATGGAGGATGGACATGGAGGATTGAATTGGAGGAGTTACATAAAGGAGTGACATGGATGAATGACATGGAGGAGTGACTTTGAGTAGAGACATGGAGGAGTGACCTGGAGGAGTGACATGGAGGAGTGAAATGTTGGAGTGACATGGAGGAGTGAGTTGTTAGAGCGACATGGAGGAGTGACATGGAGGAGTGACTTGGAGAAGTGACAGGGTTGATCAGGAAAGAGGGTTGATATGGTGGAGTGACATCGTGGAGGGACATGGATGAGTGACTTGGAGGAGTGAAATGGAGTAGTGACATGGAGGATGGACATGACGAGTGAGTTTGTATAGCGACATGGAGGAGTGACATGGAGGAGTGACATAGAGTAGCGACATGGAGGAGATACATGGAGGAGTGACATGGAGGAATGACATGGAGGAGTGACATGGAGGAGGGACATGGAGGAGCGATATGGAGAAGTGACATGAAAGAGTGTAAAGGAGGATTGAGTTTGTGTAGCGACATGGAGGAGTGACATGGAGGAGTGAGTTGTTAGAGCGACATGGAGGAGAGACATGGAGAAGTGACATGGATGAGTGACATGGAGGAGTGACAAGAAGGATTGAGTTGGTATAGTGACATGGCGGAGGGACATAGATGAGTTACATGGAGGAGTGTCATGGAGGAGTGACATAGAGGATTGATGTGGAGTAGTGACATGGATGATGGACATGGAGGAGTGACTTGCAGAAGTGACAGGCATGATCAGGAAGGAGGGTTGATATGGTGGAGTGACATCGTTGAGGGACATGGGTGAGTGACTTGGAGGAGTGACAAGGAGGAGCAACACGGAGGAGCGACATGGAGGAGTGACATGGAGTAGTGACATGGAGGATGGACATAGAGGAGTGACATGGAAGACATATAGAGGTGACATGGAGGACTGAATTGGAGGACTGACATAAAGGAGTGACATGGAGGAATGACATGGAGGAGTGACAAGAAGTAGTGACATGGAGGAGTGACATTGAGGAGTGTGTTGGTGTAGCGACATGGAGGTGTGACATGGAGTAGCGACATAGAGTAGTAACATGAGGAGTGAGTTTGTGTAGTGACATGGAAGAGTGACATGGAGGAGTGACATAGAGTAGCGACATGGAGGAGTTACATGGAGTAGTGACATGGAGGAGGGAGATGGAGGAGTGACTTGGAGAAGTGACAGGCTTGATCAGGAAGGAGGGTTGATATGGTGGAGTGACATCGTGGAGGGACATGGGTTTGTGAATTGGAGGAGTGACTAGGAAGAGCAACACGGAGGAGCGACATGGAGGAGTGACATGGAGTAGTGACATGGAGGATAGACATGGAGGAGTGACTTGGAGAAGTGACAGGGTTGATCAGGAAGGAGGGTTTATATGGTGGAGTGACATCGTGGAAGGACATGGGTGAGTGACTTGGAAGACGTATAGAGGTGACATGGAGGAGTGAATTGGAGTTGTGACATAAAGGAGTGACATGGAGAAGTGACATGGAAGAGTGACATGGAGAAGTGACAGGGCGGATAACCAAAGAGGGTTAATATGGTGGAGTGACATCGCGGAGGGACATGGGTGAGTGACTTGGAGGAGTGACATGGAGGAGTGACATGAAGAGTGAGTTTGTGTAGCGACATGGAGGAGTGACATGGAATAGCGACAAGGAGTAGTGACATGGAGGAGGGACATGGAGGAGTGACTTGGAGATGTCACAGGGTTGATCAGGAAGTAGGGTTAATATGGTGGAGTGGCATAGTGGAGGGACATGGGTGAGTGACTTGGAGGAGTGACATGGAGGAGCAACACAGAGGAGCAACATGGAGGAGTGACATGGAGTAGTGACATGGAGGATGGACATGGAGGAGTGACTTTGAGTAGCGACATGAAGGAGTGACCTGGAGGAGTGACATGGAGGAGTGAAATGGTGGAGTGACATGGAGGAGTGAGTTGTTAGAGCAACATGGAGGAGAGACATGGAGAAGTGACATGGAGGAGTGACATAAACGAGTGACATGGAGGAATGACATGGATGAGTGACATAGAAGAGTGACTTTGAGTAGCGACATGGAGGAGTGACCTGGAGGAGTGTCATGGAGGAGTGACTTTGAGTAGTGACATGGAGGAGTGACCTGGAGGAGTGACATGGAGGAGTGAGTTGTTATAGCGACATGGAGGAGAGAAATAGAGGAGTGACATGGAGGAGTGACATTGAGGAGTGAGTTGGTGCAGTAACATGGAGGACTGACTTTGAGTAGCGACATGGAGGATTGACCTGGAGGAGTGACATGGAGGAGTGAAATGGTGGAGTGACATGGAGGAGTGACATGGAGGAGTGAGTTGTTAGAGCGACATAGAGGAGAGACATGGAGGAGTGACATGTAGGAGTGAAATGGAGGAGTAACACAGAGGAGTGACGTGAAGGAGAGACATGGAGGAGTGACATAGAGGAGTTTCATGGAGGAGAGACATGGGGGAGTGACATGTAGGAGTGACATGGAGGAGTGACATAGAGGAGTTTCATGGAGGAGAGACATGGGGGAGTGACATGTAGGAGTGACATGGAGGAGTGACATAGAGGAGTTTCATGGAGGAGAGACATGGGGGAGTGACATGGAGAAGTGACAGGGCGGATCACAAAGGAAGATTGATATGGTGGAGTGACATGGCGGAGGGACATGGGTGAGTGACTTGGAGGAGTGACATGGAGGAGAAACATGGAGGAGGGACATGGAGGAGTGACTTGGAGAAGTGACAGGGTTGATCAGGAAGGAGGGTTGATATGGTGAAGTGACATCGTGTAGAGACATGGGTGAGTGACTTGGAGGAGTGACATGGAGGAGCAACACGGATGAGCAACATGGAGGAGTGACAGGAGTGACATGGAATAGTGAAATGGAGGATGGACATGGAGGAGTGACATGGAAGACATATAGAGATGAAATGGAGGAGTGAATTGGAGGAGTGACATAATCGAGTGACATGGAGGAATGACATGGATGAGTGACATGGAGGAGTTACAAGGAGGGTTGAGTTGGTGTAGCGACATGGAGCAGTGACCTGGAGGAGTGACATGGAGGAGTGAAATGGTGGAGTGACATGGAGGAGTGAGTTGTTAGAGCGACATAGAGGAGAGACATGGAGGAGTGACATGGAGGAGTGACATGGAGGAGTGACATAGAGGAGTGACGTGGAGGAGAGACATGGAAGAGTGACATGGAGAAGTGACAGGTCGGATCACCAAGGGAGATTGATAGGGTGGAGTGACATGGCGGAGGGACATGGATGAGTGACATGGAGGAGTGACATGGAGGAGTGAATTAGAGGAGTGACATAAAGGAGTGACATGAGGAATGACATGGATGAATGACATGGAGGAGTGACAAGGAGGGTTGAGTTTGTGTAGCGACATGGAGGAGTGACATGAAGTAGCGACATGGAGGAGTGACCTGGAGGAGTGACATGAAGGAGTGAAATGTTGGAGTGACATGAAGGAGTGAGTTGTTAGAGCGACATGGAGTAGAGACATGGAGGAGTGACATAGAGGAATGACATGGAGGAGTGACATAGAGGAATGACGTGGAGGAGAGACATGGAAGAGTGACATCGAGAAGTGACAGGGCGGATAACAAAGGAAGATTGATATGGTGGAGTGACATGACGGAGGGACATGGATGAGTGACATGGAGGAGTGACACGGAGGAGTGACATGGAAGAGTGAGTAGGTGTAGCGACATGGAGGATGGACATGGAGGAGTGACATGGAAGACATATAGAAGTGACATGGAGGAGTGAATTGGAGGAGTGCGTTAAACGAGTGACATGGAGGAATGACATGGTTGAGTGACATGGAGGAGTGACTTTGAGTAGCGACATGGAGGAGTAACCTGGAGGAGTGACATAGAGGAGTGAAATGGTGGAGTTACATGGAGGAGTGAGTTGTTAGAGCGACATGAAGGAGAGACATGGAGAAGTGACATGGAGGAGTGACATAAACGAGTGACATGTAGGAATGACATGGATGAGTGACATGGAGGAGTGACTTTGAGTAGCTACATGGAATAGTGACCTGGAGGAGTGACATGGAGGAGTGAAATGGTGGAGTGACATGGAGGAGTGAGTTGTTAGAGCGAAATGGAGGAGTGACATGGAGAAGTGACATGGATAAGTGACATGGAGGAGTGACAAGAAGGTTTGAGTTGGTGTAGTGACATGGCGGAGGGACATAGATGAGTTACATGGAGGAGTGACATGGAAGAGCAACATGGAAGAGCGACGTGGAGTAGTGAGTTGGTGGAGCGACATGGAGGAGTCACATGGAGTAGCGACATTGAGGAGTGACAAGAAGTAGTGACATGGAGGAGTCACATGGAGTAGCGACATGGAGGAATGACATGGAGGAGTGACTTTGAGTAGCGACATGGAGGAGTGACCTGGAGGAGTGACATGGAGGAGTGAAATGGTGGAGTGACATGGAGGAGTGAGTTGTTATAGCGACATGGAGGAGAAACATGGAGGAGTGACATGGAGGAGTGAAGTGGAGGAGATACATGGAGGAGTGACATGGAGGACTGACATGGAGGAGTGACATAAAGGAGTGACGTGGAGGAGAGACATGGAAGAGTGACATGGAGAAGTGACAGGGCAGATAACCAAGGAGGGTTGATATGGTGGAGTGACATCGCGGAGGGACATGGGTGAGTGACTTGGAGGAGTGACATGGAGGAGTGACATGAGGAGTGAGTTTGTGTAGCGACATGGAGGAGTTACATGGAATAGCGACAAGGAGTAGTGACATGGCGGAGGGACATGGATGAGTGACTTGGATGAGTGACTTGGAGGAGTGACATTGAGTAGCTACATGGAGGAGTTTCATGGAGGAGTGACATGGACGAGTGACATAGAGGAGTGACATGGAGGAGTGACATAGAGGAGTGACATAGATGAGTGACATGGAGGAGTAACATGGAGGAGCAACATGGAGGAGCAACATGGAGGAGTAACTTGGAATAGCGACATGGAGGAGTGACATGGAGGAGTGACATAGAGGAGTGACATGGAGGAGAGAAATGGAAGAGTGACATGGAGAAGTGAGAGGGCGGATCACCAAGGAGGGTTGATATGGTGGAGTGATATCGCGGAGGGACATGGGTGAGTGACTTGGAGGAGTGATATGGAGGATTGACATGGAGGAGTGACATGGAGGAGTGACATGGAGGAGTAACACGGAGGAGTGACATGGAGGATGAACAAAGAGGTTCGAGTTGGTGTATTGACATGGAGGAGTGACATGAAGTAGTGACACTGAGGAGTGACATTGAGGAGTGAGTTGCTGTAGTGACATGAAGGAGTGACTTTGAGTAGCGACATGGAGTAGTGAAATGGTGGAGTGACATGGACGAGTGAGTTGTTAGAGCGACATGGATGAGTGACATGGAGTAGCGACATGGAGGAGTGACATGAGTAATGAGTTGGTGTAGCGACATGGAGGAGTGACATGGAGGTTTGATTTGGAGGAGTGACATAGAGGAGCGACGTGGAGGAGTGACATGGAGGAGGGACATGGAGGAGTGACATGGAAAACATATTAAAGTGACATGGATGAGTGACATGGAGGAGTGACAAGAAGGATTGAGTTGGTGTAGTGACATGTAGGAGTGACTTTGAGTAGCGACATGGAGGAGTGACCTGGAGGAGTGACATGGAGGAGTGACATAGAGTATTGATGTGGAGTAGTGACATGGAGGATGGACATGGAGGAGTGATTTGGAGAAGTGACAGGGCGGATAACCAATGAGGGTTGATATGGTGGAGTGACATCGCAGAGGGACAAGGGTGAGTGACTTGGAGGAGTGACATGGAGGAGTGACATGAAGGAGTGACATAAGGAGTGAGTTTGTGTAGCGACATGGAGGAGTGACATGGAGTAGCTACATGGAGGAGTTACATGGAGGAGTGACTTGGAGGAGCAACACGGAGGAGCGACATGAAGGTGTGACATGGATTAATACATGGAGTAGCTACATGTGGGAGGGACATGGAGTAGTGACACGGAGGATGGACATGGAGGAGTGTCATGGAAGACATATAGAGATGACATGGAAGAGTGAATTGAAGGAGTGACATAAACGAGTTACATGGAGGAATGACATGGATGAGTGACATGGAGGAGTTACAAGGAGGGTTGAGTTGGTGTAGCGACATGGAGGAGTGACATGGAGTAGCGACATGGAGGAGTGACACGAGGAATTAGTTGGTGTAGTGACATAGAGGAGTGACTTTGAGTAGCGACATGGAGGAGTGACATGAGTAATGAGTTGGTGTAGCGACATGGAGGAGTGAAATGGAGGTGTGACATGGAGGAGTGACATGGAGGAGTTACATGGAGTAGCGACATGGAGGAGTGACATGAGTAATGACTTGGTGTAGCGACGTGGAGGAGTGACATGGAATATGAAATGGAGGAGTGAAATGGAGGTGTGACATGGAGGAGTGACATAGAGGAGTTACGTTGAAGAGTGACATGGAGGAGGGACATGGAGGAGTGACATGGAAGACATATAGAAGTGACATGGATGAGTGACATGGAGGAGTGACAAGAAGGATTGAGTTGGTGTAGTGACATGGAGGAGTGACATAGAGTAGCGACATGGAGGAGTGACATGGAGGAGTGACATGGAGGAGCAACACGGAGGAGTGACGTGGAGGAGTAAGTTGGTGGAGCAACATGGAGGAGTCACATGGAGTAGGGACATGGAGGAGTGACATGGAGGATTGATATGGAGGAGCAACATGGAGGAGCGACATGGAGGAGTGACAAGGAGGATTGAGTTGGTGTAGCGACATAAAGGAGTGACATGGAAGAATGACATGGATGAGTGACATGGAGGAGTGACAAGGAGGATTGAGTTGGTGTAGTGACATGGAGGAGAGACATGAGGAGGGTGTTGGTGTATTGACATTGAGGAGTGATATAAAGGATTTACTTGGATGAGTGACATCGATGAGTGAAAAGGAGGATTGAGTTGGTTTAGCGACATGGAGGAGTGACATGAGGAGTGACATAGAGGAGTGAGTTGGTGAAGAAAATGGAGGAGTGACATGGAAGAGTGAGTTGGTGTAGCGACATGGAGGACTGACATGGAGGAGGGACATAGAGGATTTTCTTGGAGATGTGACAGGGTTGATCAGCAAGGAGGGTTGATATGGTAGAGTTGCATGGCAGAGGGAAATGGATGAGTGACGTGGAGGAGTGAAATGTAGGAGTGACATGGAGGAGTAACATGAGGAGTGAGTTTTTGTAGCGACATGGAGGAGTTACATGGAAGAGTGACATGGAGAAGTGACATAAAGGAGTGACTTAGAGGAGTGACATAGAGGAGTGACATGGATGAGTGACATGGAGGAGTGACATGGATGAGTGACATGGAGGAGTAACATGGAGGAGCAACACAGAGGAGCGACATGGAGGAGTGACATGGAGTAGCTACATGGAGGAGTTACATGGAGGAGTGACTTGCAGGAGCAACAAGGAGGAGCGACATGGAGGAATGACATGGAGTAGTGAAATGGAGTAGCTACATATAGGAGTTACATGGAGGAGTGACTTGGAGGAGCAACTAGGAGGAGTGACATAGAGGATTGATGTGGAGGAGCAACACGGAGGAGCGAAATGGAGGAGTGACATGGAGTAGTGACATGGAGGAGGGACATGGAGGAGTGACTTGGAGACGTGACAGGGTTTATCAGGAATGAGGGTTGATATGGTGGAGTGACATCGTGGAGGGACATGGGTGAGTGACTTGGAGAAGTGACATGGAGTAGTGACATGGAGGATGGACATGGAGGAGTGACATGGAAGACATATAGAGGTGACATGGAGGAGTGAATTGGAGGAGTGACATAAACGAGTGACATGGTGGAATGACATGGATGAGTGACATGAGGAATGAGTTGGTGTAGCGACATGGAGGAGTGACATGGAGGTGTGACATGGAGGAGTGACATAGAGGAGTGATGTGGAGGAGTGACATGGAGGAGGAACATGGAGGAGTGACAAGGAAGACATATAGAAATGACATGGATGAGTGACATGGAGGAGTGACAAGGAGGAGCAACACGGAGGAGCAACATGGAGGAGTGACATGGAGTAGTGACATGGAGGATGGACATGGAGGAGTGACATGGAAGACATATAGAGGTGACATGGAGGAGTGACATAAAGGAGTCACATGGAGGAATGACATGGATGAGTGACATGGAGGAGTGACAAGAATTAGTGACATGGAGGAGTGACATTGAGGAGTGAGTTGGTGTAGCTACATGGAGGAGTGACATGGAGTAGCGACATAGAGTAGTAACATGAGGAGTGCGTTTGTGTAGCGACAGGGAGGAGTATTATGGAGGGGTGACATGGAGGAGTGACATAAAGTAGCGACATGGAGGAGATATATGGAGGAGTGACATGGAGGAATGACATGGAGGAGTAACATGGAGGAGGGACATTGAGGAGTGACATTGAGGAGTGAGTTGGTGTAGTGACATGGAGGAGTGACTTTGAGTAGCGACATGGAGGAGTGACCTGAAGGAGTGACATGGAGGATTGAAATGGTGGAGTGACATGGAGGAGTCAGTTGTTATAGCGACATGAAGGAGAGAAATGGAGGAGTGATATGGAGGAGTGACATTGAGGAGTGAGTTGGTGTAGTAACATGGAAGAGTGACTTTGAGTAGTGACATGGAGGAGTGACCTGGAGGAGTGACATGGAGGAGTGAAATGGTGGAGAAACATGGAGGAGTGAGTTGTTAGAGCGACATGGAGGAGAGACATGGGGAAGTTACATGGAGGAGTGACATGGAGGATTGACATAGAGTAGCGACATGGAGGAGATACATGGAGGAGTGACTTGGAGGAGCAACACGGAGGAGCGACATGGAGGAGGGACATATAGGAGTGACTTGGAAGATATATAGAAGTGACATGGAGGAGTGACTTGGAGGAGTGACATGGAGGATTGACATGGAGGAGTGACATAGAGGAGTAAAGTAGAGGAGAGACATGGAAGAGTGACATGGAGAAGTGACTTTGAGTAGCGACATGGAGGAGTGACCTGGAGGAGTGACATGGAGGACTGAAATGGTGGAGTGACATGGAGGAGTGAGTAGTTATAGCGACATGGAGGAGAAACATGGAGGAGTGACATGGAGGAGTAACATGGAGGAGTGACATAGAGGAGTGATGTGGAGGAGAGACATGTAGAAGTGACATGGAGGATTGACATGGAGGAGTGACATAGAGGAGTGACGTAGAGGAGAGACATGGAAGAGTGACATGGAGAAGTGACAGGGCGGATGGACATGGAGGAGTGACTTGGAGAAGTGACAGGGTTGATCAGGAAGGAGTGTTTATATGGTGGAGTGAAATCATGGAGGGACATGGGTGAGTGACTTGGAGGAGTGACAAGGAGGAGCAACACGGAGGATGGACATGGAGGAGTGACATGGAAGACATATAGAGGTGACATGGAGGAGTGAATTGGAGGAGTGACATAAACGAGTGACATGGAGGAATGACATGGATGAGTGACATGAGGAATGAGTTGGTGTAGCGACATGGATGAGTGACATGGAGGTGTGACATGGAGGAGTGACATAGAGGAGTGATGTGGAGGAGTGACATGGAGGAGGAACATGGAGGAGTGACAAGAAAGATTGAGTTAGTGTAGTGACATGGCAGAGGGACATAGATGAGTTACATGGAGGAGTGACATGGAAGAGCAACATGGAGGAGTGACATTGAGGAGTGAGTTGGTGTAGTTACATGGAGGAGTACCTTTGAGTAGCGACATGGACGAGTGACCTGGAGGAGTGACATAAAGGATTGACATAGATGAGTGACATGGAGGAGTAACATGGAGGAAGGAGTTGGTGGAGCAACATGGAGGAGTCACATGGAATAGCGACATTAGAGGAGTGACATGGAGGAATGACATGGAGGAGTGACATAGAGGTTTGATATGGAGTAGTGACATGGAGGATCGACATGGGGAAGTGACTTGGAGAAGTGACAGGGTTGATCAGGAAGGAGGGTTTATATGGTGGAGTGACATCGTGGAAGGACATGGGTGAGTTACTTGGAGGAGTGACATGGAGGAGCAACACGGAGGAGCGACATGGAGGAGTGACATGGAGTAGGGATATGGAGGATGTACATGGAGGAGTGACTTGGATAAATGACAGGGTTGATCAGGAAGGAGGGTTTATATGGTGGAGTGACATCGTGGAAGGACATGGGTGAGTGACTTGGAGGAGTGACAAGGAGGAGCAACACGGAGGAGCGACATGGAGGAGTGACATGGAGTAGTGACATGGAAGATGGACATGGAGGAGTGACATGGAAGACATATAGAGGTGACATGGAGGAGTGACATAAAGGAGTCACATGGAGGAATGACATGGAGGAGTGACATAAAGTAGCGAAATGGAGTAGATACATGGAGGAGTGACATGGAGGAATGACATGGAGGAGTAACATGGAGGAGGGACATTGAGGAGTGACATTGAGGAGATACATGGAGGAGTGACATGGAGGAATGACATGGAGGAGTAACATGGAGGAGGGACATTGAGGAGTGACATTGAGGAGTGAGTTGTTATAGCGACATGAAGGAGAGAAATGGAGGAGTGATATGGAGGAGTGACATTGAGGAGTGAGTTGGTGTAGTAACATGGAAGAGTGACTTTGAGTAGCGACATGAAGGAGTGACCTGGAGGAGTGACATGGAGGAGTGAAATGGAGGATTGACATAGAGTAGCGACATGGAGGAGATACATGGAGGAGTGACTTGGAGGAGCAACACGGAGGAACGACATGGAGGAGGGACATATAGGAGTGACTTGGAAGACATATAGAAGTGACATGGAGGAGTGACTTGGAGGAGTGAGTTGTTAGAGCGACATGGAGGAGAGACATGGGGAAGTGACATGGAGGAGTGACATGGAGGATTGACATAGAGTAGCGACATGGAGGAGATACATGGAGGAGTGACTTGGAGGAGCAACACGGAGGAACGACATGGAGGAGGGACATATAGGAGTGACTTGGAAGACATATAGAAGTGACATGGAGGAGTGACTTGGAGGAGTGACATAAAGGAATGACATGGAGGAATGACATGGATGAGTGACGAGGAAAACATGTAGAATTGAGTCAGAGGAGTGACAATGTGGAGCTACACGGATGAGAGATATGATATTGAAGACTTGGAGAAGTGACATGGAGGAGCGACATGGAAGAGTGACAAGGAGGAATGACATGGAGTAGCGATATGGAGAAGTTACAAGGAGGGTTGAGTTGGTGTAGCGACATGGAGGAGTGACATGGAATAACGACATGGAGGATCATGGAGGTGTGACATAGAGGAGTGACATAGAGGAGCGACGTGGAGGAGTGACATGGAGGAGGGACATGGAGGAGTGACATGGTAGACATAGAAGTGACATGGATGAGTGACATGGAGGAGTGACAAGAAGGATTGAGTTGGTGTAGTGACATGGCGGAGGGACATAGATGAGTTACATGGAGGAGTGACATGGAAGAGCAACATGGAGGAGCGACGTGGAGGAGTGAGTTGGTGGAGCGACATGGAGGAGTCACATTTAGTAGCGACATGGAGGAGTGATATGAAGTAGTGACATGGAGGAGTGACATTGAGGAGTGAGTTGGTGTAGTGACATGGAGGAGTGACTTTGAGTAGCGGCATGGAGGAGTGACCTGGAGGAGTGACATGGAGGACTGAAATGGTGGAGTGACATGAAGGAGTGAGTAGTTATAGCGACATGGAGGAGAAACATGGAGGAGTGACATGGAGGAGTAACATGGAGGAGTGACATAGAGGAGTGATGTGGAGGAGAGACATGGAGAAGTGACATGGAGGATTGACATGGAGGAGTGACATAGAGGAGTGACGTAGAGGAGAGACATGGAAGAGTGACATGGAGAAGTGACAGGGCGGATGGACATGGAGGAGTGACTTGGAGAAGTGACAGGGTTGATCAGGAAGGAAGATTGATATGGTGGAGTGACATGGCGGAGGGACATGGATGAGTGAGTTGGTGTAGTGACATGGAGGAGTGAACTGGAGGAGTGAGTTGTTATAGTGACATGGAGGAGAGACATGGAGGAGTGAGTTGGTGTAGCAACATGGAGTAGTGACATGGAGGAGCAACACGGAGGAGCGACATGAAGGATTGACATGGAGTAGTGACATGGAGGATGGACAAAGAGGTTTTTGTTGGTGTATAGACATGGAGGAGTGACATGAGGAGTGACGTAGAGGAGTGACGTGGTGGAGTGACGTGGTGGAGTGAAATAGAGGAGTGACATAGAGGAGTGACATGGAGTAGTGACATGGAGGATGGACATGGAGGAGTGACATGGAATACATATAGAGGTGATATGGAGGAGTGAATTGGAGGAGTGACATAAGGGAGTGACATGGAGGATTGACATGGATGAGTGACATGGAGGAGTGATAAGAAGTAGTGACATGGAGGATGGACATGGAGGAGTGACATGGAAGACATATAGAGGTGACATGGAGGAGTGAATTGGAGAAGAGACATCATGGAGTGACATGGAGGAATGACATGGATGATTGACAAGGAGGAGTGACAAGGAGGGTTGAGTTGGTGTAGCGACATGGAGGAGTGAAATGGAGTAGCGACATGGAGGAGTGACATGGAGGAGTGACATGGAAGAGTGAGTTTGTGTAGCGACATGGAGGAATGTCATGGAATAGCGACATGGAGGAGTGACAAGGAGGGTTGAGTTTGTGTTGTGACATGGAGGAGTGACATGAAGTAGTGAAATGGAGGAGTGACATTGAGGAGTGAATTGGAGGAGTGACATTGAGGAGTGAGTTGGTGTAGTGACATGGAGGAGTGACTTTGAGTAGCGACATGGAGGAGTGAACTGGAGGAGTTACATGGAGGAGTGAAATGGTGGAGTGACATGGAGAAGTGAGTTGTTATAGCGACATGGAGGAGAGACATGGAGGAGTTACATGGAGGAGTGACATGGAGGAGTGACATAGAGGAGTGACGTGGAGGAGAGACATGGAAGAGTGACATGGAGAAGTGACAGGGCGGATCACCTAGGAAGATTGATATGGTGGAGTGACATGGATGAGTGACATGGAGGATTGACAGGGAGGGTTGAGTTAGTGTAGCGACATGGAGGAGTGACATGGAGTAGCGACATGGAGGAGTGACACGAGGAATGAGTTGGTGTAGCGACATGGAAGAGTGACATGGAGGTGTGACATGGAGGAGTGACATGGAGGAGTGACATGGAGTAGCGACATGGAGGAGTGACATGAGTAATGAGTTGGTGTAGCGACATGGAGGAGTGACATGGAATAACGACATGGAGGAGTGAAATGGAGGTGTGACATGGAGGAGTGACATAGAGGAGTTAGGTGGAGGAGTGACATGGAGGAGGGACATGGAGGAGTGACATGGAAGACATATAGAAGTGACATGGATGAGTGACATGGAGGAGTGACAAGAAGGATTGAGTTGGTGTAGTGACATGGCGGAGGGACATAGATGAGTTACATGGAGGAGTGACATGGAAGAGCAACATGGGGGAGCGATGTGGAGGAGTAAGTTGGTGGAGCAACATGGAGGAGTCATATGGAGTAGGGACATGGAGGAGTGACATGGAGGAGTGATATGGAGGAGCAACATGGAGGAGTGATATGGAGGAGTGACAAGGAGGATTGAGTTGGTGTAGCGACATGGGGGAGTGACATAGAGTAGCGACATGGAGGAGTGACATGGAGGAGTGACATGGAGGAGCAACACGAAGGAGTGACATGGAGGATGACCAAAGAGGTTCGAGTTGGTGTATTGACATGGAGGAGTGACATGGAGAAGCGACATGGAGAAGTGACATGGAGGAACAACACGGAGGAGTGACATGGAGGATGGACAAAGAGGTTCGAGTTGGTGTATTGACATGGAGTAGTCACATGGAGTAACGACATGGAGGAGTAACATGGAATAGCGACAGGGAGGAGTGATATGGAGGAGTGACATGGAGGAGTGACATAGAGAATTGATGTGGAGGAGCAACACGGAGGAGGGACATGAAGGAGTGACATGGAGTAGTGACATGGAGGAGGGACATGGAGGAGTGACTTGGAGAAGTGACAGGGTTGATCAGGAAGAAGAGTTGATATGGTGGAGTGACATCGTGGAGGGACATGGAGGATGGACATGGAGGAGTGACATGGAAGACATATAGAGGTGACATGGAAGAGTGAAATGGTGGAGTGACATGGAGGACTGAGTTGTTAGAGCGATATGGAGGAGTGACATGGAGGATGGACATGGAGGAGTGACTTGGAGAAGTGACAGGGTTGATCAGGAAGGAGGGTTGATATGGTGGAGTGACATCGTGGAGGGACATGGGTGAGTGACTTGGAGGAGTGACAAGGAAGAGCAACACGGAGGAGCGACATGAAGGAGTGACATGGAGTAGTGACATGGAGTATGGACATGGAGGAGTGACTTGGAAGACATATAGAGGTGACATGGAGGAGTGAATTGGAGTTTTGACATAAAGGAGTGACATGGAGGAATGACATGGATGAGTGACATGGAGGAGTGACAAGAAGTAGTCACATGGAGGAGTGACATTGAGGAGTGAGTTGGTGTAGCGATATGGAGGAGTGACATGGAGGAGTGACATAGAGTAGCGACATGGAGGAGATACATGGAGGAGTGACATGGAGGAATGACATGGAGGAGTGACATGAAGTAGTGACATTGAGGAGTGACATTGAGGAGTGAGTTGGTGTAGTGACAAGGAGGAGTGATTTTGAGCAGCGAAATGGAGGAGTGACCTGGAGGAGTGACATGGAGGAGTGAGTTGTTATAGCGACATGGAGGAGAGAAATGGAGGAATGACATGGATGAGTGACATGGAGGAGTGACAAGAAGTAGTGACATGGAGGAGTGACATTGAGGAGTGAGTTTGTGTTTCGACATGGAGGAGTGACATGGAGTAGCGACAAAGAGTAGTAACATGAGGAGTGAGTTTTTTGTAGCGACATGGAGGAGTGACATGGAGGAGTGACATAGAGTAGAGACATGGAGGAGATACATGGAGGAGTGACATGGAGGAATGACATGGAGGAGTGACATGGAGGAGGGACATGGAGGAGCGATATGGAGAAGTGACATGAAAGAGTGTAAAGGAGGATTGAGTTTATGTAGCGACATGGAGGAGTGACATGGAGTAGCTAAATGGAAGAGTTACATGGAGGACTGACTTGGAGGAGCAACACGGAGGAGTGACATGGAGGAGGGACATGGAGGAGTGACTTGGAAGACATATAGAAGTGACATGGAGGAGTGAATTGGAGGAGTGACATAAAGGAGTGACATGGAGGAGTGACCTGGAGGAGTGACATGGAGGAGTGAAATGGTGGAGTGACATGGAGTAGCTACATGTAGGAGTGACATTGAGGAGTGAGTTGTTAGAGTGACATGGAGGAGTGACATAGAGGATTGATGTGGAGTAGTGACATGGAGGATAGACATGGAGGAGTTACTTGGAGAAGTGACAGGGTTGATCAGGAAGGAGGGTTGATATGGTGGAGTGACATCGTGGAGGGACATGGGTGAGTGACTTGGAGGAGTGACAAGGAGGAGCAACACGGAGAAGCGACATGGAGGAATGACATGGAGTAGTGACATGGAGGATGGACATGGAGGAGTGACTTGGAGAAGTGACAAGGAGGATGGACATGGAGGAGTGACAAGGAAGACATATAGAGGTGACATGGAGGAGTGAATTGGAGTTGTGACATAAAGGAGTGACATGGAGATGTGACAGGGCGGATAACGAAGGAGGGTTGATATGGTGGAGTGACATCGCGGAGGGACATGTGTGAGTGACTTGGAGGAGTGACATGTAGGAGTGACATGAGGAGTGAGTTTGTGTAGCGACATGGAGGAGTGACATGGAATAGCGAAATGGAGTAGTGACATGGAGGAGGGACATGGAGGAGTGACTTGGAGATGTGACAGGGTTGATCAGGAAGGAGGGTTGATATAGTGGAGTGACATTGCGGAGGGACATGAGGAGTAAGTTTGTATTGTGACATGGAGGAGTGACATGGAGATGTGACATGGAGGACTGACATGGAGGAGTGATATAGAGGAGTGACGTGGAGGAGAGACATGGAAGAATGACATGGAGAATTGACAGGGCGGATAACGAAGGAGGGTTGATATGGTGGAGGGACATCGCGGAGGAACATGGGTGAGTGACTTGGAGGAGTGACATGGAAGAGTGACATGTAGGACTTACATGAGGAGTGAGTTTGTATTGTGACATGGAGGAGTGACATGGAGTAGCTACATGGAGGAGTGACATGGACGAGTAACATAGAGGAGTGACATGGAGGAGTGACATGGAGGGTGGACATGGAGCAGTGACATGAAACACATATAGAGGTGACATGGAGGAGTGACTTTGAGGAGCGACATGGAGGAGTGACCTGGAGAAGTGAAATGGAGGACTGAAATGGTGGAGTGACATGGAGGAGAAATATGGAGGATTGATGTGGAGGAGCAACAAGGAGGAGCGACATGGAGGAGTGACATGAAGTAGTGACATGGAGGAGGGACATGGAGGAGTGACTTGGAGAAGTGATATGGTTGATCAGGATGTAGGGTTGATATGGTGGAGTGACATCGTGGAGGGACATGGGTGAGTGACTTGGAGGAGTGACATGGAGGATGGACATGGAGGAGTGACATGGAGGAATGACATAAAGGAATGACATGGAGGAGTGACCTGGAGGAGTGACATGGAGGAGTGATATGGTGGAGTGACATTGAGGAGTGAGTTGTTAGAGCGACATGGAGGAGAGACATAGAGGAGTGACATGGAGGAGTGACATGGATGAGTGACATAGAGGAGTGATGTGGAGGAGAGACATGGCGGAGGGACATGGGTGAGTGACTTGGAGGAGTGACATGGAGGAGTGACATGGAGTAGCTACATGTAGGAGTTACATGGAGGAATGACTTGGAGGAGCAACATGGAGGAGTGACATAGAGGAGTGATGTGGAGGAGGAACACGGAGGATCGACATGGAGGAGTGACATGGAGTAGTGACATGGAGGAGGAACATGGAGGAGTGACTTGGAGAAGTGACAGGGTTGATCAGGAAGTAGGGTTGATATGGTGGAGTGACATAGTGGAGGGACATGGGTGAGTGACTTGGAGGAGTGACATGGAGGAGCAACATGGAGGAGCAACATGGAGTAGTGACATGGAGGATGGACATGGAGGAGTGACATGGAGGAATGACATGGATGAGTGACATGGAGGAGTGACTTTGAGTAGCGACATGGAGGAGTGACCTGGAGGAGTGACATGGAGGAGTGAAATGGTGGAGTGACATGGAGGAGTGAGTTGTTAGAGCGACATGGAGGAGAGACAAGGAGGAGTCACATAGTGGAGTGACATGGAGGAGTGACATAGAGGAGTGACGTGGAGGAGAGACATGGAAGAGTGACATGGAGAAGTGACAGGTCGGATTACCAAGGGAGATTGATAGGGTGGAGTGACATGGCGGAGGGACATGGATGAGTGACATGGAGGAGTGACATGGAGGAGTGAATTGGAGGAGTGACATGAGGAATGCCATGGATGAGTGACATGGAGGAGTGACAAGGAGGGTTGAGTTTGTGTAGCGACATGGAGGCACTCCTCCATGTTGCTACACAAACTCAACCCTCCTTGTCGCTACATGAAGTAGCGACATGGAGGAGTGACCTGGAGGAGTGACATGAAGGAGTGAAATGGTGGAGTGACATGGAGGAGTGAGTTGTTAGAGCAAAATGGAGTAGAGACATGGAGGAGTGACATAGAGGAGTGACATGGAGGAGTGACATAGAGGAATGATGTGGAGGAGAGACATGGAAGAGTGACATGGAGAAGTGACAGGGCAGATAACCAAGGAAGATTGATATGGTGGAGTGACATGGCGGAGGGACATGGATGAGTGACATGGAGGAGTGACACGGAGGAGTGACATGGAAGAGTGAGTAGGTGTAGTGACATGGAGGATGGACATGGAGGAGCAACACGGAGGAGCGACATGGAGGAGCGACATGGAGGAGTGAGTTGGTGTAGCGACATGGAGGAGTGACATGGAGTAGCGACATAGAGTAGTAACATGAGGAGTGAGTTTGTGTAGCGACATGGAGGAGTGACATGAAGGAATGACATGGAGGAGTGACATGGAGAAGGGACATGGAGGAGCGATATGGAGGAGTGACATGAAAGAGTGTAAAGGAGGATTGAGTTTGTGTAGCTACATGTAGGAGTGACATGAAGTAGTGACATTGAGGAGTGACATTGAGGAGTGAGTTGGTGTAGTGACATGAAGGAGTGACTTTGAGTAGCGACATGGAGGAGTGAAATGGTGAAGTGACATGGACGAGTGAGTTGTTAGCGCGACATGGAGGAGTGACATGGAGTAGCGACATGTAGGAGTGACATGAGTAATGAGTTGGTGTTGCGACATGGAGGAGTGACATGGAGGTGTGACTTGGAGGAGTGACATAATGTAGCGACGTGGAGGAGTGACATGGAGGAGGGACATGGAGGAGTGACATGGAAGACATATAGAAGGGACATAGATGAGTTACATGGAGGAGTGACATGGAAGAGCAACATGGAGGAGCGACGTGGAGGAGTAAGTTGGCAGAGCGATATGGAGGAGTCACATGGAGTAGGGACATGAAGGAGTGACATGGAGGAGTGATATGGAGGAGCAACATGGAGGAGCGACATGGAGGAGTGACAAGGAGGACTGAGTTGGTGTAGCGACATGGAGGAGTGACATAGAGTAGCGACATGGAGGAGTGACATAGAGGAGCAACACGGACGAGTGACATGGAGGATGAACAAAGAGGTTCGAGTTGGTGTATTGACATGGAGGAGTGACATGGAGAAGCGACATGGAGAAGTGACATGGAGGAGCAACACGGAGGAGTGACATGGAGGATGGACAAAGAGGTTCGAGTTGGTGTATTGACATGGAGGAGTCACATGGAGTAGCGACATGGAGGAGTAACATGGAAGAGTGAGTTGGTGTAGCGACATGGAGGACTGACATGGAGGAGTGACATGGAGGAGTGACATAGAGAATTGATGTGGAGGAGCAACACGGAGGAACGACATGGAGGAGTGACATGGAGTAGTGACATGGAGTAGTGACATGGAGAAGGGACATGGAGGAGTGACTTGGAGAAGTGACAGGGTGGATCAGGAAGAAGAGTTGATATGGTGGAGTGACATCGTGGAGGGACATGGAGGATGGACATGGAGGAGTGACATGGAAGACATATAGAGGTGACATGGAGGAGTGAAATGGTGGAGTGACATGGAGGAGTGAGTTGTTAGAGCAACATGGAGGAGAGACATGAAGTAGTGACATGTAGGAGTGACATGGAGGAGTGACATAGAGGAGTGACGTGGAGGAGAGACATGGAAGAGTAACATGGAGAAGTGAGTGGGCGGATCACCAAGGAGGGTTGATATGGTGGAGTGATATTGCGGAGGGACATGGGTGAGTGACTTGGAGGAGTGACATGGAGGATTGACATGGTCGAGTGACTTGGAGGAGCAACACGGAGGAGCGACATGGAGGATGGACAAAGAGGTTCGAGTTGGTGTATTGACATGGAGGAGTCACATGGAGTAGCGACATGGAGGAGTAACATGGAAGAGTGAGTTGGTGTAGCGACATGGAGGACTGACATGGAATAGCGACAGGGAGGAGTGACATGGAGGAGTGACATGGAGGAGTGACATAGAGAATTGATGTGGAGGAGCAACACGGAGGAACGACATGGAGGAGTGACATGGAGTAGTGACATGGAGTAGTGACATGGAGAAGGGACATGGAGGAGTGACTTGGAGAAGTGACAGGGTGGATCAGGAAGAAGAGTTGATATGGTGGAGTGACATCGTGGAGGGACATGGAGGATGGACATGGAGGAGTGACATGGAAGACATATAGAGGTGACATGGAGGAGTGAAATGGTGGAGTGACATCAAGGAGTGAGTTGTTAGAGCAACATGGAGGAGAGACATGAAGTAGTGACATGTAGGAGTGACATGGAGGAGTGACATAGAGGAGTGACGTGGAGGAGAGACATGGAAGAGAAACATGGAAAAGTGAGAGGGCGGATCACCAAGGAGGGTTGATATGGTGGAGTGACTTGGAGGAGCAACAAGGAGGAGCGACATGAAGGAGGGACATAAAGGAGTGACATGGAGGAATGACATGGATGAGTGACATGGAGGAGTGACAAGGAGGATTTAGTTGGTGTACTGACATGGAGGAGTGACATGGAGGAGTGACGAGGAAAACATGTAGATGTGATTCGGAGGAGTGAGTAGGAGGAGTGACAATGTGGAGCTACACGGATGAGAGACATGATATTGAAGACTTGGAGAAGTGACATGGTGGAGCGACATGGAAGAGTGACAAGGAGGAATGACATGGAGTAGCGATATGGAGGAGTGACATGGAGGAGTTAGTTGGTGTAGCGACATGGAGGAGTGACATGGAATAACGACATGGACGAGTGACATGGAGGAGTGACAAAAAGGATTGAGTTGGTGTAGTGACATGGCGGAGGGACATAGATGAGTGACATGGAGGAATGACATGGAGGAGCAACATGGAGGAGCGACATGGAGGAGTGACATGGCGGAGGGACATGGATGAGTGACATGGAGGAATGACATGGAGGAGCAACATGGAGGAGCGACATGGAGGAGTGAAAAGGAGGATTAAGTTGGTGTAGCGACATGGAGGATGGACAAAGATGTTTGAGTTGGTGTATTGACATGGAGGAGTCACATGGAGTAGCGACATGGAGTACTGACATGGAATAGCGACATGGAGGAGTGACATGGAGGAGTGACATGGAGGAGTGACATGGAGGAGTGACATAGAGTATTGATGTGGAGTAGTGACATGGAGGATGGACATGGAGGAGTGACATAGAGGAGTGACATGGAGTAGTGACATGGAGGATGGACATGGAGGAGTGACATAGAGGAGTGACATGGATGAGTGACATGGAGGAGTGACATGGAGGAGCAACATGGAGGAGCAACATGGAGGAGTAACTTGGAATAGCGACATGGGGGAGTGACACGGAGGAGTGACATGGAGGAATGACATGGATGAGTGACATGGAAGAGTGACAAGGAGGAGTGAATTGGAGGAGTGACATAAAGGAGTGACATGGAGGAATGACATGGATGAGTGACATGGATGAGTGACAAGGAGGGTTGAGTTTGTGTAGCGACAAG
This sequence comes from Sebastes schlegelii, assembly GCA_014673565.1. Lineage (NCBI taxonomy): Eukaryota > Metazoa > Chordata > Actinopteri > Perciformes > Sebastidae > Sebastes > Sebastes schlegelii. The sequence goes on from CM025825.1 coordinate 32,109,848, forward strand.
GAGGAGTAGCATGAAGTAGTGACATGGAGGAGTGACATTGAGGAGTGAGTTGGTGTAGTTACATGGAGGAGTGACTTTGAGTAGAGACAGGGTTGATCAGGAAGGCGGGTTGATATGGTGGAGTGACATCGTGGAGGGACATGGGTTTGTGACTTGGAGGAGTGACAAGGAAGAGCAACACGGAGGAGCGACATGGAGGAGTGAAATGGAGTAGTGACATGGAGGATGGACATGGAGGAGTGACTTGGAGAAGTGACAGGGTTGATCAGGAAGGAGGGTTTATATGGTGGAGTGACATCGTGGAAGGACATGGGTGAGTGACTTGGAAGACATATAGAGGTGACATGGAGGAGTGAATTGGAGTTGTGACATAAAGAAGTGACATGGAGAAGTGACATGGAAGAGTGACATGGAGAAGTGACAGGGCGGATAACCAAAGAGGGTTGATATGGTGGAGTGACATCGCGGAGGGACATGGGTGAGTGACTTGGAGGAGTGACATGGAGGAGTGACATGGAGGAGTGACATGAAGAGTGAGTTTGTGTAGCGACATGGAGGAGTGACATGGAATAGCGACAAGGAGTAGTGACATAGAGGAGGGACATGGAGGAGTGACTTGGAGATGTCACAGGGTTGATCAGGAAGTAGGGTTGATATGGTGGAGTGGCATAGTGGAGGGACATGGGTGAGTGACTTGGAGGAGTGACATGGAGGAGCAACACAGAGGAGCAACATGGAGGAGTGACATGGAGTAGTGACATGGAGGATGGACATGGAGGAGTGACTTTGAGTAGCGACATGGATGAGTGACCTGGAGGAGTGACATGGAGGAGTGAAATGGTGGAGTGACATGGAGGAGTGAGTTGTTAGAGCAACATGGAGGAGAGACATGGAGAAGTGACATGGAGGAGTGACATAAACGAGTGACATGGAGGAATGACATGGAGGAGTGACATAGAAGAGTGACTTTGAGTAGCGACATGGAGGAGTGACCTGGAGGAGTGTCATGGAGGAGTGACTTTGAGTAGTGACATGGAGGAGTGACCTGGAGGAGTGACATGGAGGAGTGAGTTGTTATAGCGACATGGAGGAGAGAAATAGAGGAGTGACATGGAGGAGTGACATTGAGGAGTGAGTTGGTGCAGTAACATGGAGGAGTGACTTTGAGTAGCGACATGGAGGATTGACCTGGAGGAGTGACATGGAGGAGTGAAATGGTAGAGTGACATGGAAAAGTGACATGGAGGAGTGAGTTGTTAGAGCGACATAGAGGAGAGACATGGAGGAGTGACATGTAGGAGTGAAATGGAGGAGTAACATAGAGGAGTGACGTGGAGGAGAGACATGGAGGAGTGACAGGGCGGATCAAAAAGGAGGGTTGATATGGTGGAGTGACATGGAAGACATATAGAAGTGACATGGAGGAGTGAATTGGAGGAGTGACATAAATGAGTGACATGTACGAATGACATGGATGAGTGACATGGAGGAGTGACTTTGAGTAGCGACATGGAATAGTGACCTGGGAGGAGTGACATGGAGGAGTGAAATGGTGGAGTGACATGGAGGAGTGAATTGTTAGAGCGAAATGGAGGAGTGACATGGAGAAGTGACATGGATAAGTGACATGGAGGAGTGACAAGAAGGTTTGAGTTGGTGTAGTGACATGGCGGAGGGACATAGATGAGTTACATGGAGGAATGACATGGAAGAGCAACATGGAAGAGCGACGTGGAGTAGTGAGTTGGTGGAGCAACATGGAGGAGTCACATGGAGTAGCGACATTGAGGAGTGACAAGAAGTAGTGACATGGAGGAGTCACATGGAGTAGCGACATGGAGGAATGACATGGAGGAGTGACTTTGAGTAGCGACATGGAGGAGTGACCTGGAGGAGTGACATGGAGGAGTGAAATGGTGGAGTGACATGGAGGAGTGAGTTGTTATAGCGACATGGAGGAGAAACATGGAGGAGTGACATGGAGGAGTGACGTGGAGGAGATACATGGAGAAGTGACATGGAGGACTGACATGGAGGAGTGACATAGAGGAGTGACGTGGAGGAGAGACATGGAAGAGTGACATGGAGAAGTGACAGGGCAGATAACCAAGGAGGGTTGATATGGTGGTGTGACATCGCGGAGGGACATGGGTGAGTGACTTGGAGGAGTGACATGGAGGAGTGAGTTGTTAGAGTGACATAGAGGAGAGACATGGAGGAGTGACATGTAGGAGTGACATGGAGGAGTGACATAGAGGAGTGACGTGGAGGAGAGAAATGGAAGAGTGACATGGAGAAGTGAGAGGGCGGATCACCAAGGAGGGTTGATATGGTGGAGTGATATCACGGAGGGACATGGATGAGTGACTTGGAGGAGTGACATGGAGGAGTGACATGGAGGAGTGACATGAGGAGTGAGTTTGAGTAGCTACATGGAGGAGTTACATGGAGGAGTGACTTGCAGGAGCAACACGGAGGAGCGACATGGAGTAGTGAAATGGATTAGCTACATGTAGGAGTTACATGGAGGAGTGACTTGGAGGAGCAACTAGGAGGAGTGACATAGAGGATTAATGTGGAGGAGCAACACGGAGGAGCGAAATGGAGGAGTGACATGGAGTAGTGACATGGAGGAGGGACATGGAGGAGTGACTTGGAGAAGTGACAGGGTTTATCAGGAAGGAGGGTTGATATGGTGGAGTGACATCGTGGAGGGACATGGATGAGTGACTTGGAGAAGTGACATGGAGTAGTGACATGGAGGATGGACATGGAGGAGTGACATGGAAGACATATAGAGGTGACATGGAGGAGTGAATTGGAGGAGTGACATAAACGAGTGACATGGCGGAATGACATGGATGAGTGACATGAGGAATGAGTTGGTGTAGCGACATGGAGGAGTGACATGGAGGTGTGACATGGAGGAGTGACATAGAGGAGTGATGTGGAGGAGTGACATGGAGGAGGAACATGGAGGAGTGACAAGGAAGACATATAGAAATGACATAGATGAGTTACATGGAGGAGTGACATGGAAGAGCAACATGGAGGAGTGACATTGAGGAGTGAGTTGGTGTAGTGACATGGAGGAGTACCTTTGAGTAGCGACATGGACGAGTGACCTGGAGGAGTGACATAAAGGATTGACATAGAGGAGTGACATGGAGGAGTAACATGGAGGAAGGAGTTGGTGGAGCAACATGGAGGAGTAACATGGAATAGCGACATTAGAGGAGTGACATGGAGGAATGACATGGAGGAGTGACATAGAGGTTTGATGTGGAGTAGTGACATGGAGGATGGACATGGGGAAGTGACTTGGAGAAGTGACAGGGTTGATCAGGAAGGAGGGTTTATATGGTGGAGTGACATCGTGGAAGGACATGGGTGAGTTACTTGGAGGAGTGACAAGGAGGAGCAACACGGAGGAGCGACATGGAGGAGTGACATGGAGTAGGGATATGGAGGATGTACATGGAGGAGTGACTTGGATAAGTGACAGGGTTGATCAGGAAGGAGGGTTTATATGGTGGAGTGACATCGTCGAAGGACATGGGTGAGTGACTTGGAGGAGTGACAAGGAGGAGCAACACGGAGGAGCGACATGGAGGAGTGACATGGAGTAGTGACATGGAGGATGGACATGGAGGAATGACATGGAAGACATATAGAGGTGACATGGAGGAGTGACATAAAGGAGTCACATGGAGGAATGACATGGATGAGTGACATGGAGGAGTGACAAGAATTAGTGACATGGAGGAGTGACATTGAGGAGTGAGTTGGTGTAGCTACATGGAGGAGTGACATGGAGTAGCGACATAGAGTAGTAACATGAGGAGTGCGTTTGTGTAGCGACATGGAGGAGTAACATGGAGGGGTGACATGGAGGAGTGACATAAAGTAGCGACATGGAGGAGATATATGGAGGAGTGACATGGAGGAATGACATGGAGGAGTAACATGGAGGAGGGACATTGAGGAGTGACATTGAGGAGTGAGTTGGTGTAGTGACATGGAGGAGTGACTTTGAGTAGCGACATGGAGGAGTGAACCTGAAGGAGTGACATGGAGGATTGAAATGGTGGAGTGACATGGAGGAGTGAGTTGTTAGAGCGACATGGAGGAGAGACATGGGGAAGTGACATGGAGGAGTGACATGGAGGATTGACATAGAGTAGCGACATGGAGGAGATACATGGAGGAGTGACTTGGAGGAGCAACACGGAGGAACGACATGGAGGAGGGACATATAGGAGTGACTTGGAAGACATATAGAAGTGACATGGAGGAGTGACTTGGAGGAGTGACATAAAGGAGTGACATGGAGGAATGACATGGATGAGTGACATGGAGGAGTGACAAGGAGGATTGAGTTGGTGTAGTGACATGGAGGAGTGACATGTAGGAGTGACGAGGAAAACATGTAGAATTGAGTCAGAGGAGTGACAATGTGGAGCTACACGGATGAGAGATATGATATTGAAGACTTGGAGGAGTGACATAAAGGAGTGACATGGAGGAATGACATGGAGTAGCGATATGGAGAAGTTACAAGGAGGGTTGAGTTGGTGTAGCGACATGGAGGAGTGACATGGAATAACGACATGGAGGATCATGGAGGTGTGACATGGAGGAGTGACATAGAGGAGCGACGTGGAGGAGTGACATGGAGGAGGGACATGGAGGAGTGACATGGAAGACATAGAAGTGACATGGATGAGTGACATGTAGGAGTGACAAGAAGGATTGAGTTGGTGTAGTGACATGGCGGAGGGACATAGATGAGTTACATGGAGGGAGTGACATGGAAGAGCAACATGGAGGAGCGACGTGGAGGAGTGAGTTGGTGGAGCGACATGGAGGAGTCACATTTAGTAGCGACAAAGAGGAGTGATATGAAGTAGTGACATGGAGGAGTGACATTGAGGAGTGAGTTGGTGTAGTGACATGGAGGAGTGACTTTGAGTAGCGACATGGAGGAGTGACCTGGAGGAGTGACATGGAGGACTGAAATGGTGGAGTGATATGGAGGAGTGAGTAGTTATAGCGACATGGAGGAGAAAACATGGAGGAGTGACATGGAGGAGTAACATGGAGGAGTGACATAGAGGAGTGATGTGGAGGAGAGACATGGAGAAGTGACATGGAGGATTGACATGGAGGAGTGACATAGAGGAGTAACGTAGAGGAGAGACATGGAAGAGTGACATGGAGAAGTGACAGGGCGGATGGACATGGAGGAGTGACTTGGAGAAGTGACAGGGTTGATCAGGAAGGAGTGTTTATATGGTGGAGTGAAATCATGGAGGGACATAGGTGAGTGACTTGGAGGAGTGACAAGGAGGAGGCATCACGGAGGAGCGACATGGAATAGTGACATGGAGTAGTGACATGGAGGATGGACATGGAGGAGTGACATGGAAGACATATAGAGGTGACATGGAGGAGTGACAAGAAGTAGTGAAATGGAAGAGTGACATTGAGCAGTGAGTTGGTGTAGCGACATGGAGGAGTGACATTGAGTAGCGACATAGAGTAGTAACATGAGGAGTGAGTTTGTGTAGCAACATGGAGGAGTGACATGGATGAGTGACATAGAGTAGGGACATGGAGGATGGACATGGAGGACTGACATGGAAGACATATAGAGGTGACATGGAGGAGTGACAAGAAGTAGTGACATGGAGGAGTGACATGGAGGAGTGACATTGAGGACTGAGTTGGTGTAGCGACATGGAGGAGTGACATGGAGGAGTGACATAGAGTAGGGACATGGAGGAGATACATGGAGGAGTGAAATGGAGGAATAACATGGAGGAGTGACATGTAGGAGGGACATGGAGGAGCGATATGGAGGAGTGACATGAAATAGTGTAAAGGAGGTTTGAGTTTGTGTAGCGACATGGAGGAGTGACATGAAGTAGTGACATTGAGGAGTGACATTGAGGAGTGACTTGGTGTAGTGACATGGAGGAGTGACTTTGAGTAGCGACATGGAGGAGTGAACTGGAGGAGTGACATGGAGGAGTGAGTTGTTATAGCGACATGGAGGAGATACATGGAGGAGTGAAATGGAGGAATGACATGGAGGAGTGACATGTAGGAGGGACATGGAGGAGCGATATGGAGGAGTGACATGAAATAGTGTAAAGGAGGTTTGAGTTTGTGTAGCGACATGGAGGAGTGACATGAAGTAGTGACATTGAGGAGTGACATTGAAGAGTGAGTTGGTGTATTGACATGGAGGAGTGACATGAAGGAGTGACATTGAAGAGTAAGTTGGTGTAGCGACATGGAGGAGTGACATGAAGGAGTGACATTGAGGAGTAAGTTGGTGTAGCGACATGGAGGAGTGACCTGGAGGAGTGACATGGAGGAGTGAAATGGTGGAGTGTCATGGAGGAGTGACATGGAGGAGTGAGTTGTTAGAGCTATATAGAGGAGAGACATGGAGTAGCTACATGGAGGAGTTACATGAAGGAGTGACTTGGAGGAGCAACACGGAGGATCAACATGGAGGAGTGACATGGAGTATTGACATGGAGTAGCTACATTTAGGAGTTACATGGAGGAGTGACAGGGTTGATCAGGAAGGAGGGTTGATATGGTGGAGTGACATCGTGTAGGGACATGGGTGAGTGACTAGGAGGACTGACAAGGAGGAGCAACACGGAGGAGCGACATGGAGGAGTGACTTGGAGTAGCTACATTGAGGAGTTTCATGGAGGAGTGACTTGGAGGATCAACACGGAGGAGCGATATGGAGGAATGACATGAGGAATGAGTTGTTGTAGCGACATGGAGGAGTGACATGGAGGAGTGACATGGAGGAGTGACATGGAGTAGCTACATGGAGGAGTTACATGGAGGAGTGACTTGGAGGAGCAACACGGAGGAGCGACATGGAGAAGTGACATGAGGAATGAGTTGCTGTTGCGACATGGAGGAGTGACAAGGAGTAATGACATGGAGGAGGGACATGGAGGAGTGACAAGGAGTAATGACATGGAGGAGGGACATGTAGGAGTGACATGGAGGACTGACATGGAGGAGAGACATGGAGGAATGAATTAGTGGAGCGACATGGATGAGAGACATGACATTGAAGACTTGGAGAAGTGACATGGAGGTGCGACATGGAGGAGTGACATGAGGAGTGAGTTTGTGTATTGACATGGAGGAGTGACATAAAGAAGTGACATGGAAGAATGACATGGATGAGTGACATGGAGGAGTGACAAGGAGGATTGAGTTGGTGTAGTGACATGGAGGAGTGACATGAGGAGTGAGTTGGTGTATTGACATTGAGGAGTGATATAAAGGATTTACTTGGATGAGTGACATCGATGAGTGAAAAGGAGGATTGAGTTGGTGTAGCGACATGGAGGAGTGACATGAGGAGTGACATAGAGGAGTGAGTTGGTGAAGAAAATAGAGGAGTGACATGGAAGAGTGAGTTGGTGTAGCGACATGGAGGACTGACATGGAGGAGGGACATAGAGGATGTACTTGGAGATGTGACAGGGTTGATCAGCAAGGAGGGTTGATATGGTAGAGTTGCATGGCAGAGGGACATGGATGAGTGACGTGGAGGAGTGAAATGTAGGAGTGACATGGAGGAGTAACATGAGGAGTGAGTTTTTGTAGCGACATGGAGGAGTTACATGGAAGAGTGACATGGAGAAGTGACATAAAGGAGTGACTTAGAGGAGTGACATAGAGGAGTGACATGGATGATTGACATGGAGGAGTGACATGGATGAGTGACATGGAGGAGTAACATGGAGGAGCAACACAGAGGAGCGACATGGAGGAGTGACATGGAGTAGCTACATGGAGGATTTACATGGAGGAGTGAATTGCAGGAGCAACACGGAGGAGCGACATGGAGGAGTGACATGGAGTAGTGAAATGGATTAGCTACATGTAGGAGTTACATGGAGGAGTGACTTGGAGGAGCAACTAGGAGTAGTGACATAGAGGATTAATGTGGGAGGAGCAACACGGAGGAGCGAAATGGAGGAGTGACATGGAGTAGTGACATGGAGGAGGGACATGGAGGAGTGACTTGGAGAAGTGACAGGGTTTATCAGGAAGGAGGGTTGATATGGTGGAGTGACATCGTGGAGGGACATGGATGAGTGACTTGGAGAAGTGACATGGAGTAGTGACATGGAGGATGGACATGGAGGAGTGACATGGAAGACATATAGAGGTGACATGGAGGAGTGAATTGGAGGAGTGACATAAACGAGTGACATGGCGGAATGACATGGATGAGTGACATGAGGAATGAGTTGGTGTAGCGACATGGAGGAGTGACATGGAGGTGTGACATGGAGGAGTGACATAGAGGAGTGATGTGGAGGAGTGACATGGAGGAGGAACATGGAGGAGTGACAAGGAAGACATATAGAAATGACATAGATGAGTTACATGGAGGAGTGACATGGAAGAGCAACATGGAGGAGTGACATTGAGGAGTGAGTTGGTGTAGTGACATGGAGGAGTACCTTTGAGTAGCGACATGGACGAGTGACCTGGAGGAGTGACATAAAGGATTGACATAGAGGAGTGACATGGAGGAGTAACATGGAGGAAGGAGTTGGTGGAGCAACATGGAGGAGTCACATGGAATAGCGACATTAGAGGAGTGACATGGAGGAATGACATGGAGGAGTGACATAGAGGTTTGATGTGGAGTAGTGACATGGAGGATGGACATGGGGAAGTGACTTGGAGAAGTGACAGGGTTGATCAGGAAGGAGGGTTTATATGGTGGAGTGACATCGTGGAAGGACATGGGTGAGATACTTGGAGGAGTGACAAGGAGGAGCAACACGGAGGAGCGACATGGAGGAGTGACATGGAGTAGGGATATGGAGGATGTACATGGAGGAGTGACTTGGATAAGTGACAGGGTTGATCAGGAAGGAGGGTTTATATGGTGGAGTGACATCGTCGAAGGACATGGGTGAGTGACTTGGAGGAGTGACAAGGAGGAGCAACACGGAGGAGCGACATGGAGGAGTGACATGGAGTAGTGACATGGAGGATGGACATGGAGGAATGACATGGAAGACATATAGAGGTGACATGGAGGAGTGACATAAAGGAGTCACATGGAGGAATGACATGGATGAGTGACATGGAGGAGTGACAAGAATTAGTGACATGGAGGAGTGACATTGAGGAGTGAGTTGGTGTAGCTACATGGAGGAGTGACATGGAGTAGCGACATAGAGTAGTAACATGAGGAGTGCGTTTGTGTAGCGACATGGAGGAGTAACATGGAGGGGTGACATGGAGGAGTGACATAAAGTAGCGACATGGAGGAGATATATGGAGGAGTGACATGGAGGAATGACATGGAGGAGTAACATGGAGGAGGGACATTGAGGAGTGACATTGAGGAGTGAGTTGGTGTAGTGACATGGAGGAGTGACTTTGAGTAGCGACATGGAGGAGTGACCTGAAGGAGTGACATGGAGGATTGAAATGGTGGAGTGACATGGAGGAGTGAGTTGTTAGAGCGACATGGAGGAGAGACATGGGGAAGTGACATGGAGGAGTGACATGGAGGATTGACATAGAGTAGCGACATGGAGGAGATACATGGAGGAGTGACTTGGAGGAGCAACACGGAGGAACGACATGGAGGAGGGACATATAGGAGTGACTTGGAAGACATATAGAAGTGACATGGAGGAGTGACTTGGAGGAGTGACATAAAGGAGTGACATGGAGGAATGACATGGATGAGTGACATGGAGGAGTGACAAGGAGGATTGAGTTGGTGTAGTGACATGGAGGAGTGACATGTAGGAGTGACGTGGAAAACATGTAGAATTGAGTCAGAGGAGTGACAATGTGGAGCTACACGGATGAGAGATATGATATTGAAGACTTGGAGAAGTGACATGGAGGAGCGACATGGAAGAGTGACAAGGAGGAATGACATGGAGTAGCGATATGGAGAAGTTACAAGGAGGGTTGAGTTGGTGTAGCGACATGGAGGAGTGACATGGAATAACGACATGGAGGATCATGGAGGTGTGACATGGAGGAGTGACATAGAGGAGCGACGTGGAGGAGTGACATGGAGGAGGGACATGGAGGAGTGACATGGAAGACATAGAAGTGACATGGATGAGTGACATGTAGGAGTGACAAGAAGGATTGAGTTGGTGTAGTGACATGGAGGAGTGACATGGAAGAGCAACATGGAGGAGCGACGTGGAGGAGTGAGTTGGTGGAGCGACATGGAGGAGTCACATTTAGTAGCGACAAAGAGGAGTGATATGAAGTAGTGACATGGAGGAGTGACATTGAGGAGTGAGTTGGTGTAGTGACATGGAGGAGTGACTTTGAGTAGCGACATGGAGGAGTGACCTGGAGGAGTGACATGGAGGACTGAAATGGTGGAGTGACATGGAGGAGTGAGTAGTTATAGCGACATGGAGGAGAAACATGGAGGAGTGACATGGAGGAGTAACATGGAGGAGTGACATAGAGGAGTGATGTGGAGGAGAGACATGGAGAAGTGACATGGAGGATTGACATGGAGGAGTGACATAGAGGAGTAACGTAGAGGAGAGACATGGAAGAGTGACATGGAGAAGTGACAGGGTGGATGGACATGGAGGAGTGACTTGGAGAAGTGACAGGGTTGATCAGGAAGGAGTGTTTATATGGTGGAGTGAAATCATGGAGGGACATAGGTGAGTGACTTGGAGGAGTGACAAGGAGGAGCATCACGGAGGAGCGACATGGAATAGTGACATGGAGTAGTGACATGGAGGATGGACATGGAGGAGTGACATGGAAGACATATAGAGGTGACATGGAGGAGTGACAAGAAGTAGTGAAATGGAAGAGTGACATTGAGCAGTGAGTTGGTGTAGCGACATGGAGGAGTGACATTGAGTAGCGACATAGAGTAGTAACATGAGGAGTGAGTTTGTGTAGCAACATGGAGGAGTGACATGGATGAGTGACATAGAGTAGGGACATGGAGGATGCACATGGAGGAGTGACATGGAAGACATATAGAGGTGACATGGAGGAGTGAATTGGAGTTGTGACATAAAGGAGTGACATGGAGATGTGACATGGAGGACTGACATGGAGGAGTGATATAGAGGAGTGACGAGGAGGAGAGACATGGAAGAGTGACATGGAGAAGTGACAGGGCGGATAACCAAGGAGGGTTGATATGGTGGAGTGACATCGCGGAGGGACATGGGTGAGTGACTTGGAGGAGTGACATGGAGGAGTGACATGGAGGAGTGACATGAGGAGTGAGTTTGTGTAGCGATATGGAGGAGTGACATGGAATAGCAACATGGAGTAGTGACATGGAGGAGTGACATGGAGGAGTGACATGGAGGAGTGACATGAGGAGTGAGTTTGTGTAGCGACATGGAGGAGTGAAATGTAATAGCAACATGGAGTAGTGACATGGAGGAGTGACATGGAGGAGTGACATGGAGGAGTGACATAGAGGAGTGACATGGATGAGTGACATGGAGGAGTTACATGGAATAGCGACAAGGAGTAGTGACATGGCGGAGGGACATGGATGAGTGACTTGGATGAGTGACTTGGAGGAGTGACATGGAGTAGCTACATGGAGGAGTGACATGGAGGAGTGATGTGAGGGAACGACATGGCAGAGTGACATAGAGGAGTGACATGGAGGAGTGACATGGAGGAATGACATGGATGAGTGACATGGAGGAGTGACAAGGAGGATTGAGTTGGTGTAGTGACATGGAGGAGTGATATGGAGGATTGACAATGTTGAGCTACACGGATGAGAGACATGATATTGAAGACTTGGAGAAGTGACATGGAGGAGCGACATGGAAGAGTGACAAGGAGGAATGACATGGAGGAGTGAGTTGGTGTAGCGACATGGAAGACATATAGAAGTGATATGGACGAATGACATGGAGAAGTGACAGGGCATATCAGTACGGAGGATTGTTATGTTGGAGTGACATGGCGGAGTGACATGGAGGAGCAACATGGAGGAGTGAGTTGGTGGAATGACATAAAGGAGGAATATGGAGGAGTGACTTGGAGGAGCAACACGGAGGAGCGACATGGATGAGTGACACGGAGTAGTGACATGGAGGATGGACAAAGATATTTGTGTTGGTGTATTAACATGGAGGAGTGAAATGGAGGAGTGACATGGAGTAGCTACATGGAGGAGTTACATGTAGGAGTGACTTGGAGGAGAAACACGAAGGAGTAACATAGAGGAGTGACATGAGAAATGAGTTGTTGTAGCGACATGGAGGAGTGACATGGAGGAGTGACATGGAGTAGCTACATGGAGGAGTTACATGGAGGAGTGACATGGAGGAGTGACCTAGAGGAGTGACATGGAGGAGCAACATGGAGGAGTAACTTGGAGGAGTGACATAAAGGAGTGACATGGAGGAGTGACATGAAGTAGTGACATGGAGGAGTCACATTGAGGAGTGAGTTGGTGTAGTGACATGGAGGAGTGACTTTGAGTAGCGACATGGAGGAGTGACCTGGAAGAGTGACATGGAAGAGTGAATTGGTGGAGTGACATGAAAGAGTAACACGGAGGAGCGACATGAAGGAGTGACATGGAGTAGTCAGATGGAGGAGCGACATGGAGGAGTGTCATGGAGGAGAGACATGAAGGAGTGACATGGAGAAGTGACAGGGCGGATCAGCAAGGAAGATTGATATATTGGAGTGACATGGCGGAGGGACATGGATGAATGACATGGATGAGTGACATGGAGGAGTGACATGGAGGAGCAACATGGAGAAGCGATATGGAGAAGTGACATGGAGGAGTGACATAGAGGAGTGACATAGAGGAATGACGTGAACGAGAGACATGGAAGAGAGACATAGAGAAGTGACAGGGCGGATAACCAAGGAAGATTAATATGGTGGAGTGACATGGCGGAGGGACATGGATGAGTGACATGGAGGAGTGACAAGGAGGAGCAACATGGAGGAGCGACATGGAGGAGTGACATGAGGAGTGAGTTTGTGTATTGACATGGAGGAGTGACATGGATTAGCTATATGGAGGAGTTACATGGAGGAGTGACATGGAGGAGTGACATAGAGGAGTGACATGTAGGAGTGACATAGAGGAGTGACATGGATGAGTGACCTGGAGGAGTGACATGATGAGTGAGTTTGTGTAGCGACATGGAGGAGTGACATGGAGTAGCTAAATAGAGGAGTTACATGGAGGAGTAACATGGAGGAAGGAGTTGGTGGAGTGACATGGAGGAGTCACATGGAGTAACGACTATGAGGAGAAACATGAGAGAGTGTAAAGGAGGTTTGAGTTTGTGTAGCGACATGGAGGAGTTACATGAAGTAGTGACATGGAGGATGGACATAGAGGAGTGACATGGAAGACATATAGAGGAGATATGGAGGAGTGAATTGGAGGAGTAACATGGAGGAGCGACATGGAGGAGAGAAATGGAGGAGTGACATGGAGGAGTGACATTGAGGAGTGAGTTGGTGTAGTAATATGGAGGAGTGACTTTGAGTAGCGACATGGAGGAGTGACCAGGAGGAGTGACATGGAGGAATTAATGGTGGAGTGACATGGATGAGTGACATGGAGGAGTGACATAGAGTAGCGACATGGAGGAGTGACATGGATGAGTGACATGGAGGCGTGATATGAGGAGTGAGTTGGTGTATTGACATGGAGGAGTGACATGGAGGAGTGACATAGAGGATTGATGTGGAGGAGCAACACCGAGGAGCGACTTGGAGGAGTGACATGGAGTAGTGACATGGAGGAGGGACATGGAGGAGTGACTTGGAGGATTGATGAGAAGGAGCAACACGGAGAAGCAACATGGAGGAGTGACATGGAGTAGTGACATGGAGGAGGGACATAAAGGAGTGACATGGAAGAATGACATGGATGAGTGACATGGAGGAGTGACATGAGGAGTGAGTTGGTGTATTGACATGGAGGAGTGACATGGAGGAGTGACATAGAGGATTGATGTGGAGGAGCAACACCGAGGAGCGACATGGAGGAGTGACATGGAGTAGTGACATGGAGGAGGGACATGGAGGAGTGACTTGGAGGATTGATGAGGAGGAGCAACACAGAGGAGCGTCATGGAGGAGTTACATGGAGTAGTGACATGGAGGAGGGACATGGAGGAGTGACTTGGAGAAGTGACAGGGTTTATCAGATAGAAGGGTTGATATAGTGGAGTGACATCGTGGAGGGACATGGGTGAGTGACTTGGAGAAGTGACATGGCGGAGCAACACCGAGGAGCGACATGGAGGAGTGACATGGAGTAGTGACATGGAGGAATGACATGGAGGAGTAACATGGAGGAAGCAGTTGGTGTAGCGACATGGAGGACTGACATGGAATAGCGACATGGAGGAGTGACATGGAGGAGTGACATAAAGGAGTGACATGAAAGAATGACATGGATGGGTGACATGGAGGAGTGACAAGGAGGATTGAGTTGGTGTAGTGACATGGAGGAGTGACATGGAGTCGTGTAATGGAAGAGTGACATGAGGAGTGAGTTGATGTATTGACATGGAGGAGTGACATGGAGGAGTGACATAGAGGATTGATGTGGAGGAGCAACACGGAGGAGCGACATGGAGGAGTGACATGGAGTAGTGACATGGAGGAGGGACATGGAGGAGTGACTTGGAGAAGTGACAGGGTTGATCAGGAAGGAGGGTTGATTTGGTGGAGTGACATCGTGGAGGGACATGGGTGAGTGACTTGGAGAAGTGACATGGAGTAGCTACATGGAAGAGTTACATGGAGGACTAACTTGGAGGAGCAACACGGAGGAGCGACATGGAGGAGGGACATGGAGGAGTGAATTGGAAGACATATAGGAGTGACCTGGAGGAGTGACATGGAGGAGTGAGTATTTATAGCGACATGGAGGAGTTACATGGAAGAGTGACATGGAGGATGGACATGGAGGAGTGACTTGGAGAAGTGACAGGGTTGATCAGGATGGAGGGTTGATATGGTGGAGTGACATCGTGGAGGGACATGGGTGAGTGACTTGGAGGAGTGACATGGAGGATGGACATGGAGGAGTGACATGGAGGAGTGACAGGGAGGAATGACATGGATGAGTGACATGGAGGAGTGACTTTGAGTAGCGACATGGAGGAGTGACCTGGAGGAGTGACATGGAGGAGTGAAATGGTGGAGTGACATGGAGGAGTGAGTTGTTAGAGCGACATGGAGGAGAGACATGGAGGAGTGACATGGAGGAGTGAAATGGAGGAGTGACATAAAGGAGTGATGTGGAGGAGAGACATGGAAGAGTGACATGGAGAAGTGACAGGGTGGATAACCAAGGAGGGTTGATATGGTGGAGTGACATCGCGGAGGGACATGGGTGAGTGACTTGGAGGAGTGACATGGATGAGTGACATGGAGGAGTGACATGGAGGAGCAACATGGAGGAGCAACATGTAGGAGTAACTTGGAATAGCGACATGGAGGAGTGACATGGAGGAGTGACTTTGAGTAGCGACATGGAGGAGTGACCTGGAGGAGTTACATGGAGGAGTGAAATGGTGGAGTGACATGGAGGAGTGAGTTGTTAGAGCGACATGGAGGAGAGACATGGAGGAGTGACATTGAGGAGTGACATGGAGGAGTGACATAGAGGAGTGACGTGGAGGAGAGACATGGAAGAGTGACATGGAGAAGTGACATGTCGGATCACTAAGGGAGATTGATAGGGTGGAGTGAAATGGCGGAGGGACATGGATGAGTGACATGGAGGAGTGACATGGAGGAGTGAATTGGAGGAGTGACATGAAGGAGTGACATGAAGAATGACATGGATGAGTGACATGAAGGAGTGAAATGGTGGAGTGACATGGAGGAGTGAGTTGTTAGAGCGACATGAAGTAGATACATGGAGAAGTGACAGGGCGGATAACCAAGGAAGATTGATATGGTGGAGTGACATGGTGGAGGGACATGGATGAGTGACATGGAGGAGTGACACGGAGGAGCAACATGGAGGAGCGACATGGACGAGTGACATAAACGAGTGACATGGAGGAATGACATGTTGAAGTGACTTTGAGTTGCGACATGGAGGAGTGACCTGGAGGAGTGACATGGAGGAGTGAGTTGTTAGAGCGACATGGAGGAGAGACATGGAGAAGTGACATGGATGAGTGACATGGAGGAGTGACAAGAAGGATTGAGTTGGTATAGTGACATGGCGGAGGGACATAGATGAGTTACATGGAGGAGTGACATGGAGGAGTGACATAGAGGATTGATGTGGAGTAGTGACATGGATGATGGACATGGAGGAGTGACTTGGAGAAGTGACAGGCATGATCAGGAAGGAGGGTTGATATGGTGGAGTGACATCGTTGAGGGACATGGGTGAGTAACTTGGAGGAGTGACAAGGAGGAGCAACACGGAGGAGCTACATGAAGGAGTGACATGGAGTAGTGACATGGAGGATGGACATGGGGGAGTGACATGGAAGACATATAGAGGTGACATGGAGGACTGAATTGGTGGACTGACATAAAGGAGTGACATGGAGGAATGACATGGAGGAGTGACAAGAAGTATTGACATGGAGGAGTGACATTGAGGAGTGTGTTGGTGTAGCGACATGGAGGTGTGACATGGAGTAGCGACATAGAGTAGTAACATGAGGAGTGAGTTTGTGTAGTGACATGGAAGAGTGACATGGAGGAGTGACATAGAGTAGCGACATGGAGGAGATACATGGAGGAGTGACATGGAGGAATGACATGGAGGAGTGACATGGAGGAGGGACATGGAGGAGCGATATTGAGGAGTGACATGAAAGAGTGTAAAGGAGGATTGAGTTTGTGTAGCAACATGGAGGATTGACATGAAGTAGTGACATTGAGGAGTGACATTGAGGAGTGAGTTGGTGTAGCGACATGAAGGAGTGACATGGAGAAGTGAAATGGTGGAGTGACATGGAGGAGTGAGTTGTTAGAGCGACATGGATGAGTGACAGGGAGTAGCGACATGGAGGAGTGACATGAGTAATGAGTTGGTGTAGCGACATGGAGGAGTGACATGGAGGTGTGACTTGGAGGAGCAACACGGAGGAGCGACATGGAGGAGTGACATGGAGTAGTGTCATGGAGTAGCTACATGTAGGAGTTACATGCAGGAGTGACTTGGAGGAGCAACATGGAGGAGTTACATAGAGGGTTGATGTGGAGGAGCAACACGGAGGAGCGACATGGAGGAGTGACATGGAGTAGTGACATGGATGAGGGACATGGAGGAGTGACTTGGAGAAGTGACAGGGTTGATCAGGAAGGAGGGTTGATATGGTGGAGTGACATCGTGTAGGGACATGGGTGAGTGACTTGGAGGAGTGAAAAGTAGGAGCAACACGGAGGAGCGACATGGAGGAGTGACATGAAGTAGTGACATGGAGGAGTGACATGGAGGAGTGAAATGGAGGAGTGACATAAAGGAGTGATGTGGAGGAGAGACATGGAAGAGTGACATGGAGAAGTGACAGGGCGGATAACCAAGGAGGGTTGATATGGTGGAGTGACATCGCGGAGGGACATGGGTGAGTGACTTGGAGGAGTGACATGGATGAGTGACATGGAGGAGTGACATGGAGGAGCAACATGGAGGAGCAACATGTAGGAGTAACTTGGAATAGCGACATGGAGGAGTGACATGGAGGAGTGACTTTGAGTAGCGACATGGAGGAGTGACCTGGAGGAGTGACATGGAGGAGTGACATAGAGGAGTGAGTTGTAGAGCGACAGGGAGGAGAGACATGGAGGAGTGACATGGAGAGTGACATGGAGGAGTGACATAGAGGAGTGACGTGGAGGAGAGACATGGAAGAGTGACATGGTAAAGTGACATGTCGGATCACTAAGGGAGATTGATAGGGTGGAGTGAAATGGCGGAGGGACATGGATGAGTGACATGGAGGAGTGACATGGAGGAGTGAATTGGAGGAGTGACATGAAGGAGTGACATGAAGAATGACATGGATGAGTGACATGAAGGAGTGAAATGGTGGAGTGACATGGAGGAGTGAGTTGTTAGAGCGACATGAATTAGAGACATGGAGAAGTGACAGGGCGGATAACCAAGGAAGATTGATATGGTGGAGTGACATGGTGGAGGGACATGGATGAGTGACATGGAGGAGTGACACGAGGAGAACATGGAGGACGAAATGAGGAGTGACAAGTGACATGGGGAATGACAGGAGGAGTGACTTTGAGTAGCGCATGGAGGGTGATGAGTGTGTCATGGTGACTGTAGGAGTTTGCATGAGCAACACGAGGACGACTGAGGGTGACAGAGTAGTGACTGGATGGACATGGAGAGGCTGAAGTGACAGGGTTGATCGAAGGTGAATGGTGGAGGACAGTGTAGACATGGTGGTAGGAAAGGAGGAGCAACACGGAGGAGCGACATGGAGGAGTGACATGAAGTATGACATGGAGGAGTGACATGAGGAACGAGTTGGTGTAGTGACATGGAGGAGTGACTTTGAGTACCGACATGGAGGAGTGACCTGGAGGTGTGACATGGAGGAGTGACCTAGAAGATTGATGTGTATAGGGACATGGAGGATGGACATGAAGGAGTGACTTGGAGAAGTGACAGAGTTGATCAAGAAGGATGGTTGATATGTGGGAGTGACATCGTGGAGGGACATGGGTGAGTGACTTGGAGTAGCGACATAGAATAGTAACATGAGGAGTGAGTTTGTGTAGCGACATGGAGGAGTGACATAGAGCATTGATGTGGAGGAGCAACACGGAGGAGCAACATGGAGGAGTGACATGGAGCAGGGACATGGAGGATGGACATGGAGGAGTGACATGGAAGACATATAGACGTGACATGGAGGAGTGAATTGGAGGAGTGCCATAAAGGAGTGACATGGAGGAATAACATGGATGAGTGATATGAGGAGTGATGTAGAGGAGTGACGTGGATGAGTGACCTGGAGGAGTGACATGATGAGTGAGTTTGTGTAGCGACATGGAGGAGTGACATGGAATAGCGACATGGATGAGTAACATGGAGGACTGACAAGGAGGTTTTAGATGGTGTAGTGACATGGCAGAGGGACCGAGATGAGTTACATAAATGAGGGACATGGAGAAGTGACATGGAGGAGCAACACGGAGGAGCGACATGGAGGAGTGACATGGAGTAGTGACATGGAGGATGGACGAAGAGGTTTGTGTTTGTGTATTGACATGGAGGAGTGACATGAGGAGTGACGTAGAGGAGTGACGTGGTGGAGTGAAATGGAGGAGTAACATGGAAGAGGGAGTTGGTGTAGCGACATGGAGGACTGTCATGGAATAGCGATATGGAGGAGTGACATGGAGGAGTGACATGGAGGAGTGACATAGAGGATTGATGTGGAGGAGAAACACGGAGGAGCGACATGGAGCAGTGACATGGAAGAGCGACATCGAGTAGTGACATGGAGGAGTGACATGGAGTAATGACATGGAGGAGGCACATAGAGGAGTGACTTGGAGATGTGACAGGGTTGATCAGGAAGGAGGGTGTATATGGTGGAGTGACATGCAGGAGTGACATGAGGAGTGAGTTTGTTTAGCGACATGGAGGAGTGACATGGAGTAGCTACATGGAGGAGTTACATGGAGGAGTGACATGGAGGAGTGACCGAGAGAAGTGACATGGAGGAGTGACATGAAGGCGTGACATGGAGGAGTGAGTTGTTAGAGCGACATGGAGGAGTGACATGGAGGAGTGACATGAAGGCGTGACATGGAAGAGTGAGTTGGTGTAGCGACATGGAGGACTGACATGGAATAGCGACATGGAGGAGTGACATGGAGGAGTGACATGGAGTAGCGACATGGAGGAGTGACATGGAGGAGCAACACGGAGGAGTGACATGGAGGATGGACAAAGAGGTTTGATTTGGTGTATTGACATGGAGGAGTGACATGGAGAAGCGACATGGAGAAGTGACATGGAAGAGTGAGTTGGTGTAGCGACATGGAGGATGGACAAAGAGGTTTGAGTTGGTGTATTGACATGGAGGAGTCACATGGTGTAGCGACATGGAGGAGTTACATGGAAGAGTGAGTTGGTGTAGCGACATTGAGGACTGACATGGAATAGCGACAGGGAGGAGTGACATGGAGGAGTGACATGGAGGAGTGACATAGAGAATTGATGTGGAGGAGCAACACGGAGGAGCGACATGGAGGAGTGACATGGAGTAGTGACATGGAGTAGTGACATGGAGAAGGGACATGGAGGAGTGACTTGGAGAAGTGACAGGGTTGATCAGGAAGAAGAGTTGATATGGTGGAGTGACATCGTGGAGGGACATGGAGGATGGACATGGAGGAGTGACATGGAAGACATATAGAGGTGACATGGAGGAGTGAAATGGTGGAGTGACATGGAGGAGTGAGTTGTTCGAGCGACGGGGGGAGAGACATGGAGGAGTGACATGTAGGAGTGACATGGAGGAGTGACATAGAGGAGTGACGTGGAGGAGAGACATGGAAGAGTGACATGGAGAAGTGAGAGGGCGGATCACCAAGGAGGGTTGATATGGTGGAGTGATATCGCGGAGGGACATGGGTGAGTGACTTGGAGGAGTGACATGGAGGATTGACATGGTGGAGTGACTTGGAGGAGCAACACGGAGGAGCGACATGGAGGATGGACAAAGAGGTTCGATTTGGTGTATTGACATGGAGGAGTCACATGGAGTAGCGACATGGAGGAGTAACATGGAAGAGTGAGTTGGTGTAGCGACATGGAGGACTGACATGGAATAGCGACAGGGAGGAGTGACATGGTGGAGTGACATGGAGGAGTGACATAGAGAATTGATGTGGAGGAGCAACACGGAGGAGCGACATGGAGGAGTGACATGGAGTAGTGACATGGAGTAGTGACATGGAGAAGGGACATGGAGGAGTGACTTGGAGAAGTGAAAGGGTTGATCAGGAAGAAGAGTTGATATGGTGGAGTGACATCGTGGAGGGACATGGAGGATGGACATGGAGGAGTGACATGGAAGACATATAGAGGTGACATGGAGGAGTGAAATGGTGGAGTGACATGGAGGAGTGAGTTGTTAGAGCGACGTGGAGGAGAGACATGGAGGAGTGACATGTAGGAGTGACATGGAGGAGTGACATAGAGGAGTGACGTGGAGGAGAGACATGGAAGAGTGACATGGAGAAGTGAGAGGGCGGATCACCAAGGATGGTTGATATGGTGGAGTGATATCGCGGAGGGACATGGGTGAGTGACTTGGAGGAGTGACATGGAGGATTGACATGGATGAGTGACATGGAGGAGTGACAAGGAGGATTTAGTTGGTGTAGTGACATGGAGGAGTGACATGGAGGAGTGACGAGGAAAACATGTAGAAGTGATTCGGAGGAGTGACAATGTGGAGCTAAACGGATGAGAGACATGATATTGAAGACTTGGAGAAGTGACATGGTGGGAGCGACATGGAAGATTAACAAGGAGGAATGACATGGAGTAGCGATATGGAGGAGTTACATGGAGGAGTTAGTTGGTGTAGCGACATGGAGGAGTGACATGGAATAACGACATGGACGAGTGACATGGAGGAGTGACAAAAAGGATTGAGTTGGTGTAGTGACATGGCGGAGGGACATAGATGAGTGACATGGAGGAATGACATGGAGGAGCAACATGGAGGAGCGACATGGAGGAGTGACATCGTGGAGGGACATGGGTGAGTGACATGGAGGAATGACATGGAGGAGCAACATGGAGGAGCGACATGGAGGAGTGAAAAGGAGGATTAAGTTGGTGTAGCGACATGGAGGAGTGACATAGAGTAGCGACATGGAGGAGTGACATGGAGGAGTGATATGGAGGAGCAACACGGAAAAGTGACATGGAAGAGTGAGTTGGTGTGGCGATATGGAGGATGGACAAAGATGTTTGAGTTGGTGTATTGACATGGAGGAGTCACATGGAGTAGCGACATGGAGGAGTAACATGGAAGAGGGACATGGAGGAGCAACACGGAGAAGTGACATGGAAGAGTGAGTTGGTGTAGCGACATGGAGGACTGACATGGAATAGCGACATGGAGGAGTGACATGGAGGAGTGACATGGAGGAGTGACATAGAGGATTGATGTGGAGGAGCAACACGGAGGAGCGACATGGAGGAGTGACATGGAATAGTGACATGGAGGAGGGACATGGAGGAGTGACTTGGAGAAGTGACAGGGTTGATCAGGAAGGAGAGTTGATATGGTGGAGTGACATCGTGGAGGGACATGGGTCAGTGACTTGGAGAAGTGACATGCAGGAGCAACACGGAGGAGTGACATAGAGGAGTGACATGGATGAGTGACATGGACGAGTGACATGGAGGAGCAACATGGAGGAGTAACTTGGAATAGCGACATGGGGGAGTGACACGGAGGAGTGACATGGAGGAGTGACATAGAGGATTGATGTGGATTAGTGACATGGAGGATGGACATGGAGGAGTGAATTGGAGGAGTGACATAAAGGAGTGACATGGAGGAATGACATGGATGAGTGACATGGAAGAGTGACAAGGAGGAGTGAATTGGAGGAGTGACATAAAGGAGTGACATAGAGGAATGACATGTATGAGTGACATGGAGGACTGACATGGAGGAGTGAATTGGAGGAGTGACATAAAGGAGTGACATGGAGGAATGACATGGAGGAGTGACATGGAGGAGTGACAAAAAGGATTGAGTTGGTGTAGTGACATGGCGAAGGGACATAGATGAGTGACATGGAGGAATGACATGGAGGAGAAACATGGAGGAGCGACATGGAGGAGTGACATAGAGGAATGACATGGAGGAGTGACATGGAGGAGGGACATGGAGGAGCGATATGGAGAAGTGACATGAAAGAGTGTAAAGGAGGATTGAGTTTGTGTAGCGACATGGAGGAGTGACATGGAGGAGTGAGTTGTTAGAGCGACATGGAGGAGAGACATGGAGAAGTGACATGGATGAGTGACATGGAGGAGTGACAAAAAGGATTGAGTTGGTATAGTGACATGGCGGAGGGACATAGATGAGTTACATGGAGGAGTGACATGGAGGAGTGACATAGAGGATTGATGTGGAGTAGTGACATGGATGATGGACATGGAGGAGTGACTTGCAGAAGTGACAGGCATGATCAGGAAGGAGGGTTGATATGGTGGAGTGACATCGTTGAGGGACATGGGTGAGTGACTTGGAGGAGTGACAAGGAGGAGCAACACGGAGGAGCGACATGGAGGAGTGACATGGAGTAGTGACATGGAGGATGGACATAGAGGAGTGACATGGAAGACATATAGAGGTGACATGGAGGACTGAATTGGAGGACTGACATAAAGGAGTGACATGGAGGAATGACATGGAGGAGTGACAAGAAGTAGTGACATGGAGGAGTGACATTGAGGAGTGTGTTGGTGTAGCGACATGGAGGTGTGACATGGAGTAGTGACATAGAGTAGTAACATGAGGAGTGAGTTCGTGTAGTGACATGGAAGAGTGACATGGAGGAGTGACATAGAGTAGCGACATGGAGGAGATACATGGAGGAGTGACATGGAGGAATGACATGGAGGAGTGACATGGAGGAGGGACATGGAGGAGCGATATGGAGAAGTGACATGAAATAGTGTAAAGGAGTATTGAGTTTGTGTAGCGAGCGACATGGAGGAGTGACATGGAGTAGTGACATGGAGGAGGGAGATGGAGGAGTGACTTGGAGAAGTGACAGGCTTGATCAGGAAGTAGGGTTGATATGGTGGAGTGACATCGTGGAGGGACATGGGTGAGTGACTTGGAGGAGTAACATGGAGGATGGACATGGAGGAGCGACATGGAGGAGTGACATAGAGTAGCGACATGGAGGAGTGACATGGAGGAGTGATATGGAGGAGCAACACGGAAAAGTGACATGGAAGAGTGAGTTGGTGTGGCGATATGGAGGATGGACAAAGATGTTTGAGTTGGTGTATTGACATGGAGGAGTCACATGGAGTAGCGACATGGAGGAGTAACATGGAAGAGGGACATGGAGGAGCAACACGGAGAAGTGACATGGAAGAGTGAGTTGGTGTAGCGACATGGAGGAGTGACATGGAGGAGTGACTTTGAGTAGCGCCATGGAGGAGTGACCTGGAGGAGTGACATGGAGGAGTGAAATGGTTGAGAGACATGGAGGAGTGAGTTGTTAGAGCGACATGGAGGAGAGACATGGAGGTATGACATGGAGGAGTGAAATGGAGGAGTGACATAGAGGAGTGATGTGGAGGAGACATGGAAGAGTGACAAGAAGTATTGACATGGAGGAGTGACATGGAGGAGTGAGTTGTTAGAGCGACATGGAGGAGTGACATAGAGGATTGATGTGGAGTAGTGACATGGAGGATAGACATGGAGGAGTGACTTGGAGAAGTTACAGGGTTGATCAGGAAGGAGGGTTGATATGGAGGAGTGACATGGAGGTGTGACATGGAGGAGTGACATAGAGGAGCGACGTGGAGGAGTGACATGGAGGAGGGACATGGATGAGTGACATGGAAGACATATAGAAGTGACATGGATGAGTGACATGGAGGAGTGACATGGAGGAGTGAGTTGTTAGAGCGACATGGAGGAGTGACATGGAGGAGTGACATAGAGGATTGATGTGGAGTAGTGACAAGGAGGAGCAACACGGAGGAGTGACATGGAGGAGTGACATGGAGGATGGACATGGAGGAGTGACATGGAAGACATATAGAGGTGTCATGGATGAGTGAATTGGAGTTGTGACATAAACGAGTGACATGGAGGAATGACATGGATGAGTGACATGGAGGAGTGACAAGAAGTAGTGACATGGAGGAGTGACATTGAGGAGTGAGTTGGTGTAGCGACATGGAGGAGTGACATGGAGGAGTGACATAGAGTAGGGACATGGAGGAGATACATGGAGGAGTGACTTGGAGAAGTGACAGGGTTTATCAGGAAGGAATGTTTATATGGTGGAGTGACATTGTTGAGGGACATGGGTGAGTGACTTGGAGGAGTGACAAGGAGGAGCAATACGGAGGAGCGACAAGGAGGAGTGACATGGAGTAGTGACATGGAGGATGGACATGGAGGAGTGACATGGAAGACATATAGAGGTGACATGGAGGAGTGACAAGAAGTAGTGACATGGAGGAGTGACATTGAGGAGTGAGTTGGTGTAGCGACATGGAGGAGTGACATTGAGTAGCGACATAGAGTAGTAACATGAGGAGTGAGTTTGTGTAGCGACATGCAGGAGTGACATGGAGGAGTGACATAGAGTAGGGACATGGAGGAGATACATGGAGGAGTGAAATGTAGGAATGAAATGGAGGAGTGACATGGAGGAGGGACATGGAGGAGTGACATGGAGGAGTGACATAGAGTAGCGACATGGAGGAGATACATGGAGGAATGACATGGAGGAATGAAATGGAGGAGTGACATGGAGGAGAGACATGGAGGAGCGATGTGGTGGAGTGACATGAAAGAGTGTAAAGGAGGGTTGAGTTTGTGTAGCGACCTGGAGGAGTGACATTAAGTAGTGACATTGAGGAGTGACATTGAGGAGTGAGTTGGTGTAGTGACATGGAGGAGTGACTTTGAGTAGCGACATGGAGGAGTGACCTGGAGGAGTGACAAGGAGGAGTGAGTTGTTATAGCGACATGGAGGAGAGAAATGGAGGAGTGACATGGAAGACATATAGAGGTGACATGGAGGAGTGAATTGGAGTTGTGACCTAAAGGAGTGACATGGAGGAATGACATGGATGAGTGACAGGGAGGAGTGACAAGAAGTAGTGGCATGGAGGAGTGACATTGAGGAGTGAGTTGGTGTAGCGACATGGCGGAGTGACATGGAGTAGCAACATAGAGTAGTAACATGAGAAGTGAGTTTGTGTTGCGACATGGAGGAGTGACATGGAGGAGTGACATGGAGGAGTGACATAGAGTAGCGACATGGAGGAGATACATGGAGGAGTGACATGGAGGAATGACATGGAGGAGTTACATGGAGGAGTGACTTGGAGGAGCAACACGGAGGAGCGACATGGAGGAGTGACATGGAGGAGTTACATAAAGGAGTGACTTGGAGGAATGAAATGGATGAGTGACCTGGAGGAGAGACATGGAGAAGTGACATGGAGGAGTGACATGGAGGAGTGACATGAGGAGAGAGTTTGTGTAGCGATAATGAGGAGTGACATGGAGTAGCTACATGGAGGAGTTACATGGAGGAGTGACTTGGAGGAGCAACACGGAGGAGCGACATGGAGGAGTGACATGGAGTAGTGACATGGATTAGCTACATGAAGGAGTGACATGTAGGAGTGAGTTGTTAGAGTGACATGGAGGAGTGACATAGAGGATTGATGTGGAGTAGTGACATGGAGGATGGACATGGAGGAGTTACTTGGAGAAGTGACAGGGTTGATCAGGAAGGAGGTTTGATATGGTGGAGTGACATCGTGGAGGGACATGGGTGAGTGACTTGGAGGAGTGACAAGGAGGAGCAACACGGAGGAGCGACATGGAGGAATGACATGGAGAAGTGACATGGAGGATGGACATGGAGGAGTGACTTGGAGAAGTTACAGGGTTGATCAGGAAGGAGGGTTTATATGGTGGAGTGACATCGTGGAAGGACATGGGTGAGTGACTTGGAGGAGTGACAAGGAGGAGCAACACGGAGGAGCGACATGGAGGAGTGACATAGAGTAGTGACATGGAGGATGCACATGGAGGAGTGACATGGAAGACATATAGAGGTGACATGGAGGAGTGAATTGGAGTTGTGACATAAAGGAGTGACATGGAGATGTGACATGGAGGACTGACATGGAGGAGTGATATCGAGGAGTGACGTGGAGGAGAGACATGGAAGATTGACATGGAGAAGTGACAGGGCGGATAACCAAGGAGGGTTGATATGGTGGAGTGACATCGCGGAGGGACATGGGTGAGTGACTTGGAGAAGTGACATGGAGGAGTGACATGGAGGAGTGACATGAGGAGTGAGTTTGTGTAGCGACATGGAGGATTGACATGGAATAGCAACATGGAGTAGTGACATGGAGGAGGGACATGGAGGAGTGACTTGAAGATGTGACAGGGTTGATCAGGAAGGAGGGTTGATATAGTGGAGTGACATGGCGGAGGGACATGGATGAGTGACTTGGAGGAGTTACATGAGGAGTGAGTTTGTATTGTGACATGGAGGAGTGACATGGAGTAGTTACATGGAAGAGTGACATGGACGAGTAACATAGAGGAGTGACATGGTGGATTGATGTGGAGGAGCAACAAGGAGGAGCAACACGGAGGAGTGACATGGAGTGGTGACATGGAGGATGGACATGGAGCAGTGACATGAAAGACATATAGAGGTGAC
The DNA here is from genome assembly GCA_014673565.1 of Sebastes schlegelii. Classification (NCBI taxonomy): domain Eukaryota; kingdom Metazoa; phylum Chordata; class Actinopteri; order Perciformes; family Sebastidae; genus Sebastes; species Sebastes schlegelii. The sequence goes on from CM025825.1 coordinate 32,137,370, forward strand.
ATGGAGGAGTGAATTGGAGGAGTGACATAAACGAGTGACATGGAGGAATGACATGGATGAGTGACATGGAGGAGTGACTTTGAGTAGCGACATGGAGGAGTGACCTGGAGAAGTGACATGGAGGAGAGAAATGGTGGAGTGAAATGGAGGAGAAACATGGAGGAGTGACATGGAAGATTGATGTGGAGTAGAAACAAGGAGGAGCAACACGGAGGAGTGACATGGAGCAGTGACATGAAAGACATATAGAGGTGACATGGAGGAGTGACATGGAGTAGTGACATGGAGGAGTGAAATGGAGGAGTGACATGGAGGACTGACATGGAGGAGTGACATAGAGGAGTGACGTGGAGGAGACATGGAAGAGTGACATGGAGAAGTGACAGGGCGGATAACCAAGGAGGGTTGATATGGTGGAGTGACATCGCGGAGGGACATGGGTGAGTGACTTGGAGGAGTGACATGGAGGAGTGACATGGAGGAGTGACATGAGGAGTGAGTTTGTGTAGCGACATGGAGGAGTTACATGGAATAGCGACAAGGAGTAGTGACATGGCGGAGGGACATGGATGAGTGACTTGGATGAGTGACTTGGAGGAGTGACATGGAGTAGCTACATGGAGGAGTGACATGGAGGAGTGACATGGAGGAGTGACATGGAGGAGTAACTTGGAATAGCGACATGGAGGAGTGACATGGAGGAGTGACATAGAGCATTGATGTGGAGTAGTGACATGGAGGATGGACATGGAGGAGTGACTTGGAGAACTGACAGGCATGATCAGGAAGGAGGGTTGATATGGTGGAGTGACATCGTTGAGGGACATGGGTGAGTGACTTGGAGGAGTGACAAGGAGGAGCAACACGGAGGAGCGACATGGAGGAGTGACTTTGAGTAGCGACATGGAGGAGTGACCTGGAGAAGTGACATGGAGGAGTGAAATGGTGGAGTGACATGGGTGAGTGACTTGGAGGAGTGACAAGGAGGAGCAACACGGAGGAGCGACATGGAGGAATGACATGGAGTAGTGACATGGAGGATGGACATGGAGGAGTGACTTGGAGAAGTGACAGGGTTGATCAGGAAGGAGGGTTTATATGGTGGAGTGACATCGTGGAAGGACATGGGTGAGTGACTTGGAGGAGTGACATGGAGGAGTGACATGGAGGAGTGACATGAGGAGTGAGTTTGTGTAGCGACATGGAGGAGTTACATGGAATAGCGACAAGGAGTAGTGACATGGCGGAGGGACTTGGATGAGTGACATGGAGTAGCTACATGGAGGAGTGACATGGAGTAGCTACATGGAGGAGTTACATGGAGGAGTGACATGGACGAGTGACATAGAGGAGTGACATGGAGGAGTGACATAGAGGAGTGACATGGATGAGTGACATGGAGGAGTTACATGGAATAGCGACAAGGAGTAGTGACATGGTGGAGGGACATGGATGAGTGACTTGGATGAGTGACTTGGAGGAGTGACATGGAGTAGCTACATGGAGGAGTTACATGGAGGAGTGACATGGACGAGTGACATAGAGGAGTGACATGGAGGAGTGACATAGAGGAGTGACATGGATGAGTGACATGGAGGAGTGACATGGAATAGCAACATGGAGTAGTGACATGGAGGAGGGACATGGAGGAGTGACTTGGAGATGTTACAGGGTTGATCAGGAAGGAGGGTTGATATAGTGGAGTGACATGGCGGAGGGACATGGATGAGTTACTTGGAGGAGTGAAATGGAGGAGTGACATGGAGGAGTTACATGAGGAGTGAGTTTGTATTGTGACATGGAGGAGTGACATGGAGTAGCTACATGGAAGAGTGACATGGACGAGTAACATAGAGGAGTGACATGGATGATTGATGTGGAGGAGCAACAAGGAGGAGCAACACGGAGGAGTGACATGGAGTAGTGACATGGAGGATGGACATGGAGCAGTGACATGAAAGACATATAGAGGTGACATGGAGGAGTGAATTGGAGGAGTGACAAGGAGGGTTGAGTTTGTGTTGTGACATGGAGGAGTGACATGAAGTAGTTACAAGGAAGAGTGACATTGAGGAGTGACTTGGAGGAGCAACATGGAGGAGTGACATAGAGGATTGATGTGGAGGAGCAACACGGAGGAGCGACATGGAGGAGTGACATGGAGTAGTGACATGGAGGAGGGACATGAAGGGGTGAAATGGTGGAGTGACATGGAGGAGTGAGTTGTTAGAGCGACATGGAGTAGAGACATAGATGAGTGACATGGAGGAGTGACTTTGAGTAGCGACATGGAGGAGTGACCTGGAGGAGTGACATGGAGGAGTGAAATGGTGGAGTGACATGGAGGAGTGAGTTGTTAGAGCGACATGGAGGAGAGACATGGAGGAGTGACATGGAGGAGTGACATGCAGGAGTGACATAGAGGAGTGACGTGGAGGAGAGACATGGAAGAGTGAATTGGAGGAGTGACATAAAGGAGTGCCATGAGGAATGACATGGATGAGTGACATGGAGGAGTGACAATGAGGGTTGAGTTTGTGTAGCAACATGGAGGAGTGACATTGAAGAGTGACATGGAGGAGTGACATAGAGGAGTGATGTGGAGGAGTGACATGGAGGAGGAACATGGAGGAGTGACATAGAAGACATATAGAAGTGACATGGATGAATGACATGGAGGAGTGACAGGAAGGATTGAGTTGGTGTAGTGTCATGGCGGATGGACATAGATGAGTTACATGGAGGAGCGACATGGAGGAGTGAGTTTGTGGAGCGACATGGAGGAGTCACATGGAGTAACGACATGGAGGAGTGACATGAAGTAGTGACATGGAGGAGTGACAATCAGGAGTGAGTTGGTGTAGTGAAATGGAGGAGTGACTTTGAGTAGCGACATGGAGGAGTGACCTGGAGGAGTGACATGAAGGAGTGAAATGGAGGAGTTACATGGAGGAGTAACATGGAGGAAGGAGTTGGTGGAGCAACATGGAGGAGTCACATGGAGGAGTGACATGGAGGATGTACATGGAGGAGTGACTTGGAGAAGTGACAGGGTTGATCAGAAAGGAGTGTTTATATGGTGGAGTGACATCCTGGAAGGACATGGGTGAGTGACTTGGAGAAGTGACAAGGAGGAGCAACACGGAGGAGCGGCATGGAGGAGTGACATGGAGTAGTGACATGGAGGATGGACATGGAGGAGTGACATGGAAGACTAATAGAGGTTACATGGAGGAGTGAATTGGAGGAGTGACATAAAGGAGTGACATGGAGGAATGAAATGGATTTGTGACATGGAGGAGTGACAAGGAGGGTTGAGTTTGTGTTGTTACATGGAGGAGTGACATGAAGCAGTTACATTGAAGAGTGACATTGAGGAGTGAGTTGGTGTAGTGACATGGAGGAGTATCTTTGAGTAGCGACATGGAGGAGTGACATAGAGGATTGATGTGGAGTACTGACATGGAGGATGGACATGGAGGAGTGACTTGGAGAAGTGACAGGATTGATCAGGAAGGAGGGTTAATATGGTGCAGTGACATCGTGGAGGGACATGGGTGAGTGATTTGGAGGAGGGACATGGAGGAGTGACATGGAGGAGTGACATGAGGAGTGAGTTTGTGTAGTGACATGGAGGAGTGACATGGAGTAGCTACATGGAAAAGTGACTTGGAGGAGCAACACGGAGGAGCGACATGGAGGAGTGACATGGAGTAGTGACATGGAGGAGTGAAATGGTGGAGTGACATGGAGGAGAGACATGGAGGAGTGACATGGAGGAGTGACATAGAAGATTGATGTGGAGTAGTGACATAGAGGATGACATGGAGGAGTGACTTGGAGAAGTGACAGGATTGATCAGGAAGGAGGGTTGATATGGTGCAGTGACATCGTGGAGGGACATGGGTGAGTGACTTGGAGGAGTGACATGGAGGAGTGACATGGAGGAGCGACATAGAGGAGTGACATGGAGGAGTGACAGGAGGACAGTGACATGGAGGAGTGACATAGAGGAGTGACATGGAGGAGTGACATGGAGTAGCGACATGGAGGAGTGACATGAGAAGTGAGTTGGCGTAGCGACATGGAGGAGTGAAATGGAGGTTCTACATGGAGGAATGACATTGAGCAGTTACATGGACGAGCGACATGGAAGATCAATATGGGGGAATGACAGAGGAGTGATATTGAAGAGTGACATCGAGGAGTGACATAAAGGAGTGACATTGAGGAGCAAGGAAGAGTGACATGGAGGAGTGACATGGAGGAGCTTCATGGAGGAGTGATATGGAGGAGTGACTTGTAGGAGTCAAAGAGAAGATCGACATGGAGGAGTGACATGGAGGAGTGACATGGAGGAGTGACAAGGAGTAGCGACATGGAAGACGGACATGGAGGAGTGAATTTAAGGATCGTCATGGAGGAGTGACATGGATAAGCAACACGGTGGACTCAACATATATGAGTTATATTGAGGAGTGACATTGAAGGGCGACATGGAGGTTCAACATGGAGGAGTGACATTGAAGAGTGAGTTGGTGTATTGACATGGAGGAGTGACATGAAGGAGTGACATTGAAGAGTAAGTTGGTGTAGCGACATGGAGGAGTGACATGAAGGAGTGACATTGAGGAGTAAGTTGGTGTAGCGACATGGAGGAGTGACCTGGAGGAGTGACATGGAGGAGTGAAATGGTGGAGTGTCATGGAGGAGTGACATGGAGGAGTGAGTTGTTAGAGCTATATAGAGGAGAGACATGGAGTAGCTACATGGAGGAGTTACATGAAGGAGTGACTTGGAGGAGCAACACGGAGGATCAACATGGAGGAGTGACATGGAGTATTGACATGGAGTAGCTACATTTAGGAGTTACATGGAGGAGTGACAGGGTTGATCAGGAAGGAGGGTTGATATGGTGGAGTGACATCGTGTAGGGACATGGGTGAGTGACTAGGAGGACTGACAAGGAGGAGCAACACGGAGGAGCGACATGGAGGAGTGACATGGAGTAGCTACATTGAGGAGTTTCATGGAGGAGTGACTTGGAGGATCAACACGGAGGAGCGATATGGAGGAATGACATGAGGAATGAGTTGTTGTAGCGACATGGAGGAGTGACATGGAGGAGTGACATGGAGGAGTGACATGGAGTAGCTACATGGAGGAGTTACATGGAGGAGTGACTTGGAGGAGCAACACGGAGGAGCGACATGGAGAAGTGACATGAGGAATGAGTTGCTGTTGCGACATGGAGGAGTGACAAGGAGTAATGACATGGAGGAGGGACATGGAGGAGTGACAAGGAGTAATGACATGGAGGAGGGACATGTAGGAGTGACATGGAGGACTGACATGGAGGAGAGACATGGAGGAATGAATTAGTGGAGCGACATGGATGAGAGACATGACATTGAAGACTTGGAGAAGTGACATGGAGGTGCGACATGGAGGAGTGACATGAGGAGTGAGTTTGTGTATTGACATGGAGGAGTGACATAAAGAAGTGACATGGAAGAATGACATGGATGAGTGACATGGAGGAGTGACAAGGAGGATTGAGTTGGTGTAGTGACATGGAGGAGTGACATGAGGAGTGAGTTGGTGTATTGACATTGAGGAGTGATATAAAGGATTTACTTGGATGAGTGACATCGATGAGTGAAAAGGAGGATTGAGTTGGTGTAGCGACATGGAGGAGTGACATGAGGAGTGACATAGAGGAGTGAGTTGGTGAAGAAAATAGAGGAGTGACATGGAAGAGTGAGTTGGTGTAGCGACATGGAGGACTGACATGGAGGAGGGACATAGAGGATGTACTTGGAGATGTGACAGGGTTGATCAGCAAGGAGGGTTGATATGGTAGAGTTGCATGGCAGAGGGACATGGATGAGTGACGTGGAGGAGTGAAATGTAGGAGTGACATGGAGGAGTAACATGAGGAGTGAGTTTTTGTAGCGACATGGAGGAGTTACATGGAAGAGTGACATGGAGAAGTGACATAAAGGAGTGACTTAGAGGAGTGACATAGAGGAGTGACATGGATGATTGACATGGAGGAGTGACATGGATGAGTGACATGGAGGAGTAACATGGAGGAGCAACACAGAGGAGCGACATGGAGGAGTGACATGGAGTAGCTACATGGAGGATTTACATGGAGGAGTGAATTGCAGGAGCAACACTTAGGAGCGACATGGAGGAGTGACATGGAGTAGTGAAATGGATTAGCTACATGTAGGAGTTACATGGAGGAGTGACTTGGAGGAGCAACTAGGAGTAGTGACATAGAGGATTAATGTGGAGGAGCAACACGGAGGAGCGAAATGGAGGAGTGACATGGAGTAGTGACATGGAGGAGGGACATGGAGGAGTGACTTGGAGAAGTGACAGGGTTTATCAGGAAGGAGGGTTGATATGGTGGAGTGACATCGTGGAGGGACATGGATGAGTGACTTGGAGAAGTGACATGGAGTAGTGACATGGAGGATGGACATGGAGGAGTGACATGGAAGACATATAGAGGTGACATGGAGGAGTGAATTGGAGGAGTGACATAAACGAGTGACATGGCGGAATGACATGGATGAGTGACATGAGGAATGAGTTGGTGTAGCGACATGGAGGAGTGACATGGAGGTGTGACATGGAGGAGTGACATAGAGGAGTGATGTGGAGGAGTGACATGGAGGAGGAACATGGAGGAGTGACAAGGAAGACATATAGAAATGACATAGATGAGTTACATGGAGGAGTGACATGGAAGAGCAACATGGAGGAGTGACATTGAGGAGTGAGTTGGTGTAGTGACATGGAGGAGTACCTTTGAGTAGCGACATGGACGAGTGACCTGGAGGAGTGACATAAAGGATTGACATAGAGGAGTGACATGGAGGAGTAACATGGAGGAAGGAGTTGGTGGAGCAACATGGAGGAGTCACATGGAATAGCGACATTAGAGGAGTGACATGGAGGAATGACATGGAGGAGTGACATAGAGGTTTGATGTGGAGTAGTGACATGGAGGATGGACATGGGGAAGTGACTTGGAGAAGTGACAGGGTTGATCAGGAAGGAGGGTTTATATGGTGGAGTGACATCGTGGAAGGACATGGGTGAGATACTTGGAGGAGTGACAAGGAGGAGCAACACGGAGGAGCGACATGGAGGAGTGACATGGAGTAGGGATATGGAGGATGTACATGGAGGAGTGACTTGGATAAGTGACAGGGTTGATCAGGAAGGAGGGTTTATATGGTGGAGTGACATCGTCGAAGGACATGGGTGAGTGACTTGGAGGAGTGACAAGGAGGAGCAACACGGAGGAGCGACATGGAGGAGTGACATGGAGTAGTGACATGGAGGATGGACATGGAGGAATGACATGGAAGACATATAGAGGTGACATGGAGGAGTGACATAAAGGAGTCACATGGAGGAATGACATGGATGAGTGACATGGAGGAGTGACAAGAATTAGTGACATGGAGGAGTGACATTGAGGAGTGAGTTGGTGTAGCTACATGGAGGAGTGACATGGAGTAGCGACATAGAGTAGTAACATGAGGAGTGCGTTTGTGTAGCGACATGGAGGAGTAACATGGAGGGGTGACATGGAGGAGTGACATAAAGTAGCGACATGGAGGAGATATATGGAGGAGTGACATGGAGGAATGACATGGAGGAGTAACATGGAGGAGGGACATTGAGGAGTGACATTGAGGAGTGAGTTGGTGTAGTGACATGGAGGAGTGACTTTGAGTAGCGACATGGAGGAGTGACCTGAAGGAGTGACATGGAGGATTGAAATGGTGGAGTGACATGGAGGAGTGAGTTGTTAGAGCGACATGGAGGAGAGACATGGGGAAGTGACATGGAGGAGTGACATGGAGGATTGACATAGAGTAGCGACATGGAGGAGATACATGGAGGAGTGACTTGGAGGAGCAACACGGAGGAACGACATGGAGGAGGGACATATAGGAGTGACTTGGAAGACATATAGAAGTGACATGGAGGAGTGACTTGGAGGAGTGACATAAAGGAGTGACATGGAGGAATGACATGGATGAGTGACATGGAGGAGTGACAAGGAGGATTGAGTTGGTGTAGTGACATGGAGGAGTGACATGTAGGAGTGACGTGGAAAACATGTAGAATTGAGTCAGAGGAGTGACAATGTGGAGCTACACGGATGAGAGATATGATATTGAAGACTTGGAGAAGTGACATGGAGGAGCGACATGGAAGAGTGACAAGGAGGAATGACATGGAGTAGCGATATGGAGAAGTTACAAGGAGGGTTGAGTTGGTGTAGCGACATGGAGGAGTGACATGGAATAACGACATGGAGGATCATGGAGGTGTGACATGGAGGAGTGACATAGAGGAGCGACGTGGAGGAGTGACATGGAGGAGGGACATGGAGGAGTGACATGGAAGACATAGAAGTGACATGGATGAGTGACATGTAGGAGTGACAAGAAGGATTGAGTTGGTGTAGTGACATGGCGGAGGGACATAGATGAGTTACATGGAGGAGTGACATGGAAGAGCAACATGGAGGAGCGACGTGGAGGAGTGAGTTGGTGGAGCGACATGGAGGAGTCACATTTAGTAGCGACATAGAGGAGTGATATGAAGTAGTGACATGGAGGAGTGACATTGAGGAGTGAGTTGGTGTAGTGACATGGAGGAGTGACTTTGAGTAGCGACATGGAGGAGTGACCTGGAGGAGTGACATGGAGGACTGAAATGGTGGAGTGACATGGAGGAGTGAGTAGTTATAGCGACATGGAGGAGAAACATGGAGGAGTGACATGGAGGAGTAACATGGAGGAGTGACATAGAGGAGTGATGTGGAGGAGAGACATGGAGAAGTGACATGGAGGATTGACATGGAGGAGTGACATAGAGGAGTAACGTAGAGGAGAGACATGGAAGAGTGACATGGAGAAGTGACAGGGTGGATGGACATGGAGGAGTGACTTGGAGAAGTGACAGGGTTGATCAGGAAGGAGTGTTTATATGGTGGAGTGAAATCATGGAGGGACATAGGTGAGTGACTTGGAGGAGTGACAAGGAGGAGCATCACGGAGGAGCGACATGGAATAGTGACATGGAGTAGTGACATGGAGGATGGACATGGAGGAGTGACATGGAAGACATATAGAGGTGACATGGAGGAGTGACAAGAAGTAGTGAAATGGAAGAGTGACATTGAGCAGTGAGTTGGTGTAGCGACATGGAGGAGTGACATTGAGTAGCGACATAGAGTAGTAACATGAGGAGTGAGTTTGTGTAGCAACATGGAGGAGTGACATGGATGAGTGACATAGAGTAGGGACATGGAGGATGCACATGGAGGAGTGACATGGAAGACATATAGAGGTGACATGGAGGAGTGAATTGGAGTTGTGACATAAAGGAGTGACATGGAGATGTGACATGGAGGACTGACATGGAGGAGTGATATAGAGGAGTGACGAGGAGGAGAGACATGGAAGAGTGACATGGAGAAGTGACAGGGCGGATAACCAAGGAGGGTTGATATGGTGGAGTGACATCGCGGAGGGACATGGGTGAGTGACTTGGAGGAGTGACATGGAGGAGTGACATGGAGGAGTGACATGAGGAGTGAGTTTGTGTAGCGATATGGAGGAGTGACATGGAATAGCAACATGGAGTAGTGACATGGAGGAGTGACATGGAGGAGTGACATGGAGGAGTGACATGAGGAGTGAGTTTGTGTAGCGACATGGAGGAGTGAAATGTAATAGCAACATGGAGTAGTGACATGGAGGAGTGACATGGAGGAGTGACATGGAGGAGTGACATAGAGGAGTGACATGGATGAGTGACATGGAGGAGTTACATGGAATAGCGACAAGGAGTAGTGACATGGCGGAGGGACATGGATGAGTGACTTGGATGAGTGACTTGGAGGAGTGACATGGAGTAGCTACATGGAGGAGTGACATGGAGGAGTGATGTGAGGGAACGACATGGCAGAGTGACATAGAGGAGTGACATGGAGGAGTGACATGGAGGAATGACATGGATGAGTGACATGGAGGAGTGACAAGGAGGATTGAGTTGGTGTAGTGACATGGAGGAGTGATATGGAGGATTGACAATGTTGAGCTACACGGATGAGAGACATGATATTGAAGACTTGGAGAAGTGACATGGAGGAGCGACATGGAAGAGTGACAAGGAGGAATGACATGGAGGAGTGAGTTGGTGTAGCGACATGGAAGACATATAGAAGTGATATGGACGAATGACATGGAGAAGTGACAGGGCATATCAGTACGGAGGATTGTTATGTTGGAGTGACATGGCGGAGTGACATGGAGGAGCAACATGGAGGAGTGAGTTGGTGGAATGACATAAAGGAGGAATATGGAGGAGTGACTTGGAGGAGCAACACGGAGGAGCGACATGGATGAGTGACACGGAGTAGTGACATGGAGGATGGAAAAAGATATTTGTGTTGGTGTATTAACATGGAGGAGTGAAATGGAGGAGTGACATGGAGTAGCTACATGGAGGAGTTACATGTAGGAGTGACTTGGAGGAGAAACACGAAGGAGTAACATAGAGGAGTGACATGAGAAATGAGTTGTTGTAGCGACATGGAGGAGTGACATGGAGGAGTGACATGGAGTAGCTACATGGAGGAGTTACATGGAGGAGTGACATGGAGGAGTGACCTAGAGGAGTGACATGGAGGAGCAACATGGAGGAGTAACTTGGAGGAGTGACATAAAGGAGTGACATGGAGGAGTGACATGAAGTAGTGACATGGAGGAGTCACATTGAGGAGTGAGTTGGTGTAGTGACATGGAGGAGTGACTTTGAGTAGCGACATGGAGGAGTGACCTGGAAGAGTGACATGGAAGAGTGAATTGGTGGAGTGACATGAAAGAGTAACACGGAGGAGCGACATGAAGGAGTTACATGGAGTAGTCAGATGGAGGAGCGACATGGAGGAGTGTCATGGAGGAGAGACATGAAGGAGTGACATGGAGAAGTGACAGGGCGGATCAGCAAGGAAGATTGATATATTGGAGTGACATGGCGGAGGGACATGGATGAATGACATGGATGAGTGACATGGAGGAGTGACATGGAGGAGCAACATGGAGAAGCGATATGGAGAAGTGACATGGAGGAGTGACATAGAGGAGTGACATAGAGGAATGACGTGAACGAGAGACATGGAAGAGAGACATAGAGAAGTGACAGGGCGGATAACCAAGGAAGATTAATATGGTGGAGTGACATGGCGGAGGGACATGGATGAGTGACATGGAGGAGTGACAAGGAGGAGCAACATGGAGGAGCGACATGGAGGAGTGACATGAGGAGTGAGTTTGTGTATTGACATGGAGGAGTGACATGGATTAGCTATATGGAGGAGTTACATGGAGGAGTGACATGGAGGAGTGACATAGAGGAGTGACATGTAGGAGTGACATAGAGGAGTGACATGGATGAGTGACCTGGAGGAGTGACATGATGAGTGAGTTTGTGTAGCGACATGGAGGAGTGACATGGAGTAGCTAAATAGAGGAGTTACATGGAGGAGTAACATGGAGGAAGGAGTTGGTGGAGTGACATGGAGGAGTCACATGGAGTAACGACTATGAGGAGAAACATGAGAGAGTGTAAAGGAGGTTTGAGTTTGTGTAGCGACATGGAGGAGTTACATGAAGTAGTGACATGGAGGATGGACATAGAGGAGTGACATGGAAGACATATAGAGGAGATATGGAGGAGTGAATTGGAGGAGTAACATGGAGGAGCGACATGGAGGAGAGAAATGGAGGAGTGACATGGAGGAGTGACATTGAGGAGTGAGTTGGTGTAGTAATATGGAGGAGTGACTTTGAGTAGCGACATGGAGGAGTGACCAGGAGGAGTGACATGGAGGAATTAATGGTGGAGTGACATGGATGAGTGACATGGAGGAGTGACATAGAGTAGCGACATGGAGGAGTGACATGGATGAGTGACATGGAGGCGTGATATGAGGAGTGAGTTGGTGTATTGACATGGAGGAGTGACATGGAGGAGTGACATAGAGGATTGATGTGGAGGAGCAACACCGAGGAGTGACTTGGAGGAGTGACATGGAGTAGTGACATGGAGTAGGGACATGGAGGAGTGACTTGGAGGATTGATGAGGAGGAGCAACACGGAGAAGCAACATGGAGGAGTGACATGGAGTAGTGACATGGAGGAGGGACATAAAGGAGTGACATGGAAGAATGACATGGATGAGTGACATGGAGGTGTGACATGAGGAGTGAGTTGGTGTATTGACATGGAGGAGTGACATGGAGGAGTGACATAGAGGATTGATGTGGAGGAGCAACACCGAGGAGCGACATGGAGGAGTGACATGGAGTAGTGACATGGAGGAGGGACATGGAGGAGTGACTTGGAGGATTGATGAGGAGGAGCAACACAGAGGAGCGTCATGGAGGAGTTACATGGAGTAGTGACATGGAGGAGGGACATGGAGGAGTGACTTGGAGAAGTGACAGGGTTTATCAGATAGAAGGGTTGATATAGTGGAGTGACATCGTGGAGGGACATGGGTGAGTGACTTGGAGAAGTGACATGGCGGAGCAACACCGAGGAGCGACATGGAGGAGTGACATGGAGTAGTGACATGGAGGAATGACATGGAGGAGTAACATGGAGGAAGCAGTTGGTGTAGCGACATGGAGGACTGACATGGAATAGCGACATGGAGGAGTGACATGGAGGAGTGACATAAAGGAGTGACATGGAAGAATGACATGGATGGGTGACATGGAGGAGTGACAAGGAGGATTGAGTTGGTGTAGTGACATGGAGGAGTGACATGGAGTCGTGTAATGGAAGAGTGACATGAGGAGTGAGTTGATGTATTGACATGGAGGAGTGACATGGAGGAGTGACATAGAGGATTGATGTGGAGGAGCAACACGGAGGAGCGACATGGAGGAGTGACATGGAGTAGTGACATGGAGGAGGGACATGGAGGAGTGACTTGGAGAAGTGACAGGGTTGATCAGGAAGGAGGGTTGATTTGGTGGAGTGACATCGTGGAGGGACATGGGTGAGTGACTTGGAGAAGTGACATGGAGTAGCTACATGGAAGAGTTACATGGAGGACTAACTTGGAGGAGCAACACGGAGGAGCGACATGGAGGAGGGACATGGAGGAGTGAATTGGAAGACATATAGGAGTGACCTGGAGGAGTGACATGGAGGAGTGAGTATTTATAGCGACATGGAGGAGTTACATGGAAGAGTGACATGGAGGATGGACATGGAGGAGTGACTTGGAGAAGTGACAGGGTTGATCAGGATGGAGGGTTGATATGGTGGAGTGACATCGTGGAGGGACATGGGTGAGTGACTTGGAGGAGTGACATGGAGGATGGACATGGAGGAGTGACATGGAGGAGTGACAGGGAGGAATGACATGGATGAGTGACATGGAGGAGTGACTTTGAGTAGCGACATGGAGGAGTGACCTGGAGGAGTGACATGGAGGAGTGAAATGGTGGAGTGACATGGAGGAGTGAGTTGTTAGAGCGACATGGAGGAGAGACATGGAGGAGTGACATGGAGGAGTGAAATGGAGGAGTGACATAAAGGAGTGATGTGGAGGAGAGACATGGAAGAGTGACATGGAGAAGTGACAGGGTGGATAACCAAGGAGGGTTGATATGGTGGAGTGACATCGCGGAGGGACATGGGTGAGTGACTTGGAGGAGTGACATGGATGAGTGACATGGAGGAGTGACATGGAGGAGCAACATGGAGGAGCAACATGTAGGAGTAACTTGGAATAGCGACATGGAGGAGTGACATGGAGGAGTGACTTTGAGTAGCGACATGGAGGAGTGACCTGGAGGAGTTACATGGAGGAGTGAAATGGTGGAGTGACATGGAGGAGTGAGTTGTTAGAGCGACATGGAGGAGAGACATGGAGGAGTGACATTGAGGAGTGACATGGAGGAGTGACATAGAGGAGTGATGTGGAGGAGAGACATGGAAGAGTGACATGGAGAAGTGACATGTCGGATCACTAAGGGAGATTGATAGGGTGGAGTGAAATGGCGGAGGGACATGGATGAGTGACATGGAGGAGTGACATGGAGGAGTGAATTGGAGGAGTGACATGAAGGAGTGACATGAAGAATGACATGGATGAGTGACATGAAGGAGTGAAATGGTGGAGTGACATGGAGGAGTGAGTTGTTAGAGCGACATGAAGTAGATACATGGAGAAGTGACAGGGCGGATAACCAAGGAAGATTGATATGGTGGAGTGACATGGTGGAGGGACATGGATGAGTGACATGGAGGAGTGACACGGAGGAGCAACATGGAGGAGCGACATGGACGAGTGACATAAACGAGTGACATGGAGGAATGACATGTTGAAGTGACTTTGAGTTGCGACATGGAGGAGTGACCTGGAGGAGTGACATGGAGGAGTGAGTTGTTAGAGCGACATGGAGGAGAGACATGGAGAAGTGACATGGATGAGTGACATGGAGGAGTGACAAGAAGGATTGAGTTGGTATAGTGACATTGCGGAGGGACATAGATGAGTTACATGGAGGAGTGACATGGAGGAGTGACATAGAGGATTGATGTGGAGTAGTGACATGGATGATGGACATGGAGGAGTGACTTGGAGAAGTGACAGGCATGATCAGGAAGGAGGGTTGATATGGTGGAGTGACATCGTTGAGGGACATGGGTGAGTAACTTGGAGGAGTGACAAGGAGGAGCAACACGGAGGAGCTACATGAAGGAGTGACATGGAGTAGTGACATGGAGGATGGACATGGGGGAGTGACATGGAAGACATATAGAGGTGACATGGAGGACTGAATTGGTGGACTGACATAAAGGAGTGACATGGAGGAATGACATGGAGGAGTGACAAGAAGTATTGACATGGAGGAGTGACATTGAGGAGTGTGTTGGTGTAGCGACATGGAGGTGTGACATGGAGTAGCGACATAGAGTAGTAACATGAGGAGTGAGTTTGTGTAGTGACATGGAAGAGTGACATGGAGGAGTGACATAGAGTAGCGACATGGAGGAGATACATGGAGGAGTGACATGGAGGAATGACATGGAGGAGTGACATGGAGGAGGGACATGGAGGAGCGATATAGAGGAGTGACATGAAAGAGTGTAAAGGAGGATTGAGTTTGTGTAGCAACATGGAGGATTGACATGAAGTAGTTACATTGAGGAGTGACATTGAGGAGTGAGTTGGTGTAGCGACATGGAGGAGTGACATGGAGAAGTGAAATGGTGGAGTGACATGGAGGAGTGAGTTGTTAGAGCGACATGGATGAGTGACAGGGAGTAGCGACATGGAGGAGTGACATGAGTAATGAGTTGGTGTAGCGACATGGAGGAGTGACATGGAGGTGTGACTTGGAGGAGCAACACGGAGGAGCGACATGGAGGAGTGACATGGAGTAGTGTCATGGAGTAGCTACATGTAGGAGTTACATGCAGGAGCAACACGGAGGAGCGACATGGAGGAGTTACATAGAGGGTTGATGTGGAGGAGCAACACGGAGGAGCGACATGGAGGAGTGACATGGAGTAGTGACATGGATGAGGGACATGGAGGAGTGACTTGGAGAAGTGACAGGGTTGATCAGGAAGGAGGGTTGATATGGTGGAGTGACATCGTGTAGGGACATGGGTGAGTGACTTGGAGGAGTGAAAAGTAGGAGCAACACGGAGGAGCGACATGGAGGAGTGACATGAAGTAGTGACATGGAGGAGTGACATGGAGGAGTGAAATGGAGGAGTGACATAAAGGAGTGATGTGGAGGAGAGACATGGAAGAGTGACATGGAGAAGTGACAGGGCGGATAACCAAGGAGGGTTGATATGGTGGAGTGACATCGCGGAGGGACATGGGTGAGTGACTTGGAGGAGTGACATGGATGAGTGACATGGAGGAGTGACATGGAGGAGCAACATGGAGGAGCAACATGTAGGAGTAACTTGGAATAGCGACATGGAGGAGTGACATGGAGGAGTGACTTTGAGTAGCGACATGGAGGAGTGACCTGGAGGAGTGACATGGAGGAGTGACATAGAGGAGTGAGTTGTTAGAGCGACAGGGAGGAGAGACATGGAGGAGTGACATGGAGGAGTGACATGGAGGAGTGACATAGAGGAGTGACGTGGAGGAGAGACATGGAAGAGTGACATGGTAAAGTGACATGTCGGATCACTAAGGGAGATTGATAGGGTGGAGTGAAATGGCGGAGGGACATGGATGAGTGACATGGAGGAGTGACATGGAGGAGTGAATTGGAGGAGTGACATGAAGGAGTGACATGAAGAATGACATGGATGAGTGACATGAAGGAGTGAAATGGTGGAGTGACATGGAGGAGTGAGTTGTTAGAGCGACATGAATTAGAGACATGGAGAAGTGACAGGGCGGATAACCAAGGAAGATTGATATGGTGGAGTGACATGGTGGAGGGACATGGATGAGTGACATGGAGGAGTGACACGGAGGAGCAACATGGAGGAGCGAAATGGAGGAGTGACATAAACGAGTGACATGGAGGAATGACATGGAGGAGTGACTTTGAGTAGCGACATGGAGGAGTGACATGGAGTAGTGTCATGGAGTAGCTACATGTAGGAGTTACATGCAGGAGCAACACGGAGGAGCGACATGGAGGAGTGACATGGAGTAGTGACATGGATGAGGGACATGGAGGAGTGACTTGGAGAAGTGACAGGGTTGATCAGGAAGGAGGGTTGATATGGTGGAGTGACATCGTGTAGGGACATGGGTGAGTGACTTGGAGGAGTGAAAAGGAGGAGCAACACGGAGGAGCGACATGGAGGAGTGACATGAAGTAGTGACATGGAGGAGTGACATGAGGAACGAGTTGGTGTAGTGACATGGAGGAGTGACTTTGAGTACCGACATGGAGGAGTGACCTGGAGGTGTGACATGGAGGAATGACATAGAAGATTGATGTGTAGTAGGGACATGGAGGATGGACATGAAGGAGTGACTTGGAGAAGTGACAGAGTTGATCAAGAAGGATGGTTGATATGTGGGAGTGACATCGTGGAGGGACATGGGTGAGTGACTTGGAGTAGCGACATAGAATAGTAACATGAGGAGTGAGTTTGTGTAGCGACATGGAGGAGTGACATAGAGCATTGATGTGGAGGAGCAACACGGAGGAGCAACATGGAGGAGTGACATGGAGCAGGGACATGGAGGATGGACATGGAGGAGTGACATGGAAGACATATAGACGTGACATGGAGGAGTGAATTGGAGGAGTGCCATAAAGGAGTGACATGGAGGAATAACATGGATGAGTGATATGAGGAGTGATGTAGAGGAGTGACGTGGTGGAGTGAAATGGAGGAGTGACAAGAAAGAGTGAGTTGGTGTAGCAACATGGAGGAGTGACATGGAATAGCGACATGGATGAGTAACATGGAGGACTGACAAGGAGGTTTTAGATGGTGTAGTGACATGGCAGAGGGACCGAGATGAGTTACATAAATGAGGGACATGGAGAAGTGACATGGAGGAGCAACACGGAGGAGCGACATGGAGGAGTGACATGGAGTAGTGACATGGAGGATGGACGAAGAGGTTTGTGTTTGTGTATTGACATGGAGGAGTGACATGAGGAGTGACGTAGAGGAGTGACGTGGTGGAGTGAAATGGAGGAGTAACATGGAAGAGGGAGTTGGTGTAGCGACATGGAGGACTGTCATGGAATAGCGATATGGAGGAGTGACATGGAGGAGTGACATGGAGGAGTGACATAGAGGATTGATGTGGAGGAGAAACACGGAGGAGCGACATGGAGCAGTGACATGGAAGAGCGACATCGAGTAGTGACATGGAGGAGTGACATGGAGTAATGACATGGAGGAGGCACATAGAGGAGTGACTTGGAGATGTGACAGGGTTGATCAGGAAGGAGGGTGTATATGGTGGAGTGACATGCAGGAGTGACATGAGGAGTGAGTTTGTTTAGCGACATGGAGGAGTGACATGGAGTAGCTACATGGAGGAGTTACATGGAGGAGTGACATGGAGGAGTGACCGAGAGAAGTGACATGGAGGAGTGACATGAAGGCGTGACATGGAGGAGTGAGTTGTTAGAGCGACATGGAGGAGTGACATGGAGGAGTGACATGAAGGCGTGACATGGAAGAGTGAGTTGGTGTAGCGACATGGAGGACTGACATGGAATAGCGACATGGAGGAGTGACATGGAGGAGTGACATGGAGTAGCGACATGGAGGAGTGACATGGAGGAGCAACACGGAGGAGTGACATGGAGGATGGACAAAGAGGTTTGATTTGGTGTATTGACATGGAGGAGTGACATGGAGAAGCGACATGGAGAAGTGACATGGAAGAGTGAGTTGGTGTAGCGACATGGAGGATGGACAAAGAGGTTTGAGTTGGTGTATTGACATGGAGGAGTCACATGGTGTAGCGACATGGAGGAGTTACATGGAAGAGTGAGTTGGTGTAGCGACATTGAGGACTGACATGGAATAGCGACAGGGAGGAGTGACATGGAGGAGTGACATAGAGAATTGATGTGGAGGAGCAACACGGAGGAGCGACATGGAGGAGTGACATGGAGTAGTGACATGGAGTAGTGACATGGAGAAGGGACATGGAGGAGTGACTTGGAGAAGTGACAGGGTTGATCAGGAAGAAGAGTTGATATGGTGGAGTGACATCGTGGAGGGACATGGAGGATGGACATGGAGGAGTGACATGGAAGACATATAGAGGTGACATGGAGGAGTGAAATGGTGGAGTGACATGGAGGAGTGAGTTGTTAGAGCGACGGGGGGAGAGACATGGAGGAGTGACATGTAGGAGTGACATGGAGGAGTGACATAGAGGAGTGACGTGGAGGAGAGACATAGAAGAGTGACATGGAGAAGTGAGAGGGCGGATCACCAAGGAGGGTTGATATGGTGGAGTGATATCGCGGAGGGACATGGGTGAGTGACTTGGAGGAGTGACATGGAGGATTGACATGGTGGAGTGACTTGGAGGAGCAACACGGAGGAGCGACATGGAGGATGGACAAAGAGGTTCGATTTGGTGTATTGACATGGAGGAGTCACATGGAGTAGCGACATGGAGGAGTAACATGGAAGAGTGAGTTGGTGTAGCGACATGGAGGACTGACATGGAATAGCGACAGGGAGGAGTGACATGGTGGAGTGACATGGAGGAGTGACATAGAGAATTGATGTGGAGGAGCAACACGGAGGAGCGACATGGAGGAGTGACATGGAGTAGTGACATGGAGTAGTGACATGGAGAAGGGACATGGAGGAGTGACTTGGAGAAGTGAAAGGGTTGATCAGGAAGAAGAGTTGATATGGTGGAGTGACATCGTGGAGGGACATGGAGGATGGACATGGAGGAGTGACATGGAAGACATATAGAGGTGACATGGAGGAGTGAAATGGTGGAGTGACATGGAGGAGTGAGTTGTTAGAGCGACGTGGAGGAGAGACATGGAGGAGTGACATGTAGGAGTGACATGGAGGAGTGACATAGAGGAGTGACGTGGAGGAGAGACATGGAAGAGTGACATGGAGAAGTGAGAGGGCGGATCACCAAGGATGGTTGATATGGTGGAGTGATATCGCGGAGGGACATGGGTGAGTGACTTGGAGGAGTGACATGGAGGATTGACATGGTGGAGTGACTTGGAGGAGCAACACGGAGGAGCGACATGAAGGAGGGACATAAAGGAGTGACATGGAGGAATGACATGGATGAGTGACATGGAGGAGTGACAAGGAGGATTTAGTTGGTGTAGTGACATGGAGGAGTGACATGGAGGAGTGACGAGGAAAACATGTAGAAGTGATTCGGAGGAGTGACAATGTGGAGCTAAACGGATGAGAGACATGATATTGAAGACTTGGAGAAGTGACATGGTGGAGCGACATGGAAGATTAACAAGGAGGAATGACATGGAGTAGCGATATGGAGGAGTTACATGGAGGAGTTAGTTGGTGTAGCGACATGGAGGAGTGACATGGAATAACGACATGGACGAGTGACATGGAGGAGTGACAAAAAGGATTGAGTTGGTGTAGTGACATGGCGGAGGGACATAGATGAGTGACATGGAGGAATGACATGGAGGAGCAACATGGAGGAGCGACATGGAGGAGTGACATCGTGGAGGGACATGGGTGAGTGACATGGAGGAATGACATGGAGGAGCAACATGGAGGAGCGACATGGAGGAGTGAAAAGGAGGATTAAGTTGGTGTAGCGACATGGAGGAGTGACATAGAGTAGCGACATGGAGGAGTGACATGGAGGAGTGATATGGAGGAGCAACACGGAAAAGTGACATGGAAGAGTGAGTTGGTGTGGCGATATGGAGGATGGACAAAGATGTTTGAGTTGGTGTATTGACATGGAGGAGTCACATGGAGTAGCGACATGGAGGAGTAACATGGAAGAGGGACATGGAGGAGCAACACGGAGAAGTGACATGGAAGAGTGAGTTGGTGTAGCGACATGGAGGACTGACATGGAATAGCGACATGGAGGAGTGACATGGAGGAGTGACATGGAGGAGTGACATAGAGGATTGATGTGGAGGAGCAACACGGAGGAGCGACATGGAGGAGTGACATGGAATAGTGACATGGAGGAGGGACATGGAGGAGTGACTTGGAGAAGTGACAGGGTTGATCAGGAAGGAGAGTTGATATGGTGGAGTGACATCGTGGAGGGACATGGGTCAGTGACTTGGAGAAGTGACATGCAGGAGCAACACGGAGGAGTGACATAGAGGAGTGACATGGATGAGTGACATGGACGAGTGACATGGAGGAGCAACATGGAGGAGTAACTTGGAATAGCGACATGGGGGAGTGACACGGAGGAGTGACATGGAGGAGTGACATAGAGGATTGATGTGGATTAGTGACATGGAGGATGGACATGGAGGAGTGAATTGGAGGAGTGACATAAAGGAGTGACATGGAGGAATGACATGGATGAGTGACATGGAAGAGTGACAAGGAGGAGTGAATTGGAGGAGTGACATAAAGGAGTGACATAGAGGAATGACATGTATGAGTGACATGGAGGACTGACATGGAGGAGTGAATTGGAGGAGTGACATAAAGGAGTGACATGGAGGAATGACATGGAGGAGTGACATGGAGGAGTGACAAAAAGGATTGAGTTGGTGTAGTGACATGGCGAAGGGACATAGATGAGTGACATGGAGGAATGACATGGAGGAGAAACATGGAGGAGCGACATGGAGGAGTGACATAGAGGAATGACATGGAGGAGTGACATGGAGGAGGGACATGGAGGAGCGATATGGAGAAGTGACATGAAAGAGTGTAAAGGAGGATTGAGTTTGTGTAGCGACATGGAGGAGTGACATGGAGGAGTGAGTTGTTAGAGCGACATGGAGGAGAGACATGGAGAAGTGACATGGATGAGTGACATGGAGGAGTGACAAAAAGGATTGAGTTGGTATAGTGACATGGCGGAGGGACATAGATGAGTTACATGGAGGAGTGACATGGAGGAGTGACATAGAGGATTGATGTGGAGTAGTGACATGGATGATGGACATGGAGGAGTGACTTGCAGAAGTGACAGGCATGATCAGGAAGGAGGGTTGATATGGTGGAGTGACATCGTTGAGGGACATGGGTGAGTGACTTGGAGGAGTGACAAGGAGGAGCAACACGGAGGAGCGACATGGAGGAGTGACATGGAGTAGTGACATGGAGGATGGACATAGAGGAGTGACATGGAAGACATATAGAGGTGACATGGAGGACTGAATTGGAGGACTGACATAAAGGAGTGACATGGAGGAATGACATGGAGGAGTGACAAGAAGTAGTGACATGGAGGAGTGACATTGAGGAGTGTGTTGGTGTAGCGACATGGAGGTGTGACATGGAGTAGTGACATAGAGTAGTAACATGAGGAGTGAGTTCGTGTAGTGACATGGAAGAGTGACATGGAGGAGTGACATAGAGTAGCGACATGGAGGAGATACATGGAGGAGTGACATGGAGGAATGACATGGAGGAGTGACATGGAGGAGGGACATGGAGGAGCGATATGGAGAAGTGACATGAAATAGTGTAAAGGAGTATTGAGTTTGTGTAGCGAGCGACATGGAGGAGTGACATGGAGTAGCTACATGGAAGAGTTACATGGAGGACTGACTTGGAGGAGCAACACGGAGGAGCGACATGGAGGAGGGACATGGAGGAGTGACTTGGAAGACATATAGGAGTGACCTGGAGGAGTGAGTATTTATAGCGACATGGAGGAGTTACATGGAGTAGTGACATGGAGGAGGGAGATGGAGGAGTGACTTGGAGAAGTGACAGGCTTGATCAGGAAGTAGGGTTGATATGGTGGAGTGACATCGTGGAGGGACATGGGTGAGTGACTTGGAGGAGTAACATGGAGGATGGACATGGAGGAGCGACATGGAGGAGTGACATAGAGTAGCGACATGGAGGAGTGACATGGAGGAGTGATATGGAGGAGCAACACGGAAAAGTGACATGGAAGAGTGAGTTGGTGTGGCGATATGGAGGATGGACAAAGATGTTTGAGTTGGTGTATTGACATGGAGGAGTCACATGGAGTAGCGACATGGAGGAGTAACATGGAAGAGGGACATGGAGGAGCAACACGGAGAAGTGACATGGAAGAGTGAGTTGGTGTAGCGACATGGAGGAGTGACATGGAGGAGTGACTTTGAGTAGCGCCATGGAGGAGTGACCTGGAGGAGTGACATGGAGGAGTGAAATGGTTGAGAGACATGGAGGAGTGAGTTGTTAGAGCGACATGGAGGAGAGACATGGAGGTATGACATGGAGGAGTGAAATGGAGGAGTGACATAGAGGAGTGATGTGGAGGAGACATGGAAGAGTGACAAGAAGTATTGACATGGAGGAGTGACATGGAGGAGTGAGTTGTTAGAGCGACATGGAGGAGTGACATAGAGGATTGATGTGGAGTAGTGACATGGAGGATAGACATGGAGGAGTGACTTGGAGAAGTTACAGGGTTGATCAGGAAGGAGGGTTGATATGGAGGAGTGACATGGAGGTGTGACATGGAGGAGTGACATAGAGGAGCGACGTGGAGGAGTGACATGGAGGAGGGACATGGATGAGTGACATGGAAGACATATAGAAGTGACATGGATGAGTGACATGGAGGAGTGACATGGAGGAGTGAGTTGTTAGAGCGACATGGAGGAGTGACATGGAGGAGTGACATAGAGGATTGATGTGGAGTAGTGACAAGGAGGAGCAACACGGAGGAGTGACATGGAGGAGTGACATGGAGGATGGACATGGAGGAGTGACATGGAAGACATATAGAGGTGTCATGGATGAGTGAATTGGAGTTGTGACATAAACGAGTGACATGGAGGAATGACATGGATGAGTGACATGGAGGAGTGACAAGAAGTAGTGACATGGAGGAGTGACATTGAGGAGTGAGTTGGTGTAGCGACATGGAGGAGTGACATGGAGGAGTGACATAGAGTAGGGACATGGAGGAGATACATGGAGGAGTGACTTGGAGAAGTGACAGGGTTTATCAGGAAGGAATGTTTATATGGTGGAGTGACATTGTTGAGGGACATGGGTGAGTGACTTGGAGGAGTGACAAGGAGGAGCAATACGGAGGAGCGACAAGGAGGAGTGACATGGAGTAGTGACATGGAGGATGGACATGGAGGAGTGACATGGAAGACATATAGAGGTGACATGGAGGAGTGACAAGAAGTAGTGACATGGAGGAGTGACATTGAGGAGTGAGTTGGTGTAGCGACATGGAGGAGTGACATTGAGTAGCGACATAGAGTAGTAACATGAGGAGTGAGTTTGTGTAGCGACATGCAGGAGTGACATGGAGGAGTGACATAGAGTAGGGACATGGAGGAGATACATGGAGGAGTGAAATGTAGGAATGAAATGGAGGAGTGACATGGAGGAGGGACATGGAGGAGTGACATGGAGGAGTGACATAGAGTAGCGACATGGAGGAGATACATGGAGGAATGACATGGAGGAATGAAATGGAGGAGTGACATGGAGGAGAGACATGGAGGAGCGATGTGGTGGAGTGACATGAAAGAGTGTAAAGGAGGGTTGAGTTTGTGTAGCGACCTGGAGGAGTGACATTAAGTAGTGACATTGAGGAGTGACATTGAGGAGTGAGTTGGTGTAGTGACATGGAGGAGTGACTTTGAGTAGCGACATGGAGGAGTGACCTGGAGGAGTGACAAGGAGGAGTGAGTTGTTATAGCGACATGGAGGAGAGAAATGGAGGAGTGACATGGAAGACATATAGAGGTGACATGGAGGAGTGAATTGGAGTTGTGACCTAAAGGAGTGACATGGAGGAATGACATGGATGAGTGACAGGGAGGAGTGACAAGAAGTAGTGGCATGGAGGAGTGACATTGAGGAGTGAGTTGGTGTAGCGACATGGCGGAGTGACATGGAGTAGCAACATAGAGTAGTAACATGAGAAGTGAGTTTGTGTTGCGACATGGAGGAGTGACATGGAGGAGTGACATGGAGGAGTGACATAGAGTAGCGACATGGAGGAGATACATGGAGGAGTGACATGGAGGAATGACATGGAGGAGTTACATGGAGGAGTGACTTGGAGGAGCAACACGGAGGAGCGACATGGAGGAGTGACATGGAGGAGTTACATAAAGGAGTGACTTGGAGGAATGAAATGGATGAGTGACCTGGAGGAGAGACATGGAGAAGTGACATGGAGGAGTGACATGGAGGAGTGACATGAGGAGAGAGTTTGTGTAGCGATAATGAGGAGTGACATGGAGTAGCTACATGGAGGAGTTACATGGAGGAGTGACTTGGAGGAGCAACACGGAGGAGCGACATGGAGGAGTGACATGGAGTAGTGACATGGATTAGCTACATGAAGGAGTGACATGTAGGAGTGAGTTGTTAGAGTGACATGGAGGAGTGACATAGAGGATTGATGTGGAGTAGTGACATGGAGGATGGACATGGAGGAGTTACTTGGAGAAGTGACAGGGTTGATCAGGAAGGAGGTTTGATATGGTGGAGTGACATCGTGGAGGGACATGGGTGAGTGACTTGGAGGAGTGACAAGGAGGAGCAACATGGAGGAGCGACATGGAGGAATGACATGGAGAAGTGACATGGAGGATGGACATGGAGGAGTGACTTGGAGAAGTTACAGGGTTGATCAGGAAGGAGGGTTTATATGGTGGAGTGACATCGTGGAAGGACATGGGTGAGTGACTTGGAGGAGTGACAAGGAGGAGCAACACGGAGGAGCGACATGGAGGAGTGACATAGAGTAGTGACATGGAGGATGCACATGGAGGAGTGACATGGAAGACATATAGAGGTGACATGGAGGAGTGAATTGGAGTTGTGACATAAAGGAGTGACATGGAGATGTGACATGGAGGACTGACATGGAGGAGTGATATCGAGGAGTGACGTGGAGGAGAGACATGGAAGATTGACATGGAGAAGTGACAGGGCGGATAACCAAGGAGGGTTGATATGGTGGAGTGACATCGCGGAGGGACATGGGTGAGTGACTTGGAGAAGTGACATGGAGGAGTGACATGGAGGAGTGACATGAGGAGTGAGTTTGTGTAGCGACATGGAGGATTGACATGGAATAGCAACATGGAGTAGTGACATGGAGGAGGGACATGGAGGAGTGACTTGAAGATGTGACAGGGTTGATCAGGAAGGAGGGTTGATATAGTGGAGTGACATGGCGGAGGGACATGGATGAGTGACTTGGAGGAGTTACATGAGGAGTGAGTTTGTATTGTGACATGGAGGAGTGACATGGAGTAGTTACATGGAAGAGTGACATGGACGAGTAACATAGAGGAGTGACATGGTGGATTGATGTGGAGGAGCAACAAGGAGGAGCAACACGGAGGAGTGACATGGAGTGGTGACATGGAGGATGGACATGGAGCAGTGACATGAAAGACATATAGAGGTGACATGGAGGAGTGAATTGGAGGAGTGACATAAACGAGTGACATGGAGGAATGACATGGATGAGTGACATGGAGGAGTGACTTTGAGTAGCGACATGGAGGAGTGACCTGGAGAAGTGACATGGAGGAGAGAAATGGTGGAGTGAAATGGAGGAGAAACATGGAGGAGTGACATGGAAGATTGATGTGGAGTAGAAACAAGGAGGAGCAACACGGAGGAGTGACATGGAGCAGTGACATGAAAGACATATAGAGGTGACATGGAGGAGTGACATGGAGTAGTGACATGGAGGAGTGAAATGGAGGAGTGACATGGAGGACTGACATGGAGGAGTGACATAGAGGAGTGACGTGGAGGAGACATGGAAGAGTGACATGGAGAAGTGACAGGGCGGATAACCAAGGAGGGTTGATATGGTGGAGTGACATCGCGGAGGGACATGGGTGAGTGACTTGGAGGAGTGACATGGAGGAGTGACATGGAGGAGTGACATGAGGAGTGAGTTTGTGTAGCGACATGGAGGAGTTACATGGAATAGCGACAAGGAGTAGTGACATGGCGGAGGGACATGGATGAGTGACTTGGATGAGTGACTTGGAGGAGTGACATGGAGTAGCTACATGGAGGAGTTACATGGTGGAGTGACATGGACGAGTGACATAGAGGAGTGACATGGATGAGTGACATGGAGGAGTGACATGGAGGAGTGACATGGAGGAGTGACATGGAGGAGTAACTTGGAATAGCGACATGGAGGAGTGACATGGAGGAGTGACATAGAGCATTGATGTGGAGTAGTGACATGGAGGATGGACATGGAGGAGTGACTTGGAGAACTGACAGGCATGATCAGGAAGGAGGGTTGATATGGTGGAGTGACATCGTTGAGGGACATGGGTGAGTGACTTGGAGGAGTGACAAGGAGGAGCAACACGGAGGAGCGACATGGAGGAGTGACTTTGAGTAGCGACATGGAGGAGTGACCTGGAGAAGTGACATGGAGGAGTGAAATGGTGGAGTGACATGGGTGAGTGACTTGGAGGAGTGACAAGGAGGAGCAACACGGAGGAGCGACATGGAGGAATGACATGGAGTAGTGACATGGAGGATGGACATGGAGGAGTGACTTGGAGAAGTGACAGGGTTGATCAGGAAGGAGGGTTTATATGGTGGAGTGACATCGTGGAAGGACATGGGTGAGTGACTTGGAGGAGTGACATGGAGGAGTGACATGGAGGAGTGACATGAGGAGTGAGTTTGTGTAGCGACATGGAGGAGTTACATGGAATAGCGACAAGGAGTAGTGACATGGCGGAGGGACTTGGATGAGTGACATGGAGTAGCTACATGGAGGAGTGACATGGAGGAGTGACATGGAGGAGTGACATGGAGGAGTAACTTGGAATAGCGACATGGAGGAGTGACATGGAGGAGTGACATAGAGCATTGATGTGGAGTAGTGACATGGAGGATGGACATGGAGGAGTGACTTGGAGAACTGACAGGCATGATCAGGAAGGAGGGTTGATATGGTGGAGTGACATCGTTGAGGGACATGGGTGAGTGACTTGGAGGAGTGACAAGGAGGAGCAACACGGAGGAGCGACATGGAGGAGTGACTTTGAGTAGCGACATGGAGGAGTGACCTGGAGAAGTGACATGGAGGAGTGAAATGGTGGAGTGACATGGGTGAGTGACTTGGAGGAGTGACAAGGAGGAGCAACACGGAGGAGCGACATGGAGGAATGACATGGAGTAGTGACATGGAGGATGGACATGGAGGAGTGACTTGGAGAAGTGACAGGGTTGATCAGGAAGGAGGGTTTATATGGTGGAGTGACATCGTGGAAGGACATGGGTGAGTGACTTGGAGGAGTGACATGGAGGAGTGACATGGAGGAGTGACATGAGGAGTGAGTTTGTGTAGCGACATGGAGGAGTTACATGGAATAGCGACAAGGAGTAGTGACATGGCGGAGGGACTTGGATGAGTGACATGGAGTAGCTACATGGAGGAGTGACATGGAGTAGCTACATGGAGGAGTTACATGGAGGAGTGACATGGACGAGTGACATAGAGGAGTGACATGGAGGAGTGACATAGAGGAGTGACATGGATGAGTGACATGGAGGAGTTACATGGAATAGCGACAAGGAGTAGTGACATGGTGGAGGGACATGGATGAGTGACTTGGATGAGTGACTTGGAGGAGTGACATGGAGTAGCTACATGGAGGAGTTACATGGAGGAGTGACATGGACGAGTGACATAGAGGAGTGACATGGAGGAGTGACATAGAGGAGTGACATGGATGAGTGACATGGAGGAGTGACATGGAATAGCAACATGGAGTAGTGACATGGAGGAGGGACATGGAGGAGTGACTTGGAGATGTTACAGGGTTGATCAGGAAGGAGGGTTGATATAGTGGAGTGACATGGCGGAGGGACATGGATGAGTTACTTGGAGGAGTGAAATGGAGGAGTGACATGGAGGAGTTACATGAGGAGTGAGTTTGTATTGTGACATGGAGGAGTGACATGGAGTAGCTACATGGAAGAGTGACATGGACGAGTAACATAGAGGAGTGACATGGATGATTGATGTGGAGGAGCAACAAGGAGGAGCAACACGGAGGAGTGACATGGAGTAGTGACATGGAGGATGGACATGGAGCAGTGACATGAAAGACATATAGAGGTGACATGGAGGAGTGAATTGGAGGAGTGACAAGGAGGGTTGAGTTTGTGTTGTGACATGGAGGAGTGACATGAAGTAGTTACAAGGAAGAGTGACATTGAGGAGTGACTTGGAGGAGCAACATGGAGGAGTGACATAGAGGATTGATGTGGAGGAGCAACACGGAGGAGCGACATGGAGGAGTGACATGGAGTAGTGACATGGAGGAGGGACATGAAGGGGTGAAATGGTGGAGTGACATGGAGGAGTGAGTTGTTAGAGCGACATGGAGTAGAGACATAGATGAGTGACATGGAGGAGTGACTTTGAGTAGCGACATGGAGGAGTGACCTGGAGGAGTGACATGGAGGAGTGAAATGGTGGAGTGACATGGAGGAGTGAGTTGTTAGAGCGACATGGAGGAGAGACATGGAGGAGTGACATGGAGGAGTGACATGCAGGAGTGACATAGAGGAGTGACGTGGAGGAGAGACATGGAAGAGTGAATTGGAGGAGTGACATAAAGGAGTGCCATGAGGAATGACATGGATGAGTGACATGGAGGAGTGACAATGAGGGTTGAGTTTGTGTAGCAACATGGAGGAGTGACATTGAAGAGTGACATGGAGGAGTGACATAGAGGAGTGATGTGGAGGAGTGACATGGAGGAGGAACATGGAGGAGTGACATAGAAGACATATAGAAGTGACATGGATGAATGACATGGAGGAGTGACAGGAGGATTGAGTTGGTGTAGTGTCATGGCGGATGGACATAGATGAGTTACATGGAGGAGTGACTTTGAGTAGCGACATGGAGGAGTGACCTGGAGAAGTGACATGGAGGAGTGAAATGGTGGAGTGACATGGGTGAGTGACTTGGAGGAGTGACAAGGAGGAGCAACACGGAGGAGCGACATGGAGGAATGACATGGAGTAGTGACATGGAGGATGGACATGGAGGAGTGACTTGGAGAAGTGACAGGGTTGATCAGGAAGGAGGGTTTATATGGTGGAGTGACATCGTGGAAGGACATGGGTGAGTGACTTGGAGGAGTGACATGGAGGAGTGACATGGAGGAGTGACATGAGGAGTGAGTTTGTGTAGCGACATGGAGGAGTTACATGGAATAGCGACAAGGAGTAGTGACATGGCGGAGGGACTTGGATGAGTGACATGGAGTAGCTACATGGAGGAGTGACATGGAGTAGCTACATGGAGGAGTTACATGGAGGAGTGACATGGACGAGTGACATAGAGGAGTGACATGGAGGAGTGACATAGAGGAGTGACATGGATGAGTGACATGGAGGAGTTACATGGAATAGCGACAAGGAGTAGTGACATGGTGGAGGGACATGGATGAGTGACTTGGATGAGTGACTTGGAGGAGTGACATGGAGTAGCTACATGGAGGAGTTACATGGAGGAGTGACATGGACGAGTGACATAGAGGAGTGACATGGAGGAGTGACATAGAGGAGTGACATGGATGAGTGACATGGAGGAGTGACATGGAATAGCAACATGGAGTAGTGACATGGAGGAGGGACATGGAGGAGTGACTTGGAGATGTTACAGGGTTGATCAGGAAGGAGGGTTGATATAGTGGAGTGACATGGCGGAGGGACATGGATGAGTTACTTGGAGGAGTGAAATGGAGGAGTGACATGGAGGAGTTACATGAGGAGTGAGTTTGTATTGTGACATGGAGGAGTGACATGGAGTAGCTACATGGAAGAGTGACATGGACGAGTAACATAGAGGAGTGACATGGATGATTGATGTGGAGGAGCAACAAGGAGGAGCAACACGGAGGAGTGACATGGAGTAGTGACATGGAGGATGGACATGGAGCAGTGACATGAAAGACATATAGAGGTGACATGGAGGAGTGAATTGGAGGAGTGACAAGGAGGGTTGAGTTTGTGTTGTGACATGGAGGAGTGACATGAAGTAGTTACAAGGAAGAGTGACATTGAGGAGTGACTTGGAGGAGCAACATGGAGGAGTGACATAGAGGATTGATGTGGAGGAGCAACACGGAGGAGCGACATGGAGGAGTGACATGGAGTAGTGACATGGAGGAGGGACATGAAGGGGTGAAATGGTGGAGTGACATGGAGGAGTGAGTTGTTAGAGCGACATGGAGTAGAGACATAGATGAGTGACATGGAGGAGTGACTTTGAGTAGCGACATGGAGGAGTGACCTGGAGGAGTGACATGGAGGAGTGAAATGGTGGAGTGACATGGAGGAGTGAGTTGTTAGAGCGACATGGAGGAGAGACATGGAGGAGTGACATGGAGGAGTGACATGCAGGAGTGACATAGAGGAGTGACGTGGAGGAGAGACATGGAAGAGTGAATTGGAGGAGTGACATAAAGGAGTGCCATGAGGAATGACATGGATGAGTGACATGGAGGAGTGACAATGAGGGTTGAGTTTGTGTAGCAACATGGAGGAGTGACATTGAAGAGTGACATGGAGGAGTGACATAGAGGAGTGATGTGGAGGAGTGACATGGAGGAGGAACATGGAGGAGTGACATAGAAGACATATAGAAGTGACATGGATGAATGACATGGAGGAGTGACAGGAAGGATTGAGTTGGTGTAGTGTCATGGCGGATGGACATAGATGAGTTACATGGAGGAGCGACATGGAGGAGTGAGTTTGTGGAGCGACATGGAGGAGTCACATGGAGTAACGACATGGAGGAGTGACATGAAGTAGTGACATGGAGGAGTGACAATCAGGAGTGAGTTGGTGTAGTGAAATGGAGGAGTGACTTTGAGTAGCGACATGGAGGAGTGACCTGGAGGAGTGACATGAAGGAGTGAAATGGAGGAGTTACATGGAGGAGTAACATGGAGGAAGGAGTTGGTGGAGCAACATGGAGGAGTCACATGGAGGAGTGACATGGAGGATGTACATGGAGGAGTGACTTGGAGAAGTGACAGGGTTGATCAGAAAGGAGTGTTTATATGGTGGAGTGACATCCTGGAAGGACATGGGTGAGTGACTTGGAGAAGTGACAAGGAGGAGCAACACGGAGGAGCGGCATGGAGGAGTGACATGGAGTAGTGACATGGAGGATGGACATGGAGGAGTGACATGGAAGACTAATAGAGGTTACATGGAGGAGTGAATTGGAGGAGTGACATAAAGGAGTGACATGGAGGAATGAAATGGATTTGTGACATGGAGGAGTGACAAGGAGGGTTGAGTTTGTGTTGTTACATGGAGGAGTGACATGAAGCAGTTACATTGAAGAGTGACATTGAGGAGTGAGTTGGTGTAGTGACATGGAGGAGTATCTTTGAGTAGCGACATGGAGGAGTGACATAGAGGATTGATGTGGAGTACTGACATGGAGGATGGACATGGAGGAGTGACTTGGAGAAGTGACAGGATTGATCAGGAAGGAGGGTTAATATGGTGCAGTGACATCGTGGAGGGACATGGGTGAGTGATTTGGAGGAGGGACATGGAGGAGTGACATGGAGGAGTGACATGAGGAGTGAGTTTGTGTAGTGACATGGAGGAGTGACATGGAGTAGCTACATGGAAAAGTGACTTGGAGGAGCAACACGGAGGAGCGACATGGAGGAGTGACATGGAGTAGTGACATGGAGGAGTGAAATGGTGGAGTGACATGGAGGAGAGACATGGAGGAGTGACATGGAGGAGTGACATAGAAGATTGATGTGGAGTAGTGACATAGAGGATGACATGGAGGAGTGACTTGGAGAAGTGACAGGATTGATCAGGAAGGAGGGTTGATATGGTGCAGTGACATCGTGGAGGGACATGGGTGAGTGACTTGGAGGAGTGACATGGAGGAGTGACATGGAGGAGCGACATAGAGGAGTGACATGGAGGAGTGACAGGAGGACAGTGACATGGAGGAGTGACATAGAGGAGTGACATGGAGGAGTGACATGGAGTAGCGACATGGAGGAGTGACATGAGAAGTGAGTTGGCGTAGCGACATGGAGGAGTGAAATGGAGGTTCTACATGGAGGAATGACATTGAGCAGTTACATGGACGAGCGACATGGAAGATCAATATGGGGGAATGACAGAGGAGTGATATTGAAGAGTGACATCGAGGAGTGACATAAAGGAGTGACATTGAGGAGCAAGGAAGAGTGACATGGAGGAGTGACATGGAGGAGCTTCATGGAGGAGTGATATGGAGGAGTGACTTGTAGGAGTCAAAGAGAAGATCGACATGGAGGAGTGACATGGAGGAGTGACATGGAGGAGTGACAAGGAGTAGCGACATGGAAGACGGACATGGAGGAGTGAATTTAAGGATCGTCATGGAGGAGTGACATGGATAAGCAACACGGTGGACTCAACATATATGAGTTATATTGAGGAGTGACATTGAAGGGCGACATGGAGGTTCAACATGGAGGAGTGACATAGAGGAGTGATGTGAGGGAACGACATGGAGGAGTGACATAAAGGAGTGACATGGAGGAATGACATGGATGAGTGACATGGAGGAGTGACAAGGAGGATTGAGTTGGTGTAGTGACATGGAGGAGTTATATGGAGGATTGACAATGTTGAGCTACACGGATGAGAGACATGATATTGAAGACTTGGAGAAGTGACATGGAGGAGCGACATGGAAGAGTGACAAGGAGGAATGACATGGAGGAGTGAGTTGGTGTAGCGACATGGAAGACATATAGAAGTGATATGGAGGAGTGACATGGAGAAGTGACAGGGCATATCATTACGGAGGATTGTTATGTTGGAGTGACATGGCGGAGTGACATGGAGGAGCAACATGGAGGAGTGAGTTGGTGGAATAACATAAAGGAGGAATATGGAGGAGTGACTTGGAGGAGCAACACGGAGGAGCGACATGGATGAGTGACACGGAGTAGTGACATGGAGGATGGACAAAGAGCTTTGTGTTGGTGTATTGACATGGAGGAGTGACATGGAGGAGTGACATGGAGTAGCTACATGGAGGAGTTACATGTAGGAGTGACTTGGAGGAGAAACAAGGAGGAGTGACATAGAGGAGTGACATGAGGAATGAGTTGTTGTAGCGACATGGAGGAGTGACATGGAGGAGTGACATGGAGTAGCTACATGGAGGAGTTACATGGAGGAGTGACATGGAGAAGTGACCTAGAGGAGTAACATGGAGGAGTGACATGGAGGAGTGACATGGAGGAGCAACATGGAGGAGCGACATGGAGGAGTAACTTGGAGGAGTGACATAAAGGAGTGACATGGAGGAGTGACATGAAGTAGTGACATGGAGGAGTGACATTGAGGAGTGAGTTGGTGTAGTGACATGGAAGAGTGACTTTGAGTGGCGACATGGAGGAGTGGCCTGGAAGAGTGACATGGAGGAGTGACCTGGAAGAGTGACATGGAGGAGTGAATTGGTGGAGTGACATGAAAGAGTAACACGGAGGAGCGACATGAAGGAGTGACATGGAGTAGTCAGATGGAGGAGCAACATGGAGGAGTGTCATGGAGGAGAGACATGAAGGAGTGACATGGAGAAGTGACAGGACGGATCAGCAAGCAAGATTGATATATTGGAGTGACATGGCGGAGGGAAATGGATGAATGACATGGATGAGTGACATGGAGGAGTGACATGGAGGAGCAACATGGAGAAGCGATATGGAGAAGTGACATGGAGGAGTGACATAGAGGAGTGACATAGAGGAATGACGTGAACGAGAGACATGGAAGAGAGACATGGAGAAGTGACAGGGCGGATAACCAAGGAAGATTAATATGGTGGAGTGACATGGCGGAGGGACATGGATGAGGTATGTGAGGGAACGACATGGAGGAGTGACATGGAGGAGCGACATGGCGGAGTGACATAGAGGAGTGACATGGAGGAGGGACTTGGAGGAGTGACATAAAGGAGTGACATGGAGGAATGACATGGATGAGTGACATGGAGGAGTGACAAGGAGGATTGAGTTGGTGTAGTGACATGGAGGAGTTATATGGAGGATTGACAATGTTGAGCTACACGGATGAGAGACATGATATTGAAGACTTGGAGAAGTGACATGGAGGAGCGACATGGAAGAGTGACAAGGAGGAATGACATGGAGGAGTGAGTTGGTGTAGCGACATGGAAGACATATAGAAGTGATATGGAGGAGTGACATGGAGAAGTGACAGGGCATATCATTACGGAGGATTGTTATGTTGGAGTGACATGGCGGAGTGACATGGAGGAGCAACATGGAGGAGTGAGTTGGTGGAATAACATAAAGGAGGAATATGGAGGAGTGACTTGGAGGAGCAACACGGAGGAGCGACATGGATGAGTGACACGGAGTAGTGACCTAGAGGAGTAACATGGAGGAGTGACATGGAGGAGTGACATGGAGTAGCTACATGGAGGAGTTACATGTAGGAGTGACTTGGAGGAGAAACAAGGAGGAGTGACATAGAGGAGTGACATGAGGAATGAGTTGTTGTAGCGACATGGAGGAGTGACATGGAGGAGTGACATGGAGTAGCTACATGGAGGAGTTACATGGAGGAGTGACATGGAGAAGTGACCTAGAGGAGTAACATGGAGGAGTGACATGGAGGAGTGACATGGAGGAGCAACATGGAGGAGCGACATGGAGGAGTAATTTGGAGGAGTGACATAAAGGAGTGACATGGAAGAGTGACTTTGAGTAGCGACATGGAGGAGTGACATTGAGGAGTGAGTTGGTGTAGTGACATGGAAGAGTGACTTTGAGTAGCGACATGGAGGAGTGACCTGGAAGAGTGACATGGAGGAGTGAATTGGTGGAGTGACATGAAAGAGTAACACGGAGGAGCGACATGAAGGAGTGACATGGAGTAGTCAGATGGAGGAGCAACATGGAGGAGTGTCATGGAGGAGAGACATGAAGGAGTGACATGGAGAAGTGACAGGACGGATCAGCAAGCAAGATTGATATATTGGAGTGACATGGCGGAGGGACATGGATGAATGACATGGATGAGTGACATGGAGGAGTGACATGGAGGAGCAACATGGAGAAGCGATATGGAGAAGTGACATGGAGGAGTGACATAGAGGAGTGACATAGAGGAATGACGTGAACGAGAGACATGGAAGAGAGACATGGAGAAGTGACAGGGCGGATAACCAAGGAAGATTAATATGGTGGAGTGACATGGCGGAGGGACATGGATGAGTGACATGGAGGAGTGACAAGGAGGAGCAACATGGAGGAGCGACATGGAGGAGTGACATGAGGAGTGAGTTTGTGTATTGACATGGAGGAGTGACATGGATTAGCTATATGGAGGAGTTACATGGAGGAGTGACATGGAGGAGTGACATAGAGGAGTGACATGTAGGAGTGACATAGAGGAGTGACATGGATGAGTGACCTGGAGGAGTGACATGAAGAGTGAGTTTGTGTAGCGACATGGAGGAGTGACATGGAGTAGCTAAATGGAGGAGTTACATGGAGGAGTAACATGGAGGAAGGAGTTGGTGGAGTGACATGGAGGAGTCACACGGAGTAACGACTATGAGGAGAAACATGAGAGAGTGTAAAGGAGGATTGAGTTTGTGTAGCGACATGGAGGAGTTACATGAAGTAGTGACATGGAGGAGTCACATTGAGGAGTGAGTTGGTGTAGTGACATGCAGGAGTGACTTGGAGTAGCGACATGGAGGAGTGACCTGGAGCAGTGACATGGAGGAATGACATGGAGGAGTGAGTTGGTATAGCGACATGGAGGAGTGACATGGAGGAGTGACAAGGAAAAGTGAAATAGAGGAGTGACGTGGAGGAGAGACTTGGAGGAGTGACATGGAGAAGTGACAGGGTGGATCAGCAAGGAAGAATGATATATTGGAGTGACATGGCGGAGGGACATGGATGATTGACATGGAGGAGTGACATGGAAGACCAACATGGAGGAGCAACATGGAGGAGTGACAAGGAAGAGCAACATGGAGGAGCAACATGGAGGAGTGACAAGGAGGATTGAGTTGTTGTAGCGACATGGAGGAGTGACATGGAGGAGTGACAGAGAGGATTGATGTGGAGGAGCAACACGGAGGAGCGACATGGAAGAGTGACATGTAGTAGTGACATGGAGGAAGGACATTGAGGAGTGACTTGGAGAAGTGACAGGGTTGATCAGGAAGGAGGGTTGATATGGTGGAGTGACATCGTGGAGGGACATGGGTGAGTGACTTGGAGGAATGACATGGAGGAGTGACACTGAGTAGTGACACAGAGGAGGGACATGGCGGAGGGACATAGATGAGTTACATGGAGGAGTCACATGGAGTAGCAACATGGAGTAGTGACACAGAGGAGGGACATGGAGAAGTGACTTTGAGATGTGACAGGGTTGATCAGCAAGGAGGTTTGATATGGTAGAGTTGCATGGCAGAGGGAAATGGATGAGTGACGTGGAGGAGTGACATGGAGGAGTAACATGAGGAGTGAGTTTGTGTAGCGACATGGAGGAGTGACATGGAGTAGCTACATGGAGGAGTTACATGGAGGAGTGACATGGAGTAGTGACATAGAGGAGTGACTTGGAGGAGTGACATAGAGGAGTGACATGGATGAGTGACATGGAGGAGTGACATGGAGGAGCAACATGGAGGAGTATGTTGGAGGTGTGACATAAAGGAGTGACATGGAGGAATGACATGGAGGAGTAACATGGAGGAAGCAGTTGGTGTAGCGACATGGAGAACTGACATGGAATAGCGACATGGAGGAGTGACATGGAGGAGTGACATAGAGGAATGACGTGGAGGAGAGACATGGAAGAGTGACATGGAGAAGTGACAGGGCAGATCACCAAGGAAGATTGATATGGTGGAGTGACATGGCGGAGGGACATGAATGAGTGACATGAAGAAGTGACATGGAGGAGCAACATGGAGGAGTGACATGGTGGAGTGACATGGAGGAGTGACATAGAGGAGTGAGTTGGTGTAGTGACATGGAGGAGTGACTTTGAGTAGCGAAATGGAGGAGTGAACTGGAGGAGTGAGTTGTTATAGTGACATGGAGGAGAGACATCGAGGAGTGAGTTAGTGTAGCAACATGGAGTAGTGACATGGAGGAGCAACACGGAGGAGCGACATGAAGGAGTGTCATGGAGTAGTGACATGGAGGATGGACAAAGAGGTTTTTGTTGGTGTATAGACATGGAGGAGTGACATGAGGAGTGACGTAGAGGAGTGACGTGGTGGAGTGAAATAGAGGAGTGACATGGAAGAGTGAGTTTGTGTAGCGACATGGAGGAATGTCAAGGAATAGCGATATGGAGGAGTGACAAGGAGGGTTGAGTTTGTGTTGTGACATGGAGGAGTGACATGAAGTAGTGACATGGAGGAGTGACATTGAGGAGTGAATTGGTGTAGTGACATGGAGGAGTGACTTTGAGTAGCGACATGGAGGAGTAAACCTGGAGGAGTGACATGGAGGAGTGAAATGGTGGAGTGACATGGAAGAGTGAGTTTGTGTAGCGACATGGAGGAATGTCATGGAATAGCGACATGGAGGAGTTAAATGGAGGAGTGATGATATAGAGGAGTGACATGGAGGAGTGAAAAGGTGGAGTGACATGGAGGAGTGAGTTTTTAGAGCGACATGGAGGAGAGACATGGAGGAGTGACATGGAGGAGTTAAATGGAGGAGTGATATAGAGGAGTGACATGGAGGAGAGACATGGAAGAGTGACATGGAGAAGTGACAGGTCGGATCACCAAGGAAGATTGATAGGGTGGAGTGACATGGCAGAGGGACATGGATGAGTGACATAGAGCATTGATGTGGAGGAGCAACACGGAGGAGCGACATGGAGGAGTGACATGGAGTAGTGACATGGAGGAGGGACATGGAGGAGTGTCTTGGAGATGTGACAGGGTTGATCAGGAAGGAGGGTTGATATGATTGAGTGACGTGGCGGAGGGACATGGATGAGTGACTTGGAGGAATGACATGGAGGAGTGACATGGAGGAGTGACATGAGGAGTGAGTTTGTGTAGCGACATGGAGTAGCTACATGGAAGAGGTACATGGAGGAGTGACTTGGAGGAGCAACACGGAGGAGCGACATGGAGGAGTGACATGGAGTAGTGACATGGAGTAGCTACATGTAGGAGTTACATGGAGGAGTGACTTGGTGGAGCAACATGGAGGAGTGACATGGAGGAGTGACATGGAGTAGTGACATGGTTGATCAGGAAGGAGTGTTGATATGGTGGAGTGACATCGTGGAGGGACATGGATGAGTGACTTGGAGGAGTGACATGGAGGAGCAACACGGAGAAGCAACATGGAGGAGTGACATGGAGTAGTGACATGGAGGATGGACATAGAGGAGTGACATGGAAGACATATAGAGGTGACAAGGAGGAGTTAATTGGAGGAGTGACATTGAGGAGTGAGTTGGTGTAGTGACTTTGAGTAGCGACATGGAGGAGTGAACTGGAGGAGTTACATGGAGGAGTGAAATGGTGGAGTGACATGGAGAAGTGAGTTGTTATAGCGACATGGAGGAGAGACATGGAGGAGTTACATGGGGGAGTGACATGGAGGAGTGACATAGAGGAGTGATGTGGAGGAGAGACATGGAAGAGTGACATGGAGAAGTGACAGGGCGGATCACCTAGGAAGTTTGATATGGTGGAGTGTCATGGCGGAGAGACATGGATGAGTGACATGGAGGAGTGACAAGGAGGAGCAACATGGAGGAGCGACATGGAGGAGTGACATAGAGTAGCGACATGGAGGAGTGACATGGAGGAGTGAGTTGGTGTAGCGACATTGAGGACTGATATGGAATAGCAACATGGAGGAGTGACATGGAGGAGAGACATCGAGGAGTGAGTTAGTGTAGCAACATGGAGTAGTGACATGGAGGAGCAACACGGAGGAGCGACATGAAGGAGTGTCATGGAGTAGTGACATGGAGGATGGACAAAGAGGTTTTTGTTGGTGTATAGACATGGAGGAGTGACATGAGGAGTGACGTAGAGGAGTGACGTGGTGGAGTGAAATAGAGGAGTGACATGGAAGAGTGAGTTTGTGTAGCGACATGGAGGAATGTCAAGGAATAGCGACATGGAGGAGTGACAAGGAGGGTTGAGTTTGTGTTGTGACATGGAGGAGTGACATGAAGTAGTGACATGGAGGAGTGACATTGAGGAGTGAATTGGTGTAGTGACATGGAGGAGTGACTTTGAGTAGCGACATGGAGGAGTCAACCTGGAGGAGTGACATGGAGGAGTGAAATGGTGGAGTGACATGGAAGAGTGAGTTTGTGTAGCGACATGGAGGAATGTCATGGAATAGCGAAATGGAGGAGTGACAAGGAGGGTTGAGTTTGTGTTGTGACATGGAGGAGTGACATGAAGTAGTGACATGGAGGAGTGACATTGAGGAGTGAATTGGTGTAGTGACATGGAGGAGTGACTTTGAGTAGCGACATGGAGGAGTAAACCTGGAGGAGTGACATGGAGGAGTGAAATGGTGGAGTGACATGGAAGAGTGAGTTTGTGTAGCGACATGGAGGAATGTCATGGAATAGCGAAATGGAGGAGTGACAAGGAGGGTTGAGTTTGTGTTGTGACATGGAGGAGTGACATGAAGTAGTGACATGGAGGAGTGACATTGAGGAGTGAATTGGTGTAGGTACATGGAGGAGTGACTTTGAGAAGCGACATGGAGGAGTAAACCTGGAGGAGTGACATGGAGGAGTGAAATGGTGGAGTGACATGGAGGAGTGAGTTTTTAGAGCGACATGGAGGAGAGACATGGAGGAGTGACATGGAGGAGTTAAATGGAGGAGTGACATAGAGGAGTGACATGGAGGAGAGACATGGAAGAGTGACATGGAGAAGTGACAGGTCGGATCACCAAGGAAGATTGATAGGGTGGAGTGACATGGCAGAGGGACATGGATGAGTGACATAGAGCATTGATGTGGAGGAGCAACACGGAGGAGCGACATGGAGGAGTGACATGGAGTAGTGACATGGAGGAGGCACATGGAGGAGTGACTTGGAGATGTGACAGGGTTGATCAGGAAGGAGGGTTGATATGGTTGAGTGACGTGGCGGAGGGACATGGATGAGTGACTTGGAGGAATGACATGGAGGAGTGACATGGAGGAGTGACATGAGGAGTGAGTTTGTGTAGCGACATGGAGTAGCTACATGGAGGAGGTACATGGAGGAGTGACTTGGAGGAGCAACACCGAGGAGCGACATGGAGGAGTGACAAGGAGTAGTGACATGGAGTAGCTACATGTAGGAGTTACATGGAGGAGTGACTTGGTGGAGCAACATGGAGGAGTGACATAGAGGATTGATGTGGAGGAGCAACACGGAGGAGCGACATGGAGGAGTGACATGGAGTAGTGACATGGTTGATCAGGAAGGAGTGTTGATATGGTGGAGTGACATCGTGGAGGGACATGGATGAGTGACTTGGAGGAGTGACATGGAG
The DNA here is from genome assembly GCA_014673565.1 of Sebastes schlegelii. Classification (NCBI taxonomy): domain Eukaryota; kingdom Metazoa; phylum Chordata; class Actinopteri; order Perciformes; family Sebastidae; genus Sebastes; species Sebastes schlegelii. The sequence continues at coordinate 32,178,688 of CM025825.1, forward strand.
GAGCAACACGGAGAAGCAACATGGAGGAGTGACATGGAGTAGTGACATGGAGGATGGACATAGAGGAGTGACATGGAAGACATATAGAGGTGACAAGGAGGAGTGAATTGGAGGAGTGACATTGAGGAGTGAGTTGGTGTAGTGACTTTGAGTAGCGACATGGAGGAGTGAACTGGAGGAGTTACATGGAGGAGTGAAATGGTGGAGTGACATGGAGAAGTGAGTTGTTATAGCGACATGGAGGAGAGACATGGAGGAGTTACATGGAGGAGTGACATGGAGGAGTGACATAGAGGAGTGATGTGGAGGAGAGACATGGAAGAGTGACATGGAGAAGTGACAGGGCGGATCACCTAGGAAGATTGATATGGTGGAGTGACATGGATGAGTGACATGGAGGATTGACACGGAGGAGCAACATGGAGGAGCGACATGGAGGACTGACATGGAGGAGAGACATGGAGGAGTGACCTAGAGGAATGACGTGGAGGAGAGACATGGAAGAGTGACATGGAGAAGTGACAGGGCGGATCACCAAGGAAGATTGATATGGTGGAGTGTCATGGCGGAGGGACATGGATGAGTGACATGGAGGAGTGACATGGAGGAGCAACATGGAGGAGCGACATGGAGGAGTGACATAGAGTAGCGACATGGAGGAGTGACATGGAGGAGTGAGTTGGTGTAGCGACATTGAGGACTGATATGGAATAGCAACATGGAGGAGTGACATGGAGGAGTGACATGGAGTAGTGACATGGAGGAGGGACATGGAGGAGTGACTTGGAGAAGTGACAGGGTTGATCAGGAAGGAGAGTTGATATGGTGGAGTGACATCGTGGAGGGACATGGGTGATTTACTTGGAGAAGTGATATGGAGGAACAACACAGAGGAGCGACATGGAGGATTGACATGGAAGAGTGACATGGAGGAGCAACACGGAGAAGTGACATGGAAGAGTGAGTTGGTGTAGCGACATGGAGGACTGACATGGAATAGCGACTTTGAGGAGTGACATGGAGGAGTGACATGGAGGAGTGACATAGAGGATTGATGTGGAGGAGCAACACGGAGGAGCGACATGGAGGAGTGACATGGAATAGTGACATGGAGGAGGGACAGGGTTGATCAGGAAGGAGAGTTGATATGGTGGAGTGACATCGTGGAGGGACATGGGTCAGTGACTTGGAGAAGTGACATGCAGGAGCAACACGGAGGAGCGACATGGAGGAGTGACATAGAGGATTGATGTGGATTAGTGACATGGAGGATGGACATGGAGGAGTGAATTGGAGGAGTGACATAAAGGAGTGACATGGAGGAATGACATGGATGAGTGACATGGAGGACTGACATGGAGGAGTGAATTGGAGGAGTGACATAAAGGAGTGACATGGAGGAATGACATGGAGGAGTCACATGGAGGAGTGACAAAAAGGATTGAGTTGGTGTAGTGACATGGCGGAGGGACATAGATGAGTGACATGGAGGAATGACATGGAGGAGCAACATGGAGGAGCGACATGGAGGAGTGACATAGCGGAGGGACATGGATGAGTGACATGGAGGAATGACATTGAGGAGCAACATGGAGGAGCGACATGGAGGAGTGCAAAGGAGGATTGAGTTGGTGTAGCGACATGGAGGAGTGACATAGAGTAGCGACATGGAGGAGTGACATGGAGGAGCAACACGGAGGAGTAACATGGAAGAATGACATGGAGGAGCAACACGGAGAAGTGACATGGAAGAGTGAGTTGGTGTAGCGACATGGAGGACTGACATGGAATAGCGACATGGAGGAGTGACATTGAGGAGTGACATAGAGGATTGATGTGGAGGAGCAACACGGAGGAGCGACATGGAGGAGTGACATGGAATAGTGACATGGAGGAGGGACATGGAGGAGTGACTTGGAGAAGTGACAGGGTTGATCAGGAAGGAGAGGTGATATGGTGGAGTGACATCGTGGAGGGACATGGGTTAGTGACTTGGAGAAGTGACATGCAGGAGCAACACGGAGGAGCGACATAGAGGAGTGACGTGGAGTAGTGACATGGAGGATGGACATGGAGGAGTGACATAGAGGAGTGACATGGATGAGTGACATGGAGGAGTGACATGGAGGAGCAACATGGAGGAGCAATATGGAGGAGTAACTTGAAATAGCGACATGGGGGAGTGACATGGAGGAGTGACATGGAGGAGTGACATAAAGGAGTGACATGGAGGAATGACATGGATGAGTGACATGGAGGAGTGACATGGAGGAGTGACATGGAAGACATATAGAGGTGACATGGAGGAGTGAATTGGAGTTGTGACATAAATGAGTGACATGGATGAATGACATGGAGGAGTGACTTTGAGTAGAGACATGGAGGAGTGACCTAGCGGAGTGACATGGAGGAGTGAAACGTTGGAGTGACATGGAGGAGTGAGTTGTTATAGCGACATGGAGGAGTGACATGGAGGAGTGACTTGGGGAAGTGACAGGGTTGATCAGGAAAGAGGGTTGATATGGTGGAGTGACATCGTGGAGGGACATGGATGAGTGACTTGGAAGAGTGAAATGGAGTAGTGACATGGAGGAGTGACATGAGGAGTGAGTTTGTATAGCGACATGGAGGAGTGACATGGAGGACAAACATGGAGGAGTGACTTGGAGAAGTGACAGGGTTGATCAGGAAGGAGGGTTGATATGGTGGAGTGACATCGTGGAGGGACATGGGTGAGTGACTTGGAGGAGTGACAAGGAGGAGAAACACGGAGGAGCGACTTGAAGGAGTGACATGGAGTAGTGACATGGAGGATGGACAAGGAGGAGTGACTTGGAAGACATATAGAGGTGACATGGAGGAGTGAATTGGAGTTGTGACATAAATGAGTGACATGGAGGAATGACATGGATGATTGACATGGAGGAGTGATAAGAAGTAGTGACATGGAGGAGTGACATTGAGGAGTGAGTTGGTGTAGCGACATGGAGGAGTGACATGGAGGAGTGACATGGAGGAGATACATAGAGGAGTGACATGGAAGAATGACCTGGAGGAGTGACATGGAGGAGTGAGTTGTTATAGCGACATGGAGGAGAGAAATGGAGGAGTGACATGGAGGAGTGACATGAAGTAGTGACATTGAGGAGTGACATTGAGGAGTGAGTTGGTGTAGTGACATGGAGGAGTGACTTTGAGTAGCGACATCGAGGAGTGACCTGGAGGAGTGACATGGAGGAGTGAGTTGTTATAGCGACATGGAGGAGAGAAATGGAGGAATGACATGGATGAGTGACATGGAGGAGTGACAAGAAGTAGTGACATGGAGGAATGACATTGAGGAGTGAGTTGGTGTTGCGACATGGAGGAGTTACATGGTGTAGCGAAAAAGAGTAGTAACATGAGGAGTGAGTTTTTTGTAGCGACATGGAGGAGTGACATGGAGGAGTGACATAGAGTAGCGACATGGAGGAGATACATGGAGGAGTGACATGGAGGAATGACATGGAGGAGTGACATGGAGGAGGGACATGGAGGAGCGATATGGAGAAGTGACATGAAAGAGTGTAAAGGAGGATTGAGTTTGTGTAGCGACATGGAGGAGTGACATGGAGTAGCTACATGGAAGAGGTACATGGAGGACTGACTTGGAGGAGCAACACGGAGGAGCGACATGGAGGAGGGACATGGAGGAGTGACTTGGAAGACATATAGGAGTGACCTGGAGGAGTGACATTGAGGAGTGAGTATTTATAGCGACATGGACGAGTTACATGGACTAGTGACATGGAGGAGGGAGATGGAGGAGTAACTTGGAGAAGTGACAGGGTTGATCAGGAAGTAGGGTTGATATGGTGGAGTGACATCGTGGAGGGACATGGAGGAGCAACATGGAGGAGCAACATGTGGGAGTAACTTGGAATAGCGACATGGAGGAGTGACATGGAGGAGTGACTTTGAGTAGCGACATGGAGGAGTGACATGGAGGAGTGAAATGGTGGAGTGACATGGAGGAGTGAGTTGTTAGAGCGACATGGAGGAGAGACATGGAGGAGTGACATGGAGGAGTGACATGGAGGAGTGACATAGAGGAGTGACGTGGAAGAGAGACATGGAAGAGTGACATGGAGAAGTGACAGGTCGGATCACTAAGGGAGATTGATAGGGTGGAGTGAAATGGCGGAGGGACATGGATGAGTGACATGGAGGATTGACATGGAGGAGTGAATTGGAGGAGTGACATGAAGGAGTGACATGAAGAATGACATGGATGAGTGACATGAAGGAGTGAAATGGTGGAGTGACATGGAGGAGTGAGTTGTTAGAGCGACATGAAGTAGAGACATGGAGAAGTGACAGGGCGGATAACGAAGGAAGATTGATATGGTGGAGTGACATGGTGGAGGGACATGGATGAGTGACATGGAGGAGTGACACGGAGGAGCAACATGGAGGAGCGACATGGAGGAGTGACATAAACGAGTGACATGGAGGAATGACATGGAGGAGTGACTTTGAGTAGCGACATGGAGGAGTGACCTGGAGGAGTGACATGGAGGAGTGAAATGGTGGAGTGACATGGAGGAGTGAGTTGTTAGAGCGACATGGAGGAGAGACTTGGAGAAGTGACATGGATGAGTGACATGGACGAGTGACAAGAAGGATTGAGTTGGTATAGTGACATGGCGGAGGGACATAGATGAGTTACATGGAGGAGTGACATGGAGGAGTGACATAGAGGATTGATGTGGAGTAGTGACATGGATGATGGACATGGAGGAGTGACTTGGAGAAGTGACAGGCATGATCAGGAAGGAGGGTTGATATGGTGGAGTGACATCGTTGAGGGACATGGGTGAGTGACTTGGAGGAGTGACAAGGAGGAGCAACATGGAGAAGCGACATGGAGAAGTGACATGGAAGAGTGAGTTGGTGTAGCGACATGGAGGATGGACAAAGAGGTTTGAGTTAGTGTATTGACATGGAGGAGTGACATGGAGAAATGACATGGAGAAGTGACATGGAGGAGTGAAATGGAGGAGTGACATAGAGGAATGATGTGGAGGAGCAACACGGAGGAGCGTCATGGAGGAGTGATATGGAGTAGTGACATGGAGGGTTGACTTGGAGGAGTGACATGTAAGACATATAGAGGTGACATGGAGGAGTGAATTGGAGGAGTGAGATAAAGGAGTGACATGGAGGAATGACATGGATGAGTGACATGGAGGAGTGACAAGGAGGGTTGAGTTTGTGTTGTGACATGGAACAGTGACATGTAGTAGTGACATGGAGTAGTGACAGTGAGGAGTGAGTTGGTGTAGTGACATGGAGGAGTGACTTTGAGTATCGACATGGAGGAGTGACATGGAGGAATGACATGGATGAGTGACATGGAGGAGTGAAATGGAGGAGTTACATAGAAGATTGATGTGGAGGAGCAACACTGAGGAGTGAAAAGGTGGAGTGACATGGAGAAGTGAGTTGTTAGAGCGACATGGAGGAGTGACATGGAGGAGTGAAATGGAGGAGTTACATAGAAGATTGATGTGGAGGAGCAACACTGAGGAGTGAAAAGGTGGAGTGACATGGAGAAGTGAGTTGTTAGAGCGACATGGAGTGGCGACATAGAGTAGTAACATGAGGAGTGAGTTTGTGTAGCGACATGGAGGAGTGACATAGATAGCGATATGGAGGAGATACATGGAGGAGTGACATGGATGAATGACATGGAGGAGTGACATGGAGGAGGGACATGGAGGAGCAATATGGAGGAGTGACATGAAAGAGTGTAAAGGAGGATTGAGTTTGTTTAGCGACATGGAAGAGTGACATGAAGGTGTGACATGGAGTAGCTACATGGAGGAGTTACATGGAGGAGTGACTTGGAGGAGCAACACGGAGGAGGGACATGGAGGAGTGACATGGAGTAGTGACATGGAGTAGCTACATGTAGGAGTTACATGGAGGAATGACTTGGAGGAGCAACATGGAGGAGTGACATAGAGGATTGATGTGGAGGGGCAACACGGAGGAGCGACATGGAGGAGTGACATGGAGTAGTGACATGGAGGAAGGACATGGAGGAGTGACTTGGAGAAATGACAGGGTTGATCAGGAAGTAGGGTTGATATGGTGGAGTGACATAGTGAAGGGACATGGGTGAGTGACTTGGAGGAGTGACATGGAGGAGCAAACACGGAAAAGCAACATGCAGCAGTGACATGGAGTAGTGACATGGAGGATGGACATGGAGGAGTGACATGGAGGAATGACATGGATGAGTGACATGGAGGAGTGACTTTGAGTAGCGACATGGAGGAGTGACCTGGAGGAGTGACATGGAGGAGTGAAATGGTGGAGTGACATGGAGGAGGGACATGGGTGAGTGACATGGAGGACTGACATGGAGGAATGACATAGAGGAGTGACGTGGAGATGAGACATGGAAGAGTGACATGGAGAAGTGACAGGGCGGATAACCAAGGAGGGTTGATATGGTGGAGTGACATCGCGGAGGGACATGGGTGAGTGACTTGGAGGAGTGACATGGAGGAGTGACATGGAGGAGTGACATGAGGAGTGAGTTTGTGTAGCGACATGGAGGAGTGACATGGAATAGCGACAAGGAGTAGTGACATGGAGGAGGGACATGGAGGAGTGACTTGGAGATGTGACAGGGTTGATCAGGAAGGAGGGTTAATATGGTGGAGTGACATCGTGGAGGGACATGGGTGAGTGACTTGGAGGAGTGACAAGGAGGAGCAACTCGGAGGAGCGACATGAAGGAGTGACATGGAGGAGTGACATGAGGAGTGAGTTTGTATAGCGACATGGAGGAGTGACATGGACGAGTGACATAGAGGAATGACATGGAGGAGTGAAATGGTGGAGTGACATGGAGGAGTGAGTTGTTAGAGCGACATGGAGGAGTGACATGGAGGATGGACATGGAGGAGTGACTTGGAGAAGTGACAGGGTTGATCAGGAAGGAGGGTTGATATGGTGGAGTGACATCGTGGAGGGACATGGGTGAGTGACTTGGAGGAGTGACAAGGAGGAGCAACACGGAGGAGCGACATGAAGGAGTGACATGGAGTAGTGACATGGAGGATGGACAAGGAGGAGTGACTTGGAAGACATACAGAGGTGACATGGACGAGTGAATTGGAGTTGTGACATAAATGAGTGACATGGAGGAATGACATGGATGATTGACATGGAGGAGTGACAAGAAGTAGTGACATGGAGGAGTGACATTGAGGAGTGAGTTGGTGTAGCGACATGGAGGAGTGACATGGAGGAGTGACATAGAGTAGCGACATGGAGGAGATACATGGAGGAGTGACATGGAAGAATGACCTGGAGGAGTGACATGGAGGAGTGAGTTGTTATAGCGACATGGAGGAGAGAAATGGAGGAGTGACATGGAGGAGTGACATGAAGTAGTGACATTGAGGAGTGACATTGAGGAGTGAGTTGGTGTAGTGACATGGAGGAGTGACTTTGAGTAGCGACATCGAGGAGTGACCTGGAGGAGTGACATGGAGGAGTGAGTTGTTATAGCGACATGGAGGAGAGAAATGGAGGAATGACATGGATGAGTGACATGGAGGAGTGACAAGAAGTAGTGACATGGAGGAGTGACATTGAGGAGTGAGTTGGTGTAGCGACATGGAGGAGTGACATGGAGTAGCGACAAAGAGTAGTAACATGAGGAGTGAGTTTTTTGTAGCGACATGGAGGAGTGACATGGAGGAGTGACATAGAGTAGCGACATGGAGGAGATACATGGAGGAGTGACATGGAGGAATGACATGGAGGAGTGACATGGAGGAGGGACATTGAGGAGCGATATGGAGAAGTGACATGAAAGAGTGTAAAGGAGGATTGAGTTTGTGTAGTGACATGGAGGAGTGACATGGAGTAGCTACATGGAAGAGTTACATGGAGGACTGACTTGGAGAAGAAACACGGAGGAGGGACATGGAGGAGTGACTTGGAAGACATATAGGAGTGACCTGGAGGAGTGACATGGAGGAATGAGTATTTATAGCGACATGGAGGAGTTACATTGAGTAGTGACATGGAGGAGGGAGATGGAGGAGTGACTTGGAGAAGTGACAGGGTTGATCAGGAAGTAGGGTTGATATGGTGGAGTGACATCGTGGAGGGACATGGGTGAGTGACTTGGAGGAGTGACATGGAGGATGGACATGGAGGAGAGACATGGAGGAGTTACATGGAGGAGTGAAATGGTGGAGTGACATGGAGGAGTGAGTTGTTACAGTGACATGGAGGAGAGACATGGAGGAGTTACATGGAGGAGTGAAATGGAGGAGTGACATAGGGGAGTGATGTGGAGGAGAGACATGGAAGAGTGACATGGAGAAGTGACAGGGCGGATAACTAAGGAGGGTTTATATGGTGGAGTGACATCGCGGAGGGACATGGGTGAGTGACTTGGAGGAGTGACATGGATGAGTGACATGGAGGAGTGACATGGAGGAGCAACATGGAGGAGCAATATGTAGGAGTAACTTGGAATAGCGACATGGAGGAGTGACATGGATGAGTGACTTTGAGTAGCGATATGGAGGAGTGACCTGGAGGAGTTACATGGAGGAGTGAAATGGTGGAGTGACATGGAGGAGTGAGTTGTTAGAGCGACATGGAGGAGAGACATGGAGGAGTGACATGGAGGAGTGACGTGTAGGAGTGACATAGAGGAGTGACGTGGAGGAGAGACATGGAAGAGTGTGGTATCTTCTCTGCGACAGTGCTGTTGAAGTGATGAGAAAGGATGCTCCGTGGACACTGTTCTTGCTGGTATAATAGAGTTTATTACAAACAAGCAACAAATGTCATAACGGACGTCTAGACCGTCCGGAGGTCTCAAGTCAGATCTGAAAGTCCCTCTCGTCGGGGCTCTCGCATCTTCTTATATAGGGTTCATGTCATGTAACATCTGAGCTGAGCGTACAAGATATTTATGGCTCCATTATCCTATATGTTTATCTTTCAGCCCCTGGTCTTAACATATGACCATTGTCTTAACATGACCATTGTACGTCACCACGTATGCTTCTCACACATATGTTTATAATAAGGGGCCACGCTGTCTGGTGCCAGACATATGTTTACAATAAGGGCCTCTCTTGTATTGTGCCGGACTTAAAAATATACCACATATTCCCCCCTTCGAGACTTACACAAAGTCTCGAAAAAATAAGAGAAGAGACATACAGGTGTATTAACATGACAAATTTAACAACCCGTCCTTTTTACCATTGAAACAACTGTATGGAGTATAAAAGTGAGAGTGAAAAACCTGTCAGGCAGCTAATCTTTCTTGAAATATCCATTAAACAATGTAGACAGGAAAATTCTCTCACGGTCCCTCTGCCAAGGCGACCATACGTAGTACTCCATAACACTGAAATGAGGCAATTCTAGCAATTTGTGTATGGAAATGACTTAAGCAAATACATATGGAACTCTCAGCAAATTAAAACAAAATAATGTCCAAAGTCAGGCTGGTCGACCCATCGCACCTTTCTATGGACCTGTACCTGCCTACCCCACTGTCCCTAAACATCGAGAAAAAGAAAACATCTGAGGTCCCATTATATTTAGAAATCATCATTTGCCAAGCATGAAATACACAAAAAAACCAATTCATATTTTAAGAATACTACTGCAACATCTAAGAGAAGACATAAGACTGTGTAACGCTGCAGTTTCTCGGCAGCCTTGACTCTGGTGTAGTATCGATGACGTCTTGACTCTGGATGTTGTATCGCCAGTACACGTTCAGAGTTCTTCAGACCATTCGTATTTTCATGTTTGAAGTGTCTGAACCCCTTCAGTCCACCGGAGTCCTCCCCCAATATGTTCTAGAATGAAAGACAAGGAAACCAGTATCTTTTGCATACAGAACAAATACAAATTAAACATCAAACACAGAATAAGAACACTACTATAAGTGAAAATGTGAAATTAGTCTATAAGTCAAACTGTGAAATTAAAAATTATATTGTTTGTGAAATTAGAGATTATATTGTCCATTAATCATATTGTTCATTTGTTGCCATACCCCCCCTTCGAGACTAAACAAAGTCTCGAAAGAGCAAAACAAAAGCAACACTACAAACTACGCAAGCAAAAACAGAGGTAGATAATAGGATTATAATCATATGAGATAGTTAAAATGGATATTCCTCCACCAATTCGATCTTTATTGCATCATCCTCATCCACGTCCAGTGTCAGCTTCGTGTAATAATGGCATCAGCGTTTGATCGCCGGGCAGCACAACTCCAACCCATTTAAGTATCATAGCCTTTGCAAAGGTCAACAACAGCGTGCAAAAACAAAACATCACACACAACGACAGAACGAGCGCTGCCAAAACCTGAACAAACACTGCTCCTAGTGGCCCCAATTTATCCTGCAACCACGCATTTGCAGACCATCCCGCGCCTTCTGATGGGCCAAACGCATCTCTTATGAGCTTCAATGCCTCTATGACACTAGTCATATTATCAGAACTATCAGGAATCAGCGTATAGCAAGCGTCCCCTGTTAAGTTCAAAGTCATGCAAAGGCCTCCTTGTTTGGCCAAAATATAGTCCAGAGCCATGTCATCTTTCAGCAACGTCAGTCTATGACTTCTCTGAGTGTTTGACAAAAATTCGAAACCTCTTATGGTTTCGTTTGCAAAGCCTTGCAAGGTATAGGTAATGTTGTCGATGTGATCTGCCAAGAATGTTACTCCGTACCACGGAAGTAACCCAATTCCCCACTTCTCACCTATATTTATTCTCCAATGGTAAGATTCCAAATTGTGAAACTGTGTCCAACTCACGTTTTCTCCTACTACGTGCAGCGACATCAGAATCTGGCCCTACTCCCTTCTGGATAGTAAGAACCTCATATGGAAGTTTCAACAGCGACAGATAACAGCATCCTATCCAACCATATGGTAGAAATAAGTATGCCTTATTACCACAGACCCACCAAATATCCTTGAAATTACCTATAGACACATTCCCCGGCAGTATCTGGTTATGTACCCTTAAAATTGTCTTCTTTTTGTGTTGTGGTACCTGAAAAGATACTTCATACGAATCATTACTATTCCCACGTTCCATTTTACCCAAATCCATCATATATTTATCACACTTTGATAATCCCATAAACGTTCCCGGCCCTTCATGAGTTGTATTAGAACAAAAACAGCTGGTAGCTCCTACTGCTGTCACCTCCATTATATCAGGGACCGCTGTTCTGATATCTTCATGCTGATCAAGTACATTTACATATGGTAATTCCCTCAACCAAGCACAAGTAAATCTAGGCCTAAACAGATGCACTGACCAAGACATCAGTGTATCTCCTGCTGACTGCTGGTGATACAACAACCATGATAATGCATAACTTTGACACCTAGTGGTTAGTGGTTCTGGTGTAGTCTCTAAAATCGAAGGCCATGAGTTCAGCGATTGAATTTTCACCAGACACGGACCATCCGTTTTCACAACCGATCTTACGGAGTGGGTTACTTGCTGGAACCATAAATTTCTACCTGCCCAAGGGTCTGCGATTTGTAACACTGAAGGATCAAACCCAAATGCCTTCCATTTAGTGTCTCTCTTTTGTATTATATGGTCTTGATCCATCATGTACTCTGGTGTCTGATCAGAGTCAACAAAGTTATTATCTATGTTTAAAATAGTCCTCTGAGCTGTCATAGATGACTCTACATACTTCTCTTCTAACCTCTGATCTCTAACTTCAACAATGTCATTACTGCTGTTCACGCTAGGCTCTATTTTAGACATATGCTTCTGGATTGCATTAGTCACATCCTTAAAGGTCCAAGATGTCATATTAGAGGTCTGCGTTGTATTTACAAATGTCGTAGATGCCACGGATGTCGTCACTGTTGTAGCATTCAACCCCTTTGAAGTCATAACTAGAGTAGTAGCCTGAGTAGGTGTATAAACATTCTTAGTTGTTTCCGGAACTAACGTAACAAGCTTTATCTGTGTACTAATCACCTTTGGAGTGGTCACTGTAGTAACTTGTTTCTGAACTTCTTTAGTACTCATAGAATCTCCAATAGGCCCCAAATCACTTATCAGAAGTGACACTCTACGAGTCACACGACCTTTGATCCAATAATTTTGATACGGAACAAATTTAAACTCCGGTTCTTCATAAGAACACATGTATTCTCCTTCATCTTCCCGAGTAACGTTACGTAGGACAAGGGAACAATCATCATTAATTTTCATCCACCAAACCTCATTAAACAAAATATACTTCCTCTGATCACTAGGCACAATGTCATCTTCAGGTCTTGTCAACAACAAATCTTCACCACGACTATTTTCCCATTTGAGAAGCAAGTTACTTCCATTATTCCATCTCCCACATTGACAAGGAAGGTGAACTGTTCCCCCTAACTTAGCTCTGATCACAGTACTCAAAGGAGGTGATGTTATAGATATCACCTGAGGCACCTTTGTAGTTACCTGTGATGCATCTATACTTTCAAAAGCTTTTGCCATTGAAGGAGTAGATTTCTCTTCCATTTGTCCAGCTTTCGTCTGGAGAGTTGATGTCATCGTTGTCAATTCTCTTGTTTCCACAACCTCTTGGGAGTCTGTACTCTTATTCCCCCCTAGTATCACTAGAGACACCACGCGAACTTGAAATCCTAACTCGGACCGCTCACTTCCAATATGTCGATCGTAAAAAGAACACCTGTAATCACCTTGATCTTCCTGTTGAGGCTTATATACATAGAGACTACAGTCTCCCTCAACCTTCACTCTTCTTTTGTCATTAACTAATGTATATTTCCCTAATGGTACTGTTTCTGACAGATCTAGGATCTTACCATTTCTATCTTCCCACTGAACTCTGAATTTCCCTTTACCACTATTTTCTTCCGTACACTGACATGGAAGCCGAACTGACTTTCCCAAGGTTACTTCAACCCTGGATCTAATAACGGTCTGTTCTGACTCTTCTCCTAACTGGTCTCGGGCTCCTTGGTCTAACTGGATCCCTGGGTTGTCCTGCAGCGGAGTCACCGCCCTTTGATATCTCTGGCGCTTTGCAGGCAACTGAAATAGGTCCTGCTTGGTCTGGGACATGTTGAAAGACAATGTCTCTAAATCTGCTTTCCTGTCCATCAACTGCCGAGTCATTTCTGGCATCATCAGGAATGTGTACAGAAACATCAACATTGTCCACAACCTGGGTGATCTCTCCTTCTGAATTCTGACTCTGGGGATTTTCATGCATCTCCCTCTCTGGTGTGTGTTCTTCCACATTGTCTTCGGGCTCTCTTGAGCCTTCAACATCTTGGATCAGTGAATGTGGCTCCCCTTCACTTGGTGCTTTGACACAATGTGATAAATGATACCATGTGGGAGACCCCTTAACCTGAACCGCGGTTCCAGTACTGCGAACCACTTCAAACGGTCCCTCACGTCGTTCGTTATACCACTTCCGTCTAAATACCTTCACGAACACCTTGTCTCCAGGTTGCACTGTGATCCTTTTGTGCTCATCAAGCTTCTCCTGCACCTCCTCCTTAGCTTGCCTGTCAGACACATATGTGGATATTCTTTTATGTAGATTAACCATGTATGTGACATACGTTTGCATCTCATCTTCTAAAAGGACCAAACTTGGACCTTTCCCACTTGTCCGCAGACAAGGCGTTGGCATCAGTCTTCCTGTAACCAACTCATGAGGTGTCATGTGTAAATCGCGGAGCTCACTAGAGCGACATACCATTAACGCCAATGGAAGTGCCGCTATCCAATTTAACCCCGTGTGCTGGCATATTTTGACAATACGATTTTTCAGAACCCCGTTCATTCTTTCACAAATCCCTTGACTACTTGGACAATAAATTGCCCCAAGACGCTGTTTGATTCCTAGTTTTTGCAAAATCAATTTCACTGTCTTATCCACAAACTCTCTCCCATTGTCTGAGGATATTCGATCTGGAAGTCCCCACCTGCTTATGACCTCTCTACATAAGAACTTGGCAACCGATTGAGCATCTTTTCGTTTTGTTGGACAAGCCTCAGGCCATCGTGAAAATCTGTCCACCACGACTAGCATATATCTTTTCCCTTCAATTGGTCTTATCATGTCAACATAGTCCACAACTAGTTCACGCATAGGACCCCTTGGAGTTGGGATGTGGCCAGGAGGAACCGTCACTCCCCTCCGCACATTGTTTTTCAGACAGATAGTACACCTGCCTATGACGTAGTCAATCTGTTCAAGCAAACATGGTGCCCAAAAACCGTACTCTTTTGTAATCTTTCTCTTAACTTCCCCTCTTGCAACGTGAGCCAACCCATGTGCCTCTTGAATCATTAGACCTTTCCCACTCTTCATCACTGTCTCCATCCTCATTTTCACTGGAGGTATCGTTTCCTAAGTCCTTTTTCTTCAGTGTCTTATCCCCTTCCTTTTCTGCTCTAGCCAGTATCCGCCTGACTGCAGGGTTATAGCCGCCCCAGTTTTCCTCCGAGTCACTCTGATCAATGTTGTCTCCAACACTCTTCTTCCTGATCCTCAATCCTCCTTTTGTTTCCCGTCGTTTTGTTTTCTTCTTACTTTTCGAACTTGGATACATCTTTATTGTAGTTTCAGCTTGTCCAGATTCAATTATCCGATCCTCCTCATCCATAATCTGATAGTCACCCTCTTGACTAATCACTGGGAGCTGAGGATAGATTTTCTTAGACTTCGTCCCTACCTCATAAGGTGGTGGTCCCTTCACTGGGTTCATATGTGAGAACAATGAATTGGTGTCTTTCCCCAGTTTTTCTGTTTGTTCTGTATTTTGTTTTATTTCTTCTGCCACGTTATCCCTTTTATCGTTTGCAGCTTTGATCAGTTTCTGTCCCTCATCGTCAAACAACTGGAGAATGCCAAGCTCCACTTGCCTCTTTTCCTTGCGTTTTCTCCCCTTTTTTCCCTTCTTTTGCTCTGCCTTGTATGTGGATACAAGTACCAGCATTATTTTGATTACATCTGGGTTAAGAGTCCCCTCTATTGGCCATGGTTGGTCAATTTCAGGCCAGCGTTTGTGCCATTTTTCCGATATTTTTGCAATGTCTGCAATGCCACTAATCAAAGGATTATTCTTCTGTACTATCTCAACAGGAGTGATTACTTTTGGATTTTTAGTGTTCTTTTTCCCCATTATAACGGCTTCCTTATGTTCCGTTAATGTACTTTAAGAAGTAATTGTTAAAATTAAAACTACTCACGGCTATTTATTTATTTTTGTATTTATTTATTTATTTATTTTTTATCCCAATTACCCAATTAACCAATTAATCAATTAACCAATTAATCAATCTGCAAATCATCCAATTATCCAATTAATCAATTAACCAATTAATCAGTCAACAAACTATCCAACTATCCAATCAATCAATTAACCAATTAATCAATCAACAAATTAACCATCTATCTAATCAATCAATATTCAGCTCAAATCGTCAAACAGTCACCACATTGAATGTCCACCACATCACAGTTCAGACAAACCACGCACAATAACATAAATGAACATCTGCAATTGTCAGCAGAGGTTAGACTAAACAATCAGATGCCATTAATTAGTCAAATGCATTAACCGATCAATCAGTTGCCAAGTTTTCTATTTGTTCATTTATTTACTTCTCCACACTGCCTAGAGCATGTACTCTTTCATGTGTATAAGAGCAGGTTTATATGTGTACCATCAATATTACTTTAGACTGAGAACATATACAAATATGGAAATGCAGGTTTTGTTTTTGTTAAAGAGTTTGTGGATAAATTTGTACCGGCCTTTTAGTAGATTGACAGGAAGCCTCTTTTTGGACGTCAGCAAGCCACCCTCCGTGATGTGCCGGTCCGCTGCCTTGCCTCCCGTCTCAATTCTCATTCACCATACATGACATAACAAACAAGAAACAGGCAATGATTTAGTCTCTTGTGAACCCATTAGGTCCCTTTAACAGCATCATACATTTTATTCCTAACTTAAACCCCTAATTAAACATTAAAGCACTTAGGGAACTCCACTGGACCAAACAGTTCAAACGGCAAAGGAATTCTCTGTATCTCTCAAAAAAAAAAAGAGTCACCGAACGCCTTCATACTCCCACATTCCAACCTCCTCTAGGGATTTTTGAGACGAGTGAGGGGGGGGGGTTCCAAACGCTACCCTTCTTAAACGAAGTTCATTGTGCATTTAACAGCTTATTTATATTACGTCTCTTTTAAGAAGAGCTCATGTTTCATTTACTAACTCGTTCAATTCATTAGTCTTCTAGAAAAAGAAGCTCATGGTTTTATTCAATACATTATTTAATTCATTAGTCTTCTAGAAAAAGAAGCTCATGGTTTTATTCAATACATTATTTAATTCATTAGTCTTCTAGAAAAAGAAGCTCATGGTTTTATTCAATACATTGGGCCACGTATCTATTCTTACAAATTATTAAATGTCCTGTTCTCAAAACACCACCTATATATGTTTATTCAATCATAAATGTGTTCTTCCTTTCTTCTAGCTTCAACACATCTATTCTGGGACTTCTATCTACACATCTGGAACACATCAGCAGTCAAGTGTCATACACACACATTCAGCGCCCCTACACACACACATTCAGTGCTCTGTACGCACACACAATTTCTCTTCACCAGTTTTAGATATCTTCATTCATACAGCATGCTTTCTGCCGCTATTTCTTTACTTTTTCTCATAAAATTTATGCTACCTTTGAAGTGTAAATCTTCGATGAGAGGCTGCTTCAGACACCGTTCGTCAACAAGCGTCAGAGTGGTAACGGTCAATCGAATTGTGATTCTACACTCTCCAGTTATTAAACTGACCATAAGATGTCATTCCAGGTTTTAATCGGCCCGTACTACTGCACTTCTCTGAGTGCTCTAACTATCTGATTTGCGGCTGTCATATGATCATTTCCTTCATTTCCTTTATTTCCTTTATTTCCTTTATTTCCTTTATTTCCTTTATTTCTTTCTTATCACTCTGTCTCTTAACACTGTCTACATTTATTTATTCAAATTACCTGGATCCAGGTTTCCCAATTTTGTTTTTCTAACTTAATTCCGGACTATGTCAGAGCCATCGTTACGCAGTGGCTAATATGCATGTGTCTTACCGTTAAGAAGCTGAGGGCCCCTCTTCATTAATCTCGCACGATACTATTTAGCACACCTTATCGTTACCATGAAGCTATTCTAAACTATTCCTTGTATTTCTCATACTTCTTTTCTTCACTTTATATCTTTTCTCTTTTCTCTATTCATCATTCCCCCTTTTTATTTTTTTTAAATTTAGCACGGAGCCTCACTTTAAACATCAAATCAACAGGACATGTCCATAACAACAAGGGTCTTAATTTACGGTGTGGCCAAACAACTCCACATAACAGTCCCAATTTATGACCAGCATTAAATCGAGCGCGCTTACCGTTTGTGAAGTTGTAGCAGTAAACCGCTGAGGCCACCTCCGATCCTGTTCGTGACGCCAAATTTGTGGTATCTTCTCTGCGACAGTGCTGTTGAAGTGATGAGAAAGGATGCTCCGTGGACACTGTTCTTGCTGGTATAATAGAGTTTATTACAAACAAGCAACAAATGTCATAACGGACGTCTAGACCGTCCGGAGGTCTCAAGTCAGATCTGAAAGTCCCTCTCGTCGGGGCTCTCGCATCTTCTTATATAGGGTTCATGTCATGTAACATCTGAGCTGAGCGTACAAGATATTTATGGCTCCATTATCCTATATGTTTATCTTTCAGCCCTTGGTCTTAACATATGACCATTGTCTTAACATGACCATTGTACGTCACCACGTATGCTTCTCACACAAATGTTTATAATAAGGGGCCACGCTGTCTGGTGCCAGACATATGTTTACAATAAGGGCCTCTCTTGTATTGTGCCGGACTTAAAAATATACCACAAGAGTGACATGGAGAAGTGACAGGTCGGATCACTAAGGGAGATTGATAAGGTGGAGTGAAATGGGGGAGGGACATGGATGAGTGACATGGAGGAGTGACATGGAGGAGTGAATTGGAGGAGTGACATGAAGGTGTGAACATGAAGAATGACATGGATGAGTGACATGAAGGAGTGAAATGGTGGAGTAACATGGAGGAGTGAGTTGTTAGAGCGACATGAAGTAGAGACATGGAGAAGTGACAGGGCGGATAACCAAGGAAGATTGATATGGTGGAGTGACATGGTGGAGGGACATGGATGAGTGACATGGAGGAGTGACACGGAGGAGCAACATGGAGGAGGGACATGGAGGAGCGACATAAACGAGTGACATGGAGGAATGACATGGAGGAGTGACTTTGAGTAGCGACATGGAGGAGTGACCTGGAGGAGTGACATGGAGGAGTGAAATGGTGGAGTGGCATGGAGGAGTAACTTGGAGGAGTGACATAAAGGATTGACTTGGAGGAGTGACATGGAGGAGTAACATGGAGGAAGGAGTTGGTGGAGCGACATGGAGGAGTAACATGGAATAGGGACATGGAGGAGTGACATGGAGGAGTGACATAGAAGATTGATGTGTAGTAGGGACATGGAGGATGGACATGAAGGAGTGACTTGGAGAAGTGAAAGAGTTGATCAGGAAGGATGGTTGATATGTTGGAGTGACATCGTGGAGGGACATGGGTGAGTGACTTGGAGTAGCGACATAGAATAGTAACATGAGGAGTGAGTTTGTGTAGCGACATGGAGGAGTGACATAGAGTAGCGACATGGAGGAGATACATGGAGGAGTGACATGGAGGAATGACATGGAGGAGTGACATGGAGGAGGGACATGGAGGAGCGATATGGAGGAGTGACATGGATAAGTGACATGGAGTAGCGACATAGAATAGTAACATGAGGAGTGAGTTTGTGTAGCGACATGGAGGAGTGACATAGAGTAGCGACATGGAGGAGATACATGGAGGAGTGACATGGAGGAATGACATGGAGGAGTGACATGAGGAATGATTTGGTGTAGCGACATGGAGGAGTGTCATGGAGGTGTGACATGGATGAATGACATGGAGGAGTGACATGGAGGAGGGACATGGAGGAGCAATATGGAGGAGTGACATGAAAGAGTGTAAAGGAGGATTGAGTTTGTGTAGCGACATGGAGGAGTGACATGGAGGTGTGACATTGAGGAGTGACATCGAGGAGTGAGGTGGTGTAGTGACATGGAGGAGTGACTTTGAGTAGCGACATGGAGGAGTGACCTGGAGGAGTGACATGGAGGAGTGAAATGGTGGAGTGACATGAGGAGTGAGTTGTTATAGCGACATGGAGGAGAGAAATGAACGAGTGACATGGAGGAGTGACATGGAGGAGTGACATGGAGGATTGACGTGGAGGAGAGACATGGAAGAGTGACATGGAGAAGTGACAGGTCGGATCACCAAGGAAAATTGATAGGGTGGAGTGACATGGCGGAGGGACATGGATGAGTGACATGGAGGAGTGCCATGGAGGAGTGAATTGGAGAAGTAACATAAAGGAGTGACAAGGAGGATTGACATGGATGAGTTACATGGAGGAGTGACAAGGAGGGTTGTGTTTGTGTTGTGACATGAAGGAGTGACATGGAGGAGTGAAATGCTGGAGTGACATGGAAGAGTGAGTTGTTAAAGCGACATGGAGGAGAGACATGGAGGAGTGACATGGAGGAGTGACATGGAGGAGTGACATAGAGGAGTGATGTGGAGGAGAGACATGGAAGAGTGACATGGAGAAGTGACAGGGCGGATAACCAAGGAGGGTTGATATGGTGGAGTGACATTGCGGAAGGACATGGGTGAGTGAAATGGTGGAGTGACATGGAGGACTGAGTTGTTAGAGCGACATGGAGGAGAGACATGGAGGAGTGACATGGAGGAGTTACATGGAGGAGTGACATGGATGAGAGTGACATAGAGGAGTGACATGGAGGAGTGACATAGAGGAGTGACATGGATGAGTCACATGGAGGAGTGACATGGAGGAGCAACATGGAGGAGGGACATGGAGGAGTGACATGGAGTAGTGACATGGAGTAGCTACATGTAGGAGTTACATGGAGGAATGACTTGGAGGAGCAACATGGAGGAGTGACATAGAGGATTAATGTGGAGGGGCAACACGGAGGAGCGACATGGAGGAGTGACATGGAGTAGTGACATGGAAGAAGGACATGGAGGAGTGACTTGGAGAAATGACAGGGTTGATCAGGAAGTAGGGTTGATATGGTGGAGTGGCATAGTGAAGGGACATGGGTGAGTGACTTGGAGGAGTGACATGGAGGAGCAAACATGGAAAAGCAACATGGAGCAGTGACATGGAGTAGTGACATGGAGGATGGACATGGAGGAGTGACATGGAGGAATGACATGGATGAGTGACATGGAGGAGTGACTTTGAGTAGCGACATGGAGGAGTGACGGGAGGAGTGACATGGAGGAGTGAATGGTGGAGTGACATGAAGGAGTGAGTTGTTATAGCGACATGGAGGAGAGAAATGAACGAGTGACATGGAGGAGTGACATGGAGGAGTGACATAGAGGAGTGACGAGGAGGAGAGACATGGAAGAGTGACATGGAGAAGTGACAGGTCGGATCACCAAGGAAAATTGATAGGGTGGAGTGACATGGAGGAGGGACATGGATGAGTGACATGGAGGAGTGACATGGAGGAGTGACATGGAGGAGTGAAATGGTGGAGTGACATGGAGGAGCGACATGGAGGATTAATGTGGAGGAGCAACAAGGAGGAGCGACATGGATGAGTGACATGGAGTAGTGACATGGAGGAGTGACATGGAGTAGTGACATGGAGTAGCTTCATGTAGGAGTTACATGGAGGAGTGACTTGGAGGAGCAACATGGAGGAGTGACATAGAGGATTGATGTAGAGGAGCAACAAGGAGGAGCAACACGGAGGAGTGACATGGAGTAGTGACATGGAGGATGGACATGGAACAGTGAAATCAAAGACATATAGAGGTGACATGGAGGAGTGAATTGGAGGAGTGACATAAACGAGTGACATGGAGGAATGACCTGGAGAAGTGACATGGAGGAGTGAAATGGTGGAGTGACATGGAGGAGCGACATGGAGGATTAATGTGGAGGAGCAACAAGGAGGAGCGACATGGATGAGTGACATGGAGTAGTGACATGGAGGAGGGACATGGAGGAGTGACTTGGAGAAGTGACAGGGTTGATCAGGAAGTAGGGTTGATATGGTGGAGTTACATCGTGGAGGGACATGGGTGGTTGACTTGGAGGAGTGACATGGAGGATGGAAATGGAGGAGTGACATGGAGGAGTGACATGGAGGAATGACATGGATGAGTGACATGGAGGAGTGACATGAAGGATTGAAATGGTGGAGTGACATGGAGGAGTGAGTTTGTGTAGCGACATGGAGGAGTGACATGGAGTAGCTACATGGAGGAGTTACATGGAGGAGTGACTTGGAGGAGCAACACGGAGGAGCGACATGGAGGAGTGACATGGAGTAGTGACATGGAGTAGCTACATGTAGGAGTTACATGGAGGAATGACTTGGAGGAGCAACATGGAGGATTGACATAGAGGATTGATGTGGAGGAGCAACACAGAGGAGCGACATGGAGGAGTGACATGGAGTAGTTACATGGAGGAAGGACATGGAGGAGTGACTTGGAGAAGTGACAGGGTTGATCAGGAAGTAGGGTTGATATGGTGGAGTGGCATAGTGAAGGGACATGGGTGAGTGACTTGGAGGAGTGACATGGAGGAGCAACACGGAAAAGCAACATGGAGGAGTGACAT
This sequence comes from Sebastes schlegelii, assembly GCA_014673565.1. Lineage (NCBI taxonomy): Eukaryota > Metazoa > Chordata > Actinopteri > Perciformes > Sebastidae > Sebastes > Sebastes schlegelii. The sequence continues at coordinate 32,200,596 of CM025825.1, forward strand.
GGAGTACTGACATGGAGGATGGACATGGAGAAGTGACATGGAGGAATGATATGGATGAGTGACATGTAGGAGTGACTTTGAGTAGCGACATGGAGGAGTGACCTGGAGGAGTGACCTGGAGGAGTGACATGGAGGAGTGACATAGAGGAGTGACGTGGAGGAGAGACATGGAAGAGTGACATGGAGAAGTGACAGGGCAGATAACCAAGGAAGATTGATATGGTGGAGTGACATGGCGGAGGGACATGAATGAGTGACATGCAGGAGTGACACGGAGGAGCAACATGGAGGAGCGACATGGAGGAGTGACATGGAAGAGTGAGTAGGTGTAGCGACATGGAAGATGGACATGGAGGAGTGAAATGGAAGACATATAAAAGTGACATGGAGGAGTGAATTGGAGGGGTGACATAAACGAGTGACATGGAGGAATGACATGGTTGAGTGACATCGAGGAGCAACAAGGAGGAGCAACATGGAGGAGTAACTTGGAATAGCAACATGGAGGAGTGACATGGAGTAGTGACATGGAGGATGGACATGGAGGAGTGACATGGAGAAGTGACATGGATGAGTGACATGGAGGAGTGACAAGAAGGATTGAATTATTGTAGTGACATGGCGGAGGGACATAGATGAGTTACATGGAGGAGTGACATGGAAGAGCAACATGGAGGAGCGACGTGGAGTAATGATTTGGTGGAGCGACATGGAGGAGTTACATGGAGTAGCGATATGGAGGAGTGACATGGAGGAATGAGTTGTTATAGCGACATGGAGGAGAAACATGGAGGAGTGACATGGAGGAGTGACATTGAGGAGTGACATAGAGGAGTGACGTGGAGGAGAGACATGGAGAAGTGACATGGCAGACTGACATGGAGGACTGACATAGAGGAGTGACGTGGAGGAGAGACATGGAAGAGTGACATGGAGAAGTGACAGGGCGGATAACCAAGGAGGGTTGATATGGTGGAGTGACATCACGGAGGGACATGGGTGAGTGACTTGGAGGAGTGACATGGAGGAGTGACATGGAGGAGTGACATGAGGAGTGAGTTTGTGTAGCGACATGGAGGAGTTACATGGAATAGCGATAAGGAGTAGTGACATGGCGGAGAGACATAGATGAGTGACTTGGATGAGTGACTTGGAGGAGTGACATGGAGTAGTTAAATGGAGGAGTGAATTGGAGGAGTGACATAAAGGAGTGACATGAGGAATGACATGGATGAGTGACATGGAGGAGTGACAAGGAGGGTTGAGTTTGTGTGGCGACATGGAGGAGTGACATGAAGTAGCGACATGGAAGATGGACATGGAGGAGTGACATGGAAGACATATAAAAGTGACATGGAGGAGTGAATTGGAGGGGTGACATAAACGAGTGACATGGAGGAATGACATGATTGAGTGACATGGAGGAGTGACTTTGAGTAGCGACATGGAGGAGTGACCTGGAGGAGTGACATGGAGGAGTGAAATGGTGGAGTGACATGGAGGAGTGAGTTGTTAGAGCGACATGGAGGAGAGACATAGAGAAGTGACATGGAGGAGTGACATAAACGAGTGACATGGAGGAATGACATGGATGAGTGACATGGAGGAGTGACTTTGAGTTGCGACATGGAGGAGTGACCTGGAGGAGTGACATGGAGGAGTGACTTTGAGTAGCGACATGGAGGAGTGACCTGGAGGAGTGACATGGAGGAGTGAGTTTTTATAGCGACATGGAGGAGAGAAATGGAGTAGTGACATGGAGGAGTGACATTGAGGAGTGAGTTGGTGTAGTAACATGGAGGAGTGACTTTGAGGACTGACATGGAGGACTGACATAGAGGAGTGACGTGGAGGAGAGACATGGAAGAGTGACATGGAGAAGTGACAGGGCGGATAACCAAGGAGGGTTGATATGTTGGAGTGACATCGCGGAGGGACATGGGTGAGTGACTTGGATTAGCTACATGTAGGAGTTACATGGAGGAGTGACTTGGAGGAGCAACATGGAGGAGTGACATTGAGGATTGTTTTGTAGGAGCAACACGGAGGAGTGACATGGAGGAGTGACATGTAGTAGTGACATGGAGGAGGGACATGGAGGAGTGACATAGAGGAGTGAAATGGTGGAGTGACATGGAGGAGTGAGTTGTAAAAGCGACATGGAGGAGAAACATGGAGTGACATGGAGGAGAGACATGGAGGAGTGACATAGAGGAGTGACGTGGAGGAGAGACATGGAGAAGTGACATGGAGGACTGACATGGAGGAGTGACATAGAGGAGTGACGTGGAGGAGAGACATGGAGAAGTGACATGGAGGACTGACATGGAGGAGAGACATCGCGGAGGGACATGGGAGAGTGACTTGGAGGAGTGACATGGAGGAGTTACATGGAGAAGTGACATGAGGAGTGAGTTTGTGTAGCCACATGGAGGAGTTACATGGAATAGCAAAAAGGAGTAGTGACATGGTGGAGGGACATGGATGAGTGACTTGGATGAGTGACTTGGAGGAGTGACATGGAGTAGCTACATGGAGGAATAACATGGAGGAGTGACATGGACGAGTGACATAGAGGAGTGACATGAAGGATTGACATAGAGGAGTGACATGGATGAGTGACATGGAGGAGTGACATGGAGGAGCAACATGGAGGAGCAACATGGAGGAGTTACTTGGAATAGCGACATGGAAGAGTGACATGGAGGAGTGACTTTGAGTAGCGACATGGAGGAGTGACCTGGAGGAGTGACATGGAGGAGTGAAATGGTGGAGTGACATGGATGAGTGAGTTGTTATAGCGACATGGAGGAGAGACATGGAGGAGTGACATGGAGAAGTGACAGGGCAGATTACCAAGGAGGGTTGATATGGTGGAGTGACATCGCGGAGGGACATGGGTGAGTGACTTGGAGGAGTGACATGGAGGAGTGACATGGAGGAGTGACATGGAGGAGTGACATGAGGAGTGAGTTTGTATAGCGACATGGAGGAGTGACATGGACGAGTGACATAGAAGAATGACATGGAGGAGTGAAATGGTGGAGTGACATGGAGGAGTGAGTTGTTAGAGCGACATGGAGGAGTGACATGGAGGAGTGACATGAGGAGTGAGTTTGTGTAGCGACATGGAGGAGTGACATGGAGGAGTGACATGGAGAAGTGACAGGGCGGATTACCAAGGAGGGTTGATATGGTGGAGTGACATCGCGGAGGGACATGGGTGAGTGACTTGGAGGAGTGACATGGAGGAGTGACATGGAGGAGTGACATAAAGGAGTGACATGAAGAATGACATGGATGAGTGACATGAAGGAGTGAAATGGTGAAGTGACATGGAGGAGTGAGTTGTTAGAGCGACATGGAGGAGTGAAATGGTGGAGTGACATGGAGGAGTGAGTTGTTATAGCGACATGAAGGAGAGACATGGAGGAGTGACATAGAGAAGTGACAGGGCGGATTACCAAGGAGGGTTGATATGGTGGAGTGACATCGCGGAGGGACATGGGTGAGTGACTTGGAGGAGTGACATGGAGGAGTGACATGGAGGAGTGACATAGAGGAATGACGTGGAGGAGAGACATGGAAGAGTGACATGGAGCAGTGAAATAAACGAGTGACATGGAGGAATGACATGGAGGAGTGACTTTGAGTAGCGACATGGAGGAGTGACCTGGAGGAGTGACATGGAGGAGTGAAATGGTGGAGTGACATGGAGGAGTGAGTTGTTAGAGCGACATGGAGGAGAGACATGGAGAAGTGAAATGGATGAGTGACATGGAGGAGTGACAAGAAGGATTGAGTTGGTATAGTGACATGGCGGAGGGATATAGATTGAGTTACATGGAGGAGTGACATGGAGGAGTGTACATAGAGGATTGATGTGGAGTAGTGACATGGAGGATGGACATGGAGAAGTGACTTGGAGAAGTGACAGGCATGATCAGGAAGGAGGGTTGATATGGTGGAGTGACATAGTTGAGGGACATGGGTGAGTGACTTCGAGGAGTGACATGGAGGATGGACATGGAGGAGTTATATGGAAGACATATAGAGGTGACATGGAGGAGTGAATTGGAGGACTGACATAAAGGAGTGACATGGAGGAATGACATGGAGGAGTGACAAGAAGTATTGACATGGAGGAGTTTGTTGGTGTAGCGACATGGAGGAGTGACATGGAGTCGCGACATAGAGTAGTAACATGAGGAGTGAGTTTGTGTAGCGACATGAAGGAGTGACATGGAGGAGTGACATACAGTAGCGACATGGAGGAGTGACCTGGAGGAGTGACATGGAGGAGTAACTTTGAGTAGTGAAATGGAGGAGTGACCTGGAGGAGTGACATGGAGGAGTGACTTTGAGTAGCGACATGGAGGAGTGACCTGGAGGAGTGACATGGAGGAGTGAGTTTTTATAGCGACATGGAGGAGAGAAATGAAGTAATGACATGGAGGAGTGACATTGAGGAGTGAGTTGGTGTAGTAACATGGAGGAGTGACTTTGAGGACTGACATGGAGGATTGACATAGAGGAGTGACGTGGAGGAGAGACATGGAAGAGTGACATGGAGAAGTGACAGGGCGGATAAACAAGGAGGGTTGATATGGTGGAGTGACATCGCGGAGGGACATGGGTGAGTGACTTGGATTAGCTACATGTAGGAGTTACATGGAGGAGTGACTTAGGAGGAGCAACATGGAGGAGTGACATTAAGGATTGATGTGGAGGAGCAACACGGAGGAGTGACATGGAGGAGTGACATGGAGTAGTGACATGGAGGAGGGACATGGAGGAGTGACATAGAGGAGTGAAATGGTGGAGTGACATGGAGGAGTGAGTTGTTATAGCGACATGGAGGAGAAAATGGAGGAGTGACATGGAGGAGAGACATGGAGGAGTGACATAGAGGAGTGACGTGGAGGAGAGACATGGAGAAGTGACATGGAGGACTGACATGGAGGAGTGACATAGAGGAGTGACGTGGAGGAGAGACATGGAGAAGTGACATGGAGGACTGACATGGAGGATTGACATCGCGGAGGGACATGGGTGAGTGACTTGGAGGAGTGACATGGAAGAGTTACATGGAGGAGTGACATGAGGAGTGAGTTTGTGTAGCGACATGGAGAAGTTACATGGAATAGCGACAAGGAAGTAGTGACATGGCGGAGGGACATGGATGAGTGACTTGAATGAGTGACTTGGAGGAGTGACATGGAGTAGCTACATGGAGGAGTTACATGGAGGAGTGACATGGACGAGTGACATAGAGGAGTGACATGAAGGATTGACCTAGAGGAGTGACATGGATGAGTGACATGGAGGAGTGACATGGAGGAGCAACATGGAGGAGCAACATGGAGGAGTAACTTGGAATAGCGACATGGAGGAGTGACATGGAGGAGTGACTTTGAGTAGCGACATGGAGGAGTGACCTGGAGGAGTGACATGGAGGAGCGAAATGGTGGAGTGACATGGAGGAGTGAGTTGTTATAGCGACATGGAGGAGAGACATGGAGGAGTGACATGGAGAAGTGACAGGGCGGATTACCAAGGAGGGTTGATATGGTGGAGTGACATCGCGGAGGGACATGGGTGAGTGACTTGGAGGAGTGACATGAGGAGTGAGTTTGTATAGCGACATGGAAGAGTGACATGGACGAGTGACATAGAGGAATGACATGGAGGAGTGAAATGGTGGAGTGACATGGAGGAGTGAGTTGTTAGAGCGACATGGAGAAGTGACATGGAGGAGTGACATGAGGAGTGAGTTCGTGTAGCGACATGGAGGAGTGACATGGAATAGCGACAAGGAGTAGTGACATGGAGGAGGGACATGGAGGAGTGACTTGGAGATGTGACAGGGTTGATCAGGAAGGAGGGTTGATATGGTGGAGTGACATGGCGGAGGGACATGGATGAGTGATTTGGAGGAGTTAAATGGAGGAGTGACATGGAGGAGTGTCATGAGGAGTGAGTTTGTATAGCGACATGGAGGAGTGACATGGACGAGTGACATAGAGGAATGACATGGAGGAAGTGAAATGGTGGAGTGACATGGAGGAGTGAGTTGTTAGAGCGACATGGAGGAGTGACACGGAGGATGGACATGGAGGAGTGACTTGGAGAAGTGACAGGGTTGATCAGGAAGGAGGGTTGATATGATGGAGTGACATCGTGGAGGGACATGGGTGAGTGACTTGGAGGAGTGACAAGGAGGAGCAACACAGAGGAGCGACATGAAGGAGTGACATGGAGTAGTGACATGGAGGATGGACATGGAGGAGTGACTTGGAAGACATATAGAGATGACATGGAGGAGTGAATTGGAGTTGTGACATAAAGGAGTGACATGGAGGAATGACATGGATGATTGACATGGAGGAGTGACAAGAAGTAGTGACATGGAGGAGTGACATTGAGGAGTGAGTTGGTGTAGCGACATGGAGGAGTGACATGGAGGAGTGACATGGAGGAATGACATGGAGGAGTGACATGAAGTAGTGACATTGAGGAGTGACATTGAGGAGTGAGTTGGTGTAGTGACATGGAGGAGTGACTTTGAGCAGCGACATGGAGAATTGACCTGGAGGAGTGACATGGAGGAGTGAGTTGTTATAGCGACATGGAGGAGAGAAATGGAGGAGTGACATGGAGGAGTGACATGAAGTAGTGACATTGAGGAGTGAGTTGGTGTAGTGACATGGAGGAGTGACTTTGAGTAGCGACATGGAGGAGTGACATGGAGGAGTGACATAGAGTAGCGACATGGAGGAGTGAAATGGTGGAGTGACATGGATGAGTGAGTTGTTAGAGCGACATGGAGGAGAGACATGGAGGAGTGACATGGAGGAGTGACATGGAGGAGTGACATAGAGGAGCGATGTGTAGGAGAGACATGGAAGAGTGACATGGAGAAGTGACAGGGCGGATAACCAAGGAGGGTTGATATGGTGGAGTCACATCGCGGAGGGACATGGGTGAGTGACTTGGAGGAGTGACATGGATGATTGACATGGAGGAGTGACATGGAGGAGCAACATGGAGTAGCAACATGTAGGAGTAACTTGGAATAGCGACATGGAGGAGTGACATGGAGGAGTGACTTTGAGTAGCGACATGGAGGAGTGACCTGGAGGAGTGACATGGAGGAGTGAAATGGTGGAGTGACATGGAGGAGTGAGTTGTTAGAGCGACATGGAGGAGTGACATGGAGGAGTGACATAGAGGAGTGACGTGGAGGGGAGACATGGAAGAGTGACATGGAGAAGTGACAGGTCGGATCACTAAGGGAGATTGATAGGGTGGAGTGAAATGGCGGAGGGACATGGATGAGTAACATGGAGGAGTGACATGGAGGAGTGACATAAAGGAGTGACATGAAGAAGGACATGGATGAGTGACATGAAGGAGTGAAATGGTGAAGTGACATGGAGGAGTGAGTTGTTAGAGCGACATGAAGTAGAGACATGGAGGAGTGACATGGAGGAGTGACATGGAGGAGTGACATAGAGGAATGACGTGGAGGAGAGACAAGGAAGAGTGACATGGAGAATTGACAGGGCGGATAACCAAGGAAGATTGATATGGTGGAGTGACATGGTGGAGGGACATGGATGAGTGACATGGAGGAGTGACACGGAGTAGCAACATGGAGGAGCGACATGGAGCAGTGACATAAACGAGTGACATGGAGGAATGACATGGAGGAGTGACTTTGAGTAGCGACATGGAGGAGTGACCTGGAGGAGTGACATGGAGGAGTGAAATGGTGGAGTGACATGGAGGAGTGAGTTGTTAGAGCGACATGGAGGAGAGACATGGAGAAGTGAAATGGATGAGTGACATGGAGGAGTGACAAGAAGGATTGAGTTGGTATAGTGACATGGCGGAGGGATATAGATGAGTTACATGGAGGATGGACATGGAGGAGTGATATGGAAGACATATAGAGGTGACATGGAGGAGTGAATTGGAGGACTGACATAAAGTAGTAACATGGAGGAATGACATGGAGGAGTGACAAGAAGTATTGACATGGAGGAGTGTGTTGGTGTAGCGACATGGAGGACTGACATGGAGTCGCGACATAGAGTAGTAACATGAGGAGTGAGTTTGTGTAGCGACATGGAGGAGTGACATTGAGGAATGACATAGAGTAGCGACATGGAGGAGATACATGGAGGAGTGACATGGAGGAATGACATGGAGGAGTGAAATGGAGGAGGGACATGGAGGAGCGATATAGAGGAGTGACATGGAGAAGTGAAATGGTTGAGTGACATGGAGGAGTGAGTTGTTAGAGCGACATGGAGGAGTGACATGGAGTAGCGACATGGAGGAGTGACATGAGTAATGAGTTGGTGTAGCGACATGGAGGAGTGACATGGAGGTGTGACTTGGAGGAGTGACATAGAGGAGCGACGTGGAGGAGTGACATGGAGGAGGGACATGGAGGAGTGACATGGAAGATATATAGAAGTGACATGGATGAGTGATATGGAGGAGTGACAAGAAGGATTGAGTTGGTGTAGTGACATGGAGGAGTGAGTTGTTAGAGCGACATGGATGAGTGACATGGAGGAGTGACATAGAGGATTGATGTGGAGTAGTGACATGGAGGATGGACATGGAGGAGTGACAAGAAGTAGTGACATGGAGAAGTGACATTGAGGAGTGAGTTGGTGTAGCGACATGGAGGAGTGACATGGAGTAGTGACATAGAGTAGTAACATGAGGAGTGAGTTTGTGTAGCGACTATAGAGGAGTGACATGGAGGAGTGAAATGGAGGTGTGACATAGAGTAGCGACATGGAGGAGATACATGGAGGAGTGACATGGAGGAATGACATGGAGGAGTGACACAGAGGAGCGACATGGAGGAGTGACATGGAGTAGTGACATGGAGGATTGACATGGAGGAGTGACATGTAAGACATATAGAGGTGACATGGAGGAGTGAATTGGAGGAGTGACATAAAGGAGTGACATGGAGGAATGACATGGATGAGTGACATGGAGGAGTGACGAGGAGGTTTGAGTTTGTGTTGTGACACGGAGGAGTGACATGTAGTAGTGACATGGAGGAGTGACAGTGAGGAGTGAGTTGGTGTCGTGACATGGAGGAGTGACTTTGAGTATTGACATGGAGGAATGACCTGGAGGAGTGACATGGAGGAGTGAAATGGTGGAGTGACATGGAGGAGTGAGTTGTTAGAGCGATATGGAGGAGAGACATGGAGGAGTGACCTGGAGGAGTGACATGGAGGAGTTACATAGAGGATTGATGTGGAGGAGCAACACGGAGGAGTGAAAAGGTGGAGTGACATGGAGAAGTGAGTTGTTAGAGCGACATGGAGTAGCGACATAGAGTAGTAACATGAGGAGTGAGTTTGTGTAGCGACATGGAGGAGTGACATTGAGTAGCGACATGGAGGAGATACATGGAGGAGTGACATGATGAATGACATGGATGAGTGACATGGAGGAGTTACAAGGAGGTTTGAGTTGGTGTAGCAACATGGAGGAGTGACATGGAAGACATATAGAGATTACATGGAGGAGTGAATTGGAGGAGTGACAAAACTGAGTGACATGGAAGAATGACATGGATGAGTGACATGGAGGAGTTACAAGGAGGTTTGAGTTGGTGTAGCAACATGGAGGAGTGACATGGAGTAGCGACATGGAGGAGTGACATGAGGAATGAGTTGGTGTAGCGACATGGAGGAGTGACATGGAGGTGTGACATGGAGGAGTGAGAAGGAGGGTTGAGTTGGAGTAGCGACATGGAGGAGTGACATGGAGTAGCGACATGGAGGAGTTACATGAGTAATGAGTTGGTGTTAGCGACATGGAGGAGTCACATGGAATAACGACATGGTGGAGTGACATGGAGGTGTGACATGGAGGAGTGACAAGAAGGATTGAGTTGGTGTAGTGACATGGCGGAGGGACATAGATGAGTTACATGGAGGAGTGACATGGAAGAGCAACATGGAGGAGCGACGTGGAGGACTGAGTTGGTGGAGAGACATGGAGGAGTCACATGGAGGAGTCACATGGAGTAGCGACATGGAGGAGTGACATGAAGTAGTGACATGGAGGAGTGACATTGAGGAGTGAGTTGGTGTAGAGACATGGAGGGAGTGACGTTGAGTAGCGACATGGAGGAGTGACCTGAAGGAGTGACATGGAGGAGTGAAATTGTGGAGTGACATGGAGGAGTAACTTGGAGGAGTGACATAAAGGATTGACATGGAGGAGTGACAAGGAGGAGTAACATGGAGGAAGGAGTTGGTGGAGCGACATGGAGGAGTCACATGGATTAGCGACATGGAGGAGTGACATGGAGGAGTGAGTGTTAGAGCGACATGGAGGAGAGACATGGAGGAGTGACATGGAGGAGTGACATGGAGGAGTGACATAGGGGATTGATGTGGAGGAGCAATACGGAGGAGTGAAATGGTGGAGTGACATGGAGGAGTGAGTTGTTAGAGCAACATGGATTAGCGACATAGAGTAGTAACATGAGGAGTGAGTTTGTGTAGCGAAATGGAGGAGTGACATGGAGGAGCGACATGGAGGAGTGACATAGAGGATTGATGTGGAGGAGCAACCATGACATGGAGTAGAGCATGGATGAGTGACCATGGAGGAGTAATTGGAGGAGTGACATGGAGGAGCAACACGAAGGAGCAACATGGAGGAGTGACATGGAGTAGTGACATGGAGAATGGACATGGAGGAGTGACATTGAGGATTGATGTGTAGTAGTGACATGGAGGATGGACATGACGGAGTGACTTGGAGAAGTGACAGGGTTGATCAGGAAGGAGGGTTGATATGGTGGAGTGACATCGTGGAGGGACATGGGTGAGTGGACTTGGAGGAGTGACATGGAGGATGGACATGGAGGAGCGACATGGAGGAGTGACATGGAGGACTGACATGGATGAGTGACATGGAGGAGTGACTTTGAGTTGCGACATGGAGGAGTGACCTGGAGGAGTGAAATGGAGGAGTGAAATGGTGGAGTGACATGGAAGAGTGAGTTGTTAGAGCGACAAGGAGGAGAGACATGGAGGAGTGACATGGAGGAGTGACATGGAGGAGTGACATAGAGGAGTGATGTGGAGGAGAGACATGGAAGAGTGACATGGAGAAGTGACAGGGCGGATAACCAAGGAGGGTTGATATGGTGGAGTGACATTGCGGAGGGACATGGCTGAGTGACTGGAGGAGTGACATGGATGAGTGACATGGAGGAGTGACATGGAGGAGCAACATGGAGGAGCAACATGGAGGAGTAACTTGGAATAGCGACATGGAGGAGTGACATGGAGGAGTGACTTTGAGTAGCGACATGGAGGAGTGACCTGGAGGAGTGACATGGAGGAGTGAGTTGTTATAGCGAAATGGAGGAGAAACATGGAGGAGTGACATGGAGGAGTGACATGGAGGAGTGACATAGAGGAGTGACGTGGAGGAGAGACATGGAGAACTGACATAGAGGACTGACGTGGAGGAGAGACATGGAAGAGTGACATGGAGAAGTGACAGGGCGGATAACCAAGGAGGGTTTATATGGTGGAGTGACATCGTGGAGGGACATGGGTGAGTGAATTGGAGGAGTGACAAAAACGAGTGACATGGAGGAATGACATGGATGAGTGACATGGAGGAGTTACAAGGAGAGTTGAGTTGGTGTAGAGACATGGAGGAGTGACATGGAGTAGCGACATGGAGGAGTGACATGAGGAATGAGTTGGTGTAGCGACATGGAGGAGTGACATGGAGGTGTGACATGGAGGAGTGACATAGAGGAGTGATGTGGAGGAGTGACATGGAGGAGGAACATGGAGGAGTGACATGGAAGACATATAGAAGTGACATGGAGGAGTGACAAGAAGGATTGAGTTGGTGTCGTGACATGGCGGAGGGACATAGATGAATTCCATGGAGGAGTGACATGGAGGAGTGACATTGAGGAGTGAGTTGGTGTAGTGACATGAAGGAGTGACTTTGAGTAGCGACATGGAGGAGTGACCTGGAGGAGTGACATTGAGGAGTGAAATGGTGGAGTGACATGGAGGAGTAACTTGGAGGAGTGACATAAAGGATTGACATGGAGGAGTAACATGGAGGAATAACATAAAGGGTTGACATGGAGGAGTGACATGGAGGAGTGAAAAGGAGGATTGAGTTGGTGTAGCGACATGGAGGAGTGACATAGAGTAGCGACATGGAGGAGTGACATGGCGGAGTGACATGGGGGAGCAACACGAAGAAGTGACATGGAAGAGTGAGTTGGTGTAGCGACATGGAGGATGGACAAAGAGGTTTGAGTTGGTGTATTGACATGGAGGAGTGACATGGAGAAGCGACATGGAGAAGTGACATGGAAGAGTGAGTTGGTGTAGCGACATGGAGGATGGACAAAGAGGTTTGAGTTGGTGTATTGACATGGAGGAGTCACATGGAGTAGCGACATGGAGGAGTAACATCGGAGAGTGAGTTGGTGTAGTGATATGGAGGACTGACATGGAATAGCGACATGGAGGAGTTACATGGAGGAGTGAAATGGAGGAGTGACATATAGGATTGATGTGGAGGAGCAACACGGAGGAGCTACATGGAGGAGTGACATGGAGTAGTGACATGGAGGAGGGACATGGAGTAGTGACTTGGAGAAGTGACATGGAGGAGCAACACAGAGGAGCGACATGGAGGAGTGACATGAAGTAGTGACATGGAGGATTGACATGGAGGAGTGACATGTAAGACATATAGAGGTGACATGGAGGAGTGAATTGTAGGAGTGACATAAAGGAGTGACATGGAGGAATGACATGGATGAGTGACACGGAGGAGTGACGAGGAGGGTTGAGTTTGTGTTGTGACATGGAGGATTGATATGTAGTAGTGACATGGAGGAGTGACAGTGAGTATTGACATGAAGGAATGACCTGGAGGAGTGACATGGAGGAGTGAAATGGTGGAGTGACATGGAAGAGTGAGTTGTTAGAGCGATATGGAGGAGAGACATGGAGGAGTGACCTGGAGGAGTGACATGGAGGAGTTACATAGAGGTTTGATGTGGAGGAGCAATACGGAGGAGTGAAAAGGTGGAGTGACATGGAGAAGTAAGTTGTTAGAGCGACATGTAGTAACGACTGTGGTATATTTTCAAGTCTTGCATATGACCGAGAGGCCCTAAGGGTAAACATATATAGGACAAGGAAGCATGAGTGGTGGCGTATGGTGATCATGTGTTGGGACCGGGTGCTGAGGGATGAACATATAGGATAATGGAGCCATTATTGTCTCATACGCTCAGCTCAGATGTTACATGACATGAACCATATATAAGAAGACGCGAGAGCCCAGAACAGAGGGACTTGCAGATCTGACTTGAGAACTCCGGACGATCTAGACGTCCGTTATGACATTTGTTGCTTGTTTGTAATAAACTCTATTATACCAGCAAGAACAGTGTCCGCAGAGCATCCTTCTTCATCACTTCAACAGCACGGTCGCAGGAAAGATACGACACGACATAGAGTAGTAACATGAGGAGTGAGTTTGTATAGCGACATGGAGGACTGACATAGAGTAGCGACATGGAGGAGATACATGGAGGAGTGACATGGATGAATGACATGGAGGAGTGACATGGAGGAGGGACATGGAGGAGCGATATGGAGGATTGACATGGAAGACATATAGAGATTACATGGAGTAGTGAATTGGAGGAGTGATATAAATGAGTGACATGGAGGAATGACATGGATGAGTGACATGGAGGAGTTACAAGGAGGTTTGAGTTGGTGTAGCAACATGGAGGAGTGACATGGAGTAGCGACATGGAGGGTTGAGTTGGAGTAGCGACATGGAGGAGTGACATGGAGCAGCGACATGGAGGAGTGACATGAGTAATGAGTTGGTGTAGCGACATGGAGAAGTCGCATGGAATAACGACATGGTGGAGTGACATGGAGGTGTGACATGGAGGAGTGACATAGATGAGTGACGTGGAGGAGTGACATGGAAGAGGGACATGCAGGAGTGACAAGGAGGGTTGAGTTGGAGTAGTGACATGGAGGATTGACATGGAGTAGCGACATGGAGGAGTGACAAGGAGGGTTGAGTTGGAGTAACGACATGGAGGAGTGACATGGAGTAGTGACATGGAGGAGTGACATGAGTAATGAGTTGGTGTAGCGACATGGAGAAGTCGCATGGAATAACGACATGGTGGAGTGACATGGAGGTGTGACATGGAGGAGTGACATAGATGAGTGACGTGGAGGAGTGACATGGAAGAGGGACATGGAGGAGTGACATGGAAGACATATAGAAGTGACATGGATGAGTAACATGGAGGAGTGACAAGAAGGATTGAGTTGGTGTAGTGACATGGTGGAGGGACATAGATGAGTTACATGGAGGAGTGACATGGAAGAGCAACATGGAGGAGCAACGTGGAGGACTGAGTTGGTGGAGCGACATGGAGGACTCACATGGAGTAGTGACATGGAGGAGTGACATGAAGTAGTGACATGGAGGAGTGACATTGAGGAGTGAGTTGGTGTAGAGACATGGAGGAGTGACGTTGAGTAGCGACATGGAGGAGTGACCTGGAGGAGTGACATGGAGGAGTGAAATGGTGGAGTGGCATGGAGGAGTTACTTGGAGGAGTGACATAAAGGATTGACATGGAGGAGTGACAAGGAGGAGTGAAAAGTAAGATTGAGTTGGTGTAGCGACATGGAGGAGTGACATAGAGTAGCGACATGGAGGAGAGAAATGGAGGAGTGACATGGAGGAGTGACATGGAGGAGTGACATAGAGGATTGATGTGGAGGAGCAATACGGAGGAGTGAAATGGTGGAGTGACATGGAGGAGTGAGTTGTTAGAGCGACATGTATTAGCGACATAGAGTAGGAACATGAGGAGTGAGTTTGTGTAGCGAAATGGAGGAGTGACATGGAGGAGTGACATGGAGGAGTGACATAGAGTAGTGACATGGAGGAGATACATGGAGGAGTGACATGGAGGAATGTCATGGAGGAGTGACATGGAGGAGGGACATGGAGGAGCGATATGGAGGAGTGATATGAAAGAGTGTAAAGGAGGATTGAGTTTGTGTA
Organism: Sebastes schlegelii; assembly: GCA_014673565.1. Taxonomy (NCBI): domain Eukaryota; kingdom Metazoa; phylum Chordata; class Actinopteri; order Perciformes; family Sebastidae; genus Sebastes; species Sebastes schlegelii. The sequence continues at coordinate 32,215,752 of CM025825.1, forward strand.
GCGACATGGAGGAGTGACATGAAGTAGTAACATTGAGGAGTGACATTGAGGAGTGAGTTGGTGTAGTTACATGTAGGAGTGACATGGAGAAGCGACATGGAGAAGTGACATGGAGGAGTGAAATGGAGGAGTGACATAGAGGATTGATGTGGAGGAGCAACACGGAGGAGCGACATGGAGGAGTGACATGGAGTAGTGACATGGAGGATTGACATGGAGGAGTGACATGTAAGACATATAGAGGTGACATGGAGGAGTGAATTGGAGGAGTGAGATAAAGGAGTGACATGGAGGAATGACATGGATGAGTGACATGGAGGAGTGACAAGGAGGGTTGAGTTTGTGTTGTGACATGGAGGAGTGACATGTAGTAGTGACATGGAGGAGTGACAGTGAGGAGTGAGTTGGTGTAGTGACATGGAGGAGTGACCTGGAGGAGTGACATGGAGGAGTGAAATGGTGGAGTGACATGGAGGAGTGAGTTGTTAGAGCGACAAGGAGGAGAGACATTGAGGAGTGACATGGAAGAGTGACATGGAGGAGTTACATAGATGATTGATGTGGAGGAGCAACACGGAGGAGTTAAAAGGTGGAGTGACATGGAGAAGTGAGTTGTTCGAGCAACATGGAGTAACGACATAGAGTAGTAACATGAGGAGTGAGTTTGTGTAGCGACATGGAGGACTGACATAGAGTAGCAACATGGAGGAGATACATGGATGAGTGACATGGATGAATGACATGGAGGAGTGACATGGAGGAGGGAAATGGAGGAGCGATATGGAGGATTGACATCGAAGACATATAGAGATTACATGGAGGAGTGAATTGGAGGAGTGACATAAATGAGTGACATGGAGGAATGACATGGATGAGTGACATGGAGGAGTTACAAGGAGGATTGAGTTGGTGTAGCAACATGGAGGAGTGACATGGAGTAGCGACATGGAGTAGTGACATGAGGAATGAGTTGGTGTAGCGACATGGAGGAGTGACATGGAGGTGTGACATGGAGGAGTGACAAGGAGGGTTGAGTTGGAGTAGCGACATGGAGGAGTGACATGGAGTAGCGACATGGAGGAGTGACATGAGTAATGAGTTGGTGTAGCGACATGGAGGAGTCACATGGAATAACGACATGGTGGAGTGACATGGAGTTGTGACATGGAGGAGTGACATAGATGAGTGACGTGGAGGAGTGACCTGGAGGAGTGACATGGAGGAGTGAAATGGTGGAGTGACATGGAGGAGTTACTTGGAGTAGCGACATGGAGGAGTGACCTGGAGGAGTGACATGGAGGAGTGAAATGGTGGAGAGAAATGGAGGAGCAACATGGAGGAGTGACATAGAGAATTGATGTAGAGGAGCAACAAGGAGGAGCAACACGGAGGAGTGACATGGAGTAGTGACATGGAGGATGGACATGGAGCAGTGACATCAAAGACATATAGAGGTGACATGGAGGAGTGAATTGGAGGAGTGACATAAACGAGTGACATGGAGGAATGAAATGGAGGATTGATGTTGAGGAGCAACAAGGAGGAGCGACATGGAGGAGTGACATGGAGTAGTGACATGGAGGAGGGACATGGCGGAGTGACTTGGAGAAGTGACAGCATTGATCAGGAAGTAGGGTTGATATGGTGGAGTGACATTGTGGAGGGACATGGGTGAGTGACTTGGAGGATGGAAATGGAGGAGTGACATGGAGGAGTGACTTTGAGTAGCGACATGGAGGAGTGACATGATGGAGTGACATGGAGGAGTGAAATGGTGGAGTGACATGGATGAGTGAGTTGTTAGAGCGACATGGAGGAGAGACATGGAGGAGTGACATGGAGGAGTGACATAGAGGAGTGATGTGGAGGAGAGACATGGAAGAGTGACATGGAGAAGTGACAGGGCGGATAACCAAGGAGGGTTGATATGGTGGAGTGACATCGCGGAGGGACATGGGTGAGTGACTTGGAGGAGTGACATGGATGAGTGACATGGAGGAGTGTCATGGAGGAGCAACATGGAGGACCAACATGGAGGAGTAACTTGGAATAGCGACATGGAGGAGTGACATGGAGGAGTGACTTTGAGTAGCGACATGGAGGAGTGACCTGGAGGAGTGACAGGGAGGAGTGAAATGGTGGAGTGACATGGAGGAGTGAGTTGTTATAGCGATATGGAGGAGAAACATGGAGGAGTGACATGGAGGAGTGACAGAGAGGAGTGATGTGGAGGAGAGATTTGGAGAAGTGACATGGAGGACTGACACTGAGGAGTGACATAGAGGAGTGACGTGGAGGAGAGACATGGAAGAGTGACATGGAGAAGTGACAGGGCGGATAACCAAGGAGGGTTGATATGGTAGAGTGACATCGCGGAGGGACATGGGTGAGTGACTTGGAGAAGTGACATGGAATAGTGACAAGGAGTAGTGACATGGCGGAGGGACATGGATGAGTGACTTTGATGAGTGACTTGGAGGAGTGACATGGAGTAGCTACATGGAAGAGTTACATGGAGGAGTGATATGGACGAGTGACATAGAGGAGAGACATGGAGGAGTGACATAGAGGAGTGACATGGAGGAGCAACATGGAGGAGTGACAAGAAGTATTGACATGGAGGAGTGACATTGAGGAGTGTGTTGGTGTAGCGACATGGAGGAGTGACATGGAGTAGCGACATAGAGTAGTAACATGAGGATTGAGTTTATGTAGCGACATGGAGGAGTGACATGGAGGAGTGAAATAGAGTATCAACATGGAGGAGATACATGGAGAAGTGACATGGATGAGTGATTTGGAGGAGTGACATGGAGGAGGGACATGGAGGAGCGATATAGAGGAGTGACATGAAAGAGTTTAAAGGAGGATTGAGTTTTTGTAGCGAAATGGAGGAGTGACATGAAGTAGTGACATTGAGGAGTGACATTGAGGAGTGAGTTGGTGTAGTGACATTGAGGAGTGACATTGAGGAGTGACATGGAGGAGTGAAATGGTGGAGTGACATGGAGGAGTGAGTTGTTAGAGCGACATGGAGGAGTGACATGGAGTAGCGACATGGAGGAGTGACATGAGTAATGAGTTGGTGTAGCGACATGGAGGAGTGACATGGAGGTGTGACTTGGAGGAGTGACATAGAGGATTGATGTGGAGTAGTGACATGGAGGATGGACATGGAGGAGTGACTTGGAGAAGTGACATGGAAGACATATAGAGGTGACATGGAGGAGTGAATTGGAGTTGTGACATGAAGGAGTGAAATGGAGGAATGACATGGATGAGTGACATGGAGGAGTGACAAGAAGTAGTGACATGGAGGAGTGACATTGAGGAGTGAGTTGGTGTAGCGACATGGAGGAGTGACATGGAGTAGCGACTCAGAGTAGTAACATGAGGAGTGAGTTTGTGTAGCGACATGGAGGACTGACATGGAGGAGTGAAATGGAGGTGTGACATAGAGTAGCAACATGGAGGAGATACATGGAGGAGTGACATGGAGGAATGACATAGAGGAGTGACATGGAGGAGGGACATGGAGGAGCGATATGGAGGAGTGACAAGAAAGAGTGTAAAGGAGGGTTGAGTTTGTGTTGTGACATGGAGGAGTGACATGTAGTAGTGACATGGAGGAGTGAAATGGTGGAGTGACATGGAGGAGTGACATGGAGGAGTTACATAGAGGATTGATGTGGAGGAGCAACACGGAGGAGTGAAAAGGTGGAGTGACATGGAGAAGTGAGTTGTTAGAGCGACATGGAGTAGCGACATAGAGTAGTAACATGAGGAGTGAGTTTGTGTAGCGACATGGAGGAGTGACATAGAGTAGCGACATGGAGGAGATACATGGAGGAGTGACATGGATGAATGACATGGAGGAGTTACATGGAGGAGGGACATGGAGGAGCGATATGGAGGATTGACATGGAAGACATATAGAGATTACATGGAGGAGTGAATTGGAGGAGTGACATAAATGAGTGACATGGAGGAATGACATGGATGAGTGACATGGAGGAGTTACAAGGAGGTTTGAGTTGGTGTAGCAACATGGAGGAGTGACATGGAGTAGCGACATGGAGGAGTGACATGAGGAATGAGTTTGTGTAGCGACATGGAGGAGTGACATGGAGGTGTGACATGGAGGAGTGACAAGGAGGGTTGAGTTGGAGTAGCGACATGGAGGAGTGACATGGAGTAGCGACATGGAGGAGTGACATGAGTAATGAGTTGGTGTAGCGACATGGAGGAGTCACATGGAATAACGACATGGTGGAGTGACATGGAGGTGTGACATGGAGGAGTGACAAGAAGGATTGAGTTGGTGTAGTGACATGGCGGAGGGACATAGATGAGTTACATGGAGGAGTGACATGGAAGAGCAACATGGAGGAGCGACGTGGACGAATGAGTTGGTGGAGAGACATGGAGGAGTCACATGGAGTAGCGACATGGAGGAGTGACATGAAGTAGTGACATGGAGGAGTGACATTGAGGAGTGAGTTGGTGTAGAGACATGGAGGAGTGACGTTGAGTAGCGACATGGAGGAGTGACCTGGAGGAGTGACATGGAGGAGTGAAATGGTGGAGTGACATGGAAGAGTCACATGGATTAGCGACATGGAGGAGTGACATGGAGGAGTGAGTTGTTAGAGCGACATGGAGGAGAGACATGGAGGAGTGACATGGAGGAGTAACATGAGGAGTAAGTTTGTGTAGCGAAATGGAGGAGTGACATGGAGGAGTGACATGGAGGAGTGACATAGAGGATTGATGTGGAGGAGCAACACGGAGGAGTGACATGGAGGAGTGACATGGAGTAGTGACATGGAGGAGGGACATGGAGGAGTGACTTGGAGAAGTGAGTTGTTAGAGCGACATGGAGGAGAGACATGGAGGAGTGACATGGAGGAGTAACATGAGGAGTAAGTTTGTGTAGCGAAATGGAGGAGTGACATGGAGGAGTGACATGGAGGAGTGACATAGAGGATTGATGTGGAGGAGCAACACGGAGGAGCAACATGGAGGAGTGACATGGAGTAGTGACATGGAGAATGGACATGGAAGAGTGACATAGAGGATTGATGTGTAGTAGTGACATGGAGGATGGACATGAAGGAGTGACTTGGAGAAGTGACAGGGTTGATCAGGAAGTAGGGTTGATATGGTGGAGTGACATCGTGGAGGGACATGGGTGAGTGACTTGGAAGAGTGACATGGAGGATGGACATGGATGAGTGACATGGAGGAGTGACATGAAGTAGTGACATTGAGGAGTGACATTGAGGAGTGAGTTGGTGTAGTGACATGGAGGATGGACATGGAGGAGTGACTTTGAGGAGTGACATGGAGGAGTGAAATGGTGGAGTGACATGGAGGAGTGAGTTGTTAGAGCGACATGGAGGAGTGACATGGAGTAGCGACATGGAGGAGTGACATGAGTTATGAGTTGGTGTAGCGACATGGAGGAGTGACATGGAGGTGTGACTTGGAGGAGTGACATAGAGGATTGATGTGGAGTAGTGACATGGAGGATGGACATGGAGGAGTGACATGGAGGAGTGACATGGAGGTGTGAAATAGAGTAGCGACATGGAGGAGATACATGGAGGAGTGACATGGAGGAATGACATGGAGGAGGGACAGGGAGGAGCGATATGGAGGAGTGACATGAAAGAGTGTAAAGGAGGGTTGAGTTTGTGTGGCGACATGGAGGAGTGACATGGAGGAGTGACATGAGGAGTGAGTTTGTGTAGCGACATGGAGGAGTGAAATGGAGTAGCTACATAGAGGAGTGACGTGGAGGAGTGACATGGAGGAGTGACATGGAGGAGTGACATATGGAGTGAGTTTGTGTAGCGACATGGAGGAGTTACATGGAATAGCGACAAGGAGTAGTGATATGGCGGAGGGACATGGATGAGTGACTTGGATGAGTGACTTGGAGGAGTGACATGGAGGAGCAACATGGAGGAGAAACATGGAGGAGTGACATGGACGAGTGACTTAGAGGAGTGACATGAGGAGTGAGTTTGTGTAGCGACATGGAGTAGTTACATGGAATAGCAACAAGGAGTAGTGACATGGCGGAGGGACATGGATGAGTGACTTGGATGAGTGAATTGGAGGAGTGACATGTAGTAGCTACATGGAGGAGTTACATGGAGGAGTGAAATGGACGAGTGACTTAGAGGAGTGACATGGAGGAGTGACATAGAGGAGTGACATGGATGAGTGACATGGAGGAGTGACATGGAGGAGCAACATGGAGGAGCAACATGGAGGAGTAACTTGGAATAGCAACATGGAGTAGTGACATGGAGGATGGAGATGGAGGAGTGACTTGGAGAAGTGACAGGGCGGATAACCAAGGAGGGTTTATATGGAGGAGTAACATTGCGGAGGGACATGGGTGAGTGACTTGGAGGAGTGACATGGAGGAGTGACATGAGGATTGAGTTTGTGTAGCGACATGGAGGAATGACATGAAGTAGTGACATTGAGGAGTGACATTGAGGAGTGAGTTGGTGTAGGGACATGAAGGAGTGACTTTGAGCAGCGACATGGAGGAGTGACATGAGTAATGAGTTGGTGTAGCGACATGGAGGAGTGACATGGAGGTGTGACTTGGAGGAGTGACATAGAGGATTGATGTGGAGTAGTGACATGGAGGATGGACATGGAGGAGTGACATGGAGGAGTGACATGGAGGAGTGACATGGAGGAATGACATGGAGGAGTGACATGGAGGAGGGACAGGGAGGAGCGATATGGAGGAGTGACATGAAAGAGTGTAAAGGAGGGTTGAGTTTGTGTGGCGACATGGAGGAGTGACATGGAGGAGTGACATGAGGAGTGAGTTTGTGTAGCGACATGGAGGAGTGAAATGGAGTAGCTACATAGAGGAGTGACGTGGAGGAGTGACATGGAGCAGTGACATGGAGGAGTGACATATGGGGTGAGTTTGTGTAGCGACATGGAGGAGTTACATGGAATAGCGACAAGGAGTAGTGACATGGCGGAGGGACATGGATGAGTGACTTGGATGAGTGACTTGGAGGAGTGACATGGAGGAGCAACATGGAGGAGAAATATGGAGGAGTGACATGGAGTAGTGACATGGAGGATGGACATGGAGGAGTGACATGGAAGACATATAGAGATGACATGGAGGAGTGTATTGAAGGAATGACATAAACGAGTGACATGGAGGAATGACATGGATGAGTGACATGGAGGAGTTACAAAGAGGGTTGAGTTGGTGTAGCAACATGGAGGAGTGACATGGAGTAGTGACATGGAGTAGCAACGTGTAGAAGTTACATGGAGAAATGACTTGGAGGAGCAACATGAAGGAGTGACATAGAGGATTGATGTGGAGGGGCAACACGGAGGAGCGACATGGAGGAGTGACATAGAGTAGTGACATGGAGGAGGGACATGGAGGACTGACTTGGAGAAGTGACAGGGTTGATCAGGAAGGAGGGTTGATATGGTGGAGTGACATCGTGTAGGGACATGGAGGAGTGACATGAGTAATGAGTTGGTGTAGCGACATGGAGGAGTCACATGGAATAACGACATGGTGGAGTGACATGGAGGTGTGACATGGAGGAGTGACAAGAAGGATTGAGTTGGTGTAGTGACATGGCGGAGGGACATAGATGAGTTACATGGAGGAGTGACATGGAAGAGCAACATGGAGGAGCGACGTGGAGGAATGAGTTGGTGGAGAGACATGGAGGAGTCACATGGAGTAGCGACATGGAGGAGTGACATGAAGTAGTGACATGGAGGAGTGACATTGAGGAGTGAGTTGGTGTAGAGACATGGAGGAGTGACGTTGAGTAGCGACATGGAGGAGTGACCTGGAGGAGTGACATGGAGGAGTGAAATGGTGGAGTGACATGGAAGAGTAACTTGGAGGAGTGACATAAAGGATTGACATGGAGGAGTGACAAGGAGGAGTAACATGGAGGAAGGAGTTGGAGGAGCGACATGGAGGAGTCACATGGATTAGCGACATGGAGGAGTGACATGGAGGAGTGAGTTGTTAGAGCGACATGGAGGAGAGACATGGAGGAGTGACATGGAGGAGTAACATGAGGAGTAAGTTTGTGTAGCGAAATGGAGGAGTGACATGGAGGAGTGACATGGAGGAGTGACATAGAGGATTGATGTGGAGGAGCAACACGGAGGAGTGACATGGAGGAGTGACATGGAGTAGTGACATGGAGGAGGGACATGGAGGAGTGACTTGGAGAAGTGACAGGGTTGATCAGGAAGGAGCGTTGATATGGTGGAGTGACATTGTGAAGGGACATGGGTGAGTGACTTGGAGGAGTGACAAGGAGGAGCAACACGGAGGAGAGACATGGAGGAGTGACATGGAGTAGTGACATGGAGAATGGACATGGAGGAGTGACATAGAGTATTGATGTGTAGTAGTGACATGGAGGATGGACATGAAGGAGTGACTTGGAGAAGTGACAGGGTTGATCAGGAAGTAGGGTTGATATGGTGGAGTGACATCGTGGAGGGACATGGGTGAGTGACATGGAGGAGCAACATGGAGGAGAAACATGGAGGAGTGACATGGACGAGTGACTTAGAGGAGTGACATGAGGAGTGAGTTTGTGTAGCGACATGGAGTAGTTACATGGAATAGCAACAAGGAGTAGTGACATGGCGGAGGGACATCGATGAGTGACTTGGATGAGTGAATTGGAGGAGTGACATGTAGTAGCTACATGGAGGAGTTACATGGAGGAGTGACATGGACGAGTGACTTAGAGGAGTGACATGGAGGAGTGACATGGAGGAGTGACATGGAGGAGCAACATGGAGGAGCAACATGGAGGAGTAACTTGGAATAGCAACATGGAGTAGTGACATGGAGGATGGAGATGGAGGAGTGACTTGGAGAAGTGACAGGGCGGATAACCAAGGAGGGTTTATATGGAGGAGTAACATTGCGGAGGGACATGGGTGAGTGACTTGGAGGAGTGACATGGAGGAGTGACATGAGGATTGAGTTTTTTGTAGCGACATGGAGGAATGACATGAAGTAGTGACATTGAGGAGTGACATTGAGGAGTGAGTTGGTGTAGGGACATGAAGGAGTGACTTTGAGCAGCGACATGGAGGAGTGACCTGGAGGATTGACATGGAGGAGTGAAATGGTGGAGTGACATGGAGGAGTGAGTTGTTAAAGCGACATGGAGGAGAGAAATGGAGGAGGGATATGGAGGAGTGACATTGAGGAGTGAGTTGGTGTAGTAAGACGGAGGAGTGACTTTGAGTAGCGACATGGAGGAGTGAAATTGTGGAGTGACATGTAGGAGGGAGTTGTAAGAGCCACATGGAGGAGAGACATGGAGAAGTGACATGGAGGAGTGACATAGAGGAGCGACGTGGAGTAGTGACATGGAGAATGGACATGGAGGAGTGACATAGAGGATTGATGTGTAGTAGTGACATGGAGGATGGACATGAAGGAGTGACTTGGAGAAGTGACAGGGTTGATCAGGAAGTAGGGTTGATATGGTGGAGTGACATCGTGGAGGGACATGGGTGAGTGACTTGGAAGAGTGACATGGAGGATGGACATGGATGAGTGACATGGAGGAGTGACATGAAGTAGTGACATTGAGATGTGACATTGAGGAGTGAGTTGGTGTAGTGACATGGAGGAGTGAAATGGTGGAGTGACATGGAGGATGGACATGGAGGAGTGACTTTGAGGAGTGACATGGAGGAGTGAAATGGTGGAGTGACATGGAGGAGTGAGTTGTTAGAGCGACATGGAGGAGTGACATGGAGTAGCGACATGGAGGAGTGACATGAGTAATGAGTTGGTGTAGCGACATGGAGGAGTGACATGGAGGACTGACATGGAGGAGCAACATGGAGGAGCAACATGGAGGAGTAACTTGGAATAGCAACATGGAGTAGTGACATGGAGGATGGAGATGGAGGAATGACATGGATGAGTGACATGGAGGAGTAACTTTGAGTAGTGACATGGAGGAGTGACATGGAGGAGTGACATAGAGGAGTGATGTGGAGGAGAGACATGGAAGAGTGAAATGGAGAAGTGACAGGGCGGATAACAAAGGAGGGTTGATATGGTGGAGTGACATCGCGGAGGGACATGGGTGAGTGACTTGGAGGAGTGACATGGATAAGTGACATGGAGGACTGACATGGAGGAGCAACATGGAGGAGCAGCAAGGAGGAGTAACTTGGAATAAAGACATCGAGGAGTGACATGGAGGAGTGACCTGGAGGAGTTACATGGAGGAGTGAAATGGTGGAGTGACATGGAGGAGTGAGTTGTTATAGCGACATGGAGGAGAAACATGGAGGAGTGACATAGAGGAGTGACATGGAGGAGTAACATGGAGGAATGACATGGATGAGTGACTTTGAGTAGTGACATGGAGGAGTGAGTTTGTTATAGCGACATGGAGGAGAAACATGGAGGAGTGACATGGAGGAGTGATATAGAGTAGCGACATGGAGGAGTGACTTTGAGTAGCGACATGGAGGAGTGACCTTGAGGTTTGACATGGAGGAGTTACTTTGAGGAGTGAAATGGTGGAGTGACATGGAGGAGCAACATGGAGGAGTGACATGAGGAGTGAGTTTGTGTAGCGACATGGAGGAGTGACATGGAGGGGTGACATGGAGGAGTGACATAGATGAGTGACCTGGAGGAGTGACATGGAGGAGTGAAATGGTGGAGTGACATGGCGGAGTTACTTGGAGTAGCGACATGGAGGAGTGACCTGGAGGAGTGACATGGAGGAGTGAAATGGTGGAGTGACATGGAGGAGCAACATTGAGGAGTGACATGAGGAGTGAGTTTGTGTAGCGACATGGAGGAGTGACATGGAGGGGTGACATGGAGGAGTGATATAGAGTAGCGACATGGAGGAGATACATGGAGGAGTGATATGGAGGAATGACATGGAGGATTGACATGGAGGAGGGACATGGAGGAGCGATATGGAGGAGTGACATGAAAGAGTGTAAAGGAGGATTGAGTTTGTTTAGCGACATGGAGGAGTGATATGAAGTAGTGACATTGAGGAGTGACATTGAGGAGTGAGTTGGAGGATTGACAAGGAGGGTTGAGTTGGTGTAGCGACATGGAGGAGTGACATGGAGTAGCGACATGGATGAGTGACATGGAGGAGTGACTTTGAGTAGCGACATGGAGGAGTGACCTGGAGGAGTGACATGGAGGAGTGAAATGGTGGAGTGACATGGAGGAGTGAGTTGTTAGAGCGACATGGAGGAGAGACATGGAGAAGTGACATGGAGGAGCAACACGGAGGAGCGACATGAAGGAGGGACATGGAGGAGTGACTTGGAAGACATATAGAACTGACATGGAGGAGTGAATTGGAGGAATGACATAAAGGAGTGACATGGAGGAATGACATGGATGTGTGACATTGAGGAGTGACTTTGAGTAGCGACATGGAGGAGTGACCTCGAGGAAAGACATGGAGAAGTGACATGGAGGAGTGACATGGAGGAGTGACATTGAGGAGTGACTTTGAGTAGCGACATGGAGGAGTGACCTGGAGGAAAGACATGGAGAAGTGACATGGAGGAGTGACATGGAGGAGTGACATGAGGAGTGAGTTTGTGTAGCGACAAGGAGGAGTGACATGGAGTAGCTACATGTAGGAGTTACATGGAGGAGTGACTTGGAGGAGCAACATGGAGGAGTGACATAGAGGATTGATGTGGAGGAGCAACACGGAGGAGCGACATGGAGGAGTGACATGGAGTAGTGACATGGAGGAGGGACAGGGAGGAGTGACTTGGAGAAGTGACAGGGTTGATCAGGAAGTAGGGTTTATATGGTGGAGTGACATAGTGGAGGGACATGGGTGATTTACTTGGAGGAGTGACATGGAGGAGCAACACGGAGGAGCAACATGGAGGAGTGACATGGAGTAGTGACATGGAAGATGGACATGGAGGAGTGACATGGAGGAATGACATGGATGAGTGACATAGAGGAGTGACATAAACGAGTGACATGGAGGAATGACATGGATGAGTGACATGGAGGAGTGACTTTGAGTAGCGACATGGAGGAGTGACCTGGAGGAGTGACATAGAGGAGTTACATGGAGGAGTGACATGGAGTAGTGAGTTGGTGGAGCGACATGGAGGAGTCACATGGAGTAGCGACATGGAGGAGTGACATGGAGGAATGAGTTGTTATAGCGACATGGAGGAGAAACATGGAGGAGTGACATGGAGGAGTGACATGGAGGAGTGACATAGAGGAGTGACGTGGAGGAGAGACATGGAGAAGTGACATGGAGGACTGACATGGAGGACTGACATAGAGGAGTGACGTGGAGGAGAGACATGGAAGAGTGACATGGAGAAGTGACAGGGCGGATAACCAAGGAGGGTTTATATGGTGGAGTGACATCGCGGAGGGACATGGGTGAGTGACTTGAAGGAGTGACATGGAGGAGTGACATGGAGGAGTGACATGAGGAGTGAGTTTGTGTAGCGACATGGAGGAGTTACATGGAATAGCGACATGGAGGAGTGACATGCAGGAGTGACATAGAGGATTGATGTGGAGTAGTGACATGGAGGATGGACATGGAGGAGTGACTTGGAGAAGTGACTGGCATGATCAGGAAGGAGGGTTGATATAGTGGAGTGACATCGTTGAGGGACATGGGTGAGTGTCTTGGAGGAGTGACAAGGAGGAGCAACACGGAGGAGCGACATGGAGGACTGACATGGAGTAGTGACATGAAGGATGGACATGGAGGAGTGACATGGAAGACATATAGAGGTGACATGGAGGAGTGAATTGGAGGACTGACATAAAGGAGTGACATGGAGGAATGACATGGAGGAGTGACAAGAAGTATTGACATGGAGGAGTGACATTGAGGAGTGAGTTTGTGTAGCGACATGGAGGAGTGACATGGAGGAGTGAAATAGAGTAGCGACATGGAGGAGATACATGGAGGAGTGACATGGAGGAATGACATGGAGGAGTGACATGGAGGAGGGACATGGAGGAGCGATATAGAGGAGTGACTTGAAAGAGTGTAAAGGAGGATTGAGTTTGTGTAGCAACATGGAGGAGTGACATGAAGTAATAACATTGAGGAGTGACATTGAGGAGTGAGTTGGTGTAGTGACATGGAGGAGTGACTTTGAGTAGTGACATGGAGGAGTGACCTGGAGGAGTGAAATGGAGGAGTGAGTTGTTATAGCGACATGGAGGAGAGAAATGGAGGAGTGACATGAAGGATTGACATGGAGGAGTGAAATGGTGGAGTGACATGGAGGAGTGACATGGAGGAGTGAGTTGTGAGAGCGATATAGAGGAGAGACATGGAGGAGTGAAATGTAGGAGTAACATGGAGGAGTGACATAGAGGAATTTCGTGGAGGAAAGACATGGAGGAGTGACATGGAGAAGTGACAGGGCGGATCACCAAGGAAGATTGATATGGTGGAGTGACATGGCGGAGGGACATGGATGAGTGACTTGGAGGAGTGACATGGAGGAGTGACATGGAGGAGTGACATGAGGAGTTAGTTTGTGTAGCGACATGGAGGAGTGACATGGAATAGCGACATAGAGTAGTAACATGAGGAGTGAGTTGGTGTAGTGACATGGAGGAGTGACTTTGAGGAGTGACATGGAGGAGTGAAATGGTGGAGTGACATGGAGGAGTGAGTTGTTAGAGCGACATGGAGGAGTGACATGAGTAATGAGTTGGTGTAGCGACATGGAGGAGTGACATGGAGGTGTGACTTGGAGGAGTGACATAGAGGAGCAACGTGGAGGAGTGACATGGAGGAGGGACATGGAGGAGCGACATGGAAGACATATAGAAGTGACATGGATGAGTGACATGGAGGAGTGACAAGAAGGATTGAGTTGGTGTAGTGACATGGAGGAGTGAGTTGTTAGAGCGACATGGAGGAGTGACATGGAGGAGTGACATAGAGGATTGATGTGGAGTAGTGACATGGAGGATGGACATGGAGGAGTGACATGGAGGAGTGACATGGAGGTGTGACATAGAGTAGCGACATGGAGGAGATACATGGAGGAGTGACATGGATGAATGACATGGAGGAATGACATGGAGGAGGGACATGGAGGAGCGATATGGAGGATTGACATGGAAGACATATAGAGATTACATGGAGGAGTGAATTGGAGGAGTTACATATATGAGTGACATGGAGGAATGACATTGATGAGTGACATGGAGGAGTTACAAGGAGGTTTGAGTAGGTTTAGCAACATGGAGGAGTGACATGGAGTAGCGACAAGGAGGAGTGACATGAGGAATGAGTTGGTGTAGCGACATGGAGGAGTGACATGGAGGAGTGACAAGGAGGGTTGAGTTGGAGTAGCGACATGGAGTAGTGACATGGAGTAGCGACATGGAGGAGTGACATGAGTAATGAGTTGGTGTAGCGACATGGAGGAGTCACATGGAATAACGACATGGTGGAGTGACATAGAGGTGTGACATGTAGGAGTGACATAGATGAGTGACGTGGAGGAGTGACATGGAAGACATATAGAAGTGACATGGATGAGTGACAAGGAGGAGTGACAAGAAGGATTGAGTTGGTGTAGTGACATGGCGGAGGGACATAGATGAGTTACATGGAGGAGTGACATGGAAGAGCAACATGGAGGAGCGACGTGGAGGACTGAGTTGGTGGAGCGACATGGAGAAGTCACATGGAGTAGCGACATGGAGGAGTGACATGAAGTAGTGACATGGAGGAGTGACATTGAGGAGTGAGTTGGTGTAGAGACATGGAGGAGTGACGTTGAGTAGCGACATGGAGGAGTGACCTGGAGGAGTGACATGGAGGTGTGAAATGGTGGATTGACATGGAGGAGTTACTTGGAGGAGGATTGACATGGAGGAGTGACAAGGAGGAGTGAAAAGGAGGATTGAATTGGTGTAGCGACATGGAGGAGTGACATAGAGTAGCGACATGGAGGAGAGACATGGAGGAGTGACATGGAGGAGTGACATGGAGGAGTGACATAGAGGATCGATGTGGAGGAGCAATACGGAGGAGTGAAATAGTGGAGTGACATGGAGGAGTGAGTTGTTAGAGCGACATGGATTAGCTACATAGAGTAGTAACATGAGGAGTGAGTTTGTGTAGCGAAATGGAGGAGTGACATGGAGGACTGACTTTGAATAGCGACATGGAGGAGTGAACTGGAGGAAAGACATGGAGAAGTGACATGGAGGAGTGACATGGAGGAGTGACATGAGGAGTGAGTTTGTGTAGCGACAAGGAGGAGTGACATGGTGTAGCTACATTTAGGAGTTACATGGAGGAGTGACTTGGAGGAGCAACATGGAGGAGTGACATAGAGGATTGATGTGGAGGAGCAACACGGAGGAGCGACATGGAGGAGTGACATGGAGTAGTGACATGGAGGAGGGACAGGGAGGAGTGACTTGGAGAAGTGACAGGGTTGATCAGGAAGTAGGGTTTATATGGTGGAGTGACATAGTGGAGGGACATGGGTGATTTACTTGGAGGAGTGACATGGAGGAGCAACACGGAGGAGCAACATGGAGGAGTGACATGGAGTAGTGACATGGAAGATGGACATGGAGGAGTGACATGGAGGAATGACATGGATGAGTGACATAGAGGAGTGACATAAACGAGTGACATGGAGGAATGACATGGATGAGTGACATGGAGGAGTGACTTTGAGTAGCGACATGGAGGAGTGACCTGGAGGAGTGACATAGAGGAGTTACATGGAGGAGTGACATGGAGTAGTGAGTTGGTGGAGCGACATGGAGGAGTCACATGGAGTAGCGACATGGAGGAGTGACATGGAGGAATGAGTTGTTATAGCGACATGGAGGAGAAACATGGAGGAGTGACATGGAGGAGTGACATGGAGGAGTGACATAGAGGAGTGACGTGGAGGAGAGACATGGAGAAGTGACATGGAGGACTGACATGGAGGACTGACATAGAGGAGTGACGTGGAGGAGAGACATGGAAGAGTGACATGGAGAAGTGACAGGGCGGATAACCAAGGAGGGTTTATATGGTGGAGTGACATCGCGGAGGGACATGGGTGAGTGACTTGAAGGAGTGACATGGAGGAGTGACATGGAGGAGTGACATGAGGAGTGAGTTTGTGTAGCGACATGGAGGAGTTACATGGAATAGCGACATGGAGGAGTGACATGCAGGAGTGACATAGAGGATTGATGTGGAGTAGTGACATGGAGGATGGACATGGAGGAGTGACTTGGAGAAGTGACTGGCATGATCAGGAAGGAGGGTTGATATAGTGGAGTGACATCGTTGAGGGACATGGGTGAGTGTCTTGGAGGAGTGACAAGGAGGAGCAACACGGAGGAGCGACATGGAGGACTGACATGGAGTAGTGACATGAAGGATGGACATGGAGGAGTGACATGGAAGACATATAGAGGTGACATGGAGGAGTGAATTGGAGGACTGACATAAAGGAGTGACATGGAGGAATGACATGGAGGAGTGACAAGAAGTATTGACATGGAGGAGTGACATTGAGGAGTGAGTTTGTGTAGCGACATGGAGGAGTGACATGGAGGAGTGAAATAGAGTAGCGACATGGAGGAGATACATGGAGGAGTGACATGGAGGAATGACATGGAGGAGTGACATGGAGGAGGGACATGGAGGAGCGATATAGAGGAGTGACTTGAAAGAGTGTAAAGGAGGATTGAGTTTGTGTAGCAACATGGAGGAGTGACATGAAGTAATAACATTGAGGAGTGACATTGAGGAGTGAGTTGGTGTAGTGACATGGAGGAGTGACTTTGAGTAGTGACATGGAGGAGTGACCTGGAGGAGTGAAATGGAGGAGTGAGTTGTTATAGCGACATGGAGGAGAGAAATGGAGGAGTGACATGAAGGATTGACATTGAGGAGTAAATTGGTGTAGCGACATGGAGGAGTGACCTGGAGGAGTGACATGGAGGAGTGAAATGGTGGAGTGACATGGAGGAGTGACATGGAGGAGTGAGTTGTGAGAGCGATATAGAGGAGAGACATGGAGGAGTGAAATGTAGGAGTAACATGGAGGAGTGACATAGAGGAATTTCGTGGAGGAAAGACATGGAGGAGTGACATGGAGAAGTGACAGGGCGGATCACCAAGGAAGATTGATATGGTGGAGTGACATGGCGGAGGGACATGGATGAGTGACTTGGAGGAGTGACATGGAGGAGTGACATGGAGGAGTGACATGAGGAGTTAGTTTGTGTAGCGACATGGAGGAGTGACATGGAATAGCGACATAGAGTAGTAACATGAGGAGTGAGTTGGTGTAGTGACATGGAGGAGTGACTTTGAGGAGTGACATGGAGGAGTGAAATGGTGGAGTGACATGGAGGAGTGAGTTGTTAGAGCGACATGGAGGAGTGACATGAGTAATGAGTTGGTGTAGCGACATGGAGGAGTGACATGGAGGTGTGACTTGGAGGAGTGACATAGAGGAGCAACGTGGAGGAGTGACATGGAGGAGGGACATGGAGGAGCGACATGGAAGACATATAGAAGTGACATGGATGAGTGACATGGAGGAGTGACAAGAAGGATTGAGTTGGTGTAGTGACATGGAGGAGTGAGTTGTTAGAGCGACATGGAGGAGTGACATGGAGGAGTGACATAGAGGATTGATGTGGAGTAGTGACATGGAGGATGGACATGGAGGAGTGACATGGAGGAGTGACATGGAGGTGTGACATAGAGTAGCGACATGGAGGAGATACATGGAGGAGTGACATGGATGAATGACATGGAGGAATGACATGGAGGAGGGACATGGAGGAGCGATATGGAGGATTGACATGGAAGACATATAGAGATTACATGGAGGAGTGAATTGGAGGAGTTACATATATGAGTGACATGGAGGAATGACATTGATGAGTGACATGGAGGAGTTACAAGGAGGTTTGAGTAGGTTTAGCAACATGGAGGAGTGACATGGAGTAGCGACAAGGAGGAGTGACATGAGGAATGAGTTGGTGTAGCGACATGGAGGAGTGACATGGAGGAGTGACAAGGAGGGTTGAGTTGGAGTAGCGACATGGAGTAGTGACATGGAGTAGCGACATGGAGGAGTGACATGAGTAATGAGTTGGTGTAGCGACATGGAGGAGTCACATGGAATAACGACATGGTGGAGTGACATAGAGGTGTGACATGTAGGAGTGACATAGATGAGTGACGTGGAGGAGTGACATGGAAGACATATAGAAGTGACATGGATGAGTGACAAGGAGGAGTGACAAGAAGGATTGAGTTGGTGTAGTGACATGGCGGAGGGACATAGATGAGTTACATGGAGGAGTGACATGGAAGAGCAACATGGAGGAGCGACGTGGAGGACTGAGTTGGTGGAGCGACATGGAGAAGTCACATGGAGTAGCGACATGGAGGAGTGACATGAAGTAGTGACATGGAGGAGTGACATTGAGGAGTGAGTTGGTGTAGAGACATGGAGGAGTGACGTTGAGTAGCGACATGGAGGAGTGACCTGGAGGAGTGACATGGAGGTGTGAAATGGTGGATTGACATGGAGGAGTTACTTGGAGGAGGATTGACATGGAGGAGTGACAAGGAGGAGTGAAAAGGAGGATTGAATTGGTGTAGCGACATGGAGGAGTGACATAGAGTAGCGACATGGAGGAGAGACATGGAGGAGTGACATGGAGGAGTGACATGGAGGAGTGACATAGAGGATCGATGTGGAGGAGCAATACGGAGGAGTGAAATAGTGGAGTGACATGGAGGAGTGAGTTGTTAGAGCAACATGGATTAGCTACATAGAGTAGTAACATGAGGAGTGAGTTTGTGTAGCGAAATGGAGGAGTGACATGGAGGACTGACTTTGAATAGCGACATGGAGGAGTGACCTAGAGGAGTGACATGGAGGAGTGAGTTGTTATAGCGACATGGAGGAGAAACATGGAGGAGTGACATGGAGGAGTGACATAGAGGAGTGACGTGGAGGAGAGACATGGAGAAGTGACATGGAGGAGTGACATAGAGGAGTGACGTGGAGGAGAGACATGGAAGAGTGACATGGAGAAGTGACAGGGCTGATAACCAAGGAGGGTTTATATGGTGGAGTGAAATTGCGGAGGGACATGGGTGAGTGAATTGGAGGAGTGACATAAACGAGTGACATGGAGGAATGACATGGATGAGTGACATGGAGGAGTTACAAGGAGGGTTGATTTGGTGTAGCGACATGGAGGAGTGACATGGAGTAGCGACATGGAGGAGTGACATTAGGAATGAGTTGGTGTAGCGACATGGAGGAGTGACATGGAGGTGTGACATGGAGGAGTGACATAGAGGAGTGATGTGGAGTGGTGACATGGAGGAGGAACATGGAGGAGTGACATGGAAGACATATAGAAGTGACATGGAGGAGTGACAAGAAGGATTGAGTTGGTGTAGTGACATGGCGGAGGGACATAGAGTAGCGACATGGAGGAGTGACATGGAGGAGTGACATGGAGGAGTGACAGAGAAGGGCGACATGGAGGAGATACATGGAGGAGTGACATGAAGGAATGTCATGGAGGAGTGACATGGAGGAGGGACATGGAGGAGCGATATGGAGGAGTGACATGAAAGAGTGTAAAGGAGGTTTGAGTTTGTGTAGCGACATGGAGGAGTGACATGAAGTAGTAACATTGAGGAGTGACATTGAGGAGTGAGTTGGTGTAGTTACATGGAGGAGTGACATGGAGAAGCGACATGGAGAAGTGACATGGAGGAGTGAAATGGAGGAGTGACATAGAGGATTGATATGGAGGAGCAACATGGAGGAGCGACATGGAGGAGTGACATGGAGTAGTGACATGGAGGATTGACATGGAGGAGTGACATGTAAGACAAATATAGAGGTGACATGGAGGAGTGAATTGGAGGAGTGAGATAAAGGAGTGACATGGAGGAATGACATGGATGAGTGACATGGAGGAGTGACAAGGAGGGTTGAGTTTGTGTTGTGACATGGAGGAGTGACATATAGTAGTGACATGGAGGAGTGACAGTGAGGAGTGAGTTGGTGTAGTGACATGGAGGAGTGACTTTGAGTATCGACATGGAGGAGTGACCTGGAGGAGTGACATGGAGGAGTGAAATGGTGGATTGACATGGAGGAGTGAGTTGTTAGAGCGACATGGAGGAGAGACATGGAGGAGTGACATGGAAGAGTGACATGGAGGAGTTACATAGAGGATTGATGTGGAGGAGCAACACTGAGGAGTGAAAAGGTGGAGTGACATGGAGAAGTGAGTTGTTAGAGCGACATGGAGTAGCGACATAGAGTAGTAACATGAGGAGTGAGTTTGTGTAGCGACATGGATGAGTGACATGGAGGTGTGACATGGAGGAGTGACAAGGAGGGTTGAGTTGGAGTAGCGACATGGAGGAGTGACATGGAGTAGCGACATGGAGGAGTGACATGAGTAATGAGTTGGTGTAGTGAAGGAATTCCCCTCCAGGAATTGTTACCTTCAGACGTGTTGGTTTATCTTCTAGGAATCATACAAAATACACAGTTATATTAAAGAAGCATCAATTTATTCCGTATATATATTCATCATAGTTGCACAGAGTTATATTCAGAAGTTCTGGTTTCCTCAATGTGTCCCTGATACCATGCAACACGGTGGTCAGTTCGCAGAGAAGAACCCCGTGTTCTGTTTTTCACATAATATTTATACATGTCATGTGCCCCCAGTGAGAGGAGGAGGGGTAGGCATTATCTATGTAAAGACTTGATACCTTTCTTATGCATTGTAACAGGCTATCTTCTGTTGGCCTCCATCTGACTCCGTTTCTACGCACCTCGTGCTGTACTGACGTCCCCTTCCCCCTTTATCTTCCCTGAGGCTGGAACATGGTAAAGACTAGTCCTTTGTACAGACATGTCAGCCTGATATCATGTGCTGCCCAGATTATATTTCTTAGATCAGTACGTCATTCTGATTACATGTTTTCACATATGACAGTTTACACTTTAATTAAACATGAGATATTTCTAACAATTCCTCTTTTGAACTTGTCCAAGTTCACTTTGGTCCGGAAATATCCAAATCCCAACGGTAATTACCCTCCATGATTAGTTATCAATTCACCCATATTTTCTAGCAATGATCTACGAGTTCCATCTTTAAACCAATTAAGGTTTTGCCAAGGAAATAACCCTCAAACCATCCAAACCCAAGAGAGATCTGGAGAGGTCTTTTTGATAGAAGTCGCAGGTCACATGCTGCTACTGACAACTGGCCAAAAACTCCCCCCCGTTATACAGGGGATGGAGCAAAAAGACCAGATGCGCTACCTACGCTACTTGGAAAAGACAACGGTAAAACCTCAAATAGACGAGGAAAAAACCACATTGACCCTTTGGTTACCACAAATTAGTTATAATTTTAGCTAGAATAATATATCTGATTAACATTTATACAAAATCCCCAAAATCTGATTAACATTATACAAAATCCCCCAAATTACTTGATTGTTTGACATTGTACAGTCCGCGTCATAACTGTCTATAGATCAGAGTTACTTATTGTCCTAGGAAACAAGCAGGATTTGTCATACACCAGGTTCATTATTACACTAGTTTAATTTCCTCCATTTCCCTATCTGTATCCTGATCAAGGAAATCCATGTTTAATAGCCCCTGTTCTCTCCACCCTCCCCCATTGGTACTCATGCTCATTTGATAGGCTGGTGGTTGGTCAGGGCGTTTTTTCTCTATAACTGTTACTATTAGTCTTTCAGTTAGGTGGCGGATACATGGGACGCAGCAACATCCACACAAAATTAAGCATGCAAGAGCCACCATTATGGATGAACACAACGACACTATCATTGATTTCCATTTACCGAATGTCCTATTGAGCCAATCGTCAATCGGGTTGTCTATGCCGGAGTCTGCATGCATTTTATCAGATAGAGTTCTCAGTCCTTCTAATGCTTTTGTCACCGTACCATCCGGAGCGGTATTATTTGGAATAAAGATACAGCACGAATCCTGAAACATGGAACAAACTCCCCCCTTCTCTGCCAACAACATGTCCAGAGCCATCCGATTTTGGATTACCATCAGGGATGTGGGGGCTAATTGTTCTGCAATTCCGGCTATCGCATCGCGCGTTAGATTAGTCAGTCTAAGTATATTGTAGTGAATGTAATTAATTCGGTCCACGTTTTTATTGGGAGTTATGGGAAAAAATGCCGATATGACAGGAAGATTCTCAAACCCGGTCGAGGTTTGATCTGCGAGTTTAAACTCATCTGGTACACCTCTGGGTACTCCAATAGCGTCTATATAGGTGGGATTATTTAGATTTACGTATTGTTACACTCCTCGTCAGTGCACCTTTTGGATCTATTATGTGCTTGTGGTCTAATGTCCTGAACACTTTTGGTGAGATTATTCGATGTGACGTTGGTTTGTGTGATTCCTAGGTTTTGGTTCTGTTCTACTTTTTGTCTTGGTGGGGAGTCTAAAAAGAGTAAAATACTGCCCACTAATAGTACTGATCCCAGTACTACCAGTGTTTTGTATCGCCAACCCATACCCATGGTTTTTCTGTCCCTGGTCTCTCTCCTTCTGACTCTATACAAATACTGCAAAGTCAAATTTGAAATGGTATATAAAAAGCAATGAATAAACTAGCACAGAGCATACAATCTATTGAGTCACCTTGTTTGTACTTGTAAGCCGTGTTTTAGCTGTAAAACCGGCAAGACCTTGAAACCTTCTCTCCCTTAATTGTGTCTCATACAGCTCAGTACATGGAAAGATATTGAAAACAACAAACGGAAAACAAAAAATACAGTTAGTTACGCTTCAATGTTTACGTCTCTCCTTATGCGTTCTTCTCTGGTGTCCCTGCAGAGATGCTTGCGTCTACCCCTGGTGCTGTTCCTTTGTCCGGTTCATCTGTTGGGTGTGTCGGTTTGTCCACGCCTCCATTGATGACATCCACACCGGGTGGTGGAGTTTTAGTAGAGCTGCACTGTGTCAGGTGCCACCACACGCCGCCTTTTCCTTTCAGCTGTACCGCCGTGGATGTCCTCGCTGTCACCTCGTAGGGTCCTGTCCACCTTGGCTCCGACCACTTCCTCTTTAACACCTTCAACCAAAGGTGTTCTGGAGGGCCTTCAGGTAGGGGTCTGAGCAGAATCGGAGATGGATAGGGTGCACCTGGACAATGAAAGGCTGAGGTCATAGCATTAACAGACTGATAAAATGAGCGATACCCTACTGCGGGAAGTACACAAAATGGATGCGAAGGACCAGGAAACGGTCTGCCATAGGTTAGTTCAAAAGGCGTTAATCCCGTTGCGGTATTAACAGAGGAACGAATTCCCAGAAGGACAATTGGCAATGCATTTGGCCATGTCATGCCTGTGGTTTTACAAACCTTCAATAGTTTGGCTTTAATCGTCCGATTAGCCCGTTCAACCTTCCCTTGAGATTGAGGGTGGTACACAGAGCCAAATTTGTGTTGGAGCCCCAACACTTCTTCAACGGATCGCAAATCTTTATTTTTGAAATGCGAACCATTATCCGAGCGAATCAATTTTGGAAAACCATGTTTAGGTATATAATCGTTAACCAGGCATTTTATGACCGATTTGGCGTCCTCTTTTCCAGTGGGATAGGCTTCTATCCAACGGGAAAAGGCATCCACAATTACCAACAAAAACCGTTTTCCCCCCACCCGGATCCCCATATCCGTGAAATCCATAACGATTTGTTCTCCTGGACCGTTTGGTTTTGGGTACGTGCCCACCGGAGGTTTTTCCGTGGGTCTTATGTTACAGGCTTGACATATTGTACAATTTTGTACAAAGTCACCAACTGTCTTCCTCTTTTGAGGAAACCACCACCCCTCAAGGGCAAACATCATAACAGCCACACCTGCATGGCACAATCCATGGGTCTGCTTCATCATAGAAGGAATCCAGTCATTAGGCATAACTGTTTTACCGTCTTTCTGCCAGATCCCTGTGAAACAATCAGCGGCTCCTGCATCCTCCCAGGATTTTTTCTCATGCTCTGGAGCGTCCTCCTGAGCATTTTTTACATCCTTCAAAAAGCTGCCAACATCTTCTGCTAGTAGCATAATACATTCAGATACATAGCCTGCCGCCTTCTTTGCGGCCTCGTCGGCTGCATTATTACCAATGCTCTCTGGATCACTGCCCTGTGAGTGTCCTTTTACCTTAATCACCGCCACCTTTAATGGAAGGTGGATAGCGGCCAACAAGTCTTTCATGAGATCTTCATGAACCATCGACTTGTTGCCACTAGTCTTGAACCCTGCCTGTATCCATCCAGACATATCCCTGTGTATAGCATTACATACATATGCCGAATCAGTGTAAATATTTGCAGTTTTACCCTCGGACAGTTTTAGAGCACATATCACAGCGGTTAGTTCAGCAGCCTGAGCGGATTGTTTGCCTTCCAAAAGGGATGAAAACAGAGTGACCGGTTCTTTTTCAGATTTTTTAAACGCCACTACAGCATATCCTGCTTTCAATCCGTTAGTGGGATGTCTGAAGCAACAGCCATCAGTAAAAAGGCTGAGATCAGGATCAGTCAGTGGGATAGCCTCCAACCCTGAACGTATTTTTACAAAGGGTTCTGATTTTTCAGTGCAGGAATGCTTTTCGCCTGTTCCATCGCCCATGCCTTCTGCCATATTACAGCCGCCATGTACAAAGGACACATATGGCCTAGAGAGAATCTGTAATATTTTAGTCTGTCTCAGGGGAGTGAGTGTGAAACATGAGGAGGTTACATATGTCACTGTACTGTGGGAAGTGAGAATTTGGAGTGGATGATGCATTACAATATGTCCGATTTTCTCAACTATTTTAGCCAGAGCAGCAGCATATCTGACACACGAACTAGCCCTCTGTTCAGGTGTATCCAACAGGATGCTACAATAGTACAGAACCTGTCTTTCCCCCCTTATCTTCTGATACAGGACTCCGTGAGCCGTAGACAACTGCTCTGACACATCCAAATGGAAAGGTTGTGTGTAGTCGGGAAGAGCTAAGGCAGCTGCCTCAGCCATTTCCTGCTTAAGCCTGATGAACCCCTCCTCCCCTTCTTGTGACCATTCCAATTCAGCCGTGAGGTTTCTCATTCCTGCCATAGTTACCATCTGTCTTAGCAACTGAGTGTCTCCTGCATAATTAGGTATGTACTGTCTGGAGTAGCCTGTGAGACCTAGGAACGACAACATTTCTTTAACTGTGTGTGGTTTTGGGTGATGCAAAATCGACTCTCTGTGAACAGGTGACATGGCAGTGCCTTTAGCTGTAATCATTCTTCCCAAGAATGATACCTGCGCTCTGCAACACTGGAGTTTTTCTTTAGAGACCTTATAGCCACAACTATTTAGTCTTGACAGCAACGTATGCGTCAGAGTCAGACACACCTCAGCCGAGGGTGCTGCGATGAGTAAGTCATCAACATATTGTACAATAAAACATCCGTCCGGAAGTTCCAACCCTTTTAAATGTTTTCTTAGTGTTTTGTTGAAGATTGAGGGTGACAGAATGAAGCCCTGTGGTAACACATTATATGTCAGTTTGTGGCCTTCATAGGTAAAGGAGAAAATGTCTTGCAAATGGTCTGCTAAGGGTAAGCAAAAGAAAGCGTTAGCCAAGTCTATGCACGTGAACGTGGTATGAGCAGGTGTGAGCATTGAAAGCGCAGAGTGAGGGTTGGGAACCGGGGTCACAGGAGTGGACACCTGTTCGTTTATAACCCTTAGGTCATGAGCCATCCTATAGGAACCACTTGACTTTAGCACTGGTAAGATTGGTGTATTCCACTGGGAGTATGAGGTTCTAAGTACCCCGGCCTTTATGAGGCCTTCAATCGTGGGTGTAATACCCTGGGCTGCTTCAATTTTGTGTTTATATTGGGGCTTCCAAATGGGACAGTATGTTTTCATTTCGAAGGTAACTGGTTCCATATTGCACCGCCCCACATCAAAAGGGCCTGTCGACCATAATGAGGACGGGAGAGTGGACAACATGGAATCAGTACCCTCTCCATCGGTCATTTCACATCCGTGATGACGCTGAAGTGATATATTTTCACACCTTCCCTTTACTGTGCCAATATAAGATATTTTGTAATACCTTCCCTGGTCCGCCACCCATACCCCTTGTAAAGATGTCTCAACCCATTTTGTTATGTGGCCTGCTTCTTTGCACATGCCACCTAAATCCTTTGCCTGATGTTTGGGTGCTAGTGCCAATGATACATGAGGAACGGCATAAGAGGAAAGACGATACCATTCTTGCTGTTCTGGAGTTAGAGATACTACTGCTGCCACCCCTTGTGGACCTATGATAATATCTTTTACCTGAAGGGTCCACTGATTATCAGCTATTTGTTGTTGAAACTCATCTTGATACTGCAAATCGCTTTCCCTATCATAGTTCAGAGTACAATGGGGAGGGTCGGGAACAGGTAGATATGGATGCAGGGCTCGAATCCACGGTTGCCATTGTTGGTACATATCAAGGAGGGAATTAACAGGATTCAGAAGAAGCCAATATATTTCTGCCATCGGTTCAGTGTCCTGTGGGTCGGATAATTCTTTTAGCAACATTTGATATGTTATCGCTGCTGTTCCGGAACAGTGTGTTATTTGTCCACTGGGAAATTCTACTGATATCCCTTCTTTTGTGCAGTGTACTGACGCTCCTAATGCAGTCAGCATGTCTCTCCCCAAAAGATCCCTAGGGCAGTCTGGTGCGTGCAGGAAAGAATGTGTTAAAACTTGAGGCCCATGTTCCACCAGCAGGGGAACTGTAAAAGGTAACTGTTGCTCTTGGCCTGAAAAACCTAAAACAGATACATAGTGAGAGGAGAGTTGACATTGTGGTTCGGCCATGGTGGAATACCGAGCTCCGGTATCAACCATGAACCTCCTAGTTTTCCCATTCACTGTTAATTGTAGGCAAGGTTTGGCCAATCCCTGTTCTTTTCTGTTTTCTAGGCTCCCCTATAGGTCCCATTGTCCTCTTTGTGGTTGCTGCTGATACAGAGGTGCTTGAACAGGAGCATATTGTTGGTTGGGTGCCTGTGGGGGAGGCGGTCCGGGGGGAGGTGCCCTGTACTGTGACTGTGGTTGGCTGTGTACATTGTTAGGGCACACCCTCGCCCAGTGATCCATGCTCCCACACAGGAAGCATCCTCTTTCTCCTCGCGGCGGTCCTCCCCTCCCTCTGTTCATTCCCCTTCCCCTCCCCCTGTACTGTCCCTGCCTATTCTGGTATGGGAAATATTGACCCTGAGGTCCCGGTGGGGGCCCATACTGTTGGGGGGCTGGTGGGGGACCGTATTGTGGGGGATAATATTGGGGAGTTTGTAATATAGGGACTGGAGCTGGGGAAGGTGCTGGGGTCTGCACCATCTGTTTTTTTTTTTTGTTTTTTTTTCTTCGTTAGCGCTGTCCCTGGCTTGTGCTAACTGTAATTTGGCCAATTGGGCTACTATTTCCCTCATTTCCCCACTTTCACCGTCTTTCTTATCCTCATGTTTACTCAAATGATGCAGGAAATGGGTCTCCCATTTTCCTACATCGGCCCCAAACATATCAGGATTATTATCTATGGCTTCTTTAACTTCGTGAGGTGCATATTTCAGTACTGCATTTCTAAAAGGGTGCTGGTGATCTTTTTTATCAGGATTATGGCCAGAGGCATCTACCCACTCCCTCCTGCACCTATTCAGATACTGTCTCCCGGATTCTTCTGGTTTTATTTTAAACACCAAACTGTGTAGTTTCCCTGCAGGGATCGGATATTTTGCTCTTATAGCCTCCCCTAAAGGGGTAGCACATTTTGCCCATGTTTTTTCATCCCCCACCATGAGGGTGTTGGCCATCTCTTCTAATTCTCTTTGTGTCCAGTTAGAAACTCCCGCCCCTCCCATTAGTGCTCTTATATCTCCCATGGAAAGCTCCATACCTCTCGTTTGCGCATCCAATGCTCTCAGCCATGCCCCCCCTCCCTCTGTTATTTCGGGCATGAGGGCCAATATGGCTCCTTTATCTCCTGCCCCAAAAGGCTGATATTTCTTCCCTCCCCCTCCCGCTACTTCTACTAACGGCATTTGAGTGTGTGTGTATCTTGATTGTGGTTTTGTAACCTTGTTATCAGCTCCTCTGTTTCTTAGGTCGTAACCATGTCCTCTTTCTAGATCCCCTTTGTCAAGTTTAGCCGTGAAATTACCGCTCAAAAATCCAGAACCACTAGGTTGTATCCTTGGTTCTTTCTCGGTTTCTGATCCCCGGCCATCTGGTCCGGTGGTCCAATGAAATGGTTCACGCCTGTTACTGTCATTATCATTTCGAGAGCTCTCTTTTTCTCTACTGGTCGGATACATTGGTCCGTCCCGTGCCCATAAGCTTGAGGTTCTGGAGGAAACACCATCTATATTAAGTTCTCCCATGGTTCGTTCCAGCTCAGCCATTGTAAAAGCGCAGGCCGCTTCTAATTGGGATATTTGTCTTTCTTTCTCTGTTCGTTTATCAAGTTCTGCCCATAACGCCCTTTCTTCATCCCTACCTTTACCTTCCCCTACTTCTCTTCTGTGGCGCAACAGGGCACCAGTTTGCTCTTGCACCTCTCTTTCCCAGGTTATAATTTTCTCCCTCCCCCCTTCTTTCTGTTGCTCCTCTTCCTGTCCTCTGTTATGGCCTTGTTTCATGTTGGCTACTTCCAACTCTAAACAGTGTAATCTTTTGTTTTGTTCTTTCTTGTGAGTTTTATCTTCCTGGGTTTCTTCGAAGTGCACATTTCCCCCAGTTACTGTTACTACAGGCATTTGGGTGTTTAGAGCAGGTTTCGGAGGGTCGGGTTCATTGACTCGTAATATTTTATTCTCATACGGGGGTGGTGCAGATGGCGGTTCTCTCATTATTATCTGGTGTTTAGGCATGGGGGAAGGATCGGGGAATGGGCCGGGATAGTCACCTAAGTGAGGATACAAAGTATTCTCATTTGTTGGCGGTGGTCTCTCTTTTTTGGATTTTCTTTGATGTCCCAACTCAGCCACTGCAGCCAGGTAGACACAATTTGCCTGGGCCAGTGAACTAGCTTGCTGTTCAACATGTTTCTTTGCTTTTGCTTGGGTGAATATGTTACTGTTCTGTAATTGCTTTTGACCTTCTGCCAACTGTTCTTGTTGTTTAGATATGTGCCTCCGAACTGCCGGGGTAACTGCCGCTTGGGAGTCCTCTTTAGGAAACTCCTTTTTTGCTATCATGTTTTTGAACCATTCATCCAAATCTTTCGCTTTCTCGTCTACTTTCTTAGGATCAAAGGTGCATATCACATTTGTCCTCACTTTGGCCCACTGCTGTCCAAACGTGAGACCTGTGTGGTTGCAATCTCCTATTTCCTCACACTCTCTATCGAATTCCCCCTCCATATTTGTTGATTGTTAGTTGTTTACACACAGTAGTGATTTCAGAGTAATTGGGTCGTTATGCCCCCGCAACAGATTCCACCAACACAGGCTTCTACTAACGATTTCTCATCAGCGGTGCTGGCACGGTATCTGAGGCAGTTTTAAATTTCCTCTGATGACACTATTATTACAGTTGATTAGTATTATACACACATTTATATTCTTAAGGACTCAAACCTTCTGCCAAAGGACTCAAACCTTCTGCTGTTAGTTATTACACACAGTAGTGATTTCAGAGTAATTGGGTTTTTATGCCCTTGCAACAGATTCCACCACACACAAGCTTCTACTAACGATTTCTCGTCAGCGGTGCGGGCACGGTATCTGAGGCAGTTTTAAATTACTCTGACACTATTATTACAGTTGATTAGTCATACAGGCGCTCCAAGCGCTATTTTTACTAAACTCTAACGTCCCAGACGTTACTAACAACTAGCGCTCCAAGCACACTACTCCAGCGCTCCAAGCGCAGCGTTCCAAACGCTTCTCTATTATATTCTCAAGGACTTTAACCTTCCAAAAGGACTCTAACCTTTCCTGAGGGACTTTAACCCCTGTCTTCAGGACTTTAACCTTTTCTTAAGGACTTTAACCTTCCAAAAGGACTCTAACCTTTCCTGAGGGACTTTAACCCCTGTCTTAAGGACTCTAACCTTTCTCTTTGGGCCTCCGGAGCCACAGGATCTCCGATCCTTTTCTTCTGTGCAACCAGATGTTTTTAATACGCCAACAGAGATGTGTCATACTCAGCAAGAGAGATAAATTTAGAACCTATGCCAATTTGGAGATTTTGATTTAACAGGTTCTGCTTACCTTTGCCTTGTAGTCAGGGATCCCTTTATCTCTCTCTCACTGAGTCCTCCAGTCTCTGGCTCGATTCTTTGAAGATCACGTCGGGGTCACCAAATTGAAGGAATTCCCCTCCAGGAATTGTTACCTTCAGACATGTTGGTTTATCTTCTAGGAATCATACAAAATACACAGTTATATTAAAGAAGCATCAATTTATTCCGTATATATATTCATCATAGTTGCACAGAGTTATATTCAGAAGTTCTGGTTTCCTCAATGTGTCCCTGATACCATGCAACACGGTGGTCAGTTCGCAGAGAAGAACCCCGTGTTCTGTTTTTCACATAATATTTATACATGTCATGTGCCCCCAGTGAGAGGAGGAGGGGTAGGCATTATCTATGTAAAGACTTGATACCTTTCTTATGCATTGTAACAGGCTATCTTCTGTTGGCCTCCATCTGACTCCGTTT
The DNA here is from genome assembly GCA_014673565.1 of Sebastes schlegelii. Lineage (NCBI taxonomy): Eukaryota > Metazoa > Chordata > Actinopteri > Perciformes > Sebastidae > Sebastes > Sebastes schlegelii. The sequence continues at coordinate 32,246,630 of CM025825.1, forward strand.
CTACGCACCTCGTGCTGTACTGACGTCCCCTTCCCCCTTTATCTTCCCTGAGGCTGGAACATGGTAAAGACTAGTCCTTTGTACAGACATGTCAGCCTGATATCATGTGCTGCCCAGATTATATTTCTTAGATCAGTACGTCATTCTGATTACATGTTTTCACATATGACAGTTTACACTTTAATTAAACATGAGATATTTCTAACAGTAGCGACATGGAGGAGTCACATGGAATAACGACATGGTAGAGTGACATGGAGGTGTGACATGGAGGAGTGACGTAGATGAGTGACATGGAGGAGGGACATGGAAGAAATATAGAAGTGACATGGATGAGAAACATGGAGGAGTGACAAGAAGGATTGAGTTGGTGTAGTGACATGGCGGAGGGACATAGATGAGTTACATGGAGGAGTGACATGGAAGAGCAACATGGAGGAGCGACGTGGAGGACTGAGTAGGTGGAGAGACATGGAGGAGTCACATGGAGTAGCGACATGGAGGAGTGACATTGAGGAGTGAGTTGGTGTAGAGACATGGAGGAGTGACGTTGAGTAGCGACATGGAGGAGTGACCTGGAGGAGTGACATGGAGGAGTGAAATGGTGGAGTGACATGGAGGAGTGACAAGGAGGAGTAACATGGAGGAAGGAGTTGGTGGAGCGACATGGAGGAGTCACATGGATTAGCGAGATGGAGGAGTGACATGAAGGAGTGAGTTGTTAGAGCGACATGGAGGAGAGACATGGAGGAGTGACATGGAGGAGTGACATGGAGGAGTGACATAGAGGATTGATGTGGAGGAGCAACACGGAGGAGTGACATTGAGGAGTGACATGGAGTAGTGACATGGAGGAGGGACATGGAGAAATGACTTGGAGAAGTGACAGGGTTGATCAGGAAGGAGCGTTGATATGGTGGAGTGACATCGTGAAGGGACATGGGTGAGTGACTTGGAGGAGTGACATGGAGGATGGACATGGAGGAGTGACATGGAAGAGTGACATGGAGGACTGACATGGATGAGTGACATGGAGGAGTGACTTTGAGTAGCAACATGGAGGAGTGACCTGGAGGAGTGACATGGAGGAGTGAAATGGTGGAGTGACATGGAGGAGGGACATGGAGGAGTGAGTTGTTATAGCGACATGGAGGAGAAACATGGAGGAGTGACATGGAGGAGTGAGTTGTTATAGCAACATGGAGGAGAAACATGGAGGAGTGACATGGAGGAGTGACATGGAGGAGTGACATAGAGGAGTGACGTGGAGGAGAGACATGGAAGAGTGACATGGAGAAGTGACAGGGCGGATAACCAAGGAGGGTTTATATGGTGGAGTGACATCACGGAGGGACATGGGTGAGTGAATTGGAGGAGTGACATAAACGAGTGACATGGTGGAATTACATGGATGAGTGACATGGAGGAGTTACAAGGAGGTTTGAGTTGGTGTAGCGACATGGAGGAGTGACATGGAGTAGCGACATGGAGGAGTGACATGAGGAATGAGTTGGTGTAGCGACATGGAGGAGTGACATGGAGGTGTGACATGGAGGAGTGACATAGAGGAGTGATGTGGAGGAGTGACATGGAGGAGGAACATGGAGGAGTGACATGGAAGACATATAGAAGTGACATGGAGGAGTGACAAGAAGGATTGAGTTGGTGTAGTGACATGGCGGAGGGACATAGATGAATTACATGGAGGAGTGACATGGAGGAGTGACATTGAGGAGTGAGTTGGTGTAGTGACATGAAGGAGTGACTTTGAGTAGCGACATGGAGGAGTGACCTGGAGGGGTGACATGGAGGAGTGAAATGGTGGAGTGACATGGAGGAGTGACTTGGAGGAGTGACATAAAGGATTGACATGGAGGAGTAACATGGAGAAGTGACATGGAAGAGTGAGCTGGTGTAGCGACATGGAGGATGGACAAAGAGGTTTGAGTTGGTGTATTAACATGGAGGAGTGACATGGAGAAGCGACATGGAGAAGTGACATGGAAGAGTGAGTTGGTGTAGCGACATGGAGGATGGACAAAGAGGTTTGAATTGGTGTATTGACATGGAGGAGTCACATGTAGTAGCGACATGGAGGAGTAACATCAGAGAGTGAGTTGGTGTAGTGACATGGAGGACTGACATGGAATAGCGACATGGAGGAGTTACATGGAGGAGGGACATGGAGTAGTGACTTGGAGAAGTGACATGGAGGAGCAACACAGAGGAGCGACATGGAGGAGTGACATGGAGTAGTGACATGGAGGATTGACATGGAGGAGTGACATGTAAGACATATAGAGGTGACATGGAGGAGTGAATTGGAGGAGTGACATAAAGGAGTGACATGGAGGAATGACATGGATGAGTGACATGGAGGAGTGACGAGGAGGGTTGAGTTTGTGTTGTGACATGGAGGAGTGACATGTAGTAGTGACATGGAGGAGTGACAGTGAGGAGTAAGTTGGTGTCGTGACATGGAGGAGTGACTTTGAGTATTGACATGAAGGAGTGACCTGGAGGAGTGACATGGAGGAGTGAAATGGTGGAGTGACATGGAGGAGTGAGTTGTTAGAGCGATATGGAGGAGAGACATGGAGGAGTGACCTGGAGGAGTGACATGGAGGAGTTCCATAGAGGATTGATGTGGAGGAGCAACACGGAGGAATGAAAAGGTGGAGTGACATGGAGAAGTGAGTTGTTAGAGCGACATGGAGTAGCGACATAGAGGAGTGACATGGATGAATGACATGGAGGAGTGACATGGAGGAGGGACATGGAGGAGCGATATGGAGGATTGACATGGAAGACATATAGAGATTACATGGAGGAGTGAATTGGATGAGTGACATAAATGAGTGACATGGAGGAATGACATGGATGAGTGACATGGAGGAGTTACAAGGAGGTTTGAGTTGGTGTAGCAACATGGAGGAGTGACATGAGGAATGAGTTGGTGTAGCGACATGGAGGAGTGACATGGAGGTGTGACATGGAGGAGTGACAACGAGGGTTGAGTTCGAGTAGCGACATGGAGGAGTGACATGAGTAATGAGTTGGTGTAGCGACATGGAGGAGTGACATAGATGAATGACATGGAGGAGTGACATGGAGGAGGGACATGGAGGAGCAATATGGAGGAGTGACATAAAAGAGTGTAAAGGGGAATTGAGTTTGTGTAGCGACATGGAGGAGTGACCTGTAGGAGTGACATGGAGGATGGACATGGAGGAGTGACATGGAGGAATGACATGGATGAGTGACATGGAGGAATGACATGGATGAGTGACATGGAGGAGTGACTTTGAGTAGCGACATGGAGGAGTGACCTGGAGGAGTGACATGGAGGAGTGACATGGAGGATGGACATGGAGGAGTGACATGGAGGAATGACATGGATGAGTGACATGTAGGAGTGACTTTGAGTAGCGACATGGAGGAGTGACCTGGAGGAGTGACATGGAGGAGTGAAATGGTGGAGTGACATGGAGGAGTGAGTTGTTATAGTGACATGGAGGAGAGAAATGAACGAGTGACATGGAGGAGTGACATGGAGGAGTGACATAGAGGAGTGACGTGGAGGAGAGACTTGGAAGAGTGACATGGAGAAGTGACAGGTCGGATCACCAAGGAAAATTGATAGGGTGGATTGACATGGCGGAGGGACATGGATGAGTGACATGGAGGAGTGCCATGGATGAGTGACATGGAGGAGTGACATGAAGTAGTGACATGGAGCAGTGACATTGAGGATTGAGTTGGTGTAGTGACATGGAGGAGTGACTTTGAGTAGCGACATGGAGGAGTGACCTGGAGGAGTGACATGGAGGAGTGAAATGGTGGAGTGACATGGAGGAGTGACCTGGAGGAGAGACAAGTCGGATCACCAAGGAAGATTAATAGGATGGAGTGACATGGAGGAGGGACATGGATGAGTGACATGGAGGAGTGACATGGAGGAGTGACATGGAGGAGTGACCTGGAGAAGTGACATGGAGGAGCGACATGGAGGATTGATGTGGAGGAGCAACAAGGAGGAGCGACATGGAGGAGTGACATGGAGTAGTGACATGGAGGAGGGACATGGAGGAGTGACTTGGAGAAGTGACAGGGTTGATCAGGAAGTAGGGTTGATATGGAGGAGTGACATGGCGGAGGGACATGGGTGAGTGACTTGGAGGAGTGACATGGAGGATGGAAATGGAGGAGTGACATGGATGAGTGACATGGAGGAATGACATGGATGAGTGACATGGAGGAGTGACTTTGAGTAGCGACATGGAGGAGTGACCTGGAGGAGTGACATGGAGGAGTGAAATGGTGGAGTGACATGGAGGAGTGAGTTGTTAGAGCGACATGGAGGAGCAACATGGAGGAGTAACTTGGAATAGCGACATGGAGGAGTGACAAGGAGGAGTGACTTTGAGTAGGAGGAGTGACCTGGAGTGACTTGACATGGAGGAGTGACCTGGAGGAGAGACATGGAGAAGTGACATGGAGGAGTTACATGGAGGAGTGACATGGAGGAGTTACATGGAGGATTGACTTGAAGGAGCAACACGGAGGAGCGACATGGAGGAGTGACATGGAGGAGCAACATGGAGGAGTGACATGGATTAGTGACATGGAGTAGCTACATGTAGGAGTAACATGGAGGAGTGACTTGTAGGAGCAACATTGAGGAGTGACATAGAGAATTGATGTGGAGGAGCAACAAGGAGGAGCAACACGGAGGAGTGACATGGAGTAGTGACATGGAGGATGGACATGGAGCAGTGACATGAAAGACATATAGAGGTGACATGGAGGAGTGAATTGGAGGAGTGACATAAATGAGTGACATGGAGGTATGATATGGATGAGTGACATGGAGGAGTGACTTTGAGATGTGACAGGGTTGATCAGGAAGTTGGGTTGATATGGTGGAGTGACATTGTGGAGGGACATGGGTGAGTGACTTGGAGGAGTGACATGGAGGATGGACATGGAGGAGTGACATGGAGGAGTGACATGGAGGAGCAACATGGAGGAGTGACATAGAGGATTGATGTGGAGGAGCAACACGGAGGAGCGACATGGAGGACTGACATGGAGTAGTGACATGGAGGAAGGACATGGAGGAGTGACTTGGAGAAGTGACAGGGTTGATCAGGAAGTAGGGTTGATATGGTGGAGTGGCATAGTGGAGGGACATGGGTGAGTGACTTGGAGGAGTGACATGGAGGAGCAACACAGAGGAGCAACATGGAGGAGTGACATGGAGTAGTGACATGGAGGATGGACATGGAGGAGTGACTTTTAGGAATGACATGGATGAGTGACAAGGAGGAGTGACTTTGAGTAACGACATGGAGGAGTGACCTGGAGGAGTGACATGGAGGAGTGAAATGGTAGAGTGACATGGAGTAGTGAGTTGTTAGAGCAACATGGAGGAGAGACATGGAGGAGTGACATGGAGGAGTGACATGGAGGAGTGACATAGAGGAGTGACTTGGAGGAGAGACATGGAAGAGTGACATGGAGAAGTGACAGGTCGGATCACCAAGGGAGATTGATAGGGTGGAGTGACATGGCGGAAGGACATGGATGAGTGACATGGAGGAGTGACATGGAGGAGTGAATTGGAGGAGTGACATGAAGGAGTGACATGAGGAATGACATGGATGAGTGACATGGAGGAGTGACAAGGAGGGTTGAGTTTGTGTAGCGACATGGAGGAGTGACATGAAGTAGCGACATGGAGGAGTGACCTGGAGGAGTGACATGAAACAGTGAAATGGTGGAGTGACATGGAGGAGTGATTTGTTAGAGCGACATGGAGTAGAGACATGGAGGAGTGACATAGAGGAGTGACATGGAGGAGTGACAGAGGAATGACGTGGAAGAAAGACATGGAAAAGTGACATGGAGAAGTGACAGGGCAGATAACCAAGGAAGATTGATATGGTGGAGTGACATGGCGGAGGGACATGGATGAGTGACATGGAGGAGTGACACGGAGGAGCAACATGGAGGAGCGACATGGAGGAGTGACGTGGAAGAGTGAGTAGGTGTAGCGACAAGGAGGATGGACATGGAGGAGTGACATGGAAGACATATAGAAGTGACATGGAGGAGTGAATTGGAGGAGTGACATAAACGAGTGACATGGAGGAATGACATGGTTGACTGACATGGAGGAGTGAAATGGTGGAGTGACATGGAGGAGTGAGTTGTTAGAGCAACATGGAGGAGAGACATGGAGTAGCGACATAGAGTAGTAACATGAGGAGTGAGTTTGTGTAATGACATGGAGGAGTGACATGGAGGAGTGACATGGAGGAGTGATATAGAGTAGCGACATGGAGGAGATACATGGAGGAGTGACATGGAGGAATGACATTGAAGAGTGACATTGAGGAGTGAGTTGGTGTAGTGACATGGATGAGTGACTTTGAGTAGCGACATGGAGGAGTGACCTGGAGGAGTGACATGGAGGAGTGAAATGGTGGATTGATATGGAGGAGTGAAATGGTGGAGTGACATGGAGGAGTGAGTTGTTAGAGCAACATGGAGGAGAGACATGGAGAAGTGACATGGAGGAGTGAATTGGAGGAGTGACATAAACGAGTGACATGGAGGAATGACTTGGTTTAGTGACATGGAGGAGTGAAATGGTGGAGTGACATGGAGGAGTGAGTTGTTAGAGCAACATGGAGGAGAGACATGGAGAAGTGACATGGAGGAGTGACATGGAGGAGTGACATAGAGGAGTTTCGTGGAGGAGAGACATGGGGGAGTGACATTGAGGAGTGAGTTGGTGTAGTGACATGGAGGAGTGACTTTGAGTAGCTTCATGGAGGAGTGAACTGGAGGAGTGACATGGAGGAGTGAGTTGTTATAGCGACATGGAGGAGAGAAACGGAGGAGTGACATGAAGGTGTGACATTGAGGTGTAAGTTGGTATAGCAACATGGAGGAGTGACCTGGAGGAGTAACATGTAAGATATATATATAAGTGACATGGAGGAGTGAATTGGAGTTGTGACATAAAGGAGTTACATGGAGGAATGACATGGATGAGTGACAGGGAGGAGTGACAAGAAGTAGTGACATGGAGGAGTGACACTGAGGAGTGAGTTTGTGTAGCGACATGGAGGAGTGACATGGAGTAGCGACATAGAGTAGTAACATGAGGAATGAGTTTGTGTAAGGACATGGAGGAGTGACATGGAGGAGTGACATGGAGGAGTGATATAGAGTAGCGACATGGAGGAGATACATGAAGGAGTGACATGGAGGAATGACATTGAGGAGTGACATTGAGTAGTGAGTTGGTGTAGTGACATGGAGGAGTGACTTTGAGTAGCGACATGGAGGAGTGACCTGGAGGAGTGACATGGAGGAGTGAAATGGTGGATTGACATGGAGGAGTGACATGGAGGAGTGAGTTGTTAGAGCGATATAGAGGAGAGACATGGAGGAGTTACATGTAGGAGTGACATGGAGGAGTTACATAGAGGAGTTTCGTGGAGGAGAGACATGGGGGAGTGACATGGAGAAGTGACAGGGTTGATCAGGAAGTAGGGTTGATATGGAGGAGTGACATGGCGGAGGGACATGGGTGAGTGACTTGGAGGAGTGACATGGAGGAGCAACATGGAGGAGCGACATTGAGGAGTGACATGGAGTAGTGACATGGAGTAGCTACATGTAGGAGTTACATGGATGAGTGACTTGGAGGAGCAACATGGAGGAGTGACATAGAGGATTGATGTGGAGGAGCGACACGGAGGAGGGACATGGAGGAGTGACTTGGAGAAGTGACAGGGTTGATCAGGAAGGAGGGTTGATATGGTGGAGTGACATCGTGTAGGGACATGGGTGAGTGACTTGGAGGAGTGACATGGAGGAGCAACACGGAGGAGCAACATGGAGGAGTGACATGGAATAGTGACATGGAGGATGGACATGGAGGAGTGACATGGAAGACATATAGAGATGAAATGGAGGAGTGAATTGGAGGAGTGACGTAATCGAGTGACATGGAGGAATGACATGGATGAGTGACATGGAGGAGTTACAAGGAGGGTTGAGTTGGTGTAGCGACATGGAGGAGTGACCTGGAGGAGTGACATGGAGGAGTGAAATGGTGGAGTGACATGGAGGAGTGAGTTGTTAGAGCGACATGGAGGAGAGACATGGAGGAGTGACATAGAGGAGTGACATGGAGGAGTGACATAGAGGAATGACGTGGAGGAGAGACATGGAAGAGTGACATGGAGAAGTGACAGGGCGGATAACAAAGGAAGATTGATATGGTGGAGTGACATGGCGGAGGGACATTAATGAGGGATATGGAGGAGTGACACGGAGGAGTGACATGAAAGAGTGAGTAGGTGTAGCGACATGGAGGATGGACATGGAGGAGTGACATGGAATACATATAGAAGTGACATGGAGGAGTGAATTGGAGGAGTGACATAAACGAGTGACATGGAGGAATGACATGGTTGAGTGACATGGAGGAGTGACTTTGAGTAGCGACATGGAGGAGTAACCTGGAGGAGTGACATGGAGGAGTGAAATGGTGGAGTTACATGGAGGAATGACATGGAGGAGCAACACGGAGGAGTGACATGGAGGATGAACAAAGAGGTTCGAGTTGGTGTATTGACATGGAGGAGTGACATGAAGTAGTGACACTGAGGAGTGACGTGGACGAGTGAGTTGTTAGAGCGACATGGAGGAGTGACATGGAGTAGCGACATGGAGGAGTGACATGAGTAATGAGTTGGTGTAGCGACATGGAGGAGTGACATGGAGGTTTGATTTGGAGGAGTGACATAGAGGAGCGACGAGGAGGAGTGACATGGAGGAGGGACATGGAGGAGTGACATGGAAGACATATAGAAGTGACATGGATGAGTGGCATGGAGGAGTGACAAGAAGGATTGAGTTGGTGTAGTGACATGGAGGAGTGACTTTGAGTAGCGACATGGAGGAGTGACCTGGAGGAGTGACATGGAGGAGTGAAATGGTGGGTTGACATGGAGGAGTGAGTTGTTAGAGCGACATGGAGGAGTGACATAGAGTATTGATGTGGAGTAGTGACATGGAGGATGGACATGGAGGAGTGACTTGGAGAAGTGACATGGAAGACATATAGAGGTGACATGGAGGAATGAATTGGAGTTGTGACAAAAAGCAGTGACATGGAGGAATGACATGGATGAGTGACATGGAGGAGTGACAAGTAGTAGTGACATGGAGGAGTGACATTGAGGAGTGAGTTGGTGTATCGACATGGAGGAGTGACATGGAGAAGTGACAGGGCGGATAACCAATGAGGGTTGATATGGTGGAGTGACATCGCAGAGGGACAAGGGTGAGTGACTTGGAGGAGTGACATGGAGGAGTGACATGAAGGAGTGACATGAGGAGTGAGTTTGTGTAGCGACATGGAGGAGTGACATGGAGTAGCTACATGGAGGAGTTACATGGAGGAGTGACTTGGAGGAGCAACACGGAGGAGCGACATGAAGGAGTGACATGGATTAGTACATGGAGTAGCTACATGTGGGAGGGACATGGAGAAGTGACAAGGATTATCAGGAAGGAGGTTTGATATCGTGGAGTGACATCGTGGAGGGACATAGGTGAGTGACTTGGAGGAGTGACATGGAGGAGCAACACAGAGGAGCAACATGGAGGAGTGACATGGAGTAGTGACACGGAGGATGGACATGGAGGAGTGTCATGGAAGACATATAGAGATGACATGGAGGAGTAAATTGGAGGAGTGACATAAACGAGTGACATGGAGGAATGACATGGATGAGTGACATGGAGGAGTTACAAGGAGGGTTGAGTTGGTGTAGCGACATGGAGGAGTGACATGGAGTAGCGACATGGAGGAGTGACACGAGGAATGAGTTGGTGTAATGACATAGAGGAGTCACTTTGAGTAGCGACATGGAGGAGTGACATGAGTAATGAGTTGGTGTAGCGACATGGAGGAGTGACATGGAGTAGCGACATGGAGGAGTGACACGAGGAATGAGTTGGTGTAATGACATAGAGGAGTCACTTTGAGTAGCGACATGGAGGAGTGACATGAGTAATGAGTTGGTGTAGCGACATGGAGGAGTGACATGGAGGTGTGACATGGAGGAGTGACATGGAGGAGTGACATGGAGTAGCGACATGGAGGAGTGACATGAGTAATGACTTGGTGTAGCGACGTGGAGGAGTGACATGGAATACGACATGGAGGAGTGAAATGGAGGTGTGACATGGAGGAGTGACATAGAGGAGTTACGTGGAGGAGTGACATGGAGGAGGGACATGGAGGAGTGACATGGAAGACATATAGAAGTGACATGGATGAGTGACATGGAGGAGTGACAAGAAGGATTGAGTTGGTGTAGTGACATGGAGGAGTGACATGGAGGAGTGACATGGAGGAGCAACACGGAGGAGTGACGTGGAGGAGTAAGTTGGTGGAGCGACATGGAGGAGGCACATGGAGTAGGGACATGGAGGAGTGACATGGAGGAGTGATATGGAGGAGCAACATGGAGGAGCGACATGGAGGAGTGACAAGGAGGATTGAGTTGGTGTAGCGACATGGAGGAGTGACATGGAGGAGTGACATGGAGGAGTGAAATGGTGCAGTGACATGTAGGAGTGAGTTGTTAGAGCGACATGGAGGAGAGACATGGAGAAGTGACATGGAGGAGTGACATGAGTAATGAGTTGGTGTAGCGACATGGAGGACTGACATGGAGGTGTGACATGGAGGAGTGACATGGAGGAGGGACTGGAGGAGTGACATGGAAGACATATAGAAGTGACATGGAAGAGCAACATGGAAGAGCAACGTGGAGGAGTGAGTTGGTGGAGCGACATGGAGGAGTGACATGAAGTAGTGACATGGAGGAGTGACATTTAGGAGTGAGTTGGTGTAGTTACATGGAGGAGTGACTTTGAGTAGCGACATGGAGGAGTGACCTGGAGGAGTGACATGGAGGAGTGAAATGTTGGAGTGACATGGAGGAGTGAGTTGTTAGAGCGACATGGTGGAGTGACATGGAGGAGTGACATAGAGGATTGATTTGGAGTAGTGACATGGAGGATGGACATGGAGGAGTGACTTGGAGAAGTGACAGGGTTGATCAGGAAGGAGGGTTGATATGTTGGAGCGACATCATGGAGGGACATGGGTGAGTGACTTGGAGGAGTGACAAGGAGGAGCAACACGGAGGAGCGACATGGAGGAGTGACATGGAGTAGTGACATGGAGGATGGACATGGAGGAGTGACTTGGAGAAGTGACAGGGTTGATCACGAAGGAGGGTTTATATGGTGGAGTGACATCGTGGAAGGACATGGGTGAGTGACTTGGAGGAGTGAAATGGAGGAGTGACATGTAGGAGTGACATGGAAGAGTGATATAGAGGACTGGCGTGGAGGAGAGACATGGAAGAGTGACATGGAGAAGTGACAGGGCGGATAACCAAGGAGGGTTGATATAGTGGAGTTACATTGCGAAGGGACATGGATGAGTGACTTGGAGTAGTGAAATGGAGGAGTGACATGGAGGAGTGACATGAGGAGTGAGTTTGTATTGCGACATGGAGGAGTGACATGGAGTAGCTACACAGAGGAGTGACATGGACGAGTAACGTAGAGGAGTGACATGGAGGAGTGACATGGAGGATGGACATGGAGCAGTGACATGAAAGACATATGGAGGTGACATGGAGGAGTGAATTGGAGGAGTGACATAAACGAGTGACATGGAGGAATGACATGGATGAGTGACATGGAGGAGTGACAAGGAGGAGTGAATTGGAGGAATGACATAAAGGAGTGACATGGAGGAATGACATGGAGGAGTGACAAGGAGTGTTGAGTTTGTGTAGCGACATGGAGGAATGACATGAAGTAGTGACATGGAGGAGTGACATTGAGAAGTGAGTTGGTGTTGTTACATGGAGGAGTGACTTTGACTAGCGACATGGAGGAGTGACCTGGAGGAGTGAAATGGTGGAGTGACATGGAGGAGTGAGTTGTTAGAGCGACATGGAGGAGAGACATGAAGGAGTGAAATGGAGGAGTGACATAGAGGAGTGATGTGGAGGAGAGACATGGAAGAGTGACATGGAGAAGTGACAGGGAGGAGTGACATGAGGAGTGAGTTTGTGTAGCGACATGGAGGAGTGACATGGAGTAGCTACATGGAGGAGTTACATGGAGGAGTGACTTGGAGGAGTGACATGAGGAGTGAGTTTGTGTAGCGACATGGAGAAGTGACATGGAGTAGCTACATGGAGGAGTTACATGGAGGAGTGACTTGGAGGAGTGACATGGAGGAGTGACATGGAGGAGTGACATGAGGAGTGAGTTGTGTAGCGACATGGAGGAGTGACATGGAGTAGCTACATGGAGGAGTTACATGGAGGAGTGACTTGGCGGAGCAACACGGAGGAGCGACATGGAGGAGTGACATGGAGTAGTGACATGGAGTAGCTACTTGTAGGAGTTACATGGAGGAATGACTTGGAGGAGCAACATGGAGGAGTGACATAGAGGAGTGATGTGGAGGAGGAACACGGAGGAGCGACATGGAGGAGTGACATGGAGTAGTGACATGGAGGAGGGACATGGAGGAGTGACTTGGAGAAGTGACAGGGTTGATCAGGAAGTAGGGTTGATATGGTGGAGTGACATGGAGTATTGACATGGAGTAGCTATATGTAGGAGTTACATGGAGGAATGACTTGGAGGAGCAACATGGAGGAGTGACATGGAGGAATGACATGGATGAGTGACATGGAGGAGTGACATTGAGGAGTGAGTTGGTGTAGCAACATGGAGGAGTGACATGGAGTAGCGACATAGAGTAGTAACATTAGGAGTGAGTTTGTGTAGCGACATGGAGGAGTGACATGTATTAGTGACATGGAGGAGTGACATAGAGAAGCGACATGGAGGAGATACATGGAGGAGTGAAATGGAGGAATGACATGGAGGAGTGAGTTGGTATAGCGACATGGAGGAGTGACATGGAGAAGTGACAGGGCAGATAACCAAGGAGGGTTGATATGATGGAGTGACATCGCAGAGGGACATGGCTGAGTGACTTGGAGGAGTGACATGGAGTAGCTACATAGAGGAGTTACATGGAGGAGTGCCTTGGAGGAGCAACAAATAGGAGCGACATGAAGGAGTGACATGGATTAGTACATGGAGTAGCTACATGTGGGAGGGACATGGAGAAGTGACAGGGTTTATCAGGAAGGATGGTTGATATGGTGGAGTGACATCGTGGAGGGACATAGGTGAGTGACTTGGAGGAGTGACATGGAGGAGCAACACGGAGGAGCAACATGGAGGAGTGACATGGAGTAGTGGCACGAAGGATGGACATGGAGTAGTGTAATGGAAGATATATAGAGATGACATGGAGGAGTGAATTGGAGGAGTGACATAAACGAGTGACATGGAGGAATGACATGGATGAGTGACATGGAGGAGTTACAAGGAGGGTTGAGTTGGTTGTAGCGACATGGAGGAGTGACATGAAGTAGCTACATGGAAGAGTTACATGGAGGACTGACTTGGAGGAGCAACACGGAGGAGCGACATGGAGGAGGGACATGGAGGAGTGACTTGGAAGACATATATAAGAGACATGGAGGAGTGAATTGGAGGAGTGACACAAAGGAGTGACATGGAGGAGTGAGTTTGTGTAGCGACATGGAGGAGTGACATAGAGAAGTGACATAGAGTAGGGACATTGAGGAGATACTAGGAGGAGTGAAATGGAGGAATGACATGGAGGAGTGACATGGAGGAGGGACATGGAGGAGTGACTTGGAGAAGTGACAGGGTTGATCAGGAAGGAGAGTTGATATGGTGGAGTGACATCGTGGAGTGACACGGGTCAGTGACTTGGAGAAGTGATTTGCAGGAGCAACACGGAGGAGCGACATAGAGGAGTGACATGGAGTAGGGACATGGAGGATGGACATGGAGGAGTGACATAGAGGAGTTACATGGATGAGCGACATGGGGGAGTGACATGGAGGAGTGACATGGAGGAGTGACATAGAGGATTGATGTGGATTTGTGACATGGAGGATGGTCATGGAGGAGTGAATTGGAGGAGTGACATAAAGGAGTGACATGGAGGAATGACATGGATGAGTGACATGGAAGAGTGACAAGGAGGAGTGAATTGGAGGAGTGACATAAAGGAGTGACATAGAGGAATGACATGGATGAGTGACATGGAGGACTGACATGGAGGAGTGAATTGGAGGAGTGACATAAAGTAGTGACATGGAGGAATGACATGGATGAGTGACATGGAGGAGTGACAAGGAGGGTTGAGTTTGTGTAGCGACATGGAGGAGTAGCATGAAGTAGTGACATTGAGGAGTGATATTGAGGAGTGAGTTGGTGTAGTGACATGGAGGAGTGACTTTGAGTAGCGACATGGAGGAGTGACATGGAGGAGCAACATGGAGGAGTGATATGGAGGAGTGACATGGACGAGTGACATGGAGGAGCAACATGGAGGAGTGATATGGAGGAGTGACATGGAGGAGTGACATGAGGAGTTAGTTTGTGTAGCGACATGGAGGAGTGACATGGAATAGCGACATAGAGTAGTAACATGAGGAGTGAGTTGGTGTAGTGACATGGAGGAGTGACTTTGAGGAGTGACATGAAGGAGTGAAATGGTGGAGTGACATGGAGGAGTGAGTTGTTAGAGCGACATGGAGGAGTGACATGGAGTAGCGACATGGAGGAGTGACATGAGTAATGAGTTGGTGTAGCGACATGGAGGAGTGAGTTGTTAGAGCGACATGGAGGAGTGACATGGAGGAGTGACATAGAGGATTGATGTGGAGTAGTGACATGGAGGATGGACATGGAGGAGTGACTTGGAGAAGTGACATAAAGGAGTGACATGGAGGAGTGACATGGAGGTGTGACTTGGAGGAGTGACATAGATGTGCGACGTGGAGGAGTGACATGGAGGAGGGACATGGAGAAGTGACATGGATGAGTGATATGGAGGAGTGACAAGAAGGATTGAGTTGGTGTAGTGACATGGAGGAGTGAGTTGTTAGAGCGACATGGAGGAGTGACATGGAGGAGTGACATAGAGGATTGATGTGGAGTAGTGACATGGAGGATGGACATAGAGGAGTGACTTGGAGAAGTGACATAAAGGAGTGACATGGAGGAATGACATGGATGAGTGACATTGAGGAGTGAGTTTGTGTAGCGACATGGAGGAGTGACATGGAGTAGTGACATAGAGTAGTAACATGAGGAGTGAGTTTGTGTAGCGACATGGAGGAGTGACATGGAGGAGTGACATGGAGGTGTGACATAGAGTAGCGACATGGAGGAGATACATGGAGGAGTGACATGGAGGAATGACATGGAGGAGTGACATGGAGGAGGGACATGGATGAGCGATATGGAGGAGTGACATGAAAGAGTGTAAAGGAGGTTTGAGTTTGTGTGGCGACATGTAGGAGTGACATGAAGTAGTGACATTGAGGAGTGATATTGAGGAGTGAGTTGGTGTAGTGACATGGAGGAGTGACTTTGAGTAGCGACATGGAGGAGTGACATGGAGGAGTGACATGGAGGAGTGAGTTGTGATAGCGACATGGAGGAGAGAAATGGAGGAGTGACATGAAGGAGTGACATTGAGGATTAAGATGGTGTAGCGACATGGAGGAGTGACCTGGAGGAGTGACATGGAGGAGTAAATTGGTGGAGTGACATGGAGGAGTGACATGGAGGAGTGAGTTGTTACAGCGATATAGAGGAGAGACATGGAGGAGTGACATGTAGGAGTGACATGGAGGAGTGACATAGAGGAATTTCGTGCAGGAAAGACATCACCAAGGAAGATTGATATGGTGGAGTGACATGGCGGAGGGACATGGATGAGTGACTTGGAGGAGTGACATGGAGGAGTGACATGGAGGAGTTACATGGAGGAGTGACTTGGAGGAGCAACACGGAGGAGCGACATGGAGGAGTGACATGGAGTAGTGACATGGAGTAGCTACATGTAGGAGTTACATGGAGGAGTGACTTGGAGGAGCAACATGGAGGAGTGACATAGAGGATTGATATGGAGGAGCAACACGGAGGAGCGACATGGAGGAGTGACATGGAGTAGTGACATGGAGGAGGGACATGGAGGAGTGACTTCGAGAACTGACAGGGTTGATCAGGAAGGAAGGTTGATATGGTGGAGTGATATCGTGTAGGGACATGGGTGAGTGACTTGGAGGAGTGACATGGAGGAGCAACACGGAGGAGCAACATGGAGGAGTGACATGGAGTAGTGACATGGAGGATGGACATGGAGGAGTGACATAGAGGATTGTTGTGTAGTAGTGACGTGGAGGATGGACATGAAGGAGTGACTTGGAGAAGTGACAGGGTTGATCAGGAAGGAGGGTTGATATGGTGGAGTGATATCGTGGAGGGACATGGGTGAGTGACTTGGAGGAGTGACAAGGAGGAGCAACACGGAGGAGCGACATGGAGGAGTGACTTGGATGAGTGACAAGGAGGAGCAACACGGAGGAGCGACATGGAGGAGTGACATGGAGGAGTGACATGGAGGAATGACATGGATGAGTGACATGGAGGAGTGACAAGAAGTAGTGACATGGAGGAGTTACATTGAGGAGTGAATTCGTGTAGCGACATGGAGGAGTGACATGGAGTAGCGACATGGAGGAGTGACATGAGTAATGAGTTGGTGTAGCGACATGGATGAGTGACATGGAGGTGTGACTTGAAGGAGTGACATAGATGAGCGACGTGGAGGAGTGACATGGAGGAGGGACATGGAGAAGTGATATGGATGAGTGATATGGAGGAGTGACAAGAAGGATTGAGTTGGTGTAGTGACATGGAGGAGTGAGTTGTTAGAGCGACATGGAGGAGTGACATGGAGGAGTGACATAGAGGATTGATGTGGAGTAGTGACATGGAGGATGGACATGGAGGAGTGACTTGGAGAAGTGACATAAAGGAGTGACATGGAGGAATGACATGGATGAGTGACATGGAGGAGTGACAAGAAGAAGTGTAAAGGAGGGTTGAGTTTGTGTAGCTACATGGAGGAGTCACATGAAGTAGTGACATTGAGGATTGAAATTGATGAGTGAGTTGGTGTAGTGACATGAAGGAGTGACTTTGAGTAGCGACTTGGAGGAGTGACCTGGAGGAGCTACATGGAGGAGTGACATAGAGTAGCGACATGGAGGAGTGACATGGAGGAATGACATGGAGGAGTCACATTGAGGGTTGAGTTTGTGATGTGACATGGAGGAGTGACATGAAGTAGTGACATAGAGGAGTGAAATTGAGGAGTGAGTTGGTGTAGTGACATGGAGGAGTGACTTTGAGTAGCGACATGGAGGAGTGACATGGAGGAGCTACATGGAGGAGTGACATAGAGTAGCGACATGGAGGAGGGACATGGAGGAGAGATATGGACGACTGACATGAAAGAGTTTAAAGGAGGTTTGAGTTTGTGTAGCGACATGGAGGAGTAACATGAAGTAGTCACATTGAGGGGTGACATTGAGGAGTGAGTTGGTGTAGTGACATGGAGGAGTGACTTTGAGTAGCGACGAGGAGGAGTGACATAGAGGAGTGAGTTGTTAGAGCGATATAGAGGAGAGACATGGAGGACTGACCTGAAGGAGTGACATTGAGGAGTGAGTTTGTGTAGCGACATGGAGGAGTGACATGGAGTAGCTACATGGAGGAGTTACATGGAGGAGTGACTTGGAGGAGCAACACGGAGGAGCAACTTGTAGGAGAGACATGGAGGAGTGACTTTGAAAACATATAGAAGTGACATGGAGGAGTGACTTGTAGGAGTGACATAAAGGACTGACATTGAGGAATGACATGGATGAGTGACATGGAGGAGTGACAAGGAGGTTTGAGTTGGTGTAGTGACATGGAGGAATGAAATGGAGGAGTGACGAGGAAAACATGTAGAAGTGAGTCGGAGGAGTGATATGGAGGAGTGACAATGTGGAGCTACACAGATGAGAGACATGATATTGAAGACTTGGAGAAGTGACATGGAGGAGCGACATGGAAGAGTGACAAGGAGGAATGACATTAAGTAGCGATATGGAGGAGTGACATGGAGGAGTGAGCTGGTGTAACGACATGGAGGAGTGAGTTGGTGAAATGACATAAAGGAGGGATATGGAGGAGTGACTTGGAGGAGCAACACAGAGGAGCGACATGGAGGAGTGACATGGAGGAGTGACATGGAGGAGTGAAATGGTGGAGTGACATGGAGGAGTGAGTTGTTATAGCGACATGGAGGAGAAACATGGAGGAGTGACATGGAGGAGTGACATAGGGGAGTGACGTGGAGGAGAGACATGGAGAAGTGACATGGAGGACTGACATGGAGGAGTGACATAGAGGAGTGACGTGGAGGAGAGACATGGAAGAGTGACTTTGAGTTGTGACATGGAGGAGGGACATGGAGGAGTGACATAGAGTAGCGACATGGAGGAGGGACATGGAGGAGAGATATGGACGAGTGACATGAAAGAGTGTAAAGGAGGGTTGAGTTTGTGTAGCGACATGGAGGAGTGACATGAAATAGTGACATTGAGGAGTAACATTGAGGTGTGACATAGAGGAGTGACATTGAGGAGTGAGTTGGTGTAGTGACATGGAGGAGTTACTTTAAGTAGCGACATGGAGGAGTGAAATGGAGGACTGACATGGAGGAGTGACTTTGAGTAGCGACATGGAGGAGTGACATGAAGGAGTTACATTGAGGAGTGAGTTTGTGTAGCGACATGGAGGAGTGACATGGAGGAGTGACTTTGAAGACATATAGAAGTGACATGGAGGAGTGACTTGGAGGAGTGACATAAAGGAGTGACATGGAGGAATGACATGGAGGAGTGACATGGAGGAGTGACTTTGAAGACATATAGAAGTGACATGGAGGAGTGACTTGGAGGAGTGACATAAAGGAGTGACATGGAGGAATGACCTGGAGGAGTGACATGGAGGAGTGAAATGGTGGAGTGACATGGAGGAGTGAAATGGAGGAGTGAGTTGTTAGAGCGATATAGAGGAGAGACATGGAAGAGTGACATGTAGGAGTGACATGGAGGAGTAACATAGAGGAGTGACGTGGAGGAGAGACATGGAGGAGTGATATGGAGAAGTGACAGGGCGGATCACCAAGGAAGATTGATATGGTGGAGTGACTGGGCGGAGGGACATGGATGAGTGACTTGGAGGAGTGACATGGAGGAGTGACATGGAGGAGTGACATGAGGAGTGAGTTTGTGTAGCGACATGGAGGAGTGACATGGAGTAGCTACATGGAGGAGTTACATAGAGGAGTGACTTGGAGGAGCAACACGGAGGAGCGACATGGAGGAGTGACATGGAGTAGTGACACGGAGTAGCTACATGTAGGAGTTACATGTAGGAGTGACTTGGATGAGCGACATGGAGGAGTGACATGGAGTAGTGACATGGAGGAGGGATATGGAGGAGTGACTTCGAAAAGTGACAGGGTTGATCAGGAAGGAGGGTTGATATGGTGGAGTGACATCATGTAGAGACATGGGTGAGTGACTTGGAGGAGTGACATGGAGGAGCAACACGGAGGAGCAACATGGAGGAGTGACTTCGAGAAGTGACAGGGTTGATCAGGAAGGAGGGTTGATATGGTGGTTGACAAGGAGGATCAACACGGAGGAGCGACATGGAGGAGTGACTTGGAGGAGTGACAAGGAGGAGCAACACGGAGGAGCGACATGGAGGAGTGACATGGAGGAGCGACATGGAGGAATGACATGGATGAGTGACATGGAGGAGTGACAAGAAGTAGTGACAAAGAGTAGTAACATGAGGAGTGAGTTTGTGTAGCGACATGGAGGAGTGACATGAAGTAGTGACATTGAGGAGTAACATTGAGGAGTGACATAGAGGAGTGACATTGAGGAGTGAGTTGGTGTAGTGACATGGAGGAGTGACTTTGAGTAGCGACATGGAGGAGGGACATTGAGGAGTGAGTTGGGGTAGTGACATGGAGGAGGGACATGGAGGAGAGATATGGACGAGTGATATAAAAGAGTGTAAATGAGGGTTGAGTTTGAGTAGCGACATGGAGGAGTGACATGAAGTAGTGACATTGAGGAGTGACATTGAGGAGTGAGTTGGTGTAGTGACATGGAGGAGTTACTTTGAGTAGCGACATGGAGGAGTGAAATGGAGGACTGACATGGAGGAGTGACTTTGAGTAGCGACATGGAGGAGTGACATTGAGGAGTGAGTTTGTGTAGCGACATGGAGGAGTGACATGGAGGAGTGACTTTGAAGACATATAGAAGTGACATGGAGGAGTGACTCGGAGGAGTGACATAAAGGAGTGACATGGAGGAATGACATGGAGGAGTGACTTGGAGGAGTGACATAAAGGAGTGACATGGAGGAATGACATGGAGGAATGACATGGAGGAGTGACGAGGAAAACATGTAGAAGTAAGTCGGAGGAGTGATGTGGAGGAGTGACAATGTGGAGCTACACGGATGAGAGACATGATATTGAAGACTTGGAGAAGTGACATGGAGGAGCGACATGGAAGAGTGACAAGGATGAATGACATTAAGTAGCAATATGGAGGAGTCAGTTGGTGGAATGACAAAAAGGAGGGATATGGAGGAGTGACTTGGAGGAGCAACACAGAGGAGCGACATGGAGGAGTGACATGGAGTAGTGACATGGAGGATGGACAAAGAGGTTTGTGTTGGTGTATTGACATGGAGGAGTGACATGAGGAGTGATGTAGAGGAGTGACGTGGTGGAGTGAAATGGAGGAGTGACATGGAAGAGTGAGTTGGTGTAGCGACATGGAGGACTGACATGGAATAGCGACATGAGGAGTGAGTTTGTGTAGCGACATGGAGGAGTGACATGGAGGATATACATGGAGTAGTGACATGGAGGAGCAACATGGAGGAGTGACATGGAGTAGTGACATAAACGAGTGACATGGAGGAGTGAATTGGAGTAGTGACATAAAGGTATTGACATGGAGGAGTTACAAGAAGTAGTGACATGGAGGAGTGACATTGAGGAGTGAGTTGGTGTAGTGACATGGAGGAGTGACTCTGAGTAGCGACATGGAGGAGTGACCTGGAGGAGTGACATGGAGGAGTGAAATGGTGGAGTGACATGGAGGAGTGAGTTGTTATAGCGACATGGAGGAGAGAAATGAAGGAGTGAATGGAGGAGTGATAGGTCGATCACCAAGGAAGATTGATAGGGTGGAGTGACATGTCGGAGGGACTTGGATGAGTGACATGGAGGAGTGAATTGGAAGAGTAACATAAAGGAGTAACATGGAGGAATGACATGGAGTAGCGACATAGAGTAGTAACATGAGGAGTGAGTTTGTGTAGCGACATGGAGGAGTGACATGGAGGAGTGAGTTGTTATAGCGACATGGAGGAGAGAAATGAAGGAGTGACATTGAGGAGTGACATGGAGGAGGGACATGGAGAAACAATATGGAGTGAAATGAAAGACTGTAAAGGAGGTTTGAGTTTGTGTAGCGACATGGAGTAGTGACATGAAGTATACCAAAGTAGCTATACCAACTCATTACTCCATGTCACTCCTCCATTTTACTCCTCAATGTCACTCCTCCATGTCAATACTTCTTGTTACTCCTCCATGTCATTCCTCCATGTCACTCCTTTATGTCAGTCCTCCATTTCACTCCTCCATGTAACCTCTATATGTCTTCCATGTCACTCTTCCATGTCCATCCTCCATGCCACTTCTCCATGTCACACCTCCATGTCTCTATTACACGTCAATCCTCTATGTCACTCCTCCAAGTCACTCCTCTCTGTCACTCCTCCATGTCACTCCTCCATGTCGCTCATCAATGTCAGTACTCCATGTTGCTATACCAACTCATTACTCCATGTCACTCCTCCATGTCACTAATTCATATGACTCCTCCATGTAACTTCTATATGTCTTCCATGTCACTCCTCCAGGTCCCTCCTCCATGTAGCTACTCCATGTCACTCCTCCATGTCATTCTTCCATGTCGCTCCTCCACGTCACTCCTCCTTGTCACTCCTCCATGTCACTCCTCTATGTCACTCCTACATGTCGCTCATCAATGTCAGTACTCCATGTTGCTATACCAACTCATTACTCCATATCACTCCTCCATGTCACTTCTATATGTCTTCCATGTCACTCCTCTGTTTAACTCCTCGATGATCCTCATCCATGTCACTTAACCATGTCGCTACACCAACTCACTCCTCCATATCACTCCTCCATGTCACTCCTCCGTGTCACTCCCCCATGTCATTCCTCCATGTCATTCTTCCATGTCACTCCTTTATGTGACTCCTCCAAGTCGTTCCTCCATGACACTTCTATATGTCTTCCATGTCACTCCTCCAGGTCCCTCCTCCATGTTGCTAATCCATTTCACTCCTCCATGTCGCTACACTAACTCACTCCTCGTCACTTCTTCATGTCGTTACTCCATATCACTCCTCCATGTCGCTACACCAACTCAATCTTCCTTGTCACTCCTCCATGTCACTTCTATGTCTTCCATGTCACTCCTCCATGTCACTACACCAACTCACTCCTCCATGTCACTCCTCCATGTCGCTACTACATGTCACTCCACAATATCAATCTTCCATGTCGCTCCTCCATGTAACTTCTCCAAGTATTCAATGTCATGTCTCTCATCTGTTTATCTCCAAATTGTCACTCCTCCATATCACTCCTCCGTGTCACTTCTACATGTTTTACATGTCTCTCCTCCATGTCACTCCTCCATGTTGCTACACCAACTCACACCTCCTTGTCACTGCTCGATGTCACTCATCCATGTCATTTCTCATTTCTACATTTCTACATGTCATTCCTTCATGTCACTCTTCCTTATCACTCCTTTTTGTCACTCCTCCACATCACTCCTCCATGTCACTCCTCCATGTAGCTACTCCATGTCACCTCTCCCTTTCACTCCTCCATATCGCTCCTCCATGTCAATCCTCCTTGTCACTCCTCCATGTCCCTCCTCCATGTCACTACACCAACTCACTCCTCCATGTCACTCCTCCATATCAACCCTCCATGTCACTCCTCCATGTCACTCCTCCATGTCGCTATTCCATGTCACTCTCCCATTTCACTACACCAACTCACTCATCCCTGTCCCTCCACCATGTCTCTCCAACATATCAACCCTCCTTCCTGATCAAACCTGTCACTCCTCCATGTCACTTCTATGTCTTCCATGTCACTCCTCCATGTTGCTACACCAACTCACTCTTCCATGTCACTCCATTTACCTCCACCACGTCACTCCTCTATGTAACTCCTCACGTCAAACCTCTATGTCACTCCTCCATGTCACTCCCCCGTCTCGCTATTCCATGTCACTCCTCCATGCCGCTACACCAACTCAAACCTCCTTGTCACTCCTCCATTTCACTCATCCATGTAATTCCTCAAAGTCACTAATTTATGTCACTCCTCCAAGTTACTCCTCAATTTCACTTCTATATGTCTTCCATGTCACTCCTCTATTTCACTCCTCCATGTCACTCCTCCATATCAAACCTTCATTTAACTCCTCCATATCAATGCTCCATTTCACTCCTCCATTCAACTCCTCTGTCACTCCTCCTTGTCGCTCCTCCATGTCACTCCACCTTGTCGCTCCTCCGTGTCACTCCTTCTTGTCGTTCTTCCATGTCACTCCTCCTTGACGCTCCTCCATGTAACTCCTCCATGTCACTCCGATATTTCACTCCTCCATATCGCTCCTCCATGTCGCTACTCCATATCACTCCTCAATGCCAATCCTCCATGTCACTCCAGAATGTCACTCCTCCATGTCCCTCCTCCATGCCACTCCTCTATGTCACTCCTCCTTGTGGCTCCCCCATGTCACTCCTCCTTGTCGCTCCTCAATGTCACTCCTCCATGTCACTCCTCCTTCATGTCACTCCTCCATGTCACTCCTCCTTGTCGCTCCTCAATGTCACTCCTCCATGTCACTCCTCCTTCATGTCACTCCTCCATGTAACTCCTCCATATCGCTCCTCCATGTTGCTTCTCCATATCACTCCTCAATGTCAATCCTCCATGTCACTCCAGAATGTCGCTCCTCCATGTCACTCCAGACTGTCACTCCTATATTTAGATCTTCTCTGTCGCTCCTCCATGTCACTCCAGAATCTATCTCCACCATCTCCTCCGGAATGTTCCTTTTCATTGTCATTGTCATCTATGTCGCTCCGTGATGTCGCTCCTTCCTGTAGCTCCTCCATGTTGCTCTTCCATGTCTCTCCTCCATGTCACTCCTCCATGTCGATCATCCCTGTCACTCCTCCATGTCTCTCTTCCATGTCACTCCTCCATGTCGCTCCTCCTTGTCACTCCTCCATGTAACTACTCAATGTCGATTCTCCATGTCTATCCTCCAGGTCGATCCTCCTTGCTCCTCCTTATCACTCCTCCGTGTCGTTCTTTCATGTCACTCCAGAATGTCGATCCTCCATGTCACTACAGAATGTCCCTCCAGAATTTCACTCCAGAATGTCACTCCTCCATATACCTCCTCCATGTCACTCCTCCATGTCGATCCTCTATTTTTCTCCTCCTTGTCGCTCCTCCATGTAACTCCTCCCTGTCTTCCACATCACTCCTACATATAACTCCTCCATGTCAATCCTTCATGTCACCCCTCCAAGTCATTCCACCATGTCGCTCCTCCTTGTCACTCCTCCCTGCCTTCCAAGTCACTCCTCCATGTCACTCGTCCATGTCGATCCTCCATTTTGATCCTCCATGTTGTTCCGCCATATCACGCCTCCATATCTTACATGTCACTCCCCCATGTACGTCCTCCATGTAGCTCCTCCATGTAGATCCTTCATGTTATTCCCATATGTCAACCCTCCATATCTCTCATCAATGTCCCTCCAGAATGTGCCACCAAAATATCGATCCTCAATGTCACTCCTCCATGTCGACATATGTCGACACATGTCGATCCTCCATGTCGCTCCTCCTTGCTTATCCATATCAATCGGCCATGTAACTCCTACATATCACTCCAGAATGTCACTCCTCGATGTCACTCCAGAATTTCACTCTTCCATTTAGATCCTACATTTTATTCCTCCATGTTTATCTTCCATGTCGCTCCTCCATGTCACTCCAGAATGTTGCTCCAACATGTCACTCCAGAATATACCACCTCGTTGTCAGTCCTCCATGTCACTCTTCTATGTCACTCCTCCATGTCACTCCTCCATGTCACTTCTCCATGTCACTCCTCCATATCGCTCCTCCATGTGAATGCTTCATGTCACTCCTCCATGTCACTCCTTTTTGTCACTCTTCCATGTCACACCTCCTTGTCACTTCCCATGTCACTCCACCATATCAATCCTCCTTGCTGATCCGCCCTGTCACTTCTCCATGTCACTCCTCCATGTCACTTCTATGTCTTCCATGTCACTCCTCCATGTGACTCCTCCATGTCGCCCAACCAATTCACTCCTCCATGTGACTCCTCCATGTCGCCCAACCAATTCATTCCTCAATGTCACACATCCATGTTACTCCTCCATGTAGTTACTCCATGTCACTCCTCCATGTCACTCCTCCAAGTCACTCCTCCATGTCAGTCCTCCATGTCGCTCCGCAATTTTTCTCTTCCATGTAGCTCATCCTAGTCGCTCTATCATGTTGCTCCTCCATGTCACTCCTCCATTTAGATTCTACATGTTACTCCTCCATGTCGATCTTCAATGTCTCTCCAGAATATATCTCCTCCATGTCACTCCTCCATGTCACTTCCATGTCTTCCATGTCACTCCTCCATGTCGCTGCACCAACTCACTCTTCCATGTCACTCCTCCACGTCACTACTCAATGTCACTCCTCCATGTAGATCTTCCATGTCGCTCCTCCATGTAACTTCTCCAAGTATTCAATGTCATGTCTCTCATCCATGTCGGACCACATTGTCACTCCTCCATATCACTCCTCCGTGTCACTTCTACATGTTTTCCATGTCACTCCTCCATGTGAATCCTCCATGTCGCTCCACAAATTCATTCCTCCATGTCACTCCTCCATGTCACTCCTCCACATCACTCCTCTATGTCACTCCTCCATGTCACACATCCATGTCACTCCTCCATGTCGTTACTCCATGTCACTCCTCTATGTCGCTAAACCAACTCACTCCTTATGTCACTCCTCCATGTCACTCCTCCATGTTGCTACACCAACTCAACCCTCCTTGTCACTCCTCCATGTCACTCCTCCATATCAATCCTCCATTTAACTCCTCCATATCAATGCTCCATTTCACTCCTCCATGTTGCTACTCCATGTCACTCCTCCATGTCACTTACCCATGTCCCTCTGCCATGTCACTCCACCATATCAAATCAACCTTGCTGATCCGCCCTGTCACTTCTCCATGTCTCTCATCCACGTCAATCCTCTATGTCACTCCTCCATTTCACTCCTCTATGTCACTCCTTCATGTCACTCCTCTATGTCACTCCTCCATGTAGCTACTCCATGTCGCTCCTCCATGTCGCTACACAAATTCATTCCTCTTCACTCCTCCATGTCACTCCTCCAAGTCACTCCTCCATGTCGCTACTCCATGTTACTCCTCCATGTCACTCTTCCACGTCACTCCTCTATGTCACTCCTCCATGTCACACCTCCATGTAACTCCTCCATGTCGCTACTCCATGTCACTCCTCCATGTCGCTACGCCAACTCACTCCTCCATGTCACTCCTTTATATCACTCCTCTATGTCACTCCTCCATATCACTTTTATATATCTTCCATGTCACTCTTCAGTCTCACTCCTCCATATTGCTCCTCCTTGTCACTCCACCTTGTCAATCCACCATATCAATCCTCCTTGCTGATCTGCCCTGTCACTTCTCCATGTCACACCTCCATGTCTCTCTTCCACGTCAATCCTCGGTCACTCCTCCATTTCACTCCTCTATGTCACTCCTCCATGTCGCTACACAAATTCATTCCTCGTCAGTCCTCCATGTCACTCCTTTATGTCACTCCTCCAAGTCACTCCTCCATGTCGTTACTCCATGGCACTCCTCCATGTCACTCCTCCATGTCATTACACCAACTCAACCCTCCTTGTCACTCCTCCATGTCATTCATCCATGTCATTACTCCCTGTCACTCCTTTATATCACTCCTCTATGTCACTCCTCCATGTCACACCTCCATGTCACTCCTCCATGTCGTTACTCCATGGCACTCCTCCATGTCACTCCTCCACGTCACTCCTCCTTGTCACTCCTCCATGTCACTCCACCATGTCACTACTATATCTCACTCCTCCATGTCACTCCTCCATGTCGCTCATCAATGTCAGTACTCCATGTTGCTATACCAACTCATTACTCCATGTCACTCCTCCATGTCACCCCTCCATGTCACTACTTCATATGACTCCTCCATGTCACTTCTATACGTCTTCCATGTCACTCCTCCAGGTACCTCCTCCATGTCGCTAATCCATTTCAATCCTCCATGTCGCTACAATAACTCACTCCTCGTCACTCCTTCATGTCATTACTCCATGTCACTCCTCCATGTTCCTCATCCATGTCACTTCACCATGTCGTTACACCAACTCACTCCTCCATATCACTCCTCCATGTCACTCCTCCATGTCACTCCCCCATGTCATTCCTCCATGTCATTCTTCCATGTCACTCCTTTATGTCACTCCTCCAAGTCACTCCTCCATGTCACTTCTATATGTCGTCCATGTCCCTCCTCCATGTCGCTAATTCATTTCACTCCTCCATGTCGCTACAGTAACTCACTCCGCGTCACTCCTTCATGTCGTTACTCCATGTCACTCCTCCATGTCGCTACACCAACTCAATCTTCCTTGTCACTCCTCCATGTCACTCCACCATATCAATCCTCCTTGCTAATCCGCCCTGTCACTGCTCCATGTCACTCCTCCATGTCACTACACCAAATCACTCCTCCATGTCGCTACTACATGTCACTCCTCCATATCAATCTTCCATGTCGCTCTTCCATGTAACTTCTCCAAGTATTCAATGTCATGTCTCTCATCCGTGTAGCTCCATATTGTCACACCTCCATATCACTCCTCCGTGTCACTTCTACATGTTTTCCATGTCACTCCTCCATGTTACTCCTCCATGTCGCTCCACCAATTCATTCCTCAATGTCACTCCTCCATGTCACTCCTCCACGTTACTCCTCTATGTCAGTCCTCCATGTCACTCCTCCATGTCACGCCTCGATGTCGTTCCTCCATGTCAGTACACCATGTCGCTATACCAACTCACTCCTCCATGTCACTCCTCCATGTCACTCCTCCATATCGCTCCGACATGTCAATCCTTCATGTCATTCCTCCATGTCACTCCTCCATGTCACTCCTCCATGTCACACATCCATGTCACTCCTCCATGTCGTTACTCCATGTCACTCCTCTATGTCGCTAAACCAACTCACTCCTCATGTCACTCCTCCATGTCACTCCTCTATGTTGCTACACCAACTCAACCCTCCTTGTCACTCCTCCATGTCACTCCTCCACGTCACTCCTCCATTTCACTCCTCCATGTCGCTACTCCATGTCACTCATCCATGTCTCTCATCCACGTCAAACCTCTATGTCACTCCTCCATGTCACTCCTCCATGACGCTATTCCATGTCACTCCTCCATGTCCCTACACTAACTCACTCCTCCATGTCACACCTCCATGTCTCTCTTCCACGTCAATCCTCTATGTCACTCCTTCATGTCACTCCTCCATGCCACTCCTCCATGTAGCTACTCCATTTCACTCCTCCATGTCGCTACTCCATGTCACTCATCCATGTCGCTACGCCAACTCACTCCTCATGTGACTCCTCCGTGTCGCTTCTTCATGTCACTCCTCCATGTCATTACACCAACTCAATCCTCCTTGTCACTCCTCCATGTCACTCATCCGTGTCATAACTCCATGTCACTCCTTTATATCACTCCTCTATGTCACTCCTCCATTTCACACCTCCATGTCACTCATCCATGTCATTACTCCATGTCACTTCTTTATATGACTCCTCAAAGTCACTCCTCCATATCACTTTTATATGTCTTCCATGTCACTCTTCAGTGTCGCTCCTCCATGTTGCTCCTCCATGTCACTCCACCTTGTCAATCCACCATATCAATCCTCCTTGCTGATCTGCCCTGTCACTTCTCCATGTCACACCTCCATGTCTCTCTTCCACGTCAATCCTCTATTTCAGTCCTCCATGTCACTCCTCTATGTCACTCCTCCATGTCGCTACACGAATTCATTCCTCCTCAGTCCTCCATGTAACTCCTTTATGTCACTCCTCCAAGTCACTCCTCCATGTCACTCCTCCATGTAGCTACTCCATGTCACTCCTCCATGTCACTCTTCCATGTCGCTCCTCCATGTAACTTCTCCAAGTCTTCAATTTCATGTCTCTCATCTGTGTAGCTCCACATTGTCACTCCTCCATATCACTTCTCCGTGTCACTTCTCCATGTCACACCTCCATGTCTCTATTCCACGTAAATCCTCTATTTCAGTCCTCCATGTCACTCCTCTATGTCACTCCTCCATGTCACACCTCGATGTCGCTCCTCCATGTCAGTATTCCATGTCGCTATACCAACTCATTCCTCCATGTCACTCCTCCATGTCACTCCTCCATGTCACTCCTTTTTGTCACTCCTCCTTGTCACTCCTTCATGTAGCTACTCCATGTCACCCCTTCATTTCACTGCTCCATTTCACTCCTTCATGTCACTTCTATGTCTTCCATGTCACTCCTCCATGTCACTGCACCAACTCACTCCTCCATGTCACTCCTCCACGTCACAACTCAATGTC
Source organism: Sebastes schlegelii (assembly GCA_014673565.1). Classification (NCBI taxonomy): domain Eukaryota; kingdom Metazoa; phylum Chordata; class Actinopteri; order Perciformes; family Sebastidae; genus Sebastes; species Sebastes schlegelii. The sequence goes on from CM025825.1 coordinate 32,276,687, forward strand.
ACTCCTCCATGTAGATCTTCCATGTCGCTCCTCCATGTAACTTCTCCAAGTATTCAATGTCATGTCTCTCATCCATGTCGGTCCACATTGTCACTCCTCCATATCACTCCTCCGTGTCACTTCTACATGTTTTCCATGTCTCTCCTCCATGTGAATCCTCCATGTCGCTCCACAAATTCATTCCTCCATGTCACTCCTCCATGTCACTCCTCCACATCACTCCTCTATGTCACTCCTCCATGTCACACATCCATGTCACTCCTCCATGTCGTTACTCCATGTCACTCCTCTATGTCGCTAAACCAACTCACTCCTCATGTCACTCCTCCATGTAACTCCTCCATGTTGCTACACCAACTCAACCCTCCTTGTCACTCCTCCACGTCACTCCTCCATGATGCTATTCCATGTCACTCCTCCATGTCCCTACACCAACTCACTCCTCCATGTCACACCTCCATGTCTCTCTTCCACATCAATCCTCTATGTCACTCCTCCATTTCACTCCTCTATGTCATTCCTTCATGTCACTCCTCCATGTCACTCCTCCATGTAGCTACTCCATGTCACTCCTCCATGTCGCTACACAAATTCACACCTCGTCACTCCTCCATGTCACTCCTCCATGTCACTACTTTATGTCAATCCTCCAAGTCACTCCTCCATGTCGCTACTCAATGTTACTCCTCCATGTCACTCCTCCATGTCACTCCTCTATGTCACTCCTCCATTTAGCTACTCCATGTCACTCCTCCATGTCGCTACACAAATTCATTCCTCGTCACTCCTCCATGTCACTCCTCCAAGTCACTCCTCCAAGTCACTCCTCCATGTCGCTACTCCATGTCACACCTCCATGTCACTCCTCCATGTAGCTACTCCATGTCACTCCTCCATGTCAATCTTCCATGTCGCTCCTCCATGTAGCTTCTCCAAGTCTTCAATTTCATGTCTCTCATCTGTGTAGCTCCACATTGTCACTCCTCCATATCACTTCTCCGTGTCACTTCTTCATGTCACACCTCCATGTCTCTATTCCACGTAAATCCTCTATTTCAGTCCTCCATGTCACTCCTCTATGTCACTCCTCCATGTCACACCTCGATGTCGCTCCTCCATGTCACTCCTCCATGTCACTCCTCCATGTCACTCCTTTTTGTCACTCCTCCACGTCACTCCTCAATGTCGCTACTCCATGTGACTCCTCCATGTCGCTCCACCAACTCACTCCTCCATGTCACACCTCCTTGTCACTCCTTCATGTAGCTACTCCATGTCACACCTTCATTTCACTGCTCCATTTCACTCCTCCATGTCACTTCTATGTCTTCCATGTCACTCCTCCATGTCGCTGCACCAACTCACTCCTCCATGTCACTCCTCCACGTCACAACTCAATGTCACTCCTCCATTTAGATATTCCATGTCGCTCCTCCATGTAACTTCTCCAAGTATTCAATGTCATGTCTCTCATCCATGTCGGTCCACATTGTCACTCCTCCATATCACTCCTCCGTGTCACTTCTACATGTTTTCCATGTCTCTCCTCCATGTGAATCCTCCATGTCGCTCCACAAATTCATTCCTCCATGTCACTCCTCCATGTCACTTCTCCACATCACTCCTCTATGTCACTCCTCCATGTCACACATCCATGTCACTCCTCCATTTCACACCTCCATGTCTCTCTTCCACATCAATCCTCTATGTCACTCCTCCATTTCACTCCTCTATGTCACTCCTTCATGTCACTCCTCCATGTCACTCCTCCATGTAGCTACTCCATGTCACTCCTCCATGTTGCTACACAAATTCACACCTCGTCACTCCTCCATGTCACTCCTCCATGTCACTACTTTATGTCAATCCTCCAAGTCACTCCTCCATGTCACTCCTCTATGTCACTCCTCCATTTAGCTACTCCATGTCACTCCTCCATGTCGCTACACAAATTCATTCCTCGTCACTCCTCCATGTCACTCCTCCAAGTCACTCCTCCAAGTCACTCCTCCATGTCGCTACTCCATGTTACTCCTCCATGTCACTCCTCCACGTCACTCCTCTATGTCCCTCCTCCATGTCACACCTCCATGTCACTCCTCCATGTCACTACTCCATGTCACTCCTCCATGTCGCTACGCCAACTCACTCCTCATGTGACTCCTCCGTGTCGCTTCTCCATGTCACTCCTCCATGTCATTACACCAACTCAATCCTCCTTGTCACTCCTCCATGTCACTCATCCGTGTCATAACTCCATGTCAATCCTTTATATCACTCCTCTATGTCACTCCTCTATGTCAAACCTCCATGTCACTCATCCATGTTATTACTCCATGTTAGAATCCCCGAGCGGTCATGGAGGAAATGAGGATCAGTCCACAACTGGATGGCATTTCAGCATAGAAGCATTTATTTTTCCTTTCACACCCGTCACACATGTTGCCTCCACCGTAGTATTCCTCCCAAATGGACCCAAACTCATGGTTTTTATACTCCCCTCAATTGGCCCATACCATTTTCCCAAACACAACACCACACCAATATACCAAAAATATCCACATTTATGTACACAAAGCCATTTCCCACATATAAATCCTCTTAATAAATACATACACACCTAACCATCTTCAATAAATATCCATAAACATTACCCTTTCACAAATACACACAAAACCGTCACGCCGAACTCCCCTCCACCCACTTCCCACTGGTTTCGCCCTCCCGGAACTATTAATAGGGCGCGAGTCCCCGGGGATCTCTTTCACCCGCTCACCTTGGGAGACAGAAACCGGAAGTAGTAAGTTTGGACGTTATTGACGGTTTTAATTCATTAATACCTCTGTGTGTTCAAGTGTATTCAATAATCCATATGTATAGTAATTATAGTTACACATACTATATTACTCCCGTAACGGCGAGCCGTCGTTACATTTCCTCCCCTCCTCTCCAAAGAGTACAGTACCTCAATTTTCATGTACTCTGGAGAGACAGTCTGCTTCCAGGTTGGCCTTTCCTGCCCGGTACTGGACTGTGAAGTCATAGGGTTGCAGGGACAGGTACCACCCTGTGATACGTGTATTCGAGTCCTTCATCCGGTTCAGCCACTGCAGAGCCCGATGATCCGTCTCAAGGCAGAAGTGACGTCCCAGCAAGTAGTACCTCAGTGAATCAACAGCCCACTTCATGGCTAGACACTCCTTCTCCACTGTGGAGTACCTTGTCTCCCGGTCCAGGAGTTTGCGGCTCAGGAACAATACAGGACACCTCTCCCCCTCAGCCTCCTGTAGCAGCACTGCTCCAAGGCCGACACCAGAAGCATCCGTCTGCAGTGTGAATGGCTGAGAGAAGTCAGGAGTGTGTAGAACAGACTCGCTTGTGATGGCACTCTTAAGATCCTTGAAGGCCCTGTCACACTCTTCATTCCATCTCACTCTGTTTGGGGCTGAGGCCTTGGTGAGGTCAGTAAGGACAGCTGCCCTCTCAGAAAGGTGGGGGATGAACTTGCTGTACCAACCCACCAGCCCCATAAAGGCACGCACCTTCTTCTTGGTGGTGGGCACCGGATACGAGTGGATGGCATCCACTTTCCCCACTCGAGGCTTGACCACCCCTTGTCCAACGACATGGCCCAGGTACTCCACCTGTTCTCGTGCAAAAGCACACTTGTTTGGATTAATGGTTAGCCCGGCTGTCTTGATCAGGTGGAGGACCCGTTGCAGGTGAGCCATATGTTCCTCCCATGTCTGGCTGAAGATGACAACATCATCCAAGTAGGCGGCTGCAAACTGTGGCACCTCCCTCAACACTTGGTCCATGAGTCGTTGGAAGGTTGCTGGCGCCCCATGGAGACCAAACGGCATCACCCTGAACTGAAACATGCCATAGGGCGTCTTGAATGCTGTCAGCTCCCTGGACTCAGGTGCCAGGGCCAGCTGCCAGTACCCCTTGCTCAGGTCAAGCGTGGTGATGAACGTGGACCTCCCAACTCTTTCCAGCAACTCATCGATGCGGGGCATTGGGTAGGTTTCAAACTTTGAGACTGCATTGAGGTACCTGAAGTCAATATAGAACCTCAGTGAGCCATCTTTTTTAGGTACCAACACAACAGGACTGCACCACTCACTGGTTGATGTCTCAATTATTCCCAGCTGCAACATCAGTTCAATCTCCTTCTTGAACTCTGGTACCAAACGTTCAGGGATCCTATAGCTCTTCCGGCGGGGAGCAGCCTCTCCCTTCAGATGGACCTTTTGCTGGACCAGAGTTGTGAAGCCAGGTTTTTCTTGGAAAAGCTCTGGATCCAGCAAGGCTTTTATCTCCCTCTGCTGGGCTGGCTGGAGATGGGACACATCCGCTGAAGTCTCATCGAGAGCACGGATGAAGAGTTGCTGCTGGGCAGGTTGCTGGATCGGCAGTGAAGGCACCTGAAACTCCTTCAACAGGTTCACGTGAAAACACTGATGTTTCTTCAATCTGTCAGGCATGTGTAGTTCATAGGTTACTGTGGTATATTTTCAGGTCATGCAAAGGACAGTGAGGCCCTTACTGTAAACACATATGTAAGAAGCATACGTGGAGACATTTATGGCCATACGCTAAGACCAGGCTGAAAGATGAACATATAGGATAACAGAGACATATATGGTCATACGTTCAGCTCAGATGTTGCATGATGTGGTCATACGTTCAGCCCTGATGTTACATGACATGAACCTGATATAAGGAGGAGGGAGAGCCCCGAAGTGCAGGGACTTTCAGATCTGACTTGAGACCTCCGGACGGTATAGACGTTCGTTATGACATTTGTTGCTTGTTTGTAATAAACTCTATTATACCAGCAAGAACAGTGTCCGCGGAACTCCTTTCTCATCACTTCAACAGCACTGTCGCAGAGAAGATACCACATTACCTTACCCTGGCGCTTGGTGACTTGGTAAGGCCCCTGCCATTTGGCTAACAGCTTACAGTCACTGGTTGGGAGCAACAGCATCACCTGCTGCCCTGGATGAAATGTCCTGTCGCTGGCCTTTCTGTCATACCAGGTCTTCTGGTTGACTTGCGCCGTCCTCATGTGCTCCTGTGCTAGAGCCGTCATCTGTTCCAGCCTCTCTCTCATCTTCACGACATAGGCAACAACATTCTCCTGATCTGCAATTGGATTCTCCCAGTGCTCTCTCAGGAGGTCCAGTGGCCCCCTCACCTGGCGACCATAGAGAAGCTCGAAGGGCGAAAATCCTGTTGAAGCCTGTGGCACCTCCCGGTAGGCAAACAGCAGGTATGGCAGCCATTGGTCCCAATCAGAGCCTGTGTGGGAGACAAACTTTCGCAGCATGTTCTTAAGTGTTTGATTGAATCTTTCCACCAGGCCGTCCGTCTGGGGGTGGTATGGGGTGGTCTTAATACCTGTCACACCTAACAACTGATAAATTTGCTGCAGTAGTTTGGACAGGAAGTTTGTCCCACAGTCTGTCAGGACCTCTCTAGGTATGCCTACCCTTGAAAATAGCTGTATAAGACAGTTGGCAACCTGTCTGGCTTTAACAGACCTGAGGGGAAAGACTTCTGGGTAACGGGTGGCATAATCACAAATTACCAAGATGTACCGATTTCCTGAAGAACTTTTCTCAAGGGGCCCCACTACATCCATGCCTATTCGGTCAAATGGTGTATCAATAATGGGCAGTGACTGAAGCTGGGCTCGGGCTACACCCTTAGGTGAAGTTAGCTGACACGTCTCACATAAGCGCAAAAATTCTTAACCCGGGTGTACATGCCCGGCCAAACAAATCTCCTGCCAATCCTGCTGAGGGTTTTTTGAAATGCTAGGTGACCTGCCCAGGGGATAGAATGCCCTAGTTCCATGACTTTCTGTGTAAGGCTCTGTGGCAAAGCTAAGGCTTCATCCTTTCCCTGACGCTGGTAGAGAATGCCCCTCTTAACCACATAGCTAGCATCAGCTAAACAGTCTACCTTTCCCTGTTTCTCACCTTCGACCTCTGTCACCTTGTCAAACCAGGATTTTAGCGTTGGATCAGCTCGTTGTATTGCTGCTATGTCAGGGGGAATGTGAAAATCTAAAGGATGGCTGGGCTTAGGTACTCCCTCAAACTCTTCCCTGGCCGTAGCCAAAACCTTTTCCCTCCTTCTCTGAGCTCTGGACTTCAGCTGCTTGACTGGACCTGCCTCCAACTCAACCTGGTAAAATGGTAACTCCTCAAGTGTATTTCTTGCCTTCTGTGCTCTAGTTGTGACCACGTTACATGCTTTAACTGCCGGTTGGAGCTGTAACTGCTGCTCAACCTCCTGAACTGGTGCCTCAACAGTGCCCTCTACATGTCCCTCACTGGTAACTTGCTTATTACCTTTTGCCTGCTCAATCAAATCTAACAGTGTGGGGACATCCTGGCCAAGGATAACAGGATATGGTAGTCTGGGCACTAACGCTACTGGCAGGAGGTAAGTCTGGCCACCAACCGTAAGATAAACCTCAGCTGTGGGGTACTTTTTCTCATCACCGTGTACACAACTAATATTGGCAGTGGTCTCACTCCACAGTTCTCTAGGAACTATGCTGGACAGCACCACAGACTGGAAACTGCCAGAGTCTAAGAGGGCCTTCTCACACTGACCATTCACTAACACCGGTGTTGTGAGCGCTTCTGCCTGCACAGAGACTGGGTTAGCGGGTCTGGGTACTGTACACAAAAGGGAAGGCTTACTCTGTCTGGTTGCGGGGCATGTATACTGAGTGTGACCTAAGGCATTACACTGATAGCAGCGGATGTCCTGCTTAGAGCTGGAAAAGGGCTTGTTACTGTTAGGTTTACTGGGAGGGAACTGCCTAGCATTGTTCTGAGGCCTAAACTGAGTTTGACCACCCCTTTCACCCCCATTGGACTTACTGCGCCCGGTGAAGTAGTTGTCCCGGCCGAAGGTGGTTCTTCTGCTCCCAGTTCTGGCTGACAGGAAAACCTCTGCAAACCGGGCGGCATCTTCTGCAGACTTTGGGTCCCGTTCACGGATCCAGACCTCCAACTCCGGGTCCACCATCCTCAAAAACTGCTCCAGAATCATCAGCTCGGCCATGTCTTTCACCGTAGAGCTCTGTGGTTTGATCTATTTGTTAAACATGTCCTTCAGTCGCACATACAGTTCACGTGGGGTCTCTCCTTGATCAATGTTCAGTGCACGAAACCGCCTTCCATAGGTGTCGGCTGTGATCTCATATTTAGCTAGAATAGCCTCTTTAACCTTTTCATACTCTTCAGAGTCTGTGATGTCCATGAGAACATAGGCACTACGTGACTTACCTGTGAGCAGAGGAACAAGATGAATGGCCCACTCCTCTTTTGGCCAACGGCAGACAGTGGCCATTCTTTCAAACGTTGTCAGAAAGTGTTCGATGTCATCCTCCGGAGTGAATGGTATCAACTTGGGGTCTCTATGCATGTGTCGCACCCTCTGTGGTGGTGGCGACCACTCCCGCTGACTGGACTGGCCAGCCATCACCTCCGGTTCTTCCCCGTCTGCACCATCAACACTTTCATAGCGCTCCCCTCTGCTGTCATATTCTTCTCTCAACTCTGTCACCTGTGTTTGAATCCGTTGGAACTGGTGTTGCATGCTCCTCCATCTCTGCTCTTGGCGCATGGACTCTTTTTCCAACTGCTGATCTCTGGATGTTTGGGAGCGTACCAGAGACTTCATCATGCCAGTCAGCTCCTCCAGCTTATCAGGATTTCCACCAGCCGCTGCCCCCTGCTGGTCAGCTGAAGTACCTGCTTCCCCACTGCCTGGCTACTCCTGAGGATCTTTCTTTGTGCCTCTAGTCATCATGCTCTCCTCAATATATTTCAGCATAGAAGCATTTATTTTTCCTTTCACACCCGTCACACATGTTGCCTCCACCGTAGTATTCCTCCCAAATGGACCCAAACTCATGGTTTTTATACTCCCCTCAATTGGCCCATACCATTTTCTCAAACACAACACCACACCAATATACCAAAAATATCCACATTTATATACACAAAGCCATTTCCCACATATAAATCCTCTTAATAAATACATACACATCTAACTATCTTCAATAAATATCCATAAACATTACCCTTTCACAAATACACACAAAACCGTCCCGCCAAACTCCCCTCCACCCACTTCCCACTGGTTTCGCCCTCCCGGAACTATTACTAGGGCGCGAGTCCCCGGGGATCTCTTTCACCCGCGCACCTTGGGAGACGGAAACCGGAAGTAGTAAGTTTGGACGTTATTGACGGTTTTAATTCATTAATACCTCTGTGTGTTCAAGTGTATTCAATAATCCATATGTATAGTAATTATAGTTAGACATTTTCCTCCATGTAGATCCTTCACGTTGCTCCTCCATGTCGCTCCTCCTTGTCACTCCTCCATGTCACTACTCAATGATGATCCACCATGTCACTGCTCCATGTTGATCCTCCATGTCGATCATCTATGTTGCTCCTCCATTTCACTCCTCCATGTCTTCCATGTTAATCCTCCATGTCACTCCGCGATGTCGCTCCTCCATGTAGCTCCTCTATGTGGATCCTTCATGTTAAACCTCTATGTCAATCCTCCAAATCTCACATCAAAGTCACTCCAGAATGTCACTCCAGAATGTTGCTCCTCCATGTTACTCCAAAATGTCCCTCCAGAATGTCCCTCCAAAATGTCACTCCTCCATGTAACTCCTCCATGTCGCTCCTTTGTCTCACTCCTCCAAGTGACTACTCAATGTCGGTTTTCCATGTAGGCACATGTCAATCCTTCATGTCGCTCCTTCATGTTGCTCCTCCTTGTCACTCCTCCATGTAACTACTCTTTCGATTCTCCATGTCACTCCTCCATGTCTTCTATGTCACTCCTCCATGTCGATCCTCCATGTCGATCCTTCATGTAGCTCCTCTATGTAACTACTCAATGTCGATTCTCCAACTCACTCCAGAATGTCACTCCACCATGTCCCTCCAGAATGTACATCAATGTTGTCAGTCCTCCATGTCGCACCGCGATGTCGCTCCTTCCTGTAGCTCCTCCATGTTGCTCTTCCATGTCGCTCCTCCTTGTCACTCCTCCATGTCACTCCATTTCACTCCACCACGTCACTCCTCTATGTAACTCCTCATGTCACTCCTCCATGTTGCTATTCCATGTCACTCCTCCATGTCGCTACACCAACTCACTTTTCCATGTCACTCCATTTCACTCCACCACGTCACTCCTCTATGTAACTCCTCATGTCACTCCTCCAAGTCGCTACTCCATGTCACTCCTCCATGTCGCTACACCAACTCACTCCTCCATGACACTCCTCCATGTCGCTACTCCATATCACTCCGCCATGTCAATCTTCCATGTCACTCCTCCATGTAACTTCTCCAAGTATTCAATGTCATGTCTCTCGTCCATGCAGCCCCACATTGTCACTCCTCCATATCACTCCTCCGTGTCACTTCTACATATTTTCCATGTCACTCCTCCATGTGACTCCTTCATGTCGCTGAACCAAAACACTCCTCATGTCACTCCTCCATGTCACTCCTCCATGTTGCTACACCAACTCAACCCTCCTTGTCACTCCTCCATGTCACTCTTCCATGTCGCTCCTCCATGTAACTTCTCCAAGTCTTCAATGTTATGTCTCTTATCTGTGTAGCTCCACATTGTCACTCTTCTATATCACTCCTCCGTGTCACTTCTACATGTTTTCCATGAAAATTCTCCATGTCACTCCTCCATGTCACTCCTCCATGTCGCTCCTCCATGTCAGTACTCCATGTCGCTATACCAACTCATTCCTCCATGTCACTTCTCCATGTGACTCCTCCATGTCACTCCTCCATATCGCTCCTACATTTCAATCCCTCATGTCACTCCTCCATGTCACTCCTTTTTGTCACTCCTCCATGTCGCTACACCAACTCACTCCTCGTCACTCCTCCATGTCGTTACACCAACTCAATCTTCCTTGTCACTCCTCCATGTCATTCCTCCATGTTACTCCTTTATGTCACTCCACCCTATCAATTCTCCTTGCTGATCCGCCCTGTCACTTCTCCATATCACTCCCCCTTGTCACTTCTATATGTCTTCCATGTCACTCCTCAAGGTCCCTCCTCCATGTCACACCTCCATGTCACTCCTCCATGTCGCTACTCCATTTCACTCCTCCATGTCGCTACACCAACTCAATCTTCCTTGTCACTCCTCCATGTCACTCCACCATATCAATCCTCCTTGCTGATCCGCCCTGTCACTTCTCCATGTAACTCCTCCATGTCGTTACTCCATGTCACTCCTCCATGTCGCTACACCAACTCAATCCTCCTTGTCACTCCTCCATGTCACTCATCCATGTCATTTCTCCATGTCACTACTTTATTTCACTCCTCCAAGTCACTCCTCAATGTCACTTCTATATGTCTTCCATGTCACTCCATCAGGTCCCTCCTCCATGTCACACCTCTATGCCACTCCTCCATGTCGCTACTCCATTTCACTCTTCCATGTCGCTAAACCAACTCACTCCTCGTCACTCCTCCAAGTCGTTACTCCATGTCACTCCTCCATGTCGCTACACCAACTCAATCTTCCTTGTCACTCCTCCATGTCACTCCACCATATCAATCCTCCTTGCTGATCTGCCCTGTCACTTCTCCATGTCACTCCTCCATGTCGCTACTCCATGTCACTCCTCCATGTTGCTACACCAACTCAACCCTCCTTGTCACTCCTGCATGTCACTCATCCATGTCATTTCTCCATGTCATCCATGGCATTTCTCCATGTCACTACTTTATTTCGCTCTACTATGTCTACTCCTTTTCATTCCTCCATGTCGCTACACCAACTCAATCTTCCATGTCACTCTACCATATCAATCGTCCTTGCTGATCCGCCCTGTCACTTCTCCATGTCACTCCTCCATGTCAGTTCTATGTCTTCCATGTCACTCCTCCATGTCGCTACACCAACTCAATCTTCCTTGTCACTCCTCCATGTAACTCCACCATATCAATCCTCCTTGCTGATCCGCCCTGTCAATTCTCCATATCACTCCTCCATGTCACTTCTATATGTCTTCCATGTCACTCCTCCATGTCGCTCCTCCATGTTGCTCCTCCATGTCACTCCTCCATTTCACTCATCCATGTCCCTCCGCCATGTCACCACCATATCAATCCTCCTTGCTGATCCGCCCTGTCGCTACTCCATGTCACTCCTCCATGTCACTCCTCCTTGTCGCTTCTCCATGTCACTCCTCCATGTCGCTACACTAACTCAAACCTCCTTGTCACTCCTCCATGTCACTACTCCATGTCACTCCTCCATGTCGATCATCCATGTCTCTCCTCCATTTCACTCCTCCATTTCGCTCCTACATGTAGATCCTCCATGTCGCTCCTCCTTGTCACTCCTCCATGTCACTACTCAATGATAATCCCCCATGTCACTGCTCCATGTTGATCCTCCATGTCAATCATCTATGTTGCTCCTCCATTTCACTCCTCCATGTGTTCCATGTCGCTCCTCCATGTCGATCCTCCATGTCACTCCTCCATGTCACTCCTCCAGGTCGATCCTCCATGTCGATCCTCCATGTTGCTCCTCTATGTAACTACTCAATGTCGATTCTCCATCTCACTCCAGAATGTCACTCCAGAATGTTGCTCCACCAAGTCCATCCAGAATGTACCTCAATGTTGTCAGTTCTCTATATCGCTCCACGATGTCGCTCCTTCCTGTACTCCTCCATGTTGCTCTTCCATGTCGCTCCTACATGTCACTCCTCCATGTCGATCATCCATGTCACTCCTCCATGTCACTCCTCCATTTCGCTCCTCCATGTAGATCCTTCATGTTTTTCCTCCATGTTGCTCCACCTTGTCACTCCTCCATGTCACTCTTGCATGTTGCTATTCCATGTCACTCCTCCATGTCGCTACACCAACTCACTCTTCCATGTCTCTCCATTTCACTCCACCACGTCACTCCTCTATGTAACTCCTCATGTCACTCCTCCATGTCGCTACTCCATGTTACTCCTCCATGTCGCTACACCAACTCAAACCTCCTTGTCACTCCTCCATGTCACTCATCCATGTCATTCATCCATGTCACTCCTTTATGTCACTCCTCAATTTCACTTCTATATGTCTTCCATGTCACTCCTCCATGACGCTCCTCCGTGTTGGTCCTCCATGTCACTCCGCCATATCACTCATCCATGTCCCTCCGCCATGTAACTCCACCATATCAATCCTCCTTCCTGATCAACCCTGTCACTTCTCCATGTCACTCCTCCATGTTTCTCCTCCACGTCAAACATCTATGTCACTCCTCCATGTCACTCCCCCATGTCGCTATTCCATGTCACTCCTCCATGCCGCTACACCAACTCAAACCTCCTTGTCACTCCTCCATGTCACTCATCCACGTCATTCCTCAATGTCACTCATTTATGTCACTCCTCCAAGTCACTCCTCCATGTCACTTCTATATGTCTTCCAAGTCACTCCTCCATGTCACTACTTAATGTCACTCCTCCATGTCGCTACACAAACTCAACCCTCCTATACAATCTTTCATGTCAATCCTCCATATCGCTCCTCCATGTCAATCCTCCATGTCACTCCTCCATGTCACTCGTTTATGTCACTCCTCCAAGTTACTCCTAAATGGCGTTACTCCATGTGACTCCTCCATGTTGCTCCACCAACTCACTCCTCCATGTTCCTCCTCCAATTCACTCCTCCATGTCACCTCTATATGTCTTCCATGTCACTCCTCCATGTCCATCCTCCATGTCACTACTCCATGTTGCTCCTCCATGTTGCTCCTCCATGTCACTCCTCTATGTCGCTCCGCGATGTCGCTCCTTCCTGTAGCTCCTTCATGTTGCTCTTCCATGTCGCTCCTCCATGTCACTCCTCCTTGTCGATCATCCATGTCACTCCTCCATGTCACTCCTCCATTTCGCTCCTCCATGTCACTACTCCTTGTCGCTACTGTAGTATCTTCTCTGCGACAGTGCTGTTGAAGTGATGAGAAAGGATATTCCGTGGACACTGTTCGTGCTGGTATAATAGAGTTTATTACAAACAAGCAACAAATGTCATAACGGACATCTAGAACGCCCGGAGGTCTCAAGTCAGATCTGAAAGTCCCTCTCGTCGGGGCTCTCGCATCTTCTTATATAGGGTTCATGTCATGTAACATCTGAGCTGAGCGTACAAGATATTTATGGCTCCATTATCCTATATGTTTATCTTTCAGCCCCTGGTCTTAACATATGACCATTGTCTTAACATGACCATTGTACGTCACCACGTATGCTTCTCACACATATGTTTATAATAAGGGGCCACGCTGTCTGGTGCCAGACATATGTTTACAATATGGGCCTCTCTTGTATTGTGCCGGACTTAAAAATATACCACACTACACAAACTCAACCCTCCTTGTCATTCCTCTATGTCACTCATCCATGTCATTCCTCCATGTCACTCCTTTATGTCACTCCTCCAATTCACTCCTCCATGTCACTCCTCCATGTCACTCATCCATGTCCCTCCGCCATGTCACTACACCCTATCAATCTTCCTTGGTGATCCGACCAGTCACTTCTCCATGTCACAACACAAACTCAACCCTCCTTGTCACTCCTCCATGTCACTCAACCATGTCAATCTTCCATGTCACTCCTTTATGTCACTCCTCCAATTCACTCACCATGTCACCTCTATTTGTCTTCCATGTTACTTCTCCATGTCCATCCTTCATGTCACTCCTCTGTGTTGCTCCTCCATGTCACTTCTCCAAGTCACTCACCCATGTTCCTCCACGATGTCACTCCACCATATCAACTCTCTTTCCTGATCTACCCTGTCACTTCTCCAAGTCACTCCTCCATGTTCCTCCTCCATGTCACTACTCCATGTCACTCCTCCATGTCGCTACTCCGTGTTGCTCCTCCACATCAATTCTCTATGTCACTCCTCCATGTCACTCCTCCATGTCGCTATTCCATGTCAGTCCTCCATGTCGCTACACCAACTCACTCTTCCATGTCACTTCTCCATGTCGCTTCTCCATGTCACTCCTCCATGACAATACACCAACTCAAACCTCTTTGTCCATCCTCCATGTTACTCCTCCGTGTTGCTCCTCCATGTCACTCCTCCATGTCACTCCTCCATGTCGCTACTCTATGTGACTTCTCCATGTCGCTCCACCAACTCCTTCCTCCATGTTACTCCTCCATGTCGCTCCTCCATGTTGCTCCTCCATGTCACTCCTCCATGTCACTCATCCATGTCACTCCTCTATGTCACACCTCCATGTCACTCCTCTATGTCACTCGTCCATGTCACTCCTCCATGTAACTCCTCCATGTAGCTACTCCATGTCACTCCATGTCGCTACACAACCTCACTCCTCATGTCACTCCTCCATGTCACTCCTGCATTTCACTCCTCCAAGTCACTCATCCATTTCCCTCCGCCATGTCACTCCACCATATCAACCCTCCTTCCTTATCAACCCTGTCACATCTCCAAGTCACTCCTCCATGTCACTTCTCCATGTCAGTCCTCCATGTCGCTCCTCCATGTAGCTCCTCCCCGTGTCACTCCTCCATGTCACTCATCCATGTCCCTCCGCCATGTCACTCCACCATATCAATCTTCCTTTGTGATCTGCCCTGTCACTCCTCCATGTCACTCCTCCATGTCGCTCTAACAACTCACTCCTCCATGTCATTCATCCATGTCATTCCTCCATGTCACTCCTTTATGTCACTCCTCCAATACACTCCTCCATGTCGCTCCTCCGTGTTGCTCCTCCTTGTCACTCCTCCAAGTCACTCACCCATGTCCTTCCACGATGTCACTCCACCATATAAACCCTCCTTCCTGATCAACCCTGTCACTCCTCCAAGTCACTCACCCATGTCACTACTTCAAGTCAATCCTCCATGTCGCTACACAAACTCATCCCTCCTTGTCACTCCTCCATGTCACTCATCCATGTCATTCCTCCAATTCACTCCTCCATGTCACCTCTATATGTCTTCCATGTCACTCCTCCATGTCCATCCTCCATGTCACTCCTCCATGTCTCTCCTCCATGTCGCTCTAACAACTCACTCCTCCATGTCACTCCTCCAGGTCACTCCTCCTTGTCACTACTTCATGTCACTCCTCCATGTCGCTACACAAACTCAACCCTCCTTGTCACTCCTCCATGTCACTCATCCATGTCATTCCTCCATGTCACTCCTCCATGTCCATCCTCCATGTCACTCCTCCATGTCCCTCCTCCATATCACTACTCCATGATAATCCTCCATGTCGCTCCTCCGTGTTGCTCCTCCACATCAATCCTCTATGTCAGTCCTCCATGTCGCTACACCAACTCACTCTTCCATGTCACTTCTCCATGTCGCTTCTCCATGTCACTCCTCCATGACAATACACCAACTCAAACCTCTTTGTCCATCCTCCATGTTACTCCTCCGTGTTGCTCCTCCATGTCACTCCTCCATGTCACTCCTCCATGTCGCTACTCTATGTGACTCCTCCATGTCGCTCCACCAACTCCTTCCTCCATGTTACTCCTCCATGTCACTCCTCCATGTCAATCATTTATGTCACTCCTCCAAGTTACTCCTCCATGTCGCTCCTCCATGTTGCTCCTCCATGTCACTCCTCCATGTCACTCATCCATGTCACTCCTCTATGTCACACCTCCATGTCACTCCTCTATGTCACTCGTCCATGTCACTCCTCCATGTAACTCCTCCATGTAGCTACTCCATGTCACTCCATGTCGCTACACAACCTCACTCCTCATGTCACTCCTCCATGTCACTCCTGCATTTCACTCCTCCAAGTCACTCATCCATTTCCCTCCGCCATGTCACTCCACCATATCAACCCTCCTTCCTTATCAACCCTGTCACATCTCCAAGTCACTCCTCCATGTCACTTCTCCATGTCAGTCCTCCATGTCGCTCCTCCATGTAGCTCCTCCGTGTCACTCCTCCATGTCACTCATCCATGTCCCTCCGCCATGTCACTCCACCATATCAATCTTCCTTTGTGATCTGCCCTGTCACTCCTCCATGTCACTCCTCCATTTCGCTCTAACAACTCACTCCTCCATGTCATTCATCCATGTCATTCCTCCATGTCACTCCTTTATGTCACTCCTCCAATACACTCCTCCATGTCGCTCCTCCGTGTTGCTCCTCCTTTTCACTCCTCCAAGTCACTCACCCATGTCCTTCCACGATGTCACTCCACCATATAAACCCTCCTTCCTGATCAACCCTGTCACTCCTCCAAGTCACTCACCCATGTCACTACTTCAAGTCAATCCTCCATGTCGCTACACAAACTCATCCCTCCTTGTCACTCCTCCATGTCACTCATCCATGTCATTCCTCCAATTCACTCCTCCATGTCACCTCTATATGTCTTCCATGTCACTCCTCCATGTCCATCCTCCATGTCACTCCTCCATGTCTCTCCTCCATGTCGCTCTAACAACTCACTCCTCCATGTCACTCCTCCAGGTCACTCCTCCATGTCACTACTTCATGTCACTCCTCCATGTCGCTACTCCATGTGACTCCTCCAAGTCGCTCCAACAACTCACTCCTCCACGTTGATCCTCCATGTTGCTCTTCCATGTCACTCCTCCATGTAACTCATCTATGTCCCTCCGCCATGTCACTACACCAACTCAATCCTTCTTGTCACTCCTCCATGTCACTTCTATATGTCTTCCATGTCACTCCTCCATGTTCTTCCTACATGTCACTCCTCCATATCACTCCTCCATTTCACTCCTCCATGTCGCTACACCAATTCATTTCTCATGTCACTCCTCCATGTCGCTACTCCATGTCGCTACACCAACTCAACCCTCCTTGTAATTCCTCCATGTCACTCATCCATATCAATCCCCCATGTCACTCCTCATGTCACTCCTCCATTTCACTCCTTTATGTCACTCCTCCAAGTTACTCCTAAATGTTGCTACTCCATGTGACTCCTCCATGTTGCTCCACCAACTCACTCCTCCATGTTGCTCCTCCATGTTGCTCCTCCAATTCACTCCTCCAAGTCACCTCTATATGTCTTCCATGTCACTCCTCCATGTCTATCCTCCATGTCACTACTCCATGTGACTCCTCCATGTCGCTCCTCCGTGTTGCTCCTCCATGTCACTTCTCCAAGTCACTCACCTATGTCGCTCCACGATGTCACTACTTCATGTCACTCCTCCATGTCGCTCCTCCGTGTTGCTCCTCCACATCAATCCTCTATGTCACTCTTCCATGTAACTCCTACATGTCACTCCTCCATGTTGCTCCTCCGTGTTGCTCCTCCAAGTCACTTCTCCATGTAGTTACTCCATGTCACTCCTCCATGTCGCTACACAAACTCCTCCATGTCCATCCTCCATGTCACTCCTCCACATCAATCCTCCATGTTGCTTCTCCATGTCAATCCTCCATGTCACTCCTCCATGTATTTCCTCCATGTCCCTCCTCCATGTCACTACTCCTTGTCACTATTCCATGTCAGTCCTCCATGTCGCTACACAAACTCCTCCATGTCCATCCTCCATGTCACTCCTCCATGTTGCTTCTCCATGTCCATCCTCCATGTCACTCCTCCATGTATTTCCTCCATGTCGCTACTCTGTGTCACTTCTCCAAGTCACTCCTCCATGTCCAACCTCCATGTCACTAATCCACATCAATCCTCTATGTCACTCCTCCATGTCACTCCTCCATGTCTCTCCTCCATGTCACTCCACCATTTCACTCCTCCATGTCACTACTCCATGTCACTCCTCCATGTTGCTCCTCCGTATTGCTCATCCATGTCACTCCTCCATGTCGCTACACAAACTCCTCCATGTCCATCCTCCATGTCACTACTCCACATCAATCCTCTATGTTACTCCTCCAAGTCACTCCTCCATGTCACTCCTCCATGTCACTCATCCATGTCCCTCCGCCATGTCACTCCACCCTATCAATCTTCCTTGGTGATCCGACCTGTCGCTCCTCCATGTCACTACTCCATGTCACTCCTCCATGTCACTCCTCCATGTCACTCCTCCATGTTGCTATTCCATGTCAGTACTCCATGTCGCTACATCAACTCACTCTTTCATGTTACTCCTCCATGTCACTCCTATATGTCACTCGTCCATGTCACTCCTCCATGTAACTCCTCCATGTAGCTACTCCATGTCACTCCTCCATGTCACTACACAAACTCACTCCTCATGTCACTACTCCATGTCACTCATCCATTACACTCCTCCAAGTCCTTCCTCCATGTCCCTCCTCCATGTCACTACTCCTTGTCGCTGTTCCATGTCAGTCCTCCATGTCACTACACCAACTCACTCTTCCATGTCACTCCTCCATGTCACTACTCAATGATAATCCCCCATGTCACTGCTCCATGTTGATCCTCCATGTCGATCATCTATGTTGCTCCTCCATTTCACTCCTCCATGTGTTCCATGTTGCTCCTCCATGTCCATCCTCCATGTCACTCATCCATGTCACTCATACATGTCCCTCCGCCATGTCACTCCACCATATAAATCTTCCTTTGTGATCTTCCCTGTCACTCCTCCATGTCACTCCTCATGTCGCTCTAACAACTCACTCCTCCATGTCATTCATCCATGGCATTACTCCATGTCACTCCTTTATGTCACTCCTCCAATACACTCCTCCTTGTCACCTCTATAAGTCTTCCATGTCACTCCTACATGTCCATCCTCCATGTCACTACTCCACATCAATCCTCTATGTCACTCCTCCATGTCGCTCCTCCTTGTTGCTCCTCCTTGTCACTCCTCCAAGTCACTCACCCATGTCCTTCCACGATGTCACTCCACCATATAAACCCTCCTTCCTGATCAACCTTGTCACTCCTCCAAGTCACTCACCCATGTCACTAATTCATGTCAAACCTCCATGTCGCTACACAAACTCAACCCTCCTTGTCACTCCTCCATGTCACTCATCCATGTCATTCCTCCAATTCACTCCTCCATGTCACCTCTATATGTCTTCCATGTCACTCCTCCATGTCCATCCTCCATGTCACTACTCCATGTCACTCCTCCATGTCGCTTCTTTTGTGTTGCTCCTCCTTGTCACTCCTCCAAGTCACTCACCCATGTCCCTCCATGATGTCACTACTCCACATCAATCCTCTATGTCACTCCTCCATGTCACTCCTCCATGTCTCTCCTCATTGTCGCTCTAACAACTCACTCCTCCATGTCACTCCTCCAGGTCACTCCTCCATGTCACTACTTCATGTCACTCCTCCATGTCGCTACACAAACTAAACCCTCCTTGTCACTCCTCCATGTCACTCATCCATGTCATTCCTCCATGTCACTCCTCCATGTCCATCCTCCATGTCACTCCTCCATGTCCCTCCTCCATATCACTACTCCATGTTACTCCTCCATGTCGCTCCTCCGTGTTGCTCCTCCACATCAATCCTCTATGTCACTCCTCCATGTTGCTCCTCCAAGTCACTCCTCTATGTAACTCCTACATGTAGCTACTCCATGTCACTACTCCATGTCACTCCTCCATGTCGCTCATCCTTGTTGCTCCTCCAAGTCACTCCTCCATGTCACTCCTCCATGTCGCTACACAAACTCACTCCTCATGTCAGTCCTCCATGTCACTCCTCCATGTCACTCCTCCAAGTCACTCACCCATGTCCCTCCGCGATGTCACTCCACCATATCAACCCTCCTTGGTTAACCGCCCTGTCACTTCTCCATGTCACTCTTCCATGTCCCTCCTCCACGTCACTCCTCTATGTCACTCATCCATGTCATTCCTCCATGTCACTCCTCCATGTCTCTTCTCTATGTCGCTCTAACAACTCACTCCTCCATGTCACTCCACCATTTCACTCCTCCATGTCACTCCTTCAGATCACTCCTCCATGTCACTCATCCACGTCATTCCTCCATGTCACTCGTTTATGTCACTCCTCCAATTCACTCCTCCATGTCACCTATATATGTCTTCCAAGTCACTCCTCCATGTCCATTCTCCATGTCACTACTCCATGTCACTCCTCCATGTCCATCCTCCATGTAACTCCTACATGTCAATCCCTCATGTCACTCCTCCATGTCACTCCTTTTTGTCACTCCTCCATGTCACTACACCAATTCACTCCTCGTCATTGCTCCATGTCGCTACACCAACTCACTCCTCGTCACTCCTCCATGTCGCTACTCCATGTCACTCCTCAATGTCGCTACACCAACTCAATCTTCCTTGTCACTCCTCCATGTCACTCATCCATGTCATTCCTACTTGTCACTCCTTTAAGTCACTCCTCCAAGCCACTCCTCAATTTCACTTCTATATGTATTCCATGTCACTCCTCCATGTCGCTCCTCTGTGTTGCTCCTCCATGTCACTCCTCCATGTCACTTCTCCATGTAGATCCTTCATGTTGCTCCTCCATGCTGCTCCTCCTTGTCACTCCTCCATGTCACTCATCCATGTCATTCCTCCATGTTACTCCTTTATGTCACTCCTCCAAGTTACTAGTCCATGTCACTTCTATAGGTATTCCAAGTCACTCCTCCATGTTACTCCTCCATTTCACTCCTCCAAGTCTCTCCTCCATTTTTCTCCTCTATGTCACTCCTCCATGTCACTCCTCCTTGTCACTTCTATATTTCTTCCATGTCACTCATCCAGGTCCCTCCTCCATGTCACACCTCCATGCCACTCCTCCATGTCGCTACTCCATTTCACTCTTCCATGTCGCTAAACCAACTCACTCCTCGTCACTCCTCCATGTCGTTACTCCATGTCACTCCTCCATGTCGCTACACTAACTCAATCCTTCTTGTCACTCCTCCATGTCACTCCTCCAAGTCACTCCTCCTTGTCACTTCTATATGTCTTCCATGTCACTCCTCCATGTCGCTACTCCATTTCAATCTGCCATGTCGCTACACCAACTCACTCCTCGTCACTCCTCCATGTCGTTACTCCATGTCACTCCTCCATGTCGCTACATTAACTCAATCCTCCTTGTCACTCCTTTATGTCACTCCTCCAAGTTACTAGTCCATGTCACTTCTATATGTCTTCCATGTCACTCCTCCATGTCCATCCTCCATGTCACTCATCCATGTCATTTCTCCATGTCACTCTTCCATGTCACTCCTTTATGTCATTCCTCCAAGTCACTCCTCCATGTCGCTACTCATTGTGACTCCTTCATGTCGCTCCACCAACTCACTCCTCCATGTTACTCCTCCATGTCACTCCTCCACATCACTCCTCTATGTCACTCCTCCATGTCTCACCTACATGTCACTCCTACATGTCGTTACTCCACTTCACTCCTCCATGTCGCTACGCCAACTCACTTCTCATGTCACTCCTCCGTGTCGATACTCCATGTCACTCCTCCATTTAACTATTCCATGTCGCTCCTCCATTTAATTTCTCCAAGTCTTCAATGTCATGTCTCTTATCTTTGAAGCTCCACATTGTCACTCCTCTATGTAACTCCTCCATGTCACTCCTCCATGTAGCTACTCCATGTCACTCCTCCATGTAACTCTTCCATGTCGCTCCTCCATGTAACTTCTCCAAGTCTTCAATGTCATGTCTCTTATCTGTGTAGCTCCACATTGTCACTCCTCTATATCAATCCTCCGTGTCACTTCTACATGTTTTCCATGAAAATTCTCCATGTCACACCTCCATGTCTCTATTCCACCTCAAACCTCTTTGTCACTCCTCCATGTCACTCATCCATGTCCCTCTGCCATGTCACTCCACCATATCAATCCTCCTTTCTGATCAACCCTGTCACTTTTCTATGTCACTCCTCCATGTCTCTCATCCACGTCAATCCTCTATGTCACTCCTCCATGTCACTCCTCTATGTCACTCCTCTATGTCGCTCCGCGATGTCGCTCCTTCCTGTAGCTCCTCCACGTTGCTCTTCCATGTCGCTCCTCCATGTCACTCCTCCTTGTCGATCATCCATGTCACTCCTCCATGTCACTCCTCCATTTCGCTCCTCCATGTAGATCCTTCATGTTTTTCCTCCATGTTGCTCCTCCTTGTCACTCCTCCATGTCACTCTTCCATGTTGCTATTCCTTGTCGCTCCTCCATGTCGCTACACCAACTCACTCTTCCATGTCACTCCATTTCACTCCACCACGTCACTCCTCTATGTAACTCCTCATGTCACTCCTCCATGTCGCTAATCCATGTTACTCCTCCATGTCGCTACACCAACTCAAACCTCCTTGTCACTCCTCCATGTCACTCATCCATGTCATTCATCCATGTCACTCCTTTATGTCACTCCTCCAATTCACTCCTCAATTTCACTTCTATATAACTTCCATGTCACTCCTCCATGTCGCTCATCCATGTCATTCATCCATGTCACTCCTTTATGTCACTCCTCCAATTCACTCTTCCATGTCACTCATCCATGTCCCTCCGCCATGTCACTCCACCCTATCAATCTTCCTTGGTGATCCGACCTGTCACTTCTCCATGTCACAACACAAACTCAACCCTCCTTGTCACTCCTCCATGTCACTCATCCATGTCAATCCTCCATGTCACTCCTTTATGTCACTCCTCCAATTCACTCACCATGTCACCTCTATATGTCTTCCATGTCACTCCTCCATGTCCATCCTCCATGTCCCTCCTCCATGTCACTCCTCCATGTCACTCCTCCATGTCGCTATTCCATGTCTGTCCTCCATGTCGCTACACCAACTCACTCTTCCATGATACTCCTCCATGTCGCTACTCCATGTGACTCCTCCATGTCAATACACCAACTCAAACCCCTTTGTCCATCCTCCATGTCGCTACACCAACTCACTCTTCCATGTCATTTCTCCATGTCTCTTCTCCATGTCACTCCTCCTTGTCAATACACCAACTCAAACCTCTTTGTCCATCCTCCATGTCACTCCTCCGTGTTGCTCCTCCATGTAACTTCTCCATGTCACTCCTCCATGTCGCTACTCTATGTGACTCCTCCATTTCGCTCCACCAACTCCTTCCTCCATGTTACTCCTCCATGTCACTCCTCCATGTCTATCCTTTATGTCACTCCTCCAAGATACTCCTCCTTTTCGCTCTTCCATGTTGCTCCTCCATGTCTCTCCTCCATGTCACTCATCCATGTCATGCCTCTTTGTCACTCCTCCATGTCACTCCTCTATGTCACTCGTCCATGTCACTCCTCCATGTAACTCCTCCATGTAGCTACTCCATGTCACTCCTCCATGTCACTCCTCCATGTCCCTCTGCCATGTCACTCCAGCATATAAATCCTCCTTCCTGATAAACCCTGTCACTTCTCTATGTCACTCCTCCATGTCTCTCATCCACGTCCATCCTTTATGTCACTCCTCCATGTCACTCCTCCATGACGCTATTCCATGTCACTCCTCATTATCCCTACACCAACTCACTCCTCCATGTAACTCTTCCATGTCGCTCCTCCATGTAACTTCTCCAAGTCTTCAATGTCAAGTCTCTCATCTGTGTAGCTCCACATTGTCACTCCTCCATATCACTCCTCCGTGTCACTTCTACATGTTTTCCATGCCACTTCTCCATGTCACACCTCCATGTCTCTATTCCACATCAATCCACTATGTCACTCCTCCATGTCACTCCTCTATGTCACTCCTTTATGTCACTCCTCCAAGACATACCTCCATGTCATTCCTCCATGTCCCTCCTCCATGTCACACCTCCGTGTCACTCCTCCATGTCGCTACTCCTTTTCATTCCTCCATGTCGCCACACCAACTCAATCTTCCTTGTCACTCCTCCATATCACTCCACCATATCAATCATCCTTGCTGATCCGCCCTATCACTTCTCCATGTCACTCCTCCATGTCACTTCTATGTCTTCCATGTCACTCCTCCATGTCGCTACACCAACTCAATCTTCCTTGTCACTACTCCATGTCACTCCTCCAAGACATTCCTCCATGTCATTCCTCCATGTCACTCCTTTATGTCACTCCTCCAAGACATTCCTCCATGTCATTCCTCCATGTCCCTCCTCCATGTCACACCTCCGTGTCACTCCTCCATGTCGCTACTCCTTTTCATTCCTCCATGTCGCTACACCAACTCAATCTTCCTTGTCACTCCTCCATGTCACTCCACCATATCAATCCTCCTTGCTGATCCGCCCTGTCACTTCTCCATGTCAGTCCTCCATGTCACTTCTATATGTCTTCCATGTCACTCCTCCATGTCGCTCCTCCATGTTGCTCCTCCATGTCACTCCTCCATTTCACTCATCCATGTCCCTCCGCAATGTCACCACCATATCAATCCTCCTTGCTGATCCGCCCATGTTACTCCTCCATGTCGTTCCACCAACTCCTTCCTCCATGCCACTCCACCATTTCACTCCTCCATGTCAATCCTTTATGTCACTCCTCCAAGTTACTCCTCCATGCCACTCCACCATTTCACTCCTCCATGTCACACCTCCAGGTCACTCCTCCATGTCGCTACTAAAAGTCACTCCTCCATGTCACTACACCAACTCACTCCTCAATGTCACTGCTCCATGTCACTACTTCATGTCACTCCTCCATGTCGCTCCTCCGTGTTGCTCCTCCACATCAATCCTCTATGTCACTCCTCCATGTAACTCCTACATGTAGCTACTCCATGTCACTCCTCCATGTCGCTCCTCCGTGTTGCTCCTCCAAGTCACTCCTCCATGTAACTCCTACATGTAGCTACTCCATGTCACTCCTCCATGTCCCTCCTCCAGGTCACTCCTCCAGGTCGCTACTCAAAGTCACTCCTCCATTTAACTACACCAACTCACTCCTCAAAGTCACTTCTCCATGTCACTACTTCATGTCACTCCTCCATGTTGCTACACAAACTCAACACTCCTTGTCACTCCTCTATGTCACTCATCCATGTCATTTCTCCATGTCACTCCTTTATGTCACTCCTCCAATTCACTCCTCCATGTCACTCCTCCATGTTACTCATCCATGTCCCTCCGCCTTGTCACTCCACCATATCAATCTTCCTTGGTGATCCGCCCTGTCACTTCTCCAAGTCACTCTTCCATGTCTCTCCTCCACGTCGCTCTAACAACTCACTCCTCCATGTAACTCCACCATTTCACTCCTCCATGTCACTCCTCCAGGTCACTCCTCCATGTCGCTACACCAACTCAAACCTCTTTGTCATGTGATCCGCCCTGTCACTTCTCCATGTCACTCTTCCATGTCTGTCCGCAACGTCACTCCTATATGTCTCTCCTCCATGTCACTCCTCCATGTCACTCCTCCATGTCTCTCCTCCATGTCGCTATAACAACTCACTCCTCCATGTCACTCCACCATTTCACTCCACCATTTCACTCCTCCATGTTACTCCTCCATGTCACTCCTCCATGTCAATCCTTTATGTCACTCCTCCAAGTTACTCCTCCATGCCACTCCACCATTTCACTCCTCCATGTCACACCTCCAGGTCACTCCTCCATGTCGCTACTAAAAGTCACTCCTCCATGTCACTACACCAACTCACTCCTCAATGTCACTGCTCCATGTCACTACTTCATGTCACTCCTCCATGTCGCTCCTCCGTGTTGCTCCTCCACATCAATCCTCTATGTCACTCCTCCATGTAACTCCTACATGTAGCTACTCCATGTCACTCCTCCATGTCGCTCCTCCGTGTTGCTCCTCCAAGTCACTCCTCCATGTAACTCCTACATGTAGCTACTCCATGTCACTCCTCCATGTCCCTCCTCCAGGTCACTCCTCCAGGTCGCTACTCAAAGTCACTCCTCCATTTAACTACACCAACTCACTCCTCAAAGTCACTTCTCCATGTCACTACTTCATGTCACTCCTCCATGTTGCTACACAAACTCAACACTCCTTGTCACTCCTCTATGTCACTCATCCATGTCATTTCTCCATGTCACTCCTTTATGTCACTCCTCCAATTCACTCCTCCATGTCACTCCTCCATGTTACTCATCCATGTCCCTCCGCCTTGTCACTCCACCATATCAATCTTCCTTGGTGATCCGCCCTGTCACTTCTCCAAGTCACTCTTCCATGTCTCTCCTCCACGTCGCTCTAACAACTCACTCCTCCATGTAACTCCACCATTTCACTCCTCCATGTCACTCCTCCAGGTCACTCCTCCATGTCGCTACACCAACTCAAACCTCTTTGTCATGTGATCCGCCCTGTCACTTCTCCATGTCACTCTTCCATGTCTGTCCGCAACGTCACTCCTATATGTCTCTCCTCCATGTCACTCCTCCATGTCACTCCTCCATGTCTCTCCTCCATGTCGCTATAACAACTCACTCCTCCATGTCACTCCACCATTTCACTCCACCATTTCACTCCTCCATGTCACTCCTCCAGGTCACTCCTCCATGTCGCTACACCAACTCAAACCTCTTTGTCATGTGATCTGCCCTGTCACTTCTCCATGTCACTCTTCCATGTCTGTCCGCAACGTCACTCCTCTATGTCTCTCCTCCATGTCACTCCTCCATGTCTCTCCTCCATGTCGCTATAACAACTCACTCCTCCATGTCACTCCACCATTTCACTCCTCTATGTCACTCCTCCATGTCACTCATCTATGTGAATCCTCCATGTCACTCCTCCATGTAACTCCTCCATGTAGCTACTCCATGTCACTCCTCCATGTCACTCCTCCATGTCCCTATGCCATGTCACTCCAGCATATCAATCCTCCTTCCTGATAAACCCTGTCACTTCTCTATTTCACTCCTCCATGTCTCTCATCCACGTCAATCCTCTATGTCACTCCTCCATGTCACTCCTCCATGACGCTATTCCATGTCACTCCTCCTTATCCCTACACCAACTCACTCCTCCATGTAACTCTTCCATGTCGCTCCTCCATGTAACTTCTCCAAGTCTTCAATGTCAAGTCTCTCATCTGTGTAGCTCCACATTGTCACTCCTCCATATCACTCCTCCGTGTCACTTCTACATGTTTTCCATGCCACTTCTCCATGTCACACCTCCATGTCTCTATTCCACATCAATCCACTATGTCACTCCTTTATGTCACTCCTCCAAGACATTCCTCCATGTCATTCCTCCATGTCCCTCCTCCATGTCACACCTCCATGTCACTCCTCCATGTCGCTACTCCTTTTCATTCCTCCATGTCGCTACACCAACTCAATCTTCCTTGTCACTCCTCCATGTCACTCCACCATATCAATCGTCCTTGCTGATCCGCCCTATCACTTCTCCATGTCACTCCTCCATGTCACTTCTATGTCTTCCATGTCACTCCTCCATGTCGCTACACCAACTCAATCTTCCTTGTCACTCCTCCATATCGCTCCTCCAAGTCACTCCTCCATGTCACTCATCCAAGACATTCCTCCATGTCATTCCTCCATGTCACTCGTTTATGTCACTCCTCCAAGACATTCCTCCATGTCATTCCTCCATGTCCCTCCTCCATGTCACACCTCCGTGTCACTCCTCCATGTCGCTACTCCTTTTCATTCCTCCATGTCGCTACACCAACTCAATCTTCCTTGTCACTCCTCCATGTTACTCCACCATATCAATCCTCCATGTTGCTCCTCCATGTCACTCCTCCATTTCACTCATCCATGTCCCTCCGCCATGTCACCACCATATCAATCCTCCTTGCTGATCCGCCCATGTTACTCCTCCATGTCGTTCCACCAACTCCTTCCTCCATGTTACTCCTCCATGTCACTCCTCCATGTCAATCCTTTATGTCACTCCTCCAAGTTATTCCTCCATGCCACTCCACCATTTCACTCCTCCATGTCACACCTCCAGGTCACTCCTTCATGTCGCTACTAAAAGTCACTCCTCCATGTCACTACACCAACTCACTCCTCAATGTCACTGCTCCATGTCACTACTTCATGTCACTCCTCCATGTCGCTCCTCCGTGTTGCTCCTCCACATCAATCCTCTATGTCACTCCTCCATGTAACTCCTACATGTAGCTACTCCATGTCACTCCTCCATGTCGCTCCTCCATGTTGCTCCTCCAAGTCACTCCTCCATGTAACTCCTACATGTAGCTACTCCATGTCACTCCTCCATGTCCCTCCTCCAGGTCACTCCTCCAGGTCGCTACTCAAAGTCACTCCTCCATGTAACTACACCAACTCACTCCTCAAAGTCACCCCTCCATGTCACTACTTCATGTCACTCCTCCATGTTGCTACACAAACTCAACCCTCCTTGTCACTCCTCTATGTCACTCATCCATGTCATTCCTCTATGTCACTCCTTTATGTCACTCCTCCAATTCACTCCTCCATGTCACTCCTCCATGTCACTCATCCATGTCCCTCCGCCATGTCACTCCACCATATCAATCTTCCTTGGTGATCCGCCCTGTCACTTCTCCAAGTCACTCTTCCATGTCTCTCCTCCACGTCGCTCTAACAACTCACTCCTCCATGTCACTCCACCATTTCACTCCTCCATGTCACTCCTCCAGGTCACTCCTCCATGTCGCTACACCAACTCAAACCTCTTTGTCATGTGATCCGCCCTGTCACTTCTCCATGTCACTCTTCCATGTCTGTCCGCAACGTCACTCCTCTATGTCACTCCTCCATGTCACTCCTCCATGTCACTCCTCCAAGACATTCCTCCATGTCATTCCTCCATGTCACTTCTATATAAATTCCATTTCACTCCTCCAGTTCCCTCCGCAATGTCACACCTCCATGTCACTCCACCATATCAATCCTCCATGCTGATCCGCCCTGTCACTTCTCCATGTCACTCCTCCATGTCACTTCTATATGTCTTCCATGTCACTCCTCAATGTCGCACCTCCTTTTTGCTCCTCCATGTCACCCCTCCATTTCACTCATCCATGTCCCTCCGCCATGTCACCACCATATCAGTTCTCCTTGCTGATCCGCCCTGTCGCTACTCCATGTCACTCCTCCATGTCGCTACACTAACTCAAACCTCCTTGTCACTCCTCCATGTCACTCCTCCATGTCGATCATCCATGTCACTCCTCCATGTCACTCCTCCATTTCGCTCCTCCATGTAGATCCTCCATGTAGATCCTTCCTGTTGCTCCTCCATGTCGCTCCTCCTTGTCACTCCTCCATGTCGCTACTCCATGTCACTCCTCCATGTCGCTACACTAACTCAAACCTCCTTGTCACTGCTCCATGTTGATCCTCCATGTCGATCATCTATGTTGCTCCTCCATTTCACTCCTCCATGTCTTCCATGTCGCTCCTCCATGTCAATCCTCCATGTCACTCCTCCATGTCACTCATCCAGGTCGATCCTCCATGTCGATCCTCCATGTCGCTCCTCTATGTAACTACTCAATGTCGATTCTCCATCTCACTCCAGAATGTCACTCCAGAATGTTGCTCCACCATGTCCCTCCAGAATGTACCACAATGTTGTCAGTCCTCTATGTCGCTCCGCGATGTCGCTCCTTCCTGTAGCTCCTCCATGTTGCTCTTCCATGTCTCTCCTCCATGTCACTCTTCCATTTTGCTATTCCTTGTCGCTCCTCCATGTCGCTACACCAACTCACTCTTCCATGTCACTCCATTTCACTCCACCACGTCACTCCTCTATGTAACTCCTCATGTCACTCCTCCATGTCGCTCCTCCATGTAGATCCTGCATGTCACTCCTCCTTTTCGCTCCTACATGTCACTCTTCCATGTTGCTATTCCATGTCACTCCTCCATGTCGCTACACCATGTCACTCCTCCATGTCGCTACACCAACTCAAACCTCCTTGTCACTCCTCCATGTCACTCATCCACGTCAATCTTCAATGTCACTCATTTATGTCACTCCTCCAAGTCACTCCTCAATTTCACTTCTATATGTCTTCCATGTCACTCCTCCATGTTGCTCTTCCATATCACTCCTCTATTTCACTCCTCCATGTCACTCTTCCATATCAAACCTCCATTTAACTCCTCAATATCAGTGCTCAATTTCACTCCTCCATGTTGCTCCTCCATGTCACTCCACCATGTCACTCCACCATATCAATCCTCCTTGCTGATATGCCCTGTCACTTCTCCATGTCACACCTCCATGTCTCTCTTCCACGTCAGTCCTCTATTTTCACTCCTCCATGTCACTCCTCTATGTCACTCCTCCTTGTCGCTCCTCCATGTCACTCCTCTATGTCACTCTTCCTTCATGTCACTCCTCCATGTCACTCCTCTATTTCGCTCCTCCATATCACTCCTCAATGTCAATTGTCCATGTCACTCCAGAATGTCGCTCCTCCATGTCACTCCAGAATGTCACTCCTCCATTTAGATCTTCTATGTCCCTCCTCCGTGTTGCTCCTCCACATCAATTCTCTATGTTACTCCTTCATGTCACTCCTCCATATCACTCCTCCCTGTCGCTATTCCATGTCAGTCCTCCATGTCGCTACACCAACTCACTCTTCCATGTTACTCCTCCATGTCGCTACTCCATGTGACTCCTCCATGTCAATACACCAACTCGAACCTCTTTGTGCATCCTCCATGTCACTCCTCCGTGTTGTTCCTCCATGTCACTTCTCCATGTCGCTTCTCCATGTCACTCCTCCATGTCAATACACCAACTCGAACCTCTTTGTTCATCCTCCATGTCACTCCTCCGTGTTGCTCCTCCATGTCACTCCTCCATGTCACTCCTCCATGTCGCTACTCTATGTCACTCCTCCATGTCGCTACACCAACTCAAACCTCCTTGTCACACCTCCATATCGCTCCTCCATGTTGCTCCTCCATATCACTCCTCCATGTCACTCCTCCATGTCCCTACTCCATGTGACTCCTCCATGTTGCTCCACCAACTTACTCCTCCACGTCGCTCCCCCATGTTGCTCTTCCATGTCACTCCTCCATGTAACTCATCTATGTCCCTCCGCCATGTCACTACACCAACTCAAACCTTCTTGTCACTCCTCCATGTCAATCATCCATGTCACTTCTATATGTCTTCCATGTCACTCCTCCTTGTCCCTCCTCCAAGTCAATCCTCCACGTAACTTCTCTATGTCACTCCTCCATGTCACACCTCCATTTCACTCCTCCATGTCGTTATTCCATGTCACTCCTCCATGTCGCTACACCAACTCATTACTCATGTCACTCCTCCATGTCGCTACTCCATGTCACTCCTCCATGTCACTCCTCCATGTCACACCTCCATGTCACTCCTCCATGTCACCTCTATATGTCTTCCATGTCACTCCTCCATGTCCATCCTCCATGTCCCTCCACGATGTCACTCCACCATATCAACTCTTCTTCTTGATCAACCCTGTCACTTCTCCAAGTCACTCTTCCATGTCCATCCTCCATGTCAATTCTCTATGTCACTTCTCCATGTCGCTACACCAACTCAACCCTCCTTGTAACTCCTCCATGTCACTCATCCATGTCATTCCTCCATGTCACTCGTTTATGTCACTCCTCCAATTCACTCCTCCATGTCATCTCTATATGTCTTCCATGACACTCCTCCATGTCCATCCTCCGTGCCACTACTCCATGTCACTCCTCCATGTTGCTCCTCCGTGTTGCTCCTCCATGTCACTCCTCCAAGTCACTCACCTATGTCCCTCCACGATGTCACTCCACCATATCAACCCTCCTTCCTGATAAACCCTGTCACTTCTCCATGTCCCTCCCACATGTAGCTACTCCATGTACTAATCCATGTCACTCCTTCATGTCGCTCCTCCGTGTTGCTCCTCCAAGGCACTCCTCCATGTAACTCCTCCATGTAGCTACTCCATATCACTCCTCCATGTCGCTACAAATACTCACTCTTCATGTCACTACTCCATGTCGCTCCTCCATGTTGCTCCTCCATGTCCCTCCGCCATGTCACTCCACCATATAAATCTTCCTTTTTTATCCACCCTGTCACTTCTCCATGTCTCTCTTCCATGTCTCTCGTCCACGTCATTCCTCTATGTCACTCCTCTATGTCACTCCTCCATGTCACTTCTCCATGTCGCTTCTCCATGTTGCTCCTCCATGTCACTCCTCCATGTCACTCATCCATGTCCCTCCGCCATGTAACTCCACCATATCAATCTTCCTGGGTTTTCCGCCCTGTCACTTCTCCATGTCACTCTTCCATGTCTCTCCTCCACGTCATTCCTCTATGTCACTCCTCCATGTCACTCCTCCATGTCACTCCTCCATGTCTCTCCTCCATGTCGCTCTAACCACTCACTCCTCCATGTCACTCCTCTATTTCACTCCTCCTTGTCACTCCTCCAGGTCACTCCTCCATGTCGCTACTCAAAGTCACTCGTCCATGTAACTGCACCAACTCACTCCTCACTGTCACTCCTCCATGTCACTACTTCATGTCACTCCTCCATGTCACTACACAAACTCAACCCTCCTTGTCACTCCTCCATGTCACTCATCCATGTCATTCCTCCATGTCACTCCTTTATGTCACACCTCCAATTCACTCCTCCATGTCATCTCTATATGTCTTCCATGTCACTCCTCCATGTCCATCCTCCATGTCACTACTCCATGTCACTCCTCCATGTCGCTCCTCTCTGTGGCTCCTCCATGTCACTTCTCCATGTCACTCACCCATGTCCCTTCACGATGTCACTCCACCATATCAACCCTCCATCCTGATCAACCCTGTCATGTCTCCAATTCACTCCTCCATGTCCCTCCTCCATGTCACTTCTCCATGTCACTCCTCCATGTCGCTCCTCCGTGTTGCTCCTAAACATCAATCCTCCATGTCACTCCTCCATGTCGCTGCACCAACTCACTCTTCCATGTAACTACACCAACTCATTCCTCAATGTCACTCCTCCATGTCACTACTTCATGTCACTCCTCCAAGTCACTCCTCTAGGTCACTCCTCCATGTCGCTCCTCCGTGTTGCTCCTCCACATCAATCCTCTATGTCACTCCTCCATGTCACTCCTCCATGTCATTCCTCCATATCGCTATTCCATGACAGTCCTCCATGTCGCTACACCAACTCACTCTTCCATGTTACTCCTCCATTTCACTCCACCACGTCACTCCTCTACGTCACTCCTCATATCACTCCTCCATGTCAATACATCAACAAAAAATTCTTTGTCCATCCTCCATGTCTCTACTCCATGTCACTCCTCCATGTCGCTCCTCTGTGTTGCTCCTCCATGTCACTCCTCCATGTCCCTCCTTAATGTAACTCATCTATGTCCCTCTGCCATGTCACTATACCAACTCAAACCTCCTTGTCACTCCTCCATGTTACTCATCCATGTCGCTATTCCATGTCACTCCTCCATGTTGCTACACCAACTCACTCTTCCATGTCACTCCTCCATTTCACTACACCACGTCAGTCCTCTACATCACTCCTCATATCACTCATCCATGTCATTCCTCCATGTCACTCCTTCATGTCACTCCTCCATGTCACTCCTCTCGGTCACTCCTCCATGTCACTCCTCCATGTAACTCCTACATGTAGCTACTCCATGTCACTCCTCTATGTCGCTACACAAAATCACTCCTCATGTCACTCCTGCATGTCACTCCACCATATACACCCTCCTTCCTGATCAACCCTGTCACATCTCCAAGTCACTCCACTATTTGCCTCCTCCATGTCATTACTCCATGTCACTCCTCCATGTCACTCCTCTATGTCGCTACACAAAATCACTCCTCATGTCACTCCTGCATGTCACTCCACCATGTCACTCCTCCATGTCGCTCCTCCGTGTTGCTCCTCCACATCAATCCTCTATGTCACTCCTCCATGTCACTCCTCCATGTCGCTATTCCATGTCAGTCCTCCATTTCGCTACACCAACTAACTCTTCCATGTCACTCCTCCATTTCACTCGACCAACTCACTCCTCTACGCCACTCCTCATGTCACTCCTCCATGTCAATACACCAACACAAACCTCTTTGTCCATCCTCCATGTCACTACTCCATGTCACTCCTCCATGTCGCTCCTCCGTTTTGCTCTTCCATGTCAATCCTCCCTGTCCCTCCTTTATGTATCTCATCTATGTCTCTCCGCCATGTCACTACACCAACTCAATCCTCCTTGTCACTCCTCCATGTAACTCCTCCATGTTCCTCCTCCATTTTACTCCTCCACGTCACTCCTCTATGTCACTCCTCCATGTCACTCCTCCATGTCACACCTCCATATCACTCTATGTCGTTATTCCACGTCACTCCTCCATGTCGCTACACTAACTCATTCCTCATCTTACTCCTCCATGTCGCTACTCCATGTCACTCCTCCATGTCACTCCTCCATGTCGCTACACAAACTCAATCCTTCTTGTCACTCCTCCATGTCACTCATCCATTTTACTCGACCACGTCACTCCTCTACGTCACTCCTCATGTCACTCCTCCATGTCAATACACCAACACAAACCTCTTTGTCCATTCTCCATGTCACTCCTCCATGTCGCTATTCCATATCAGTCCTCCATGTCGCTACACCAACTCACTCTTTCATGTTACTCCTCCATGTTGCTACTCCATGTGACTCCTCCATGTCGCTCCACCAACTCCCTCCTTCATGTCCATCCTCCATGTCACTACTCCATGTCACTCCTCCATGTCGCTCCTCCGTGTTGCTCCTCCTTGTCACTCCTCCAAGTCCCTCACCCATGTGCCTCCACGATGTCACTCTACCATATAAACCCTCCTTCCTGATCAACCCTCTCACTTCTCCAAGTCACTCCTCCATGTCAATCCTCCATGTCACTACTCCACATCAATCCTCTATGTCAATCCTCCATGTCACTCCTACATGTCACTCCTCCATGTCGCTATTACATGTGACTCCTCCATGTCGCTCCACCAACTCCTTCCTCCATGTTACTCCTCCATGTCACTCCTCCATGTCAATCCTTTATGTCACTCCTACAAGTTACTCCTCCATGTCGCTCGTCCATGTTGCTCCTCCATGTCACTCCTCCATGTCACTCATCCAAGTAACTCCTCTATGTCACTACTCCATGTCACTCCTCTATGTCACTCGTCCATGTCACTCGTCCATGTAACTCCTCCATGTAGCTACTCCATGTCACTCCTCCAAGTCACTCACCCATGTCCCTCCACGATGTCACTCCACCATATAAACCCTCCTTCCTGATCAACCCTGTGACTTCTCCAAGTCACTCCTCCATGTCCATCCTCCATTTCACTACTCCACATCAATCCTCTATGTCACTCCTCCAAGTTACTCCTCCATGTAGCTCCTCCATGTTGCTCTTCCATGTCACTCCTCCATGTCACTCATCCATGTCACTCCTCCATGTCAATCCTCCATGTCTCTCCTCCATGTCTCTCTAACAACTCACTCCTCCATGTCACTCCACCATTTCACTCCTCCTTGTCACTCCTCCAGGTCACTCCTCCATGTCGCTACTCAAAGTCACTCCTCCATGTCACTACACCAACTCACTCCTCAATGTCACTCCTCCATGTCACTACTTCATGTCACTCCTCAATGTCGCTACTCCATGTGACTCCTCCATGTCGCTCCACCAACTCACTTCTCCACGTCGCTACTCCATGTTGCTCTTCCATGTCACTCCTGCATGTAACTCATCTATGTCACTCCTCCATGTCACAACACAAACTCAACCCTCCTTGTCACTCCTCCATGTCACTCATCCAAGTCATTCCTCCATGTCACTCCTTTATGTCTCTCCTCCAATTCACTCCTTTATGTCACCTCTATATGTCTTCCATGTCACTCCTCAATGTTGCTCCTCCATATCACTTCTCCAAGTCACTCCTCCATGTCCCTCCTCCATGTCACGACTCCATGTCACTCCTCCATGTCGCTCCTCCGTGTTGCTCCTCCACATCAATTCTCTATGTCACTCCTCCATGTCACTCCTCCATGTTGCTATTCCATGTCAGTCCTCAATGTCGCTACACCAACTCACTCTTCCATGTCACTTCTCCATGTCGCTTCTCCATGTCACTCCTCCATGTCACTCCTCCGTGTAGCTACTCCATGTCACTCCTTTATTTCATTCCTCCAATTCACTCCTTTATGTCACCTCTATATGTCTTCCATGTCACTCCTCCATGTTCATCCTCCATGTCACTACTCCATGTCACTCCTCCATATCGCTCCTCTGTGTTGCTCCTCCATATCACTTCTCCAAGTCACTCACCCATGTCCCTCCACGATGTCACTCCACCATATCAACTCTCCATCCTGATCAACACTGTCACTTCTCCAAGTCACTCCTCCATGTCCCTCCTCCATGTCACTACTCCATGTCACTCCTCCATGTTGCTCCTCCGTGTTGCTCCTCCATGTCAATACACCAACTCAAACCTCTTTGTCCATCTTCCATGTCGCTACACCAACTCACTCTTCCATGTCACTTCTTCATGTCGCTTCTCCATGTCACTCACCCATGTCAATACACCAAATCAAACCTCTTAGTCCATCCTCCATGTCACTCCTCCGTGTTGCTCCTCCATGTCACTCCTCCATGTCGCTACTCTATGTCACTCCTCCATGTCGCTACACCAACTCAATCCTCCTTGTCACTCCTCCATGTCGCTCTTCCATGTTGCTCCTCCATTTCACTCCTCCATGTCACTCATCCATGTCCCTCCGCCATGTCACGCCACCATATCAATCTTCGTTGGTGATCCGCCCTGTCACTTCTCCATGTCACTCTTCCATGTCTCTCCTCCACGTCACACCTCTATGTCACTCCTCCATATCTCTCCTTCATGTCGCTATAAAAACTCACTCCTCCATGTCACTCCACCATTTCACTCCTCCAACTCACTCCTCAATGTTACTCCTCCATGTCACTCATCCATGTCATTCCTCCATGTCACTCATTTATGTCACTCCTTTATGTCACCTCTATATGTCTTCCATGTCACTCCTTCATGTTCATCCTCCATGTCACTACTCCATGTCACTCCTCCATGTCGCTCCTCTGTGTTGTTCCTCTATATCACTTCTCCAAGTAAATCACCCATGTCCCTCCACGATGTCACTCCACCATATCAATTCTCGTTCCTGATCAACCCTGTCACTCCTCCATGTCACTACTTCATGTCACTCCTCAATGTCGCTACTCCATGTGACTCCTCCATGTTGCTCCACCAACTCACTCCTCCACGTCGCTACTCCATGTTGCTCTTCCATGTCACTCCTGCATGTAACTCATCTATGTCACTCCTCCATGTCACAACACAAACTCAACCCTCCTTGTCACTCCTCCATGTCACTCATCCATGTCATTCCTCCGTGTCCCTCCTCCATGTCACTACTCCAAGTCACTCCTCCATGTCGCTCCTCCGTATTGCTCCTCCACATCAATTCTCTAAGTCACTCCTCCATGTAACTCCTCCATGTAGCAACTCCATGTCACTCCTCCATGTCGCTACACAAACTCACTCCTCATGTCACTCCTGCATGTCACTCCTCCAAGTCACTCACCCATGTCCCTCCGCGATGTCACTCCACCATATCAACCCTCCTAGGTTATCCGCCCTGTAACTTCTCCATGTCACTCTTCCATGTCTCTCCTCCAAGTCACTCACCCATGTCCCTCCACGATGTCACTCCACCATATAAACCCTCCTTCCTGATCAACCCTGTGACTTCTCCAAGTCACTCCTCCATGTCCATCCTCCATTTCACTACTCCACATCAATCCTCTATGTCACTCCTCCAAGTTACTCCTCCATGTCGCTCCTCCATGTTGCTCTTCCATGTCACTCCTCCATGTCACTCATCCATGTCACTCCTCCATGTCAATCCTCCATGTCTCTCCTCCATGTCTCTCTAACAACTCACTCCTCCATGTCACTCCACCATTTCACTCCTCCTTGTCACTCCTCCAGGTCACTCCTCCATGTCGCTACTCAAAGTCACTCCTCCATGTCACTACACCAACTCACTCCTCAATGTCACTCCTCCATGTCACTACTTCATGTCACTCCTCAATGTCGCTACTCCATGTGACTCCTCCATGTCGCTCCACCAACTCACTTCTCCACGTCGCTACTCCATGTTGCTCTTCCATGTCACTCCTGCATGTAACTCATCTATGTCACTCCTCCATGTCACAACACAAACTCAACCCTCCTTGTCACTCCTCCATGTCACTCATCCATGTCATTCCTCCATGTCACTCCTTTATGTCACTCCTCCAATTCACTCCTTTATGTCACCTCTATATGTCTTCCATGTCACTCCTCAATGTTGCTCCTCCATATCACTTCTCCAAGTCACTCCTCCATGTCCCTCCTCCATGTCACGACTCCATGTCACTCCTCCATGTCGCTCCTCCGTGTTGCTCCTCCACATCAATTCTCTATGTCACTCCTCCATGTCACTCCTCCATGTTGCTATTCCATGTCAGTCCTCAATGTCGCTACACCAACTCACTCTTCCATGTCACTTCTCCATGTCGCTTCTCCATGTCACTCCTCCATGTCACTCCTCCGTGTAGCTACTCCATGTCACTCCTTTATTTCATTCCTCCAATTCACTCCTTTATGTCACCTCTATATGTCTTCCATGTCACTCCTCCATGTTCATCCTCCATGTCACTACTCCATGTCACTCCTCCATATCGCTCCTCTGTGTTGCTCCTCCATATCACTTCTCCAAGTCACTCACCCATGTCCCTCCACGATGTCACTCCACCATATCAACTCTCCATCCTGATCAACACTGTCACTTCTCCAAGTCACTCCTCCATGTCCCTCCTCCATGTCACTACTCCATGTCACTCCTCCATGTTGCTCCTCCGTGTTGCTCCTCCATGTCAATACACCAACTCAAACCTCTTTGTCCATCCTCCATGTCGCTACACCAACTCACTCTTCCATGTCACTTCTTCATGTCGCTTCTCCATGTCACTCACCCATGTCAATACACCAAATCAAACCTCTTAGTCCATCCTCCATGTCACTCCTCCGTGTTGCTCCTCCATGTCACTCCTCCATGTCG
This sequence comes from Sebastes schlegelii, assembly GCA_014673565.1. Taxonomy (NCBI): domain Eukaryota; kingdom Metazoa; phylum Chordata; class Actinopteri; order Perciformes; family Sebastidae; genus Sebastes; species Sebastes schlegelii. The sequence continues at coordinate 32,315,870 of CM025825.1, forward strand.
CTACTCTATGTCACTCCTCCATGTCGCTACACCAACTCAATCCTCCTTGTCACTCCTCCATGTCGCTCCTCCATGTTGCTCCTCCATTTCACTCCTCCATGTCACTCATCCATGTCCCTCCGCCATGTCACGCCACCATATCAATCTTCGTTGGTGATCCGCCCTGTCACTTCTCCATGTCACTCTTCCATGTCTCTCCTCCACGTCACACCTCTATGTCACTCCTCCATATCTCTCCTTCATGTCGCTATAAAAACTCACTCCTCCATGTCACTCCACCATTTCACTCCTCCAACTCACTCCTCAATGTTACTCCTCCATGTCACTCATCCATGTCATTCCTCCATGTCACTCATTTATGTCACTCCTTTATGTCACCTCTATATGTCTTCCATGTCACTCCTTCATGTTCATCCTCCATGTCACTACTCCATGTCACTCCTCCATGTCGCTCCTCTGTGTTGTTCCTCTATATCACTTCTCCAAGTAAATCACCCATGTCCCTCCACGATGTCACTCCACCATATCAATTCTCGTTCCTGATCAACCCTGTCACTCCTCCATGTCACTACTTCATGTCACTCCTCAATGTCGCTACTCCATGTGACTCCTCCATGTCGCTCCACCAACTCACTCCTCCACGTCGCTACTCCATGTTGCTCTTCCATGTCACTCCTGCATGTAACTCATCTATGTCACTCCTCCATGTCACAACACAAACTCAACCCTCCTTGTCACTCCTCCATGTCACTCATCCATGTCATTCCTCCATGTCCCTCCTCCATGTCACTACTCCAAGTCACTCCTCCATGTCGCTCCTCCGTATTGCTCCTCCACATCAATTCTCTAAGTCACTCCTCCATGTAACTCCTCCATGTAGCTACTCCATGTCACTCCTCCATGTCGCTACACAAACTCACTCCTCATGTCACTCCTGCATGTCACTCCTCCAAGTCACTCACCCATGTCCCTCCGCGATGTCACTCCACCATATCAACCCTCCTAGGTTATCCGCCCTGTAACTTCTCCATGTCACTCTTCCATGTCTCTCCTCCAAGTCACTCACCCATGTCCCTCCACGATGTCACTCCACCATATAAACCCTCCTTCCTGATCAACCCTGTGACTTCTCCAAGTCACTCCTCCATGTCCATCCTCCATTTCACTACTCCACATCAATCCTCTATGTCACTCCTCCAAGTTACTCCTCCATGTCGCTCCTCCATGTTGCTCTTCCATGTCACTCCTCCATGTCACTCATCCATGTCACTCCTCCATGTCAATCCTCCATGTCTCTCCTCCATGTCTCTCTAACAACTCACTCCTCCATGTCACTCCACCATTTCACTCCTCCTTGTCACTCCTCCAGGTCACTCCTCCATGTCGCTACTCAAAGTCACTCCTCCATGTCACTACACCAACTCACTCCTCAATGTCACTCCTCCATGTCACTACTTCATGTCACTCCTCAATGTCGCTACTCCATGTGACTCCTCCATGTCGCTCCACCAACTCACTTCTCCACGTCGCTACTCCATGTTGCTCTTCCATGTCACTCCTGCATGTAACTCATCTATGTCACTCCTCCATGTCACAACACAAACTCAACCCTCCTTGTCACTCCTCCATGTCACTCATCCATGTCATTCCTCCATGTCACTCCTTTATGTCACTCCTCCAATTCACTCCTTTATGTCACCTCTATATGTCTTCCATGTCACTCCTCAATGTTGCTCCTCCATATCACTTCTCCAAGTCACTCCTCCATGTCCCTCCTCCATGTCACGACTCCATGTCACTCCTCCATGTCGCTCCTCCGTGTTGCTCCTCCACATCAATTCTCTATGTCACTCCTCCATGTCACTCCTCCATGTTGCTATTCCATGTCAGTCCTCAATGTCGCTACACCAACTCACTCTTCCATGTCACTTCTCCATGTCGCTTCTCCATGTCACTCCTCCATGTCACTCCTCCGTGTAGCTACTCCATGTCACTCCTTTATTTCATTCCTCCAATTCACTCCTTTATGTCACCTCTATATGTCTTCCATGTCACTCCTCCATGTTCATCCTCCATGTCACTACTCCATGTCACTCCTCCATATCGCTCCTCTGTGTTGCTCCTCCATATCACTTCTCCAAGTCACTCACCCATGTCCCTCCTCCATGTCACTACTCCATGTCACTCCTCCATGTTGCTCCTCCGTGTTGCTCCTCCATGTCAATACACCAACTCAAACCTCTTTGTCCATCCTCCATGTCGCTACACCAACTCACTCTTCCATGTCACTTCTTCATGTCGCTTCTCCATGTCACTCACCCATGTCAATACACCAAATCAAACCTCTTAGTCCATCCTCCATGTCACTCCTCCGTGTTGCTCCTCCATGTCACTCCTCCATGTCGCTACTCTATGTCACTCCTCCATGTCGCTACACCAACTCAATCCTCCTTGTCACTCCTCCATGTCGCTCCTCCATGTTGCTCCTCCATTTCACTCCTCCATGTCACTCATCCATGTCCCTCCGCCATGTCACGCCACCATATCAATCTTCGTTGGTGATCCGCCCTGTCACTTCTCCATGTCACTCTTCCATGTCTCTCCTCCACGTCACACCTCTATGTCACTCCTCCATATCTCTCCTTCATGTCGCTATAAAAACTCACTCCTCCATGTCACTCCACCATTTCACTCCTCCAACTCACTCCTCAATGTAACTCCTCCATGTCACTCATCCATGTCATTCCTCCATGTCACTCATTTATGTCACTCCTTTATGTCACCTCTATATGTCTTCCATGTCACTCCTTCATGTTCATCCTCCATGTCACTACTCCATGTCACTCCTCCATGTCGCTCCTCTGTGTTGTTCCTCTATATCACTTCTCCAAGTAAATCACCCATGTCCCTCCACGATGTCACTCCACCATATCAATTCTCGTTCCTGATCAACCCTGTCACTCCTCCATGTCACTACTTCATGTCACTCCTCAATGTCGCTACTTCCATGTGACTCCTCCATGTCGCTCCACCAACTCACTCCTCCACGTCGCTACTTCCATGTTGCTCTTCCATGTCACTCCTGCATGTAACTCATCTATGTCACTCCTCCATGTCACAACACAAACTCAACCCTCCTTGTCACTCCTCCATGTCACTCATCCATGTCATTCCTCCATGTCCCTCCTCCATGTCACTACTCCAAGTCACTCCTCCATGTCGCTCCTCCGTATTGCTCCTCCACATCAATTCTCTAAGTCACTCCTCCATGTAACTCCTCCATGTAGCTACTCCATGTCACTCCTCCATGTCGCTACACAAACTCACTCCTCATGTCACTCCTGCATGTCACTCCTCCAAGTCACTCACCCATGTCCCTCCGCGATGTCACTCCACCATATCAACCCTCCTAGGTTATCCGCCCTGTAACTTCTCCATGTCACTCTTCCATGTCTCTCCTCCACGTCACCCATCTATGTCACACCTCTATGTCAGTCCTCCATGTCACTTATCCATGTCACTCCTCCATGTCACTCCTACATGTCTCTCCTCCATGTCGCTACACCAACTCAATCCTCCTTGTCACTCTTCCATGTCTCTCCTCCACGCTCCACGTCATTCCTCTATGTCACTCCTCCATGTCTCTCCTCCATGTCAGTCCTCCGTGTCGCTCCTCCATGTTGCTCCTCCGTGTCACTCTTCCATGTCACTCCTCCATTTCACTCCACCACGTCACTCCTCTACATCACTCCTCCATGTCACTCATCCATGTCGCTACTCCATGTCTCTCCTCCATGTAGCTCTAAAAACTCCCTCCTCCATGTCACTCCACCATTTCAATCCTCCATGTCACTCCTCCAGGTTCACTCCTCCATGTCACTACACCAATTCACTCCTCAATGTCACTCCTCCATGTCACTACTTCATGTCACTCCTCCATGTCACAACACAAACGCAACCCTCCTTGTCACTCCTCCATGTCGCTATTCCATGACATTCCTCCATGTCGCTACACAAACTCACTCTTCCATGTCACTCCTCCATTTCACTCCACCACGTCACTCCTCTACGTCACTCCTCATGTCACTCTTCCATGTCAATACACCAACACAAACCTCTTTGTCCATCCTCCATGTCACTACTCCATGTCACTCCTTCATGTCGCTCCTACGCGTTGCTCCTCCATGTCACTACTCCATGTCGCTATAACAACTCACTCCTCCAGTTCACTCCTCCATGTTGCTCCTCCATGTAACTCCTCCATGTCACTCATCCATGTCACTCCTCTATGTCACTCCTCCATGTCACTCCTCTATGTCACTCGTCCATGTCACTCCTCCATGTAACTCCTCCATGTAGCTACTCCATATCACTCCTCCATGTCGCTACACAAACTCACTCCTCATGTCACTCCTCCATGTCACTACTCCTTGTCGCTATTCCATGTCACTCCTCCATGTCGCTACACCAACTCACTGTTCGATGTCACTCCTCCATGTCGGTCCTCCATGTTGCTCCTCCATGTCATTCCTCCATGTCACTCATCCATGTAACTCCGCCATTTAACTACACCATATCAATCTTCCTTGGTGATCCGCCCTGTCACTTCTCCATGTCACTCTTCCATGTCTCTCCTCCACGTCATTCCTCTATGTCACTCCTCCATGTCTCTCCTCCATGTCAGTACTCCATGTCGCTCCTCCATGTTGCTCCTCCGTGTCACTCCTCCATGTCACTCATCCATGTCACTCCACCATATCAATCTTCCTTGGTGATCCGCCCTGTCACTTCTCCATGTCACTCTTCCATGTCTCTCCTCCACGTCACTCCTCTATGTAACTCCTCCATGTAACTCCTCCATGTAACTCCTCCATGTCTCTCCTCCATGTCGCTGTAACAACTCACTCCTCCATGTCACTCCACCATTTCACTCCTCCATGTCACTCCTCCAGTTCACTCCTCCATGTCGCTACTCAAAGTCACTCCTCCATGTCACTACACCAACTCACTCCTCAATGTCACTACTCCAATTGACTCCTCCATGTCACCTCTATATGTCTTCCATGTCACTCCTCCATGTCCATCCTCCATGTCACTACTCCATGTCACTCCTCCATGTTGCTCCTCCGTGTTGCTCCTCCATGTCACTCCTCCAAGTCACTCATCCATGTCCCTCCACGATGTCACTCCACCAAATCAACCCTCCTTCCTGATCAACCCTGTCACATCTCCAAGTTACTCCTCCATGTCCCTCCTCCATGTCACTACTCCATGTAACTCCTACATGTTGCTCCTCCAAGTCACTCATCCATGTCCCTCATCCATGTCCCTCCGCCATGTCACTCCACCCTATTAATCTTCCTTGGTGATCCTACCTGTCACTTCTCCATGTCACTCTTCCATGTCTCTCCTCCATGTCACTCCTCTATGTCACTCCTCCATTTAACTCCTCCATTTCACTCCTCCATGTCTCTCCTCCATGTCGCTCTAAAAACTCCCTCCTCCATGTCACTCCACCATTTCAATCCTCCATGTCACTCCTCCAGGTTCACTCCTTCATGTCACTACACCAACTCACTCCTCAATGTCACTCCTCAATGTCACTACTTCATGTCACTCCTCCATGTCACAACACAAACGCAACCCTCCTTGTCACTCCTCCATGTCGCTATTCCATGACATACCTCCATGTCGCTACACAAACTCACTCTTCCATGTCACTCCTCCATTTCACTCCACCACGTCACTCCTCTACGTCACTCCTCATGTCACTCCTCCATGTCAATACACCAACATAAACCTCTTTGACTATCCTCCATGTCACTACTCCATGTCACTCCTTCATGTCGCTCCTACGCGTTGCTCCTCCATGTCACTACTCCATGTCGCTATAACAACTCACTTCTCCAGTTCACTCCTCCATGTCGCTACTCAAAGTCACTCCTCCATGTCACTACACCAACTCACTCCTCTATGTCACTCCTCCATGTCACTCCACCATGTCACTCCTCCATGTCTTTCCTCCATGTCGCTATAACAACTCACTCCTCCATGTAACTCCACCATTTCAATCATCCATGTCACTCCTCCAGTTCACTCCTCCATGTCGCTAGTCAAAGTCACTCCTCCATGTCACTACACCAACTCACTCCTCAATGTCACTCCTCCAATTCACTCCTCCATGTCACCTCTATATGTCTTCCATGTCAATCCTCCATGTCCATCCTCCATGTCACTACTCCATGTTACTCCTCCAAGTTGCTCCACCAAGTCACTCCTCCATGTAACTCCTACATGTAGCTACTCCATGTCACTACTCCATGTTACTCCTCCATGTCGCTCCTCCGTGTTGCTCCTCCAAGTCACTCCTCCATGTAACTCCTCCATGTAGCTACTCCATGTCGCTACACAAACTCACTCCTCCAAGTCACTCATCCATGTCCCTCCGCCATGTCACTCAACCATATCAACCCTCCTTCCTGATCAACCCTGTCACATCTCCAAGTCACTCCTCCATGTCCCTCCTCCATGTCACTACTCCATGTCACTCCTCCATGTCGCTACTCCGTGTTGCTCCTCCACATCAATCCTCTATGTCACATCTCCATGTCACTCCTCCATTTCACTCCTCCATGTCGCTATTCCATGTCAGTCCTCCATGTCGCTACACCAACTCACTCTTTCATGTTACTCCTCCATGTCGCTACTCCATGTGACTCCTCCATGTCGTTCCACCAACTCCTTCCTCCATGTTACTCCTCCATGTCACTCCTCCATGTCACTCCTTTATGTCACTCCTCCAAGTTACTCCTCCATGTTGCTCCTCCATGTTGCTCCTCCATGTCACTCCTCCATGTCACTCCTCTAGGTCACTCCTCCATGTCACTCCTCCATGTAACTCCTCCATGTCGCTACAACAACTCATTCCTCATGTCACTCCTCCATGTCTCTCCTCCATGTAACTCCGCCATGTAACTCCACCATATCAATCTTCCTTGGTGATCCGCCCTGTCACTTCTCCATGTCACTCCTTTATGTCACTCCTCCATGTCTCTACTCCATGTCACTTCTCCATGTAACTCCTCCATGTAGCTACTCCTTGTCACTCCTCTACGTCACTCCTCATGTCAATCCTCCATGTCACTCCTCCATGTTGCTATTCCATGTCAGTCCTCCATGTCGCTACACCAACTCACTCCTCTACGTCACTCCTCATGTCAAACCTCCATGTCAATACACCAACACAAACCTCTTTGTCCATCCTACATGTTACTACTCCTTTTCACTCCTCCATGTCGCTCCTCCGTGTTGCTCCTCCAAGTCACTCCTCCATATCCCTCCTTTATGTCATTCGACAACTCACTCCTCCATGTTGCTCCTCCATGTCACTCCGCCATGTCACTCCACCATATCAATCCTCCGTACTGATCTGCCCTGTCACTTCTCCATGTCACTCCTCCATGTCACTTCTATATGTCTTCCATGTCGCTACACCAGCTCACTCCTCCTTGTCACTCTTCCATGTCGCTCCTCCATGTCACTCCTCCATGTCACTTCTCTATGTCTTCCATGTCGCCACACCAGCTCACTCCTCCATGTCCCTCCTCCATATCGCTACTCCATGTCAATCCTCCTTGTCACTCTTCCATGTCATTCCTCCATGTCACTCGTTAATGTCACTCCTCCAATTCACTCCTCCATGTCCATCCTCCATGTCGCTTCTCCGTGTTGCTCCCCCAAGTCACTCCTCCATGTAACTCCTCCATGTCGCTCCTCCATATCACTCCTCCATGTCACTTCTATATGTCTTCCATGTCGCTACACCAGCTCACTCCTCCATGTCCCTCCTCCATATCGCTACTCCATGTCATTCCTCCTTGTCACTCTTCCATGTCATTCCTCCATGTCACTCGTTTATGTCACTCCTCCAATTCACTCCTCCATGTCATCTCTATATGTCTTCCAAGACACTCCTCCATGTCCATCCTCCGTGCCACTACTCCATGTCACTCCTCCATGTTGCTCCTCCGTGTTGTTCCTCCATGTCACTCCTCCAAGTCACTCACCTATGTCCCTCCACGATGTCACACCATATCAACCCTCCTTCCTGATCAACCCTGTCACTCCTCAATGTCCTTCCTCCATGTCACTACTCCATGTCACTCCTCCATGTCGCTCCTCCGTGTCGCTACTCAAAGTCACTCCTCCATGTCGCTACTCAAAGTCACTCCTCCATGTCAGTACACCAACTCACTCCTCATGTCACTCCTCCATGTAACTCCTACATTTAGCTACTCCATGTGACAACGCCATGTCACTCCTCCATGTCGCTTCACAAACTCATTCCTCGTGTCACTCCTCCATGTCGCTACACCAACTCAACCCTCCTTGTAACTCCTCCATGTCACTCATCCATGTCATTCCTCCATGTTACTCGTTTAAGTCACTCCACTTATTCACTCCTCCATGTCACCTCTATATGTCTTCCATGTCACTTCTCCTTGTCCATCCTCCATGTCACTACTCCATGTCACTCGTCCATGTTTCTCCTCCTTGTTGCTCCTCCATGTCACTCCTCCAAGTCACTCACCCATGTCCCTCCACGATGTCACTCCACCATATCAACCCTCCTTCCTGATCAACCCTGTCACTTCTCCAAGTCACTCCTCCATGTCCCTCCTCCATGTCACTACTCCATATCAATCCTCCGTGTCGCTCCTCCATGTTGCTCCTCCACATCAATCCTCTATGTCACTCCTCCATGTTGCTCCTCCAAGTCACTCCTCCATGTAACTCCTACATGTAGCTTCTCCATGTCACTCTTCCATGTCTCTCCTCCACGTCACTCCTCCAAGTCACTCCTCCATGTAACTCCTCCAAGTCGCTACTCAAAGTCACTCCTCCATGTCATTACACCAACTCACTCCTCAATTACACTCCTCCATGACACTAATTCATGTCACTCCTCCATGTCGCTACTCCATGTGACTCCTCCATGTCGCTCCACCAACTCACTCCTCCATGTTGCTCCTCCATGATGCTCTTCCATGTTACTCCTCCATGTAACTCATCTATGTCCCTCTGCCATGTCACTTCACCAACTCAATCCTTCTTGTCACTCCTCCATGTCACTCATCCATGTCACTTCTATATGTCTTCCATGTCACTCCTCCATGTTCATCCTCCATGTCACTCCTCCACATCACTCCTCTATGTCACTCCTCCATGTCACACCTCCATGTCACTCCTCCATGTCGCTACACCAACTCATTCCTCGTGTCACTCTTCCATGTCGCTACTCCATGTCACTCCTCCATGTCGCTACACCAACTCAACCCTCCTTGTAAATCCTCCATGTCACTCATCCATGTCACTCCTCCATGTCACTCCTCCAAGTCACTCACCCATGTCCCTCCGCAAAGTAACTCCACCATATCAACCCTCCTTGGTGAGCCGCCCTGTCACTTCTCCATGTCACTCCTCCATATCTCTCCTCCACGTCACTCCTCTATGTCACTCCTCCATGTCACTCCTACATGTCACTCCTCCATGTCTCTCCTCTATTTCGCTCTAACAAATCACTCCTCCATGTCACTCCTCCAAGTCACTCCACCATTTCACTCCTCCATGTCACTCCTCCAGGTCACTCCTCCATGTCGCTACTCAAAGTCACTCCTCCATGTTAATACACCAACTCACTCCTCAAAGTCACTCCTCCATGTCACTCCTCAATTTCTCTCCTCCATGTCGCTATAACAACTCACTCCTCCATGTCACTCCTCCAGGTCACTCCTCCATGTCGCTACTCAAAGTCACTCGTCCATGTCACTACACCAACTCACTCCTCAATGTCACTCCTCAATGTCACTACTTCATGTCACTCCTCCATGTCGCTACACAAACTCAATCCTCCTTGTCACGACACCAACTCACTCCTCCATGTCGCTCCTCCATGTTGCTCCTCCATGTCACTCCTCCATGTCACTAATCCATGTCCCTCCGCCATGTAACTCCACCATATCAATCTTCCTTGGTGATCCGCCCTGTCACTTCTCCATGTCAATCTTCCATGTCTCTACTCCACGTCACTCCTATATGTCACTCCACCATTTCACTCCTCCATGTCACTCATCCATGTCACTTCTATATTTCTTCCATGTCTCTCCTCCACGTCACTCTTCTATATCACTCCTCCATGTCACTCCTCCATGTCAGTCCTCCATGTCTCTCCTCCATGTCGCTATAACAACTCACTCCTCCATATCACTCCACCATTTCACTCCCCCATGTCACTCCTCTACTTGACTCCTCCATGTCACTCCTCCATGTAACTCCTCTTGTCGTTATTCCATGTCACTCCTCCAGATCGCTACACCAACTCATTACTCATGTCACTCCTCCATGTCGCTACTCCATGTCACTCCTCCATGTCGCTACACTATGTCACCTCTATTTGTCTTCCATGTCACTCCTCCATGTCCATCCTCCACGTCACTCCTCTATGTCACTCCTCCATGTCAGTCCTCCATGTCACTTCCCCATGTCTCTCCTCCACGTCACTTCTCTATGTCACTCCTCCATGTCAGTCCTCCATGTCACTTCTCCATGTCTCTCCTCCACGTCACTCCTCTATGTCACTCCTCCATATCACTCCTCCATGTCACTCCTCCATGTTGCTACTCCATGTGACTCCTCCATGTAACTCATCTATGTCCCTCTGCCATGTCATTACACCAACTCAATCCTTCTTGTCACTCCTCCATGTCACTCATCCATTTCACTTTTATATGTCTTCCATGTCACTCCTCCATGTCCCTCCTCCATGTCACTCCTCCACGTCGCTCCTCTATGTCACTCCTCCATGTCACACCTCCATGTAACTCCTCCATGTCACTATTCCATGTCACTCCTCCATGTCGCTACTCCATGTCACTCCTCCATGTCGCTGCACCAACTCAACCCTCCTTGTAACTCCTCCATGTCACTCCTCCATGTCGTTATTCCATGTCACTCCTCCATGTAGCTACACCATGTCACTCCTCCATGTCGTTACACAAACTCACTCCTCATGTCACTTCTCCATGTCACTCTTCCATGTCTCTCCTCCACGTCACTCCTATATGTCACTAATCCATGTCACTCCTCCATGTCGCTACATCAACTCACTCTTTCATGTTACTAATCCATGTCGCTACTCCATGTGACTCCGCCATGTCACTCCACCAACTCCTTCCTCCATGTTAGTACTCCATGTGACTCCTCCATGTCACTCCTTTATGTCACTCTTCCGAGTTACTCCTCCATGTCGCTCCTCCATGTTGCTCCTCCAAGTCACTCCTCCATGTCACTTCTACATGTCTTCCACGTCACTCCTCCATGTCCATCCTCCATGTCAGTCCTCCATGTCACTCCTCCATGTCGCTCCTCCTTGTTGCTCCTCCAAGTCACTCGTCCATTTAACTCCTCCATGTAGCTACTCCATGTCACTCCTCCATGTCGCTACACAAACTCACTCCTCATGTCACTCTTCCGTGTCGCTACTCCATGTCACTCCTCCATGTCATTCCTCCAAGTCATTCACCCATGTCCCTCCACGATGTCACTCCACCATATCAACCCTCCTTCCTGATCAACCCTGTCACTCCTCAATGTCCTTCCTCCATGTCACTACTCCATGTCACTCCTCCATGTCGCTCCTCCATGTCGTTGTTCCATGTCACTCCTCCATGTAGCTACACCATGTCACTCCTCAATGTCGTTACACAAACTCACTCCTCATGTCACTTCTCCATGTCACTCTTCCATGTCTCTCCTCCACGTCACTCCTCCAGGTCACTCCTCCATGTCGCTACTCAAAGTCACTCCTCCATGTTACTACACCAACTCACTCCTCAATGTCACTCCTCCATGTCACTACTTCATGTCACTCCTCCATGTTGCTACACAAACTCAATCCTCCTATACAATCTTTCATGTCACTCCTCCATATCGCTCCTCCATGTCAATCCTCCATGTCACTACTCCATGTCACTCCTTTTTTGTCACTCCTCCAAGTTACTCCTAAATGTCGCTACTCCATGTGACTTCTCCATGTTGCTCCACCAACTTACTCCTCCATGTTGCTCCTCCATATTGCTCCTCCAATTCACTCCTCCATGTCACCTCTATATGTCCTCCATGTCTCTCCTCCTTGTCCATCCTCCATGTCACTACTCCATGTCACTCCTCCATGTCGCTCCTCCGTGTTGCTCCTCCATGTCACTTCACCAACTCCTTCCTCCATGTTAGTCCTCCATGTGACTCCTCCATGTCACTCCTTTAAGTGACTCCTCCGAGTCACTCATCCATGTCCCTCCACGATGTCACTCCACCATATAAACCCTCCTTCCTGATCAACCCTGTCAAATCTCCAATTCACTCATCCATGTCCTTCCTCCATGTCACTACTCCATGTCACTCCTCCATGTCGCTCCTCCGTGTTGCTCCTCCACATCAATCCTCTATGTCACTCCTCCATGTCACTCCTCAATGTCGCTATTCCATGTCAGTAATCCATGTCGCTACATCAACTCACTCTTTCATGTTACTAATCCATGTCGCTACTCCCTGTGACTCCTCCATGTCACTCCACCAACTCCTTCTTCCATGTTAGTCCTCCATGTGACTCCTCCATGTCACTCCTTTAAGTCACTCCTCCGAGTTACTCCTCCATGTCGCTCCTCCAATTCGCTCCTCCGTGTTGCTCCTCCAAGTCACTCCTCCATGTAAGTCCTCCATGTAGCTACTCCATGTCACTCCTCCATGTCGCTCCTCCGTGTTGCTCCTCCACATCAATCCTCTATGTCACTCCTCCATGTCACTACTCCATGTCACTATTCCATGTCAGTCCTCCATGTCGCTACTCCATGTCACTCCTCCATGTCGCTCCTCCGTGTTGCTCCTCCTTGTCACTCCTCCAAGTCACTCACCCATGTCCCTCCACGATGTCACTCCACCATATAAACCCTCCTTCCTGATCAACCCTGTCACTTCTACAAGTCACTCCTCCATGTTCATCCTCCATGGCACTACTCCATGTCACTCCTCCATGTCGCTCCTCCGTGTTGCTCCTCCTTGTCACTCCTCCAAGTCCCTCACCCATGTCCCTCCACGATGTCACTCCACCATATAAACCCTCCTTCCTGATCAACCCTGTCACTTCTCTAAGTCACTCCTCCATGTCCATCCTCCATGTCACTACTCCACATCAATCCTCCATGTCACTCCTCCATGTCCATCCATCATGTCACTACTCCATGTCACTATTCCATGTCACTCCTCCATGTTGCTCCTCCAAGTCACTCCTCCATGTAACTCCTAAATGTAGTTACTCCCTGTCACTACTCCGTGTCACTCCTCCATGTCGCTCCTCCATGTTGCTCCTCCAAGTCACTCCTCCATGTAACTCCTCCATTTAGCTACTCCATGTCACTCCTCCATGTCGCTCCTCCATGTCACTCATCCATGTCAGTCCTCCATGTCGCTCCTCCATGTTGCTCCTCCGTGTCACTCCTCCATGTCACTCATCCATGTCCCTCCGCCATGTCACCCCACCATATCAATATTTCTTGGTGATACACCCTATCACTTCTCCATGTCACTCTTCCATGTCTCTCCTCCACGTCATTCCTCTATGTCACTCCTCCATGTCACTCCTTCATGTCACTCCTCCATGTCTGTCCTCCATGTTGCTCTAACAACTCACTCCTCCATGTTACTCCTCCATGTCGCTACTCCATATGACTCCTCCATGTCAATACACCAACTCAAACCTCATTGTACATCCTCCATGTCGCTATACCAACTCACTCTTCCATGTCACTTCTACATGTCGCTTCTCCAAGTCACTCCTCCATGTAACTACACCAAATCACTCCTCAATGTCACTCCTCCATGTCACTACTTCATGTCACTCCTCCATGTCACTCCTCCATGTCTCTCCTCCATGTCGCTCTAACAACTCACTCCTCCATGTCACTCCTCCATGTCACTCCTCCATGTCACTCCTCCATGTCACTCCTCCATGGAGCTACTCCATGTCACTCCTCATGTCACCCCTGCTTGTCACTCCACCATATAAACCCTCCCTCCTGATCAACCCTGTCACTTCTCCAAGTCACTACTATATGTCACTCCTCCATGTCATTACTCCATGTCACTCCTCCATGTCACTCCTCCATGTCGCTACAACAACTCATTCCTCATGTCACTCCTCCATGTCGCTCCTCCGTGTTGCTCCTCCAAGTCACTCCTCCATGTAACTCCTCCATGTAGCTATTCCATGACAGTCCTCCATTTCGCTACACCAACTCACTCTTCCATGTCACTCCTCCATTTCACTCCACCACGTCACTCCTCTACGTCACTCCTCATGTAACTCCTCCATGTCAATACACCAACACAAACCTCTTTGTCCAACCTCCATGTCACTACTCGATGTAACTCCTCCATGTCGCTCCTCCGTGTTGCTCCTCCATGTCACTAGTCCATGTTGCTACAACAACTCACTCTTCCTTGTCACTCCTCCATTTCACTCCACCACGTCACTCCTCTACATCACTCCTCATATCACTCATCCATTTCATTCCTCCATGTCACTCCTTTATGTCACTCCTCCAATTCACTCCTCCATGTCACCTCTATATGTCTTCCATGTCACTCCTCCATGTCCATCCTCCATGTCACTCCTCCATTTTGCTCCTCCGTTTTGCTCCTCCACATCAAACCTCTCTGTCACTCCTCCATGTCACTCTTCCATATCACTCCTCCATGTCGCTATTCCATGTCAGTCCTCCATGTCACTACACCTACTCACTCTTCCATGTCACTCCTCTTTTTCACTCAACCACGTCACTCCTCTACGACACTCCTCATGTCACTCATCTATGTCAATACACAAACCTCTTTGTCCATCCTCCATGTCACTACTCAATGTCAATCCTCCATGTCGCTCCTCCGTGTTGCTCCTCCATGTAACTCCTCCATGTCCCTCCTTTATGTAACTCATCTATGTCCCTCCGCCTTTTCACTACACCAACTCAATCCTCCTTGTCACTCATCCATGTTACTCATCCATGTCGCGATTCCATGTCACTCCTCCATGTTGCTACACCAACTCACTCTTCCATGTCACTCCTCCATTTCACTCCACCACGTCACTCCTCTACATCACTCCTCCATGTCACTCATCCATGTCACTTCTATAAGTCTTCCATGTCACTCCTCCATGTCACTCCTCCATGTCGCTACTCCATTTCACTCCTCCATGTCGCTACACCAACTCGTCCCTCCTTGTCACTCCTCCATGTCAATCATCCAAGTCATTCCTCTATGTCACTCCATGATGTCTCTTCTCCAATTCACTTCTCCATGTCACCTCTATATGTCTTCCATGTCACTCCTCCATGTCCATCCTCCAAGTCACTACTTTTTATCACTCCTCCATGTCACTCATCCATGTAATTCCTCCATGTCACTCCCTTATGTCACTCCTCCAATTCACTCCACCATGTCAGCTCTATATGTCTTCCATGTCACTCCTCCATGTCCATCCTCCATGTCACTACTCCATGTCACTCCTCCACGTCGCTCCTCCGTGTTGCTCCTCCTTTTCACTCCTCCACGTCACTCACCCATGTCCCTCCACGATGTCACTCCACCATATAAATCCTCCTTCCTGATCAACCCTGTCACTTCTCCAAGTCATTCCTCCATGTCCATCCTCCATGTCACTACTCCATGTCACTCCTCCATGTCGCTCCTCCGTGTTGCTCCTCCTTGTCACTCCTCCAAGTCACTCACCCATGTCCCTCCACGATGTCACTCCACCATATCAACCCTCCTTCCTGATCAACCCTGTCACTTCTCCAAGTCACTCATCCATGTCATTCCTCCATGTCACTCCATAATGTCTCTCCTCCAATTCACTCCTCCATGTCACCTCTATATGTCTTCCATGTCACTCCTCCATGTCACTACTTCTTATCACTCCTCCATATCACTCATCCATGTCATTCCTCCATGTCACTCCCTTTTGTCACTCCTCCAATTCACTCCTCCATGTCCATCCTCCATGTCACTACTCCATGTCACTCCTCCATGTCGCTCCTCCGTGTTGCTCCACCTTGTCACTCCTCCAAGTCACTCACCCATGTCCCTCCACGATGTCACTCAACCATATCAACCCTCCTTCCTGATCAACCCTGTCACTTCTCCAAGTCACTCTTCCATGTCCATCCTCAATGTCACTACTCCACATCAATCCTCTATGTCACTCTTCCACGTCACTCCTCCATGTCACTCCTCCATGTCGCTATTCCATGTCTCTCCTCCATGTCAGTCCTCCATGTCGCTCCTCCATGTTGCTCCTCCGTGTCAATCCTCCATGTCACTCATCCATGTCACTCCACCATATCAATCTTCCTAGGTGATCCGCCCTGTCACTTCTCCATGTCACTCTTCCATGTCTCTCCTCCACGTCACTCCTCTATGTCACTCCTCCATGTCACTCCTCCATGTAACTACTCCATGTCTCTCCTCCATGTCGCTATAACAACTCACTTCTCCATGTCACTCCACCATTTCACTCCTCAATGTAACTCCTCCAGTTCACTCCTCCATGTCGCTACTCAAAGTAACTCCTCCATGTCACTACACCAACTCACTCCTCAATGTCACTCCTCCAATTCACTCCTCCTTGTCACCTCTATATGTCTTCCATGTCACTCCTCTATGTCCATCCTCCATGTCACTACTCCATGTCACTCCTCCATGTTGCTTCTCCGTGTTCCTCCTCCATGTCACTCCTCCAAGTCACTCATCCATGTCCCTCCACGATGTCACTCCACCATATCAAACCTCCTTCCTGATCAACCCTGTCACTTCTCCAAGTCACTCCTCCATGTCCCTCCTCCATGTCAATCCTTTATGTCACTCCTCCAAGTTACTCCTCCATGTCGCTCCTCCATGTTGCTCCTCCATGTCACTCCTCCATGTTGCTACACAAACTCAATCCTCCTTTACACTCTTTCATGTCACTCCTCCATATCGCTCCTCCATGTCCCTCCTCCATGTCACTACTCCATGTCACTCCTCCATGTCGCTCCTCCGTGTTGCTCTTCCAAGTCACTCCTCCATGTAACTCCTCCATGTAGCTACTCCAAGTCACTCCTCCATGTCACTCCTCCATGTCACTCCTCCAAGTCACTCATCCATGTCCCTCCGCCATGTCACTCCACCATATCAACCCTCCTTCCTGATCAACCCTGTCACTTCTCCAAGTCACTCCTCCATGTCCCTCCTCCATGTCACTACTCCATGTCACTCCTCCATGTCGCTCCTCCGTGTTGCTCTTCCAAGTCACTCCTCCATGTAACTCCTCCATGTAGCTACTCCATGTCACTCCTCCAAGTCACTCCTCCATGTCCCTCCTCCATCTGACTACTCCATGTCACTCCTCCATGTCGCTCCTCCGTGTTACTCCTTCATGTCACTCCACCAATTCACTCCTCCATGTCACTCTTCCAGGTCACTCCTCCATGTCGCTACTCAAAGTCACTCCTCCATGTCACTACACCAACTCACTCCTCAATATCACTCCATGTCACTACTTCATGTCACTCCTCCATGTCACTCCTTTATGTCACTCCTCCAAGTTACTCCTCCATGTCGCTCCTCCATGTTGCTCCTCCATGTTACTCCTCCATGTCACTCCTCCATGTCACTCCTCTAGGTCACTCCTCCATGTCACTCCTCCATGTCACTCCTCCAAGTCACTCATCCATGTCCCTCCGCCATGTCACTCCACTATATCAACCCTCCTTCCTGATCAACCCTGTCACTTCTCCAAGTCACTCCTCCATGTCCCTCCTCCATGTCACTACTCCATGTCACTCCTCCATGTCGCTCCTCCGTGTTGCTCTTCCAAGTCACTCCTCCATGTAACTCCTCCATGTAGCTACTCCATGTCACTCCTCCATGTCACTCCTCCAAGTCACTCCTCCATGTCCCTCCTCCAACTGACTACTCCATGTCACTCCTCCATGTCGCTCCTCCGTGTTACTCCTTCATGTCACTCCACCAATTCACTCCTCCATGTCACTCTTCCAGGTCACTCCTCCATGTCGCTACTCAAAGTCACTCCTCCATGTCACTACACCAACTCACTCCTCAATATCACTCCATGTCACTACTTCATGTCACTCCTCCATGTCACTCCTTTATGTCACTCCTCCAAGTTACTCCTCCATGTCGCTCCTCCATGTTGCTCCTCCATGTTACTCCTCCATGTCACTCCTCCATGTCACTCCTCTAGGTCACTCCTCCATGTCACTCCTCCATGTAACTCCTCCATGTAGCTACTCCATGTCACTCCTCCATGTCACTCCTCCATGTCGCTACAACAACTCATTCCTCATGTCACTCCTCCATGTCGCTCCTCCGTGTTTCTACTCCAAGTCACTCCTCCATGTAACTCCTCCATGTAGCTACTCCATGTCACTCCTCCATGTTGCTCCTCCGTGTTGCTCCTCCACATCAATCCTCTATGTCACTCCTCCATGTCACTCCTCCATGTCACTCCTCCATTTTGCTATTCCATGTCAGTCCTCCATGTCGCTACACCAACTCACTCTTCTACGTCACTCCTCATGTCACTCCTCCATGTCAATACACCAACACAAAGCTCTTTGTCCATCCTCCATGTCACTACTCCTTGTCACTCCTCCATGTCGCTCCTCCGTGTTGCTCCTCCAAGTCACTCCTCCATATATCTCCTTTATGTCATTCCACCAACTCACTCCTCCATGTTGCTCCTCCATGTCACTCATCCATATCACTCATCCAAGTCACTCCGCCATGTCACTCCAACATAACAATCCTCCGTACTGATATGCCCTGTCACTTCACCATGTCACTCCTCCATATCACTTCTATATGTCTTCCATGTCGCTACACCAACTCACTCCTCCATGTCATTCCTCCTTGTCACTCTTCCAGATCACTTCTCCATGTCACTTCTCCAAGTCTTCAATATCATGTCTCTCATCCGAGTAGCTAAACATTGTCAATCCTCCATATCACTCCTCCATGTCACTACACCAACTCATTCCTCCGTGTCACTCCTCCATGTCACTCATCCATGTCATTCCTCCATGTCACTCCTTTATTTCACTCCTCCAAGTCACTCCTCCATGTCACTTTCATACGTCTTCCATGTTACTCCTCCATGTCCCTCCTCCATGTAACTCCTCCGTATTGCTCATCCAAGTCACTCCTCCATGTCTCTCCTTTATGTCACTCCTCCAAGTTTCTCCTCCATGTCACACCTCCATTTAGCTACTCCATGTCACTCCTCCATGTCGCTAAACAAACTCACTCCTCATGTCACTCCTCCAGGTCACTCATCCATGTCACTCCTCTATGTCACTCCTCCATGTTACTCCTCTATGTCACTCCTCCATGTCACTCCTCTATGTAACTCCTCCATGTAGCTAATCCATGTCACTCCTCCATGTCGCTACAAAAAATCACTCCTCATGTCACTCCTCCATGTCGCTCCTCCATGTCCCTCCGCCATGTCACTCCACCATATCAATCTTCCTTGGTTATCCGCCCTGTCACTTCTCCATGTCTCTCTTCCATGTCTCTCGTCCACGTCATTCCTCTATGTCACTCCTCTATGTCACTCCTCCATGTCACTTCTCCATGTCGCTTCTCCATGTTGCTCCTCCATGTCACTCCTCCATGTCACTCATCCATGTCCCTCCGCCATGTAACTCCACCATATCAATCTTCCTTGGTTTTCCGCCCTGTCACTTCTCCATGTCACTCTTCCATGTCTCTCCTAAACGTCATTCCTCTATGTCACTCCTCCATGTCACTCCTCCTTGTCACTCCTCCATGTCTCTCCTCCATGTCGCTCTAACCACTCACTCCTCAATGTCACTCCACTATTTCACTCCTCCATGTCACTCCTCCATGTCACTCCTCCATATCGCTATTCCATGACAGTCCTCCATGTCGCTACACCAACTCACTCTTCCATGTTATTCCTCCATTTCACTCCACCACGTAACTACTCTACGTCACTCCTCATGTCACTCCTCCATGTCAATACACCAACACAAACCTCTTTGTCCATCCTCCATGTCACTACTCCATGTCACTCCTCCATGTCGCTCCTCCGTGTTGCTCCTCCATGTCACTCCTCCATGTCCCTCCTTTATGTAACTCATCTATGTCCCTCTGCCATGTCACTACACCAACTCAAACCTCCTTGTCACTCCTCCATGTTACTCATCCATGATGCTATTCCATGTCACTCCTCCATGTTGCTACACCAACTCACTCTTCCATGTCACTCCTCCATTTCACTCCACCACGTCAGTCCTCTACATCACTCCTCATATTACTCATCCATGTCATTCCTCCATGTCACTCCTTCATGTCACTCCTCCATGTCACTCCTCTAGGTCACTCCTCCATGTCACTCCTCCATATCACTCCTCCATGTCACTACACCAACTCAACCCTCCTTGTAAATCCTCCATGTCACTCATCCATATCACTCATCCATGTCACTCCTCCATGTCACTCCTCCAAGTCACTCACCCATGTCCCTCCGCGAAGTCACTCCACCATATCAACCCTCCTTGGTGATCCGCCCTGTCACTTCTCCATGTCACTCCTCCATATCTCTCCTCCACGTCACTCCTCTATGTCACTCCTCCATGTCACTCCTACATGTCACTCCTCCATGTCTCTCCTCTATTTCGCTCTAACAAATCACTCCTCCATGTCACTCCTCCAAGTCACTCCACCATTTCACTCCTCCATGTCACTCCTCCAGGTCACTCCTCCATGTCGCTACTCAAAGTCACTCCTCCATGTCACTACACCAACTCACTCCTCAATGTCACTCCTCCATGTCACTACTTCATGTCACTCCTCCATGTCACTACTCCATGTGACTCCTCCATGTCGCTCCACCAACTCACTCCTCCACGTCGCTCCTCCATGTCACTCCTCCATGTCACTCCTCTAGGTCACTCCTCCATGTCACTCCTCCATGTCACTCCTCCAAGTCACTCATCCATGTCCCTCCGCCATGTCACTCCACTATATCAACCCTCCTTCCTGATCAACCCTGTCACTTCTCCAAGTCACTCCTCCATGTCCCTCCTCCATGTCACTACTCCATGTGACTCCTCCATGTCGCTCCTCCGTGTTGCTCTTCCAAGTCACTCCTCCATGTAACTCCTCCATGTAGCTACTCCATGTCACTCCTCCATGTCACTCCTCCAAGTCACTCCTCCATGTCCCTCCTCCAACTGACTACTCCATGTCACTCCTCCATGTCGCTCCTCCGTGTTACTCCTTCATGTCACTCCACCAATTCACTCCTCCATGTCACTCTTCCAGGTCACTCCTCCATGTCGCTACTCAAAGTCACTCCTCCATGTCACTACACCAACTCACTCCTCAATATCACTCCATGTCACTACTTCATGTCACTCCTCCATGTCACTCCTTTATGTCACTCCTCCAAGTTACTCCTCCATGTCGCTCCTCCATGTTGCTCCTCCATGTTACTCCTCCATGTCACTCTTCCATGTCACTCCTCTAGGTCACTCCTCCATGTCACTCCTCCATGTAACTCCTCCATGTAGCTACTCCATGTCACTCCTCCATGTCACTCCTCCAAGTCACTCCTCCATGTCCCTCCTCCAACTGACTACTCCATGTCACTCCTCCATGTCGCTCCTCCGTGTTACTCCTTCATGTCACTCCACCAATTCACTCCTCCATGTCACTCTTCCAGGTCACTCCTCCATGTCGCTACTCAAAGTCACTCCTCCATGTCACTACACCAACTCACTCCTCAATATCACTCCATGTCACTACTTCATGTCACTCCTCCATGTCACTCCTTTATGTCACTCCTCCAAGTTACTCCTCCATGTCGCTCCTCCATGTTGCTCCTCCATGTTACTCCTCCATGTCACTCCTCCATGTCACTCCTCTAGGTCACTCCTCCATGTCACTCCTCCATGTAACTCCTCCATGTAGCTACTCCATGTCACTCCTCCATGTCACTCCTCTATGTCGCTACAACAACTCATTCCTCATGTCACTCCTCCATGTCGCTCCTCCGTGTTTCTCCTCCAAGTCACTCCTCCATGTAACTCCTCCATGTAGCTACTCCATGTCACTCCTCCATGTTGCTCCTCCGTGTTGCTCCTCCACATCAATCCTCTATGTCACTCCTCCATGTCACTCCTCCATGTCACTCCTCCATGTCACTCCTCCATTTTGCTATTCCATGTCAGTCCTCCATGTCGCTACATCAACTCACTCTTCTACGTCACTCCTCATGTCACTCCTCCATGTCAATACACCAACACAAAGCTCTTTGTCCATCCTCCATGTCACTACTCCTTGTCACTCCTCCATGTCGCTCCTCCGTGTTGCTCCTCCAAGTCACTCCTCCATATATCTCCTTTATGTCATTCCACCAACTCACTCCTCCATGTTGCTCCTCCATGTCACTCATCCATATCACTCATCCAAGTCACTCCGCCATGTCACTCCAACATAACAATCCTCCGTACTGATATGCCCTGTCACTTCACCATGTCACTCCTCCATATCACTTCTATATGTCTTCCATGTCGCTACACCAACTCACTCCTCCATGTCATTCCTCCTTGTCACTCTTCCAGATCACTCCTCCATGTCACTTCTCCAAGTCTTCAATATCATGTCTCTCATCCGTGTAGCTAAACATTGTCAATCCTCCATATCACTCCTCCATGTCACTACACCAACTCATTCCTCCGTGTCACTCCTCCATGTCACTCATCCATGTCATTCCTCCATGTCACTCCTTTATTTCACTCCTCCAAGTCACTCCTCCATGTCACTTTCATACGTCTTCCATGTCACTCCTCCATGTCCCTCCTCCATGTAACTCCTCCGTGTTGCTCATCCAAGTCACTCCTCCATGTCTCTCCTTTATGTCACTCCTCCAAGTTTCTCCTCCATGTCACTCCTCCATTTAGCTACTCCATTTCACTCCTCCATGTCGCTAAACAAACTCACTCCTCATGTCACTCCTCCAGGTCACTCATCCATGTCACTCCTCTATGTCACTCCTCCATGTTACTCCTCTATGTCACTCCTCCATGTCACTCCTCTATGTAACTCCTCCATGTAGCTAATCCATGTCACTCCTCCATGTCGCTACAAAAAATCACTCCTCATGTCACTCCTCCATGTCGCTCCTCCATGTCCCTCCGCCATGTCACTCCACCATATCAATCTTCCTTGGTTTTCCGCCCTGTCACTTCTCCATGTCACTCTTCCATGTCTCTCCTAAACGTCATTCCTCTATGTCACTCCTCCATGTCACTCCTCCTTGTCACTCCTCCATGTCTCTCCTCCATGTCGCTCTAACCACTCACTCCTCAATGTCACTCCACTATTTCACTCCTCCATGTCACTCCTCCATGTCACTCCTCCATATCGCTATTCCATGACAGTCCTCCATGTCGCTACACCAACTCACTCTTCCATGTTACTCCTCCATTTCACTCCACCACGTAACTACTCTACGTCACTCCTCATGTCACTCCTCCATGTCAATACACCAACACAAACCTCTTTGTCCATCCTCCATGTCACTACTCCATGTCACTCCTCCATGTCGCTCCTCCGTGTTGCTCCTCCATGTCACTCCTCCATGTCCCTCCTTTATGTAACTCATCTATGTCCCTCTGCCATGTCACTACACCAACTCAAACCTCCTTGTCACTCCTCCATGTTACTCATCCATGATGCTATTCCATGTCACTCCTCCATGTTGCTACACCAACTCACTCTTCCATGTCACTCCTCCATTTCACTCCACCACGTCAGTCCTCTACATCACTCCTCATATTACTCATCCATGTCATTCCTCCATGTCACTCCTTCATGTCACTCCTCCATGTCACTCCTCTAGGTCACTCCTCCATGTCACTCCTCCATATCACTCCTCCATGTCACTACACCAACTCAACCCTCCTTGTAAATCCTCCATGTCACTCATCCATATCACTCATCCATGTCACTCCTCCATGTCACTCCTCCAAGTCACTCACCCATGTCCCTCCGCGAAGTCACTCCACCATATCAACCCTCCTTGGTGATCCGCCCTGTCACTTCTCCATGTCACTCCTCCATATCTCTCCTCCACGTCACTCCTCTATGTCACTCCTCCATGTCACTCCTACATGTCACTCCTCCATGTCTCTCCTCTATTTCGCTCTAACAAATCACTCCTCCATGTCACTCCTCCAAGTCACTCCACCATTTCACTCCTCCATGTCACTCCTCCAGGTCACTCCTCCATGTCGCTACTCAAAGTCACTCCTCCATGTCACTACACCAACTCACTCCTCAATGTCACTCCTCCATGTCACTACTTCATGTCACTCCTCCATGTCACTACTCCATGTGACTCCTCCATGTCGCTCCACCAACTCACTCCTCCACGTCGCTCCTCCATGTTGCTCTTCCATGTCATTCCTCCATGTAACTCATCTATGTCCCTCCGACATGTCACTACACCAACTCAATCCTTCTTGTCCCACCTCCATGTCACTCATCCATGTCACTTCTATATTTCTTCAATGTCTCTCCTCCACGTCACTCTTCTATATCACTCCTCCATGTCACTCCTCCATGTCAGTCCTCCATGTCTCTCCTCCATGTCGCTATAACAACTCACTCCTCCATGTCACTCCACCATTTCACTCCCCCATGTCACTCCTCAATGTCACTCCTCCATGTCACACCTCTACTTCACTCCTCCATGTCACTCCTCCATGTAACTCCTCTTGTCGTTATTCCAAGTCACTCCTCCAGATCGCTACACCAACTCATTACTCATGTCACTCCTCCATGTCGCTACTCCATGTCACTCCTCCATGTCGCTACACTATGTCACCTCTATTTGTCTTCCATGTCACTCCTCCATGTCCATCCTCCACGTCACTCCTCTATGTCACTCCTCCATGTCAGTCCTCCATGTCACTTCCCCATGTCTCTCCTCCACGTCACTTCTCTATGTCACTCCTCCATGTCAGTCCTCCATGTCACTTCTCCATGTCTCTCCTCCACGTCACTCCTCTATGTCACTCCTCCATATCACTCCTCCATGTCACTCCTCCATGTTGCTACTCCATGTGACTCCTCCATGTAACTCATCTATGTCCCTCTGCCATGTCATTACACCAACTCAATCCTTCTTGTAACTCCTCCATGTCACTCATCCATGTCACTTTTATATGTCTTCCATGTCACTCCTCCATGTCCCTCCTCCATGTCACTCCTCCACGTCGCTCCTCTATGTCACTCCTCCATGTCACACCTCCATGTCACTCCTCCATGTCGTTATTCCATGTCACTCCTCCATGTCGCTACTCCATGTCATTCCTCCATGTCGCTGCACCAACTCAACCCTCCTTGTAACTCCTCTATGTCACTCCTCCATGTCGTTATTCCATGTCACTCCTCCATGTAGCTACACCATGTCACTCCTCCATGTCATTACACAAACTCACTCCTCATGTCACTTCTCCATGTCACTCTTCCATGTCTCTCCTCCACGTCATTCCTACATGTCACTACTCCATGTCACTCCTCCATGTCGCTACATCAACTCACTCTTTCATGTTACTAATCCATGTCGCTACTCCATGTGACTCCGCCATGTCACTCCACCAACTCCTTCCTCCATGTTAGTCCTCCATGTGACTCCTCCATGTCACTCCTTTATGTCACTCTTCCGAGTTACTCCTCCATGTCGCTCCTCCATGTTGCTCCTCCAAGTGAATCCTCCATGTCACTTCTATATGTCTTCCACGTCACTCCTCCATGTCCATCCTCCATGTCACTCCTCCATGTCACTCCTCCATGTCGCTCCTCCGTGTTGCTCCTCCAAGTCATTCCTCCATGTAACTCCTCCATGTAGCTACTCCATGTCACTCCTCCATGTCGCTACACAAACTCACTCCTCATGTCACTCCTCCGTGTCGCTACTCCTTGTCACTCCTCCATGTCATTCCTCCAAGTCACTCACCCATGTCCCTCCACGATGTCACTCCACCATATCAACCCTCCTTCCTGATCAACCCTGTCACTCCTCAATGTCCTTCCTCCATGTCACTACTCCATGTCACTCCTCCATGTCGCTCCTCCGTGTTGCTCCTCCACATCAATCCTCTATGTCACTCCTTCATGTCACTCCTCCATGTTGTTGTTCCATGTCACTCCTCCATGTAGCTACACCATGTCACTCCTCAATGTCGTTACACAAACTCACTCCTCATGTCACTTCTCCATGTCACTCTTCCATGTCTCTCCTCCACATCACTCCTCCAGGTCACTCCTCCATGTCGCTACTCAAAGTCACTCCTCCATGTTACTACACCAACTCACTCCTCAATGTCACTCCTCCATGTCACTACTTCATGTCACTCCTCCATGTTGCTACACAAACTCAATCCTCCTATACACTCTTTCATGTCACTCCTCCATATCGCTCCTCCATGTCAATCCTCCATGTCACTACTCTATGTCACTCCTTTTTTGTCACTCCTCCAAGTTACTCCTAAATGTCGCTACTCCATGTCGCTTCTCCATGTTGCTCCACCAACTCACTCCTCCATGTTGCTCCTCCATATTGCTCCTCCAATTCACTCCACCATGTCACCTCTATATGTCCTCCATGTCTCTCCTCCTTGTCCATCCTCCATGTCACTACTCCATGTCACTCCTCCATGTCGCTCCACCGTGTTGCTCCTCCATGTCACTTCACCAACTCCTTCCTCGATGTTAGTCCTCCATGTGACTCCTCCATGTCACTCCTTTAAGTCACTCCTCTGAGTCACTCACCCATGTCCCTCCACGATGTCACTCCACCATATAAACCCTCCTTCCTGATCAACCCTGTCAAATCTCCAAGTCACTCCTCCATGTCCTTCCTCCATGTCACTCCTTCATGTCTCTCCTCCATGTCACTCCTCCATGTCGCTCCTCCGTGTTGCTCCTCCAAGTCACTCCTCCATGTAACTCCTCCATGTAGCTACTCCATGTCACTCCTCCATGTCGCTACACAAACTCACTCCTCATGTCACTCCTCCGTGTCGCTACTCCTTGTCACTCCTCCATGTCATTCCTCCAAGTCACTCACCCATGTCCCTCCACGATGTCACTCCACCATATCAACCCTCCTTCCTGATCAACCCTGTCACTCCTCAATGTCCTTCCTCCATGTCACTACTCCATGTCACTCCTCCATGTCGCTCCTCCGTGTTGCTCCTCCACATCAATCCTCTATGTCACTCCTCCATGTCACTCCTCCATGTTGTTGTTCCATGTCACTCCTCCATGTAGCTACACCATGTCACTCCTCAATGTCGTTACACAAACTCACTCCTCATGTCACTTCTCCATGTCACTCTTCCATGTCTCTCCTCCACGTCACTCCTCCAGGTCACTCCTCCATGTCGCTACTCAAAGTCACTCCTCCATGTTACTACATCAACTCACTCCTCAATGTCACTCCTCCATGTCACTACTTCATGTCACTCCTCCATGTTGCTACACAAACTCAATCCTCCTATACACTCTTTCATGTCACTCCTCCATATCGCTCCTCCATGTCAATCCTCCATGTCACTACTCTATGTCACTCCTTTTTTGTCACTCCTCCAAGTTACTCCTAAATGTCGCTACTCCATGTCACTTCTCCATGTTGCTCCACCAACTCACTCCTCCATGTTGCTCCTCCATATTGCTCCTCCAATTCACTCCACCATGTCACCTCTATATGTCCTCCATGTCTCTCCTCCTTGTCCATCCTCCATGTCACTACTCTATGTCACTCCTCCATGTCGCTCCACCGTGTTGCTCCTCCATGTCACTTCACCAACTCCTTCCTCGATGTTAGTCCTCCATGTGACTCCTCCATGTCACTCCTTTAAGTCACTCCTCTGAGTCACTCACCCATGTCCCTCCACGATGTCACTCCACCATATAAACCCTCCTTCCTGATCAACCCTGTCAAATCTCCAAGTCACTCCTCCATGTCCTTCCTCCATGTCACTACTCCATGTCACTCCTCCATGTCGCTCCTCCGTGTTGCTCCTCCACATCAATCCTCTATGTCACTCCTCCATGTCACTCCTCCATGTCGCTATTCCATGTCAGTAATCCATGTCGCTACATCAACTCACTCTTTCATGTTACTAATCCATGTCGCTACTCCATGTGACTCCTCCATGTCACTCCACCAACTCCTTCTTCCATGTTAGTCCTCCATGTGACTCCTCCATGTCACTCCTTTAAGTCACTCCTCCGAGTTACTCCTCCATGTCGCTCCTCCATGTTGCTCCTCCAGGTCACTCCTCCATGTCACTTCTATATGTTTTCCACGTCACTCCTCCATGTCGCTCCTCCATGTCGCTCCTCCGTGTTGCTCCTCCAAGTCACTCCTCCATGTAATTCCTCCATGTAGCTACTCCATGTCACTCCTCCATGTCGCTACACAAACTCACTCCTCATGTCACTCCTATGTGTCGCTACTCCATGTCACTCCTCAATGTCATTCCTCCAAGTCACTCACCTATGTCCCTCCACGATGTCACTCCACCATATCAACCCTCCTTCCTGATCAACCCTGTCACTTCTCCAAGTCACTCCTCAATGTCCTTCCTCCATGTCACTACTCCATGTCACTCCTCCATGTCGCTCCTCCATGTTGCTCCTCCACATCAATCCTCTATGTCACTCCTCCATGTCTCTACTCCATGTCACTATTCCATGTCAGTCCTCCATGTCGCTACTCCATGTCACTCCTCCATGTCGCTCCTCCGTGTTGCTCCTTCTTGTCACTCCTCCAAGTCACTCACCCATGTCCCTCCACGATGTCACTCCACCATATAAACCCTCCTTCCTGATCAACCCTGTCACTTCTACAAGTCACTCCTCCATGTCCATCCTCCATGTCACTACTCCATGTCACTCCTCCATGTCGCTCCTCCGTGTTGCTCCTCCTTGTCACTCCTCCAAGTCCCTCACCCATGTCCCTCCACAATGTCACTCCACCATATAAACTCTCCTTCCTGATCAACCCTGTCACTTCTCTAAGTCACTCCTCCATGTCCATACTCCATGTCACTACTCCACATCAATCCTCCATGTCACTCCTCCATGTCCATCCATCATGTCACTACTCCATGTCACTATTCCATGTCACTCCTCCATGTTGCTCCTCCAAGTCACTCCTCCATGTAAGTCCTAAATGTAGTTACTCCCTGTCACTACTCCGTGTCACTCCTCCATGTCGCTCCTCCGTGTTGCTCCTCCAAGTCACTCCTCCATGTAACTCCTCCATGTAGCTATTCCATGACAGTCCTCCATGTCGCTACACCAACTCACTCTTCCATGTCACTCCTCCATTTCACTCCACCACATCACTCCTCTACGTCACTCCTCATGTCACTCCTCCATGTCAATACACCAACACAAACCTCTTTGTCCAACCTCCATGTCACTACTCCATGTCACTCCTCCATGTCGCTCCTCCGTGTTGCTCCTCCATGTCACTACTCCATGTTGCTACAACAACTCACTCTTCCTTGTCACTCCTCCATTTCACTCCACCACGTCACTCCTCTACATCACTCCTCATATCACTCATCCATTTCATTCCTCCATGTTACTCCTTTATGTCACTCCTCCAATTCACTCCTCCATGTCACCTCTATATGTCTTCCATGTCACTCCTCCATGTCCATCCTCCATGTCACTCCTCCATTTCGCTCCTCCGTTTTGCTCCTCCACATCAAACCTCTCTGTCACTCCTCCATGTCACTCTTCCATATCACTCCTCCATGTCGCTATTCCATGTCAGTCCTCCATGTCACTACACCAACTCACTCTTCCATGTCACTCCTCTTTTTCACTCAACCACGTCACTCCTCTACGACACTCCTCATGTCACTCCTCTATGTCAATACACAAACCTCTTTGTCCATCCTCCATGTCACTACTCAATGTCAATCCTCCATGTCGATCCTCCGTGTTGCTCCTCCATGTAACTCCTCCATGTCCCTCCTTTATGTAACTCATCTATGTCCCTCCACCTTGTCACTACACCAACTCAATCCTCCTTGTCACTCCTCCATGTTACTCATCCATGTCGCGATTCCATGTCACTCCTCCATGTCAATCATCCATGTCATTCCTCCATGTCACTCCCTTATGTCACTTCTCCAATTCACTCCTCCATGTCACCTCTATATGTCTTCCATGTCACTCCTCCATGTCCATCCTCCATGTCACTACTTCTTATCACTCCTCCATGTCACTCCTCAATGTCACTCCTCCATGTCACTACTTCTTGTCACTCCTCCATGTCACCTCTATATGTCTTCCATGTCACTCCTCCATGTCCATCCTCCATGTCACTACTCCATGTCACTCCTCCATGTCGCTCTTCCGTGTTGCTCCTCCTTTTCACTCCTCCAAGTCACTCACCCATGTCCCTCCACGATGTCACTCCACCATATAAATCCTCCTTCCTGATCAACCCTGTCACTTCTCCAAGTCACTCCTCCATGTCGCTCCTCCGTGTTGCTCCTCCTTGTCACTCCTCCAAGTCACTCACCCATGTCCCTCCACGATGTCACTCCACCATATCAACCCTCCTTCCTGATCAACCCTGTCACTTCTCCAAGTCACTCCTCCATGTCCATCCTCCATGTCACTACTCCACATCAATCCTCCATGTCACTCTTCCATGTCACTCCTCCATGTCACTCCTCCATGTCGAAATTCCATGTGACTCCTCCATGTCGCTCCACCAACTCTTTCCTCCATGTTACTCCTCCATGTCGCTCCTCCATGTCAATCCTTTATATCACTCCTCCAAGTTACTCCTCCATGTCGCTCCTCCATGTTGCTCCTCCATGTAACTCCTCCATGTCACTCATCCATGTCACTCCTCTATGTCACTCCTCCATGTCACTCCTCTATGTCACTCGTCCATGTCACTCCCCCATGTAACTCCTCCATGTAGCTACTCCATGTCACTCCTCCATGTCGCTACACAAACTCACTCCTCATGTCACTCCTCCATGTCACTCCTCCATTTCACTCCTCCAAGTCACTCCTCCATGTCCCTCCTCCATGTCACTACTCCTTGTCGCTATTCCATGTCACTCCTCCATGTCCATCCTCCATGTCACTACTCCATGTCACTCCTCCATGTCGCTCCTCCATGTCAATCCTTTATATCACTCCTCCAAGTTACTCCTCCATGTCGCTCCTCCATGTTGCTCCTCCATGTAATTCCTCCATGTCACTCATCCATGTCACTCCTCTATGTCACTCCTCCATGTAGCTACTCCATGTCACTCCTCCATGTCGCTACACAAACTCACTCCTCATGTCACTCCTCCATGTCACTCCTCCATTTCACTCCTCCAAGTCAAGCATCCATGTCCCTCCGCCATGTCACTCTACCATATCAACCCTCCTTCCTGATCAACCCTGTCACATCTCCAAGTCACTCCTCCATGTCCCTCCTCCATGTCACTACCCCTTGTCGCTATTCCATGTAAGTCCTCCATGTCACTACACCAACTCAATGTTCCATGTCACTCCTCCATGTCGCTCCTCCATGTTGCTCCTCCATGTCATTCCTCCATGTCACTCATCCATGTAACTCCGCCATGTAACTCCACCATATCAATCCTCCTTGGTGATCCGCCCTGTCACTTCTCCATGTCACTCTTCCATGTCTCTCCTCCACGTCATTCCTCTATGTCACTACACCAACTCAACCCTCCTTGTCACTCCTCCATGTCAATCATCCATGTCATTCCTCCATGTCACTCCATAATGTCTCTCCTCCAATTCACTCCTCCATGTCACCTCTATATGTCTTCCATGTCACTCCTCCATGTCACTACTTCTTATCACTCCTCCATATCACTCATCCATGTCATTCCTCCATGTCACTCCCTTATGTCACTCCTCCAATTCACTCCTCCATGTCCATCCTCCATGTCACTACTCCATGTCACTCCTCCATGTCGCTCCTCCGTGTTGCTCCACCTTGTCACTCCTCCAAGTCACTCACCCATGTCCCTCCACGATGTCACTCAACCATATCAACCCTCCTTCCTGATCAACCCTGTCACTTCTCCAAGTCACTCTTCCATGTCCATCCTCAATGTCACTACTCCACATCAATCCTCTATGTCACTCTTCCACGTCACTCCTCCATGTCACTCCTCCATGTCGCTATTCCATGTCTCTCCTCCATGTCACTCATCCATGTCACTCCACCATATCAATCTTCCTAGGTGATCCGCCCTGTCACTACTCCACATCAATCCTCCACGTCACTCCTCTATGTCACTCCTCCATGTCACTCCTCCATGTAACTTCTCCATGTCTCTCCTCCATGTCACTATAACAACTCACTTCTCCATGTCACTCCACCATTTCACTCCTCAATGTAACTCCTCCAGTTCACTCCTCCATGTCGCTACTCAAAGTAACTCCTCCATGTCACTATAACAACTCACTTCTCCATGTCACTCCACCATTTCACTCCTCAATGTCACTCCTCCAATTCACTCCTCCTTGTCACCTCTATATGTCTTCCATGTCACTCCTCTATGTCCATCCTCCATGTCACTACTCCATGTCACTCCTCCATGTTGCTTCTCCGTGTTCCTCCTCCATGTCACTCCTCCAAGTCACTCATCCATGTCCCTCCACGATGTCACTCCACCATATCAACCCTCCTTCCTGATCAACCCTGTCACTTCTCCAAGTCACTCCTCCATGACCCTCCTCCATGTCACTACTCCATGTCACTCCTCCATGTCGCTCCTCCGTGTTGCTCCTCCACATCAATGCTCTATGTCACTCCTCCATGTTGCTCCACCAAGTCACTCCTCCATGTAACTCCTACATGTAGCTACTCCATGTCACTACTCCATGTCACTCCTCCATGTCGCTCCTCCGTGTTGCTCCTCCATGTAGCTACTCCATGTGGCTACACAAACTCACTCCTCATGTCACTCCTCCAAGTCACTCATCCATGTCCCTCTGCCACGTCACTCAACCATATCAACCCTCCTTCCTGATCAACCCTGTCAAATCTCGAAGTCACTCCTCCATGTCCCTCCTCCATGTCACTACTCCATGTCACTCCTCCATGTCGCTCCTCCGTGTTGCTCCTCCACATCAATGCTCTATGTCACTCATCCATGTCCCTCTGCCATGTCACTCCACCCTATCAATCTTCCTTGGTGATCCGACCTGTCACTTCTCCATGTCACTCTTCCATGTCTCTCCTCCATGTCACTCCTCTATGTCACTCCTCCATTTAACTCCTCCATGTCACTCCTCCATGTCTCTCCTCCATGTCGCTCTAAAAACTCACTCCTCCATGTCACTCCACCATTTCACTCCTCCATGTCACTCCTCCAGGTTTACTCCTCCATGTAGCTTCTCAAAGTCACTCCTCCATGTACCTACACCAATTCACTCCTCAATGTCACTCCTCCATGTCACTACTTCATGTCACTCCTCCATGTCACAAAACAATCTCAACCCTCCTTGTCACTCCTCCATGTCGCTATTCCATGACATTCCTCCATGTCGCTACACAAACTCACTCTTCCATGTCACTCCACCATTTCACTCCTCCATGTCACTCCTCCAGGTTTAATCCTCCATGTCGCTACTCAAAGTCACTCCTCCATGTCACTACACCAATTCACTCCTCAATGTCACTCCTCCATGTCACTCCTCCATTTCTCTCCTTCATGTCACTCCTCCATGTAACTCCTCCATGTAGCTAATCCATGTCACTCCTCCATGTCAATACACAAACTCACTCCTCATGTCACTCCTCCATGTCGCTCCCTCATGTTGCTCCTCCTTGTCACTCCTCCATGTCACTCATCCATGTCCCTCCGCCATGTCACTCCACCATATTAATCTTCCTTGGTTATCCGCCCTGTCACTTCTCCATGGCTCTCTTCCATGTCTCTCGTTCACGTCATTCCTCTATGTCACTCCTCTATGTCACTCCTCCATGTCACTTCTCCATGTCGCTTCTCCATGTTGCTCCTCCATGTCACTCCTCCATGTCCATCCTCCATTTCACTACTCCACAACAATCCTCTATGTCACTCCTCTATATCACTCCTCCATGTCACTACTTCATGTCACTCCTCCATGTCACAACACAAACTCAACCCTCCTTGTCACTCCTCCATGTCGCTATTCCATTACATTCCTCCATGTCGCTGCACAAACTCACTCTTCCATGTCACTCCTCTATTTCACTCCACCACGTCACTCCTCTACGTCACTCCTCATGTCACTCCTCCATGTCTATACACCAACAAAAACCTCTTTGTCCATCCTCCATGTCACTACTCCATGTCAATCCTTCATGTCGCTCCTCCGTATTGCTCCTCCATGTCACTACTCCATGTTGCTACACCAACTCTCTCCTCCATGTCTCTCCTCCATGTCACTATAACAACTCACTCCTCCAGTTCACTCCTCCATGTCGCTACTCAAAGTCACTCCTCCATGTCACTACACCAACTCACTCCTCTATGTCACTCCTCCATGCCACTCCACCATGTAACTCCTCCATGTTGCTCCTCCATGTCACTCCTTCATGTCACTCATCCATGTCCCTCCGCCATGTCACTCCACCATATCAATCTTCCTTGGTGATCTGCCCTGTCACTTCTCCATGTCACTCCTTTATGTCACTCCTCTAGGTCACTCCTTTATGTCACTCCTCCAGGTCACTCCTCCATGTCACTCATCCATGTCATTCCTCCATGTCACTTCCCCATGTCACTCCTCCAGGTCACTCCTCCATGTTGCTACTCAAAGTCACTCCTCCATGTCACTACTTCATGTTACTCCTCCATGTCGCTACTCCATGTGACTCCTCCATGTCGCTCCACCAACTCGCTCCTGCATGTAGCTCTTCCATGTCACTCCTCCATGTAACTCATCTATGTCCCTCCGCCATGTCACTACACCAACTCAATCCTTCTTGTCAGACCTCCATGTCACTCATCCATGTCACTTCTATATGTCTTCCATGTCACTCCTCCATGTCCCTCCTCCATGTTACTCCTCCACGTCACTCCTCTATGTCACTCCTCCATGTCACACCGTGATTGTCACTCCTCCATGTCGTTATTCCATGTCACTCATCCATGTCCCTCCGCCATGTCACTCCAATATATCATTCTTCCTTGCTGATCCGCCCTGTCACTTCTCCAAGTCTCTCCTCCACGTCACTCCTCTATTTCACTTTTCCATGTCACTCCTCCATGTCACTCCTCCATGTCGCTATACCAACTCACTCCTCAATGTGACTCCTCCATGTCACTACTTCATGTAACTCCTCCATGTCGCTACACAAACTCAATCCTCCTTTACACTCTTTCATGTTTCTCCTCATAGTCGTTACTCCATGTGACTCCTCCATGTCACTCCACCAACTCCTTCCTCCATGTTACTCCTCCATGTAACTCCTCCATTTAGCTACTCCATGTAACTCCTCCATGTCGCTACACAAACTCACTCCTCATGTCACTCCTCCAGGTCACTCATCCATGTCACTCCTCCATATAGCTAATCCATGTCACTCCTCCATGTCAATACACAAACTCACTCCTCATGTCACTCCTCCATGTCGCTCCTCCATGTTGCTCCTCCTTGTCACTCCTCCATGTCACTCATCCATGTCCCTCCGCCATGTCACTCCACCATATTAATCTTCCTTGGTTATCCGCCCTGTCACTTCTCCATGTCTCTCTTCCATGTCTCTCATTCACGTCATTCCTCTATGTCACTCCTCTATGTCACTCCTCCATGTCACTTCTCCATATCGCTTCTCCATGTTGCTCCTCCATGTCACTCCTCCATGTCACTCATCCATGTCATTCATCCATGTCCCTCCGCCATGTCACTCCAATATATCAATCTTCCTTGCTGATCCACCCTGTCACTTCTCCATGTCACTCCTTCATGTCTCTCCTCCATGACACTCCTCCATGTCGCTCCTCCGTGTTGCTCCTCCAAGTCACTCCTCCATGTAACTCCTCCATGTTGTTACTCCATGTCACTCCTCCATGTCCATGCTCCATTTCACTACTCCATGTCACTCCTCCAAGTCGCTCTTCCGTGTTGCTCCTCCTTGTCACTCCTCCAAGTCACTCACCCATGTCCCTCCACGATGTCACACCACCATATCAACCCTCCTTCCTGATCAACCCCGTCACTTCTCCAAGTCACTCCTCCATGTCCATCCTCCATGTCTCTACTCCACATCAATCCTCTATGTCACTCCTCTATATCACTCCTCCATGTCACTCCTCCATGTCGCTATTCCATGTGACTCCTCCATGTCGCTCCACCAACTCCTTCCTCCATGTTACTCTTCCTTGTCACTTCTCCATGTCAATCCTTTAGGTCACTCCTCCAAGTTACTCCTCCATGTCGCTCGTCCATGTTGCTCCTCCATGTAACTCCTCCATGTCGCTACACAAACTCAATCCTCCTTTACACTCTTTCATGTCACTCCTCCATATCGCTCCTCCGTGTCCCTCGTCCATGTCACTCCTCCATGTCATTCGTCCATGTCACTCCTCCATGTATCTCATCCATGTCACTACTCTATGTCACTCCTCCATGTCACCCCTCCATGTCACTCCTCTATGTCGCTACACAAACTCACTCCTGAATGTCACTCCTCCATGTCACTACTTCTTGTCACTCCTTCATGTCACTCATCCATGTCACTCATCCACATCAATCCTCTATGTCACTCCTCCATTTAACTCCTCCATGTCGCGATTCCATGTGACTCCTCCATGTCGCTCCACCAACTCCTTCCTCCATGTTACTCCTCCATGTCACTCCTCCATGTCAGTCCTTTATGTCACTCTTCCAAGTTACTCCTCCATGTCATTCCACCAATTCAGTCCTTCATGTCACTCCTCCAGGTCACTCCTCCATGTCGCTACTCAAAGTCACTCCTCCATGTCACTACACCAACTCACTCCTCAATGTCACTCCTCCATGTCACTACTTCATTTCACTCCTCCATGTCGCTACTCCATGTGACTCCTCCATGTCGCTCCACCAACTCACTCCTCCACGTCGCTCCTCCAAGTTGCTCTTCCATGTCACTCCTCCATGTAACTCATCTATGTCACTCCTCCATGTCACTCCTCCATGTTCCTCCTCCATGTCACTCCTCCACATCACTCCTCTATGTCACTCCTCCATGTCACTCCTCCATGTCGCTACTCCATGTCACTCCTCCATGTCGCTACACCAACTCAACCCTCCTTGTAACTCCTCCATGTCACTACTCAATGTCACTACACCAACTCAATCCTTCTTGTCACTCCTCCATGTCACTCATCCATGTCACTTCTATATGTCTTCCATATTACTCCTCCAAGTTGCTCCTCCGTGTTGCTCGTCCATGTCACTCCTCCAAGTCACTCACCCATGTCCCTCCACGATGTCACTTTACCATATCAAACATCCTTCCTGATCAACCCTGTCACTTCTCCAAGTCACTCCTCCATGTCCCTCCTCCATGTCACTACTCCATGTCACTCCTCCATGTCGCTCCTCCGTGTTGCTCCTCCACATTAATCCTCTATGTCATTCCTCCATGTTGCTCCTCCAAGTCACTCCTCCATGTCACTCCTCCATGTAACTCCTCCATGTAGCTACTCCATGTCACTCCTCCATGTCACTCCTCCATGTCGCTACAACAACTCATTCCTCATGTCACTCCTCTATGTCGCTCCTCCGTGTTTCTCCTCCAAGTCACTCCTACATGTAACGCCTCCATTTTGCTATTCCATGTCAGTCCTCCATGTTGCTACACCAACTCACTCCTCTACGTCACTCCTCATGTCACTCCTCCATGTCATTCCTCCATGTCACTCCTTTATGTCACTCCTCCAAGTCACTCCTCCATGTCACTTTCATACGTCTTCCATGTCACTCCTCCATGTCCCTCCTCCATG
Source organism: Sebastes schlegelii (assembly GCA_014673565.1). NCBI lineage: Eukaryota > Metazoa > Chordata > Actinopteri > Perciformes > Sebastidae > Sebastes > Sebastes schlegelii. Next base: position 32,354,065 of record CM025825.1, read on the forward strand.
TCGCTCCTCCGTGTTGCTCCTCCAAGTCACTCCTCCATGTAACTCCTCCATGTAGTTACTTTATGTCACTCCTCCATGTCGCTACACAAACTCACTCCTCATGTCACTCCTCCATGTCACTCCTCCATGTCACTCCTCCAAGTCACTCACCCATGTCCCTCTGCGATGTCACTCCACCATATCAACCCTCCTTGGTGATCTGCCCTGTCACTTCTCCATGTCACTCTTCCATGTCTCTCCTCCACGTCACTCCTCTATGTCACTCCTCCATGTTACTCCTCCATGTCATTCCTCCATGTCACTCCTCTATGTCGCTCTAACAACTCACTCCTCCATGTCACTCCAAGATTTCACTCCTCCATGTCACTCCTCCAGGTCACTCCTCCATGTCTCTCCTTTATGTCACTCCTCTAAGTCACTCACCCATGTCCCTCCGCGATGTCACTCCACCATATCAACTCTCCTTCCTGATCAACCCTGTCACTTCTCCAAGTCACTCCTCAATGTCCTTCCTCCATGTCACTACTCCATGTCACTCCTCCATGTCGCTCCTCCGTGATGCTCCTCCACATCAATCCTCTATGTCACTCCTCCATGTCACTCCTCCATGTCACTATTCCATGCCAGTCCTCGATGTCGCTACACCAACTCACTCTTCCATTTCACTCCTCCATGTCGCTTCTCCATGTCAGTCCTCCACGTCATTCCTCTATGTCACTTCTATATGTGTTCCATGTCACTCCTCCATGTCGCTCCTCCATGTCACTCCTCCATATCACTACACTAACTCACTCCTCATGTCACTACTCCATGTCTCTACTCCATGTCACTCCTCCATGTCGCTACACCAACTCAAACCTCCTTGTCACTCCTCCATGTTGCTCCTCCATGTTGGTCTTCCATGTCAATCATCCATGTCCCTCTTCCATGTCACTCCAATATATCATTCTTCCTTGCTGATCCGCCCTGTCACTTCTCCATGTCACTCCTCAATGTCTCTCCTCCACGTCACTCCTCTATTTAACTACTCCATCTCACTCCTCCATGTCACTCCTCCATGTCGCTATACCAACTCACTCCTCCATGTCATTCCTCCATGTCACTCCTCCAGGTCATTCCTCCATGTCTCTAATCCATGTCACTCCTCCATGTCGCTACACCATGTCACCTCTATTTGTCTTTCATGTCACTCCTCCATGTCCATCCTCCACGTCACTCCTCTATGTCACTCCTCCATGTCAGTCCTCCATGTCACTTCTCCATGTCTCTCTTCCACGTCACTCGTCTATGTCCCTCCGCCATGTCACTACACCAACTCAATCCTTCTTGTCAGACCTCCATGTCACTCATCCATATCACTTCTGTATGTCTTCCATGTCACTCCTCCATGTCCCTCCTCCATGTTACTCCTCCACGTCACTCCTATGTCACTCCTCCATGTCACACCTCCATGTCACTCCTCCATGTCGTTATTCCATGTCACTCCTCCATGTCGCAACACCAACTCAACCCTCCTTGTAACTCCTCATGTTACTCATCCATGTCATTCCTCCATGTCACTCGTTTAAGTCACTCATCTTATTCATTCCTCCATGTCACCTCTATATGTCTTCCATGTCACTCCTCCATGTCCATCCTCCATGTCACTACTCCAATTCACTCCTCCATGACACTCCTCCATGTCGCTCCTCCGTGTTGCTCCTCCAAGTCACTCCTCCATGTAACTCCTCCATGTAGCTACTCCATGTCACTCCTCCATGTCCATGCTCCATGTCACTACTCCATGTCACTCCTCCAAGTCGCTCTTCGGTGTTGCTCCTCCTTGTCACTCCTCCAAGTCACTCACCCATGTCCCTCCACGATGTCACACCACCATATCAACGCTCCTTCCTGATAAACCCTGTCACTTCTCCAAGTCACTCCTCCATGTCCATCCTCCATGTCACTACTCCAGATCAATCCTCTATGTCACTCCTCTATATCACTCCTCCATGTCACTCCTCCATGTCGCTACTCCATGTGACTCCTCCATGTCGCTCCACCAACTCCTTCCTCCATGTTACTCCTCCATGTCACTCCTCCATGTCAATCCTTTATGTCACTCCTCCAAGTTACTCCTCCATGTCGCTCCTCCATGTTGCTCCTCCATGTCACTCCTCCATGTCGCTACACAAACTCAATCCTCCTTTACACTCTTTCATGTCACTCCTCCATATTGCTCCTCCATGTCCCTCCTCCATGTCACTCCTCCATGTCATTCCTCCATGTCAATCCTCCATGTATCTCATCCATGTCGCTACTCTATGTCACTCCTCCATGTCACCCCTCCATGTCACTCCTCAATGTCACTACACCAACTCACTCCTAAATGTCACTCCTCCATGTCACTACTTCATTTCACTCCTCCATGTCGCTACTCCATGTGACTCCTCCATGTCGCTCCACCAACTCACTCCTCCACGTCGCTCCTCCATGTTGCTCTTCCATGTCACTCCTCCATGTAACTCATCTATGTCACTCCTCCATGTCACTCCTCCATGTTCCTCCTCCATGTCACTCCTCCACATCACTCCTCTATGTCACTCCTCCATGTCACTACACCAACTCAACCCTCCTTGTAACTCCTCCATGTCACTATTCTATGTCACTACACCAACTCAATCCTTCTTGTCACTCCTCCATGTCACTAATCCATGTCACTTCTATATGTCTTCCATGTCACTGCTCCAAGTTGCTCCTCCGTGTTGCTCGTCCATGTCACTCCTCCAAGTCACTCACCCATGTCCCTCCACGATGTCACTCCACCATATCAAACCTCCTTCCTGATCAACCCTGTCACTTCTCCAAGTCACTCCTCCATGTCCCTCCTCCATGTCACTACTCCATGTCACTCCTCCATGTCGCTCCTCCGTGTTGCTCTTTCAAGTCACTCCTCCATGTAACTCCTCCATGTAGCTACTCCATGTCACTCCTCCATGTCACTCCTCCATGTCACTCCTCCAAGTCACTCATCCATGTCCCTCCGCCATGTCACTCCGCCATATCAACCCTCCTTCCTGATCAACCCTGTCACTTCTCCAAGTCACTCCTCCATGTCCCTCCTCCATGTCACTACTCCATTTCACTCCTCCATGTCGCTCCTCCGTGTTGCTCTTCCAAGTCACTCCTCCATGTAACTCCTCCATGTAGCTACTCCATGTCAATCCTCCATGTCACTCCTCCATGTCACTCCTCCAAGTCACTCCTCCATGTCCCTCCTCCATCTGACTACTCCATGTCACTCCTCCATGTCTCTCCTCCGTGTTACTCCTTCATGTCACTCCACCAATTCACTCCTCCATGTCACTCTTCCAGGTCACTCCTCCATGTCGCTACTCAAAGTCACTCCTCCATGTCACTACACCAACTCACTCCTCAATGTCACTCCTCCATGTCACTACTTCATGTCACTCCTCCATGTCACTCCTTTATGTCACTCCTCCAAGTTACTCCTCCATGTCGCTCCTCCATGTTGCTCCTCCATGTCACTCCTCCATGTCACTCCTCCATGTCACTCCTCTAGGTCACTCCTCCATGTCACTCCTCCATGTAACTCCTCCATGTAGCTACTCCTTGTCACTCCTCCATGTCACTCCTCCATGTCGCTACAACAACTCATTCCTCATGTCACTCCTCCATGTCGCTCCTCCGTGTTTCTCCTCCAAGTCACTCCTCCATGTAACTCCTCCATGTAGCTACTCCATGTCACTCCTCCATGTCGCTCCTCCATGTTGCTCCTCCACATCAATCCTCTATGTCACTCCTCCATGTCACTCCTCCATATCACTCCTCCATTTTGCTATTCCATGTCAGTCCTCCATGTCGCTACACCAACTCTCTCTTCTACGTCACTCCTCATGTCACTCCTCCATGTCAATACACCAACACAAAGCTCTTTGTCCATCCTCCATGTCACTACTCCGTGTCACTCCTCCATGTCGCTCCTCCGTGTTGCTCCCCCAAGTCACTCCTCCATATCCCTCCTTTATGTCATTCCACCAACTCACTCCTCAATGTTGCTCCTCCATGTCACTCATCCAAGTCACTCCGCCATGTCACTCCAACATAACAATCCTCCGTACTGATATTCCCTGTCACTTCTCCATGTCACTCCTCCATATCACTTCTATATGTCTTCCATGTCGCTACACCAACTCACTCCTCTATGTCATTCCTCCATGTCACTACTCCATGTCACTCCTCCATGTCGCTCCTCCGTGTTGCTCTTTCAAGTCACTCCTCCATGTAACTCCTCCATGTAGCTACTCCATGTCACTCCTCCATGTCACTCCTCCATGTCACTCCTCCAAGTCACTCATCCATGTCCCTCCGCCATGTCACTCCGTCATATCAACCCTCCTTCCTGATCAACCCTGTCACTTCTCCAAGTCACTCCTCCATGTCCCTCCTCCATGTCACTACTCCATTTCACTCCTCCATGTCGCTCCTCCGTGTTGTTCTTCCAAGTCACTCCTCCATGTAACTCCTCCATGTAGCTACTCCATGTCAATCCTCCATGTCACTCCTCCATGTCACTCCTCCAAGTCACTCCTCCATGTCCCTCCTCCATCTGACTACTCCATGTCACTCCTCCATGTCGCTCCTCCGTGTTACTCCTTCATGTCACTCCACCAATTCACTCCTCCATGTCACTCTTCCAGGTCACTCCTCCATGTCGCTACTCAAAGTCACTCCTCCATGTCACTACACCAACTCACTCCTCAATGTCACTCCTCCATGACACTACTTCATGTCACTCCTCCATGTCACTCCTTTATGTCACTCCTCCAAGTTACTCCTCCATGTCGCTCCTCCATGTTGCTCCTCCATGTCACTCCTCCATGTCACTCCTCCATGTCACTCCTCTAGATCACTCCTCCATGTCACTCCTCCATGTAACTCCTCCATGTAGCTACTCCTTGTCACTCCTCCATGTCACTCCTCCATGTCGCTACAACAACTCATTCCTCATGTCACTCCTCCATGTCGCTCCTCCGTGTTTCTCCTCCAAGTCACTCCTCCATGTAACTCCTCCATGTAGCTACTCCATGTCACTCCTCCATGTCGCTCCTCCGTGTTGCTCCTCCACATCAATCCTCTATGTCACTCCTCCATGTCACTCCTCCATATCACTCCTCCATTTTGCTATTCCATGTCAGTCCTCCATGTCGCTACACCAACTCTCTCTTCTACGTCACTCCTCATGTCACTCCTCCATGTCAATACACCAACACAAAGCTCTTTGTCCATCCTCCATGTCACTACTCCGTGTCACTCCTCCATGTCGCTCCTCCTTGTTGCTCCTCCAAGTCACTCCTCCATATCCCTCCTTTATGTCATTCCACCAACTCACTCCTCAATGTTGCTCCTCCATGTTACTCATCCAAGTCACTCCGCCATGTCACTCCAACATAACAATCCTCCGTACTGATATTCCCTGTCACTTCTCCATGTCACTCCTCCATATCACTTCTATATGTCTTCCATGTCGCTACACCAACTCACTCCTCTATGTCATTCCTCCTTGTCACTCTTCCATATCGCTCCTCCATGTCACTTCTCCAAGTCTTCAATATCATGTCTCTCATCCGTGTAGCTAAACATTGTCAATCCTCCATATCACTCCTCCATGTCACTACACCAACTCAATCCTCCGTGTCACTCCTCCATGTCACTCATCCATGTCATTCCTCCATGTCACTCCTTTATGTCACTCCTCCAAGTCACTCCTCCATGTCACTTTCATACGTCTTCCATGTCACTCCTCCATGTCCCTCCTCCATGTCGCTCCTCCGTGTTGCTCATTCAAGTCACTCCTCCATGTCTCTCCTTTATGTCACTCCTCCAAGTTACTCCTCCATGTCACTCCTCCATTTAGCTACTCCATGTCACTCCTCCATGTCGCGACACAAACTCACTCCTCATGTCACTCCTCTAGGTCACTCATCCATGTCACTCCTCTATGTCACTCCTCCATGTTACTCCTCTATGTCACTCCTCCATGTCACTCCTCCATGTAACTCCTCCATGTAGCTAATCCATGTCACTCCTCCATGTCGCTACAAAAACTCACTCCTCATGTCACTCCTCCATGTCGCTCCTCCATGTCCCTCCGCCATATCACTCCACCATATCAATCTTCATTGGTTATCCGCCCTGTCACTTCTCCATGTCTCTCTTCCATGTCTCTCGTCCACGTCATTCCTCTATGTCACTCCTCTATGTCACTCCTCCATTTCACTTCTCCATGTCGCTTCTCCATGTTGCTCCTCCATGTCACTCCTCCATGTCACTCATCCATGTCTCTCCTCCATGTCGCTCTAACCACTCACTCCTCAATGTCACTCCACTATTTCACTCCTCCATGTCACTCCTCCATGTCACTCCTCCATATCGCTATTCCATGACAGTCCTCCATGTCGCTACACCAACTCACTCTTCCATGTTACTCCTCCATTTCACTCCACCACGTAAGTCCTCTACGTCACTCCTCATGTCACTCCTCCATGTCAATACACCAACACAAACCTCTTTGTCCATCCTCCATGTCACTACTCCATGTCACTCCTCCATGTCGCTCCTCTGTGTTGCTCCTCCATGTCACTCCTCCATGTCCCTCCTTTATGTAACTCATCTATGTCCCTCTGCCATGTCACTACACCAACTCAAACCTCCTTGTCACTCCTCCATGTTACTTATCCATGATGCTATTCCATGTCACTCCTCCATGTTGCTACACCAACTCACTCTTCCATGTCACTCCTCCATTTCACTCCACCACTTCAGTCCTCTACATCACTCCTCATATCACTCATCCATGTCATTCCTCCATGTCACTCCTTCATGTCACTCCTCCATGTCACTCCTCTAGGTCACTCCTCCATTTCACTCCTCCATGTAACTCCTCCATTTAGCTACTCCATGTCACTCCTCCATGTCGCTACACAAACTCACTCCTCATGTCACTCCTCCATTTCACTCCACCACGTCAGTACTCTACATCACTCCTCATATCACTCATCCATGTCATTCCTCCATGTCACTCCTTTATGGCACTCCTCCAATTTATTCCTCCATGTCACCTCTATATGTCTTCCATGTCACTCCTCCATGTCCATCCTCCATGTCACTACTCCATGTCACTCCTCCATGTCGCTCCTCCGTGTTGGTCCTCCACATCAATCCTCTATGTCACTCCTCCATGTCACTCCTCCATGTCGCTAAACCAACTCAAACCTCCTTGTCACTCCTCCATGTTGCTCCTCCATGTTGGTCCTCCATGTCACTCCTCCATGTCAATCATCCATGTCCCTCTTCCATGTCACTCCAATATATCATTCTTCCTTGCTGATCTGCCCTGTCACTTCTCCATGTCACTCCTCCATGTCTCTCCTCCACGTCACTCCTCCATTTCACTTCTCCATGTCACTCCTCCATGTCACTCCTCCATGTCGCTATACCAACTCACTCCTCCATGTCATTCCTCCATGTCACTCCTCCAGGTCACTCCTCCATGTCGCAACTCCAAGTCACTCCTCAATGTGACTCCTCCATGTCACTACTTCATGTAACTCCTCCATGTCGCTACACAAACTCAATCCTCCTTTACACTCTTTCATGTTTCTCCTCATAGTCGCTACTCCATGTGACTCCTCCATGTCACTCCACCAACTCCTTCCTCCATGCTACTCCTCCATGTCACTCCTCCATGTCTCTCCTTTATGTCACTCCTCCAAGTTACTCCTCCATGTCACTCCTCCATTTAGCTACTCCATGTCACTCCTCCATGTCGCTACACAAACTCACTCCTCATGTCACTCCTACAGGTCACTCATCCATGTCACTCCTCTATGTCACTCCTCCATGTTACTCCTCTATGTCACTCCTCCATGTCACTCCTCCATGTAACTCCTCCATGTCGCTATTCCATGTCAGTCCTCCATGTCGCTACACCAACTCACTCTTCCATGTCACTCCTCCATTTCACTCCACCACGTCACTCCCCTACGTCACTCCTCATGTCACTCCTCCATGTCAATACACCAACACAAACCTCTTTGTCCATCCTCCATGTCACTACTCCATGTCACTCCTCCATGTCGCTCCTCCGTGTTGGTCCTCCAAGTCAATCCTCCCTGTCCCTCCTTTATGTATCTCATCTATGTCCCTCCGCCATGTCACTACAACAACTCAATCCTCCTTGTCACTCCTCCATGTTACTCATCCATGTCGCTATTCCATGTCACTCCTCCATGTTGCTACACCAACTCACTCTTCCATGTCACTCCTCCATTTCACGCCACCACGTCACTCCTCTACATCGCTCCTCATATCACTCATCCATGTCATTCCTCCATGTCACTCCTTTATGTCACTCATCCAATTCACTTCTCCATGTCACCTCTATATGTCTTCCATGTCACTCCTCCTTGTCCATCCTCCATGTCACAACTCGATGTCAATCCTCCATGTCGCTCCTCTGTGTTGCTCCTCCATATCACTCGTCCATGTTGCTCCTCCAAGTCACTCCTCCATGTAACTCCTCCATATAGCTACTCCATGTCACTCCACCATATCAACCCTCCTTCCTGATCAACCCTGTCACATCTCCAAGTCACTCCTCCATGTCCCTCCTCCATCTGACTACTCCATGTCACTCCTTCATGTCGCTCCTCCGTGTTACTCCTTCATGTCACTCCTTTATGTCACTCCTCCAAGTTACTCCTCCATGTCGCTCCTCCATGTTGCTCCTCCTTGTCACTCCTCCATGTCACTCCTCCATGTCACTCCTCTAGGTCACTCCTCCATGTCACTCCTCCATGTAACTCCTCCATGTAGCTACTCCATGTCGCTCCTCCATGTTGCTCCTCCATGTCACTCCTCCATGTCACTACTCTATGTCGCTCCTCCGTGTTTCTCCTCCAAGTCACTCCTCCATGTAACTCCTCCATGTAGCTACTCCATGTCACTACTCCATGTCGCTCCTCCGTGTTGCTCCTCCACATCAATCCTCTATGTCACTCCTCCAAGTCACTCCTCCATGTCACTCCTCCATTTTGCTATTCCATGTCAGTCCTCCATGTCGCTACACCAACTCACTCCTCTACGTCACTCCTCTATATCACTCCTCCATGTCACTCCTCCATGTCGCTATTCCATGTGACTCCTCCATGTCGCTCCACCAACTCCTTCTTCCATGTTACTCCTCCATGTCACTCCTCCATGTCAATCCTTTATGTCACTCCTCCAAGTTACTCCTCCATGTCGCTCCTCCATGTTGCTCCTCCATGTCACTCCTCCATGTCGCTACACAAACTCAATCCTCCTTTACACTCTTTCATGTCACTCCTCCATATCGCTCCTCCATGTCCCTCCTCCATGTGACTCCTCCATGTCATTCCTCCATGTCACTCCTCCATGTATCTCATCCATGTCGCTATTCCATGTGACTCCTCCATGTCGCTCTACCAACTCCTTCCTCCATGTTACTCCTCCATGTCACTCCTCCATGTAAATCCTTTATATCACTCCTCCAAGTTACTCCTCCATGTCATTCCACCAATTCACTCCTTCATGTCAATCTTCCAGGTCACTCCTCCATGTCGCTAATCAAAGTCACTCCTCCATGTCACTACACCAACTCACTCCTCAATGTCACTCCTCCATGTCACTACTTCATTTCACTCCTCCATGTCGCTACTCCATGTGACTCCTCCATATCGCTCCACCAACTCACTCCTCCACGTCGCTCCTCCATGTTGCTCTTCCATGTCACTTCTCCATGTAACTCATCTATGTCACTCCTCCATGTCACTCATCCATGTTCCTCCTCCATGTCACTCCTCCACATCACTCCTCTATGTCACTCCTCCATGTCACTACACCAATTCAATCCTTCTTGTCACTCCTCCATGTCACTCATTCATGTCACTTCTATATGTGTTCCATGTCACTCCTCCATGTTCCTTCTCCATGTCACTCCTCCATGTCGCTACTCCATGTCACTCCTCCATGTCGCTACACCAACTCAACCCTCCTTTTAACTCCTCCATGTTACTATTCTATGTCACTACACCAACTCAATCCTTCTTGTCACTCCTCCATGTCACTCATCCATATCACTTCTATATGTCTTCCATGTCACTCCTCCAAGTAACTCCTCCGTGTTGCTCGTCCATGTCACTCCTCCAAAGTCACTCACCCATGTCCCTCCACGATGTCACTCCACCATATCAAACCTCCTTCCTGATCAACCCTGTCACTTCTCCAAGTCACTCCTCCATGTCCCTCCTCCATGTCAATCCTTTATGTCACGCCTCCAAGTTACTCCTCCATGTCGCTCCTCCATGTTGCTCCTCCATGTCACTCCTCCATGTTGCTACACAAACTCAATCCTCCTTTACACTCTTTCATGTCACTCCTCCATATCGCTCCTCCATGTCCCTCCTCCATGTCACTACTCCATGTCACTCCTCCATGTCGCTCCTCCGTGTTGCTCTTCCAAGTCACTCCTCCATGTAACTCCTCCATGTAGCTACTCCATGTCACTCCTCCATGTCAATCCTTTATGTCACTCCTCCAAGTTACTCCTCCATGTCGCTCCTCCATGTTGCTCCTCCATGTCACTCCTCCATGTCGCTACACAAACTCAATCCTCCTTTACACTCTTTCATGTCACTCCTCCATATCGCTCCTCCATGTCCCTCCTCCATGTGACTCCTCCATGTCATTCCTCCATGTCACTCCTCCATGTATCTCATCCATGTCGCTATTCCATGTGACTCCTCCATGTCGCTCTACCAACTCCTTCCTCCATGTTACTCCTCCATGTCACTCCTCCATGTAAATCCTTTATATCACTCCTCCAAGTTACTCCTCCATGTCATTCCACCAATTCACTCCTTCATGTCAATCTTCCAGGTCACTCCTCCATGTCGCTAATCAAAGTCACTCCTCCATGTCACTACACCAACTCACTCCTCAATGTCACTCCTCCATGTCACTACTTCATTTCACTCCTCCATGTCGCTACTCCATGTGACTCCTCCATATCGCTCCACCAACTCACTCCTCCACGTCGCTCCTCCATGTTGCTCTTCCATGTCACTTCTCCATGTAACTCATCTATGTCACTCCTCCATGTCACTCATCCATGTTCCTCCTCCATGTCACTACTCCATGTCACTCCTCCATGTCGCTCCTCCGTGTTGCTCTTCCAAGTCACTCCTCCATGTCCCGCCGCCATGTCACTCCACCATATCAACCCTTCTTCCTGATCAACCCTGTCACTTCTCCACGTCACTCCTCCATGTCCCTCCTCCATGTCACTACTCCATGTCACTCCTCCATGTCGCTCCTCCGTGTTGCTCTTCCAAGTCACTCCTCCATGTAACTCCTCCATGTAGCTACTCCATGTCACTCCTCCAAGTCACTCCTCCATGTCCCTCCTCCATCTGACTACTCCATGTCACTCCTCCATGTCGCTCCTCCGTGTTACTCCTTCATGTCACTCCACCAATTCACTTCTCCATGTCACTCTTCCAGGTCACTCCTCCATGTCGCTACTCAAAGTCACTCCTCCATGTCACTACACCAACTCACTCCTCAATATCACTCCATGTCACTACTTCATGTCACTCCTCCATGTCACTCCTTTATGTCACTCCTCCAAGTTACTCCTCCATGTCGCTCCTCCATGTTGCTCCTCCATGTTACTCCTCCATGTCACTCCTCCATGTCACTCCTCTAGGTCACTCCTCCATGTCACTCCTCCATGTCACTCCTCCAAGTCACTCATCCATGTCCCTCCGCCATGTCACTCCACTATATCAACCCTCCTTCCTGATCAACCCTGTCACTTCTCCAAGTCACTCCTCCATGTCCCTCCTCCATGTCACTACTCCATGTCACTCCTCCATGTCGCTCCTCCGTGTTGCTCTTCCAAGTCACTCCTCCATGTAACTCCTCCATGTAGCTACTCCATGTCACTCCTCCATGTCACTCCTCCAAGTCACTCCTCCATGTCCCTCCTCCAACTGACTACTCCATGTCACTCCTCCATGTCGCTCCTCCGTGTTACTCCTTCATGTCACTCCACCAATTCACTCCTCCATGTCACTCTTCCAGGTCACTCCTCCATGTCGCTACTCAAAGTCACTCCTCCATGTCACTACACCAACTCACTCCTCAATATCACTCCATGTCACTACTTCATGTCACTCCTCCATGTCACTCCTTTATGTCACTCCTCCAAGTTACTCCTCCATGTCGCTCCTCCATGTTGCTCCTCCATGTTACTCCTCCATGTCACTCCTCCATGTCACTCCTCTAGGTCACTCCTCCATGTCACTCCTCCATGTAACTCCTCCATGTAGCTACTCCATGTCACTCCTCCATGTCACTCCTCCATGTCGCTACAACAACTCATTCCTCATGTCACTCCTCCATGTCGCTCCTCCGTGTTTCTCCTCCAAGTCACTCCTCCATGTAACTCCTCCATGTAGCTACTCCATGTCACTCCTCCATGTCACTCCTCCATGTCGCTCCTCCATGTCCCTCCGCCATATCACTCCACCATATCAATCTTCCTTGGTTATCCGCCCTGTCACTTCTCCATGTCTCTCTTCCATGTCTCTCGTCCACGTCATTCCTCTATGTCACTCCTCTATGTCACTCCTCCATGTCACTTCTCCATGTCGCTTCTCCAAGTTGCTCCTCCATGTCACTCCTCCATGTCACTCATCCATGTCCCTCCGCCATGTAACTCCACCATATCAATCTTCCTTGGTTTTCCGCCCTGTCACTTCTCCATGTCACTCTTCCATGTCTCTCCTAAACGTCATTCCTCTATGTCACTCCTCCATGTCACTCCTCCTTGTCACTCCTCCATGTCTCTCCTCCATGTCGCTCTAACCACTCACTCCTCAATGTCACTCCACTATTTCACTCCTCCATGTCACTCCTCCATGTCACTCCTCCATATCGCTATTCCATGACAGTCCTCCATGTCGCTACACCAACTCACTCTTCCATGTTACTCCTCCATTTCACTCCACCACGTAACTACTCTACGTCACTCCTCATGTCACTCCTCCATGTCAATACACCAACACAAACCTCTTTGTCCATCCTCCATGTCACTACTCCATGTCACTCCTCCATGTCGCTCCTCCATGTTGCTCCTCCATGTCACTCCTCCATGTCCCTCCTTTATGTAACTCATCTCTGTCCCTCTGCCATGTCACTACACCAACTCAAACCTCCTTGTCACTCCTCCATGTTACTCATCCATGATGCTATTCCATGTCACTCCTCCATGTTGCTACACCAACTCACTCTTCCATGTCACTCCTCCATTTCACTCCACCACGTCAGTCCTCTACATCACTCCTCATATTACTCATCCATGTCATTCCTCCATGTCACTCCTTCATGTCACTCCTCCATGTCACTCCTCTAGGTCACTCCTCCATGTCACTCCTCCATGTAACTCCTCCATTTAGCTACTCCATGTCACTCCTCCATGTCGCTACACAAACTCACTCCTCATGTCACTCCTCCATTTCACTCCACCACGTCAGTACTCTACATCACTCCTCATATCACTCATCCATGTCATTCCTCCATGTCACTCCTTTATGGCACTCCTCCAATGTATTCCTCCATGTCACCTCTATATGTCTTCCATGTCACTCCTCCATGTCCATCCTCCATGTCACTACTCCATGTCACTCCTCCATGTCGCTAAACCAACTCAAACCTCCTTGTCACTCCTCCATGTTGCTCCTCCATGTTGGTCCTCCATGTCACTCCTCCATGTCAATTATCCATGTCCCTCTTCCATGTCCCTCCAATATATCATTCTTCCTTGCTGATCCGCCCTGTCACTTCTCCATGTCACTCCTCCATGTCTCTCCTCCACGTCACTCCTCTATTTCACTTCTCCATGTCACTCCTCCAGGTCACTCCTCCATGTCGCTACTCCAAGTCACTCCTCAATGTGACTCCTCCATGTCACTACTTCATGTAACTCCTCCATGTCGCTACACAAACTCAATCCTCCTTTACACTCTTTCATGTTTCTCCTCATAGTCGCTACTCCATGTATCTCCTCCATGTCACTCCACCAACTCCTTCCTCCATGTTACTCCTCCATGTCACTCCTCCATGTCTCTCCTTTATGTCACTCCTCCAAGTTACTCCTCCATGTCACTCCTCCATTTAGCTACTCCATGTCACTCATCCATGTCCCTCCGCCATGTAACTCCACCATATCAATCTTCCTTGGTTTTCCGCCCTGTCACTTCTCCATGTCACTCCTCCATGTCACTCCTCCTTGTCACTCCTCCATGTCTCTCCTCCATGTCGCTCTAACCACTCACTCCTCAATGTCACTCCACTATTTCACTCCTCCATGTCACTCCTCCATGTCACTCCTCCATATCGCTATTCCATGACAGTCCTCCATGTCGCTACACCAACTCACTCTTCCATGTTACTCCTCCATTTCACTCCACCATGTAACTACTCTACGTCACTCCTCATGTCACTCCTCCATGTCAATACACCAACACAAACCTCTTTGTCCATCCTCCATGTCACTACTCCATGTCACTCCTCCATGTCGCTCCTCCGTGTTGCTCCTCCATGTCACTCCTCCATGTCCCTCCTTTATGTAACTCATCTCTGTCCCTCTGCCATGTCACTACACCAACTCAAACCTCCTTGTCACTCCTCCATGTTACTCATCCATGATGCTATTCCATGTCACTCCTCCATGTTGCTACACCAACTCACTCTTCCATGTCACTCCTCCATTTCACTCCACCACGTCAGTCCTCTACATCACTCCTCATATTACTCATCCATGTCATTCCTCCATGTCACTCCTTCATGTCACTCCTCCATGTCACTCCTCTAGGTCACTCCTCCATGTCACTCCTCCATGTAACTCCTCCATTTAGCTACTCCATGTCACTCCTCCATGTCGCTACACAAACTCACTCCTCATGTCACTCCTCCATTTCACTCCACCACGTCAGTACTCTACATCACTCCTCATATCACTCATCCATGTCATTCCTCCATGTCACTCCTTTATGGCACTCCTCCAATGTATTCCTCCATGTCACCTCTATATGTCTTCCATGTCACTCCTCCATGTCCATCCTCCATGTCACTACTCCATGTCACTCCTCCATGTCGCTAAACCAACTCAAACCTCCTTGTCACTCCTCCATGTTGCTCCTCCATGTTGGTCCTCCATGTCACTCCTCCATGTCAATTATCCATGTCCCTCTTCCATGTCCCTCCAATATATCATTCTTCCTTGCTGATCCGCCCTGTCACTTCTCCATGTCACTCCTCCATGTCTCTCCTCCACGTCACTCCTCTATTTCACTTCTCCATGTCACTCCTCCAGGTCACTCCTCCATGTCGCTACTCCAAGTCACTCCTCAATGTGACTCCTCCATGTCACTACTTCATGTAACTCCTCCATGTCGCTACACAAACTCAATCCTCCTTTACACTCTTTCATGTTTCTCCTCATAGTCGCTACTCCATGTATCTCCTCCATGTCACTCCACCAACTCCTTCCTCCATGTTACTCCTCCATGTCACTCCTCCATGTCTCTCCTTTATGTCACTCCTCCAAGTTACTCCTCCATGTCACTCCTCCATTTAGCTACTCCATGTCACTCCTCCATTTCGCTACACAAACTCACTCCTCATGTCACTCCTACAGGTCACTCATCCATGTCACTCCTCTATGTCACTCCTCCATGTAACTCCTCCATGTCGCTATTCCATGTCAGTCCTCCATGTCGCTACACCAACTCACTCTTCCATGTCACTCCTCCATTTCACTCCACCACGTCACTCCTCTACGTCACTCCTCATGTCACTCCTCCATGTCAATACACCAACACAAACCTCTTTGTCCATCCTCCATGTCACTACTCCATGTCACTCCTCCATGTCGCTCCTCCGTGTTGCTCCTCCAAGTCAATCCTCCCTGTCCCTCCTTTATGTATCTCATCTATGTCCCTCTGCCATGTCACTACAACAACTCAATCCTCCTTGTCACTCCTCCATGTTACTCATCCATGTCGCTATTCCATGTCACTCCTCCATGTTGCTACACCAACTCACTCTTCCATGTCACTCCTCCATTTCACGCCACCACGTCACTCCTCTACATCACTCCTCATATCAGTCATCCATGTCATTCCTCCATGTCACTCCTTTATGTCACTCATCCAATTCACTCCTCCATGTCACCCCTATATGTCTTCCATGTCAATCCTCCATGTCCATCCTCCATGTCACAACTCGATGTCAATCCTCCATGTCGCTCCTCTGTGTTGCTCCTCCATGTCACTCGTCCATATCACTCATCCATGTCACTTCTCCATGTAACTCCTCCATGTTCCTCCTCCATGTCACTCCTCCACGTCACTCCTCTATGTCACTCCTCCATGTCACTCCTCCATGTCACACCTCCATGTCACTCCTCCATGTCGTTATTCCACGTCACTCCTCCATGTCGCTACACTAACTCATTCCTCATGTTACTCCTCCATGTCGCTACTCCATGTCACTCATCTATGTCACTCCTCCATGTCGCTACACCAACTCACTCTTCCATGTCTCTCCTCCACGTCATTCCTCTATGTCACTCCTCCATGTCTCTCCTCCATGTCACTCCTACATGTCGCTACACCAACTCAACCCTCCTTGTCACTCCTCCATGTCAATCATCCATGTCATTCCTCCATGTCACTCCATAATGTCTCTCCTCCAATTCACTCCTCCATGTCACCTCTATATGTCTTCCATGTCACTCCTCCATGTCACTACTTCTTATCACTCCTCCATGTCACTCATCCATGTCATTCCTCCATGTCACTCCCTTATGTCACTCCTCCAATTCACTCCTCCATGTCCATCCTCCATGTCACTACTCCATGTCACTCCTCCATGTCGCTCCTCCGTGTTGCTCCTCCTTGTCACTCCTCCAAGTCACTCACCCATGTCCCTCCACGATGTCACTCAACCATATCAACCCTCCTTCCTGATCAACCCTGTCACTTCTCCAAGTCACTCTTCCATGTCCATCCTCCATGTCACTACTCCACATCAATCCTCTATGTCACTCTTCCATGTCACTCCTCCATGTCACTCCTCCATGTCGCTATTCCATGTGACTCCTCCATGTCACTCCACCAACACCTTCCTCCATGTTACTCCTCCATGTCAATCCTCCATGTCAATCCTTTATGTCACTCCTCCAAGTTACTTTTCCATGTCGCTCCTCCATGTTGCTCCTCCATGTAACTCCTCCATGTCACTCATCCATGTCATTCCTCTATGTCACTCCTCCATGTCACTCCTCTATGTCACTCGTCCATGTCACTCCTCCATGTAACTCCTTCATGTAGCTAC
The DNA here is from genome assembly GCA_014673565.1 of Sebastes schlegelii. Taxonomy (NCBI): domain Eukaryota; kingdom Metazoa; phylum Chordata; class Actinopteri; order Perciformes; family Sebastidae; genus Sebastes; species Sebastes schlegelii. The sequence goes on from CM025825.1 coordinate 32,371,549, forward strand.
TCCATGTCACTCCTCCATGTCGCTACACAAACTCACTCCTCATGTCACTCCTCCATGTCACTCCTCCATTTCACTCCTCCAAGTCACTCATCCATGTCCCTCCGCCATGTCACTCCACCATATCAACCCTCCTTCCTGATCAACCCTGTCACATCTCCAAGTCACTCCTCCATGTCCCTCCTCCATGTCACTACACCTTGTCGCTATTCCATGTCAGTCCTCGAATGTCGCTACACCAACTCACTGTTCCATGTCACTCCTCCATGTCGTTCCTCCATGTTGCTCCTCCATGTCATTCCGCCATGTCACTCATCCATGTAACTCCGCCATGTAACTCCACCATATTAATCTTCCTTGGTGATCCGCCCTGTCACTTCTCCATGTCACTCTTCCATGTCTCTCCTCCACGTCATTCCTCTATGTTACTCCTCCATGTCTCTCCTCCATGTCAGTCCTCCATGTCGCTCCTCCATGTCAGTCCTCCATGTCGCTCCTCCATGTTGCTCCTCCATGTCACTCCTCCATGTCACTCATCCATGTAACTCCACCATATCAATCTTCCTTGGTGATCCGCCCTGTCACTTCTCCATGTCTCTCATCCATGTCACTCCTCCATGTCTCTCATCCATGTCAGTCCTCCATGTCGCTCCTCCATGTTGCTCCTCCATGTCGCTCCTCCATGTCACTCTTCCATGTCACTCCTCCATGTCTCTCATCCAAGTCACTCCTCCATGTCCCTCCTCCATGTCACTACTCCATGTCACTCCTCCATGTCGCTCCTCCGTGTTGCTCCTCCACATCAATATTCTATGTCACTCCTCCATGTTGCTCCACCAAGTCACTCCTCCATGTAACTCCTACATGTAGCTACTCCATGTCACTACTCCATGTCACTCCTCCATGTCGCTCCTCCGTGTTGCTCCTCCAAGTGACTCCTCCATGTACCTCCTCCATGTAGCTACTCCATGTCGCTACACAAACTCACTCCTCATGTCACTCCTCCATGTCACTCCTCCATGTTATTCCTCCAAGTCACTCATCCATGTCCCTCCGCCACGTCACTCAACCATATCAACTCTCCTTCCTGATCAACCCTGTCACATCTCCAAGTCACTCCTCCATGTCCCTCCTCCATGTCACTACTCCATGTCACTCCTCCATGTCGCTCCTCCGTGTTGCTCCTCCACATCAATCCTCTATGTCACTCATCCATGTCCCTCTGCCATGTCACTCCACCCTATCAATCTTCCTTGGTGATCCGACCTGTCACTTCTCCATGTCACTCTTCCATGTCTCTCCTCCATGTCACTCCTCTATGTCACTCCTCCATTTAACTCCTCCATGTCACCCCTCCATGTCTCTCCTCAATGTCGCTCTAAAAACTCACTCCTCCATGTCACTCCACCATTTCACTCCTCCATGTCACTCCTCCAGGTTTACTCCTCCATGTCGCTACTCAAAGTCACTCCTCCATGTCACTACACCAATTCACTCCTCAATGTCACTCCTCCATGTCACTACTTCATGTCACTCCTCCATGTCACAACACAAACTCAACCCTCCTTGTCACTCCTCCATGTCGCTATTCCATGACATTCCTCCATGTCGCTACACAAACTCACTCTTCCATGTCACTCCACCATTTCACTCCTCCATGTCACTCCTCCAGGTTTACTCCTCCATGTCGCTACTCAAAGTCACTCCTCCATGTCACTACACCATGTACCTCCTCCATATAGCTAATCCATGTCACTCCTCCATGTCAATACACAAACTCACTCCTCATGTCACTCCTCCATGTCGCTCCTCCATGTTGCTCCTCCTTGTCACTCCTCCATGTCACTCATCCATGTCCCTCTGCCATGTCACTCCACCATATTAATCTTCCTTGGTTATCCGCCCTGTCACTTCTCCATGTCTCTCTTCCATGTCTCTCATTCACGTCATTCCTCTATGTCACTCCTCTATGTCACTCCTCCATGTCACTTCTCCATATCGCTTCTCCATGTTGCTCCTCCATGTCACTCCTCCATTTCACTCATCCATGTCATTCATCCATGTCCCTCCGCCATGTCACTCCAATATATCAATCTTCCTTGCTGATCCGCCCTGTCACTTCTCCATGTCACTCCTTCATGTCTCTCCTCCATGACACTCCTCCATGTCGCTCCTCCGTGTTGCTCCTCCATGTCACTCCTCCATATCGTTATTCCATGTCACTCCTCCATGTCGCTACTCTATGTCACTCCTCCATGTCACTCCTCCATGTAACTCCTCCATGTCTCTCCTCCATGTCGCTATAACAACTCACTTCTCCATGTCACTCCACCATTTCACTCCTCCATGTTGCTCCTCTGTGTTGCTCCTCCATGTCACTCCTCCAAGTCACTCATCCATGTCCCTCCACGATGCCACTCCACCATATCAACCCTCCTTCCTGATCAACCCTGTCACTTCTCCAAGTCACTCCTCCATGTCCCTCCTCCATGTCACTACTCCATGTCACTCCTCCATGTCGCTCCTCCGTGTTGCTCCTCCACATCAATATTCTATGTCACTCCTCCATGTTGCTCCACCAAGTCACTCCTCCATGTAACTCCTACATGTAGCTACTCCATGTCACTACTCCATGTCACTCCTCCATGTCGCTCCTCCGTGTTGCTCCTCCAAGTGACTCCTCCATGTACCTCCTCCATGTAGCTACTCCATGTCGCTACACAAACTCACTCCTCATGTCACTCCTCCATGTCACTCCTCCATGTTATTCCTCCAAGTCACTCATCCATGTCCCTCCGCCACGTCACTCAACCATATCAACTCTCCTTCCTGATCAACCCTGTCACATCTCCAAGTCACTCCTCCATGTCCCTCCTCCATGTCACTACTCCATGTCACTCCTCCATGTCGCTCCTCCGTGTTGCTCCTCCACATCAATCCTCTATGTCATTCATCCATGTCCCTCTGCCATGTCACTCCACCCTATCAATCTTCCTTGGTGATCCGACCTGTCACTTCTCCATGTCACTCTTCCATGTCTCTCCTCCATGTCACTCCTCTATGTCACTCCTCCATTTAACTCCTCCATGTCACCCCTCCATGTCTCTCCTCCAGGTTTACTCCTCCATGTCGCTACTCAAAGTCACTCCTCCATGTCACTACACCAATTCACTCCTCAATGTCACTCCTCCATGTCACTACTTCATGTCACTCCTCCATGTCACAACACAAACTCAAACCTCCTTGTCACTCCTCCATGTCGCTATTCCATGACATTCCTCCATGTCGCTACACAAACTCACTCTTCCATGTCACTCCACCATTTCACTCCTCCATGTCACTCCTCCAGGTTTACTCCTCCATGTCGCTACTCAAAGTCACTCCTCCATGTCACTACACCATGTACCTCCTCCATATAGCTAATCCATGTCACTCCTCCATGTCAATACACAAACTCACTCCTCATGTCACTCCACCATTTCACTCCTCCATGTCACTTCTCCAGGTTTACTCCTCCATGTCGCTACTCAAAGTCACTCCTCCATGTCACTACACCAATTCACTCCTCAATGTCACTCCTCCATGTCACTACTTCATGTCACTCCTCCATGTCACAACACAAACTCAACCCTCCTTGTCACTCCTCCATGTCGCTATTCCATGACATTCCTCCATGTCGCTACACAAACTCACTCTTCCATGTCACTCCACCATTTCACTCCTCCATGTCACTCCTCCAGGTTTACTCCTCCATGTCGCTACTCAAAGTCACTCCTCCATGTCACTACACCATGTACCTCCTCCATATAGCTAATCCATGTCACTCCTCCATGTCAATACACAAACTCACTCCTCATGTCACTCCTCCATGTCGCTCCTCCATGTTGCTCCTCCTTGTCACTCCTCCATGTCTCTCATCCATGTCCCTCTGCCATGTCACTCCACCATATTAATCTTCCTTGGTTATCCGCCCTGTCACTTCTCCATGTCTCTCTTCCATGTCTCTCATTCACGTCATTCCTCTATGTAACTCCTCTATGTCACTCCTCCATGTCACTTCTCCATATCGCTTCTCCATGTTGCTCCTCCATGTCACTCCTCCATTTCACTCATCCATGTCATTCATCCATGTCCCTCCGCCATGTCACTCCAATATATCAATCTTCCTTGCTGATCCGCCCTGTCACTTCTCCATGTCACTCCTTCATGTCTCTCCTCCATGACACTCCTCCATGTCGCTCCTCCGTGTTGCTCCTCCATGTCACTCCTCCATATCGTTATTCCATGTCACTCCTCCATGTCGCTACTCCATGTCACTCCTCCATGTCGCTATACCAACTCAACCCTCCTTGTAACTCCTCCATGTCACTCATCCATGTCATTCCTTCATGTCACTCGTTTATATCACTCCTCCATGTCACCTCTATATGTCTTCCATGTCACTCCTCCATGTCCATCCTCCATGTCACTACTCCATGTCACTCCTCCATGTTTCTCCTCCGTGTTGATCCTCCATGTCACTCCTCCAAGTCACTCCTCCATGTCCCTCCTCCATGTCGCTCCTCCGTGTTGCTCCTCCACATCAAGCATCTATGTCACTCCTCCATGTTGCTCCTCCAAGTCACTCCTCCATGTATCTCCTACATGTAGCTACTCCATGTCACTCCTCCATGTCGCTACACAAACTCACTCCTCATGTCACTCCTCATGTGACTCCTCCATGTCACTCCTCCAAGTCACTCACCCATGTTGCTCCTCCATGTCACTCCTCCATGTCACTCATCCATGTCCCTCCGCCATGTCACTCCACCATATCAATCTTCCTTGGTGATCCGCCCTGTCACTTCTCCATGTCACTCTTCCATGTCTCTACTCCACGTCACTCCTCTATGTCACTCCACCATTTCACTCCTCCATTTCACTCCTCCAGATCACTCCTCCATGTCGCTACTCAAAGTCACTCCTCCATGTCACTACACCAACTCACTCCTCAATGTCACTCCTCCATGTCACTACTTCATGTCACTCCTCCATGTCGCTACTCCATGTGACTCCTCCATGTCGCTCCACCAACTCACTCCTCCACGTCGCTCCTCCATGTCGCTCTTCCACGTCACTCCTCCATGTAACTCATCTATGTCCCTCCGCCATGTCACTACACCAACTCAATCCTTCTTGTCACTCCTCCATGTCACTCATCCATGTCACTTCTATATGTCTTCCATGTCACTTCTCCATGTCCCTCCTCCATGTCACTCCTCCACGTCACTCCTCTATGTCACTCCTTCTTGTCACACCTCCATGTCACTCATCCATGTCACTTCTATATTTCTTCCATGTCTCTCCTCCACGTCACTCTTCTATATCACTCCTCCATGTCACTCCTCCATGTCTCTCCTCCATGTCGCTATAACAACTCAATCCTCCATTTCACTCAACCATTTCACTCCTCCATGTCACTCCTCCATGTCACTCCTCCATGTCACTCCTCTACTTCACTCCTCCATGCTACTCCTCCATGTAACTCCTCTTGTCGTTATTCCATGTCACTCCTCCAGATCGCTACACCAACTCATTACTCATGTCACTCCTCCATGTCGCTACTCCATGTCACTCCTCCATGTCGCTACACCATGTCACCTCTATTTGTCTTCCATGTCACTCCTCCATGTCCATCCTCCACGTCACTCCTCTATGTCACTCCTCCATGTCAGTCCACCATGTCACTTCTCCATGTCTCTCCTCCACATCACTCCTCTATGTCACTCCTCCATGTCACTCCTCCATGTCACTCCTCCATGTAACTCATCTATGTCCCTCTGCCATGTCATTACACCAACTCAATCCTTCTTGTCACTCCTCCATGTCACTCATAAATGTCACTTTTATATGTCTTCCATGTCACTCCTCCATGTCCCTCCTCCATGTCACTCCTCCACGTCGCTCCTCTATGTCACTCCTCCATGTCACACCTCCATGTCATTCCTCCATGTCGTTATTCCATGTCACTCCTCCATGTCGCTACTCTATGTCACTCCTCCATGTCGCTACACCAACTCAACCCTCCTTGTAACTCCTCCATGTCCTTCCTCCACATCACTACTCCATGTCACTCCTCCATGTCGCTCCTGGGTGTTGCTCCTCCACATCAATCCTCTATGTCACTCCTCCATGTCACTCCTCCATATCACTCCTCCATGTCGCTATTCCATGTCAGTAATCCATGTCGCTACATCAACTCACTCTTTTATGTTACTAATCCATGTCGCTACTCCATGTGACTCCTCCATGTCACTCCACCAACTCCTTCCTCCATGTTAGTCCTCCATGTGACTCCTCCATGTCACTCCTTTATGTCACTCATCCGAGTTACTCTCCCATGTCGCTCCTTCATGTAACTCCTCCATGTAGCTACTCCATGTCACTCCTCCATGTCGCTACACAAACTCACTCCTCATGTCACTCCTCATGTCACTCCTCCATGTCACTCCTCCATGTCACTCATCCATGTCCCTCCGCCATGTCACTCCACCATATCAACCCTCCTAGGTTATCCGCCCTGTAACTTCTCCATGTCACTCTTCCATGTCACTTCTATATGTCTTCCATGTCACTCCTCCAAGTTACTCCTCCGTGTTGCTCGTCCATGTCAGACCTCCAAAGTCACTCACCCATGTCCCTCCACGATGTCACTCCACCATATCAAACCTCCTTCCTGATCAACCCTGTCACTTCTCCAAGTCACTCCTCCATGTCCCTCCTCCATGTCAATCCTTTATGTCACTCCTCCAAGTTACTCCTCCATGTCGCTCCTCCATGTTGCTCCTCCATGTCACTCCTCCATGTTGCTACACAAACTCAATCCTCCTTTACACTCTTTCATGTCACTCCTCCATATCGCTCCTCCATGTCCCTCCTCCATGTCACTACTCCATGTCACTCCTCCATGTCGCTCCTCCGTGTTGCTCTTCCAAGTCACTCCTCCATGTAACTCCTCCATGTAGCTACTCCATGTCACTCCTCCATGTCACTCCTCCATGTCACTCCTCCAAGTCACTCATCCATGTCCCTCCGCCATGTCACTCCACCATATCAACCCTCCTTCCTGATCAACCCTGTCACTTCTCCAAGTCACTCCTCCATGTCCCTCCTCCATGTCACTACTCCATGTCACTCCTCCATGTCGCTCCTCCGTGTTGCTCTTCCAAGTCACTCCTCCATGTAACTCCTCCATGTAGCTACTCCATGTCACTCCTCCATGTCACTCCTCCAAGTCACTCCTCCATGTCCCTCCTCCATCTGACTACTCCATGTCACTCCTCCATGTCGCTCCTCTGTGTTACTCCTTCATGTCACTCCACCAATTCACTCCTCCATGTCACTCTTCCAGGTCCCTCCTCCATGTCGCTACTCAAAGTCACTCCTCCATGTCACTACACCAACTCACTCCTCAATATCACTCCATGTCACTACTTCATGTCACTACTTCATGTCACTCCTTTATGTCACTCCTCCAAGTTACTCCTCCATGTCGCTCCTCCATGTTGCTCCTCCATATTACTCCTCCATGTCACTCCTCCATGTCACTCCTCTAGGTCACTCCTCCATGTCACTCCTCCATGTCACTCCTCCAAGTCACTCATCCATGTCCCTCCGCCATGTCACTCCACCATATCAACCATCCTTCCTGATCAACCCTGTCACTTCTCCAAGTCACTCCTCCATGTCCCTCCTCCATGTCACTATTCCATGTCACTCCTCCATGTCGCTCCTCCGTGTTGCTCTTCCAAGTCACTCCTCCATGTAACTCCTCCATGTAGCTACTCCATGTCACTCCTCCATGTCACTCCTCCAAGTCACTCCTCCATGTCCCTCCTCCATCTGACTACTCCATGTCACTCCTCCATGTCGCTCCTCCGTGTTACTCCTTCATGTCACTCCACCAATTCACTCCTCCATGTCACTCTTCCTGGTCACTCCTCCATGTCGCTACTCAAAGTCACTCCTCCATGTCACTACACCAACTCACTCCTCAATATCACTCCATGTCACTACTTCATGTCACTCCTCCATGTCACTCCTCCATGTCACTCCTCCAAGTCACTCATCCATGTCCCTCCGCCATGTCACTCCACCATATCAACCCTCCTTCCTGATCAACCCTGTCACTTCTCCAAGTCACTCCTCCATGTCCCTCCTCCATGTCACTACTCCATGTCACTCCTCCATGTCGCTCCTCAGTGTTGCTCTTCCAAGTCACTCCTCCATGTAACTCCTCCATGTAGCTACTCCATGTCACTCCTCCATGTCACTCCTCCAAGTCACTCCTCCATGTCCCTCCTCCATCTGACTACTCCATGTCTCTCCTCCATGTCGCTCCTCCGTGTTACTCCTTCATGTCACTCCACCAATTCACTCCTCCATGTCACTCTTCCAGGTCACTCCTCCATGTCGCTACTCAAAGTCACTCCTCCATGTCACTACACCAACTCACTCCTCAATATCACTCCATGTCACTACTTCATGTCACTCCTCCATGTCACTCCTTTATGTCACTCCTCCAAGTTACTCCTCCATGTCGCTCCTCCATGTCGCTCCTCCATGTTACTCCTCCATGTCACTCCTCCCTGTCACTCCTCTAGGTCACTCCTCCATGTCACTCCTCCATGTCACTCCTCCAAGTCACTCATCCATGTCCCTCCGCCATGTCACTCCACCATATCAACCCTCCTTCCTGATCAACCCTGTCACTTCTCCAAGTCACTCCTCCATGTCCCTCCTCCATGTCACTACTCCATGTCACTCCTCCATGTCGCTCCTCCGTGTTGCTCCTCCAAGTGACTCCTCCATGTACCTCCTCCATGTAGCTACTCCATGTCGCTACACAAACTCACTCCTCATGTCACTCCTCCATGTCACTCCTCCATGTTATTCCTCCAAGTCACTCATCCATGTCCCTCCGCCACGTCACTCAACCATATCAACTCTCCTTCCTGATCAACCCTGTCACATCTCCAAGTCACTCCTCCATGTCCCTCCTCCATGTCACTACTCCATGTCACTCCTCCATGTCGCTCCTCCGTGTTGCTCCTCCACATCAATCCTCTATGTCACTCATCCATGTCCCTCTGCCATGTCACTCCACCCTATCAATCTTCCTTGGTGATCCGACCTGTCACTTCTCCATGTCACTCTTCCATGTCTCTCCTCCATGTCACTCCTCTATGTCACTCCTCCATTTAACTCCTCCATGTCACCCCTCCATGTCTCTCCTCCAGGTTTACTCCTCCATGTCGCTACTCAAAGTCACTCCTCCATGTCACTACACCAATTCACTCCTCAATGTCACTCCTCCATGTCACTCCTTCATGTCACTCCTCCATGTCACAACACAAACTCAACCCTCCTTGTCACTCCTCCATGTCGCTATTCCATGACATTCCTCCATGTCGCTACACAAACTCACTCTTCCATGTCACTCCACCATTTCACTCCTCCATGTCACTCCTCCAGATTTACTCCTCCATGTCGCTACTCAAAGTCACTCCTCCATGTCACTACACCATGTACCTCCTCCATATAGCTAATCCATGTCACTCCTCCATGTCAATACACAAACTCACTCCTCATGTCACTCCACCATTTCACTCCTCCATGTCACTCCTCCAGGTTTACTCCTCCATGTCGCTACTCAAAGTCACTCCTCCATGTCACTACACCAATTCACTCCTCAATGTCACTCCTCCATGTCACTACTTCATGTCACTCCTCCATGTCACAACACAAACTCAACCCTCCTTGTCACTCCTCCATGTCGCTATTCCATGACATTCCTCCATGTCGCTACACAAACTCACTCTTCCATGTCACTCCACCATTTCACTCCTCCATGTCACTCCTCCAGGTTTACTCCTCCATGTCGCTACTCAAAGTCACTCCTCCATGTCACTACACCATGTACCTCCTCCATATAGCTAATCCATGTCACTCCTCCATGTCAATACACAAACTCACTCCTCATGTCACTCCTCCATGTCGCTCCTCCATGTTGCTCCTCCTTGTCACTCCTCCATGTCTCTCATCCATGTCCCTCTGCCATGTCACTCCACCATATTAATCTTCCTTGGTTATCCGCCCTGTCACTTCTCCATGTCTCTCTTCCATGTCTCTCATTCACGTCATTCCTCTATGTAACTCCTCTATGTCACTCCTCCATGTCACTTCTCCATATCGCTTCTCCATGTTGCTCCTCCATGTCACTCCTCCATTTCACTCATCCATGTCATTCATCCATGTCCCTCCGCCATGTCACTCCAATATATCAATCTTCCTTGCTGATCCGCCCTGTCACTTCTCCATGTCACTCCTTCATGTCTCTCCTCCATGACACTCCTCCATGTCGCTCCTCCGTGTTGCTCCTCCATGTCACTCCTCCATATCGTTATTCCATGTCACTCCTCCATGTCGCTACTCCATGTCACTCCTCCATGTCGCTATACCAACTCAACCCTCCTTGTAACTCCTCCATGTCACTCATCCATGTCATTCCTTCATGTCACTCGTTTATATCACTCCTCCATGTCACCTCTATATGTCTTCCATGTCACTCCTCCATGTCCATCCTCCATGTCACTCCTCCATGTAACTCCTCCATGTAGCTACTCCATGTCACTCCTCCAAGTCACTCCTCCATGTCGCTACAACAACTCATTCCTCATGTCACTCCTCCATGTCGCTCCTCCGTGTTTCTCCTCCAAGTCACTCCTCCATGTAACTCCTCCATGTAGCTACTCCATGTCACTCCTCCATGTCGCTCCTCCGTGTTGCTCCTCCACATCAATCCTCTATGTCACTCCTCCATGTCACTCCTCCATGTCACTCCTCCATTTTGCTATTCCATGTCAGTCCTCCATGTCGCTACACCAACTCACTCTTCTACGTCACTCCTCATGTCACTCCTCCATGTCAATACACCAACACAAAGCTCTTTGTCCATCCTCCATGTCACTACTCCTTGTCACTCCTCCATGTCGCTCCTCCGTGTTGCTCCTCCAAGTCACTCCTCCATATCCCTCCTTTATGTCATTCCACCAACTCACTCCTCCATGTTGCTCCTCCATGTCACTCATCCATATCACTCATCCAAGTCACTCCGCCATGTCACTCCAACATAACAATCCTCCGTACTGATATGCCCTGTCACTTCTCCATGTCACTCCTCCATATCACTTCTATATGTCTTCCATGTCGCTACACCAACTCACTCCTCCATGTCATTCCTCCTTGTCACTCTTCCAGATCACTCCTCCATGTCACTTCTCCAAGTCTTAAATATCATATCTCTCATCCGTGTAGCTAAACATTGTCAATCCTCCATATCACTCCTCCATGTCACTACACCAACTCAATCCTCCGTGTCACTCCTCCATGTCACTCATCCATGTCATTCCTCCATGTCACTCCTTTATTTCACTCCTCCAAGTCACTCCTCCATGTCACTTTCATACGTCTTCCATGTCACTCCTCCATGTCCCTCCTCCATGTCGCTCCTCCGTGTTGCTCATCCAAGTCACTCCTCCATGTTTCTCCTCCATGTCACTCCTCCATTTAGCTACTCCATGTCACTCCTCCATGTCGCTAAACAAACTCACTCCTCATGTCACTCCTCCAGGTCACTCATCCATGTCACTCCTCTGTGTCACTCCTCCATGTTACTCCTCTATGTCACTCCTCCATGTCACTCCTCCATGCAACTCCTCCATGTAGCTAATCCATGTCACTCCTCCATGTCGCTACAAAAAATCACTCCTCATGTCACTTCTCCATGTCGCTCCTCCATGTCCCTCCGCCATGTCACCACACCAACTCACTCCTCAATGTCACTCCTCCAATTCACTCCTCCATGTCACCTCTATATGTCTTCCATGTCACTCCTCCATGTCCCTCCTCCATGTCTCTCCTCCATGTCAGTACTCCATGTCGCTCCTCCATGTTGCTCCTCCGTGTCACTCCTCCATGTTACTCATCCATGTCACTCCACCATATCAATCTTCCTTGGTTATCCGCCCTGTCACTTCTCCATGTCTCTCTTCCATGTCTCTCGTCCACGTCATTCCTCTATGTCACTCCTCTATGTCACTCCTCCATGTCACTTCTCCATGTCGCTTCTCCATGTTGCTCCTCCATGTCACTCCTCCATGTCACTCATCCATGTCCCTCCGCCATGTAACTCCACCATATCAATCTTCCTTGGTTTTCCGCCCTGTCACTTCTCCATGTCACTCTTCCATGTCTCTCCTAAACGTCATTCCTCTATGTCACTCCTCCATGTCACTCCTCCTTGTCACTCCTCCATGTCTCTCCTCCATGTCGCTCTAACCACTCACTCCTCAATGTCACTCCACTATTTCACTCCTCCATGTCACTCCTCCATGTCACTCCTCCATATCGCTATTCCATGACAATCCTCCATGTCGCTACACCAACTCACTCTTCCATGTCACTCCTCCATTTCACTCCACCACGTAACTCCTCTACGTCACTCCTCATGTCACTCCTCCATGTCAATACACCAACACAAACCTCTTTGTCCATCCTCCATGTCACTACTCCATGTCACTCCTCCATGTCGCTCCTCCGTGTTGCTCCTCCATGTCACTCCTCCATGTCCCTCCTTTATGTAACTCATCTATGTCCCTCTGCCATGTCACTACACCAACTCAAACCTCCTTGTCACTCCTCCATGTTACTCATCCATGTCGCTATTCCATGTCACTCCTCCATGTTGCTACACCAACTCACTCTTCCATATCACTCCTCCATTTCACGCCACCACGTCACTCCTCTACATCACTCCTCATATCACTCATCCATGTCATTCCTCCATGTCACTCCTTTATGTCACTCATCCAATTCACTCCTCCATGTCACCTCTATATGTCTTCCATGTCACTCCTCCATGTCCATCCTCCATGTCACAACTCGATGTCAATCCTCCATGTCGCTCCTCTGTGTTGCTCCTCCATGTCACTCGTCCATATCACTCATCCATGTCACTTCTCCTTGTAACTCCTCCATGTTCCTCCTCCATGTCACTCCTCCACGTCACTCCTCTATGTCACTCATCCATGTCACTCCTCCATGTCACACCTCCATGTCACTCCTCCATGTCGTTATTCCACGTCATTCCTCCATGTCGCTACACTAACTCATTCCTCATGTTACTCTTCCATGTCGCTACTCCATGTCACTCATCTATGTCACTCCTCCATGTCGCTACACCAACTCACTCTTCCATGTCTCTCCTCCACGTCATTCCTCTATGTCACTCCTCCATGTCTCTCCTCCATGTCACTCCTACATGTCGCTACACCAACTCAACCCTCCTTGTCACTCCTCCATGTCAATCATCCATGTCATTCCTCCATGTCACTCCATAATATCTCTCCTCCAATTCACTCCTCCATGTCACCTCTATATGTCTTCCATGTCACTCCTCCATGTCACTACTTCTTATCACTCCTCCATGTCACTCATCCATGTCATTCCTCCATGTCACTCCCTTATGTCACTCCTCCAATTCACTCCTCCATGTCCATCCTCCATGTCACTACTCCATGTCACTCCTCCATGTCGCTCCTCCGTGTTGCTCCTCCTTGTCACTCACCCGTGTCCCTCCACGATGTCACTCAACCATATCAACCCTCCTTCCTGATCAACCCTGTCACTTCTCCAAGTCACTCTTCCATGTCCATCCTCCATGTCACTACTCCACATCAATCCTCTATGTCACTCTTCCACGTCACTCCTCCATGTCACTCCTCCATGTTGCTATTCCATGTGACTCCTCCATGTCGCTCTACCAACTCCTTCCTCCATGTTACTCCTCCATGTCAATCCTCCATGTCAATCCTTTATGTCACTCCTCCAAGTTACTTTTCCATGTCGCTCCTCCATGTAGCTACTCCATGTCACTCCTCCATGTCACTCATCCATGTCATTCCTCTATGTCACTCCTCCATGTCAATCCTCTATGTCACTCCTCCAAGTTACTTTTCCATGTCACTCCTCCATGTAGCTACTCCATGTCACTCCTCCATGTCGCTACACAAACTCACTCCTCATGTCACTCCTCCATGTCACTCCTCCATTTCACTCCTCCAAGTCACTCATCCATGTCCCTCCGCCATGTCACTCCACCATATCAACCCTCCTTCCTGATCAACCCTGTCACATCTCCAAGTCACTCCTCCATGTCCCTCCTCCATGTCACTACACCTTGTCGCTATTCCATGTCAGTCCTTGAATGTCGCTACACCAACTCACTGTTCCATGTCACTCCTCCATGTCGCTCCTCCATGTTGCTCCTCCATGTCATTCCGCCATGTCACTCATCCATGTAACTCCGCCATGTAACTCCACCATATTAATCTTCCTTGGTGATCCGCCCTGTCACTTCTCCATGTCACTCTTCCATGTCTCTCCTCCACGTCATTCCTCTATGTTACTCCTCCATGTCTCTCCTCCATGTCAGTCCTCCATGTCGCTCCTCCATGTCAGTCCTCCATGTCGCTCCTCCGTGTTGCTCCTCCATGTCACTCCTCCATGTCACTCATCCATGTCCCTCCGCCATGTCACTCCACCATATCAATCTTCCTTGGTGATCCGCCCTGTCACTTCTCCATGTAACTCTTCCATGTCTCTACTCCACGTCACTCCTCTATGTCACTCCACCATTTCACTCCTCCATGTCACTCCTCCAGGTCACTCCTCCATGTCGCTACTCAAAGTCACTCCTCCATGTCACTACACCAACTCACTCCTCAATGTCACTCCTCCATGTCTCTCTTCCATGTCGCTCTAACAACTCACTCCTCCATGTCACTCCACCATTTCACTCCTACATGTCACTCCTCCAGGTCACTCCTCCATGTCGCTACTCAAAGTCACTCCTCCATGTCACTACTTCATGTCAGTTCTCCATGTCGCTACACAAACTCAATCCTCCTATACACTCTTTCATGTCACTCCTCCATATCGCTCCTCCTTGTCAATCCTCCATGTCACTACTCCATGTCACTCCTTTTTTGTCACTCCTCCAAGTTACTCCTAAATGTCGCTACTCCATGTGACTTCTCCATGTTGCTCCACCATCTCACTCCTCCATGTTGCTCCTCCATGTTGCTCCTCCAATTCACTCCTCCATTTCACCTCTATATGTCTTCCATGTCTCTCCTACTTGTCCATCCTCCATGTCACTACTCCATGTCACTCCTCCATGTCGCTCCTCCGTGTTTCTCCTCCATATCACTTCTCAAAGTCACTCACCCATGTCCCTCCACGATGTCACTCCACCATATAAAGCCTCCTTCCTGATCAACCCTGTCAATTCTCCAAGTCACTCCTCCATGTCCTTCCTCCATGTCACTACTCCATGTCACTCCTCCATGTCGCTCCTGGGTGTTGCTCATCCACATCAATCCTCTATGTCACTCCTCCATGTCACTCCTCCATGTCACTCCTCCATGTCGCTATTCCATGTCAGTAATCCATGTCGCTACATCAACTCACTCTTTTATGTTACTAATCCATGTCGCTACTCCATGTGACTCCTCCATGTCACTCCACCAACTCCTTCCTCCATGTTAGTCCTCCATGTGACTCCTCCATGTCACTCCTTTATGTCACTCATCCGAGTTACTCTCCCATGTCGCTCCTCCATGTAAATCCTCCATGTAGCTACTCCATGTCACTCCTCCATGTCGCTACACAAACTCACTCCTCATGTCACTCCTGCATGTCACTCCTCCAAGTCACTCACCCATGTCCCTCCGCGATGTCACTCCACCATATCAACCCTCCTAGGTTATCCGCCCTGTAACTTCTCCATGTCACTCTTCCATGTCTCTCCTCCACGTCACCCCTCTATGTCACACCTCTATGTCAGTCCTCCATGTCACTTATCCATGTCACTCCTCCATGTCACTCCTACATGTCTCTCCTCCATGTCGCTACACCAACTCAATCCTCCTTGTCACACTTCCATGTCTCTCCTCCACGTCATTCCTCTATGTCACTCCTCCATGTCTCTCCTCCATGTCAGTCCTCCATGTCGCTCTTCCATGTTGCTCCTCCGTGTCACTCTTCCATGTCACTCCTCCATTTCACTCCACCACGTCACTCCTCTACATCACTCCTCCATGTCACTCATCCATGTCGCAACTCCATGTCACTCCTCCATGTCGCTATACCAACTCAACCCTCCTTGTCACTCCTCCATGTCAATCATCCATGTCATTCCTCCATGTCACTCCATAATGTCTCTCCTCCAATTCACTCCTCCATGTCACCTCTATATGTCTTCCATGTCACTCCTCCATGTCCATCCTCCATGTCACTACTTCTTATCACTCCTCCATGTCACTCCTCCATGTCCATCCTCCATGTCACTACTCTATGTAACTCCTCCGTGTTGCTCCTCCTTTTCACTCCTCCAAGTCACTCACCCATGTCCCTCCACGATGTCACTCCACCATATCAACCCTCCTTCCTGATCAACCCTGTCACTTCTCCAAGTTACTCCTCCATGTTACTCCTCGATGTCACTCCTCCATGTCAATACTTTATGTCACTCCTCCAAGTTACTCCTCCATGTCGCTCCTCCATGTTGCTCCTCCATGTTACTCCTCCATGTCACTCATCCATGTCACTCCTCCATGTCACTCCTCTATGTCACTCGTCCATGTCACTCCTCCATGTAACTCCTCCATTTAGCTACTCCATATCACTCCTCCATGTCGCTACACAAACTCACTCCTCATGTCACTCCTCCATGTCACTACTCCTTGTCACTATTCCATGTCACTCCTCCATGTCGCTACACCAACTCACTGTTCGATGTCACTCCTCCATGTCGCTCCTCCATTTTGCTCCTCCATGTCATTCTTCAATGTCACTCATCAATGTAACTCCGCCATTTAACTACACCATATCAATCTTCCTTAGTGATCCGCCCTGTCACTTCTCCATGTCACTCTTCCATATCTCTCCTCCACGTCATTCCTCTATTTCACTCCTCCATGTCACTCTTCCATGTCTCTCCTCCACGTCATTCCTCTATGTCACTCCTCCATGTCTCTCCTCCATGTCAGTACTCCATGTCGCTCCTCCATGTTGCTCCTCCGTGTCACTCCTCCATGTTACTCATCCATGTCACTCCACCATATCAATCTTCCTTGGTGATCTGCCCTGTCACTTCTCCATGTCACTCTTCCATGTCTCTCCTCCACGTCACTCCTCTATGTAACTCCTCCATGTAACTCCTCCATGTCTCTCCTCCATGTCGCTATAACAACTCACTCCTCCATGTCACTCCACCATTTCACTCCTCCATGTCACTCCTCCAGTTCACTCCTCCATGTCGCTACTCAAAGTCACTCCTCCATGTCACTACACCAACTCACTCCTCAATGTCACTCCTCCAATTCACTCCTCCATGTCACCTCTATATGTCTTCCATGTCACTCCTCCATGTCCCTCCTCCATGTCACTACTCCATGTCACTCCTCCATGTTGCTCCTCCGTGTTGCTCCTCCATGTCACTCCTCCAAGTCACTCATCCATGTCCCTCCACGATGTCACTCCACCATATCAACCCTCCTTCCTGATTAATCCTGTCAGTTCTCCAAGTCACTCCTCCATGTCCCTCCTCCATGTCACTACTCCATGTCACTCCTCCATGTCGCTCCTCCGTGTTGCTCCTCCAAGTAACTCCTCCATGTCACTCCTCCATGTCGCTCCTCCAAGTCACTCATCCATGTCCCTCCGCCACGTCACTCAACCATATCAACCCTCCTTTCTGATCAACCCTGTCACATCTCCATGTCACTCCTCCATGTCCCTCCTCCTTGTCACTACTCCATGTCACTCCTCCATGTTGCTCCTCCGTGTTGCTCCTCCATGTCACTCCTCCAAGTCACTCATCCATGTCCCTCCACGATGTCACTCCACCATATCAACCCTCCTTCCTGATCAATTCTGTCACTTCTCCAAGTCACTCCTCCATGTCACTCCTCCATGTCACTACTCCATGTCACTCCTCCATGTCGCTCCTCCGTGTTGCTCCTCCACATCAATCCTCTATGTCACTCCTCCATGTTGCTCCACCAAGTCACTCCTCCATGTAACTCCTACATGTAGCTACTCCATGTCACTACTCCATGTCACTCCTCCATGTCGCTCCTCCGTGTTGCTCCTCCAAGTCACTCCTCCATGTCACTCCTTCATGTCGCTCCTCCAAGTCACTCATCCATGTCCCTCCACCACGTCACTCAACCATATCAACCCTCCTTTCTGATCAACCCTGTCACATCTCCAAGTCACTCCTCCATGTCGCTCCTCCATGTCACTACTCCATGTCACTCCTCCATGTCTCTCCTCCGTGTTGCAACACCAACTCCCTCTTTCATTTTACTCCTCCATGTCGCTACTCCATGTGACTCCTCCATGTCGCTCCACCAACTCCTGACTCGGTGTTGCTCCTCCACATCAATTCTCTATGTCACTCATCCATGTCCCTCCGCCATGTCACTCCACCCTATTAATCTTCCTTGGTGATCCGACCTGTCACTTCTCCATGTCACTCTTCCATGTCTCTCCTCCATGTCACTCCTCTATGTCACTCCTCCATTTAACTCCTCCATTTCACTCCTCCATGTCTCTCCTCCATGTCGCTCTAAAAACTCCCTCCTCCATGTCACTCCACCATTTCAATCCTCCATGTCACTCCTCCAGGTTCACTCCTCCATGTCACTACACCAATTCACTCCTCAATGTCACTCCTCCATGTCACTACTTCATGTCACTCCTCCATGTCACAACACAAACGCAACCCTCCTTGTCACTCCTCCATGTCGCTATTCCATGACATTCCTCCATGTCGCTACACAAACTCACTCTTCCATGTCACTCCTCCATTTCACTCCACCACGTCACTCCTCTACGTCACTCCTCATGTCACTCCTCCATGTCAATACACCAACACAAACCTTTTTGTCCATCCTCCATGTCACTACTCCATGTCACTCCTTCATGTCGCTCCTACGCGTTGCTCCTCCATGTCACTACTCCATGTCGCTATAACAACTCACTCCTACAGTTCACTCCTCCATGTCGCTACTCAAAGTCACTCCTCCATGTGACTACACCAACTCACTCCGCCATGTCACTCCACCATATCAATCCTCCGTACTGATCTGCCCTGTCACTTCTCCATGTCACTCCTCCATGTCACTTCTATATGTCTTCCATGTCGCTACACCAGCTCACTCCTCCTTGTCACTCTTCCATGACGCTCCTCCATGTCTCTCCTCCATGTCACTTCTATATGTCTTCCATGTCGCTACACTAGCTCACTCCTCCATGTCCCTCCTCCATATCGCTACTCCATGTCATTCCTCCTTGTCACTCTTCCATGTCATTCCTCCATGTCACTCGTTTATGTCACTCCTCCAATTCACTCCTCCATGTCCATCCTCCATGTCGCTTCTCCGTGTTGCTCCTCCAAGTCACTCCTCCATGTAACTCCTCCATGTCGCTCCTCCATGTCACTCCTCCAAGTCACTTCTATATGTCTTCCATGTCGCTACACCAGCTCACTCCTCCATGTCCCTCCTCCATATCGCTACTCCATGTCATTCTTCCTTGTCACTCTTCCATGTCATTCCTCCATGTCACTCGTTTATGTCACTCCTCCAATTCACTCCTCCATGTCATCTCTATATGTCTTCCATGACACTCCTCCATATCGCTCCTCCATGTTGCTCCTCCATTTCACTCCTCCATGTCACTCATCCATGTCCCTCCGCCATGTCACTCCACCATATCAATCTTCCTTGGTGATCCGCCCTGTCACTTCTCCATGTCACTCTTCCATGTCTCTCCTCCACGTCACACCTCTATGTCACTCCTCCATATCTCTCCTTCATGTCGCTATAAAAACTCACTCCTCCATGTCACTCCTCCATGTAGCTACTCCATGTCACTCCTTTATTTCACTCCTCCAATTCACTCCTTTATGTCACCTCTATATGTCTTCCATGTCGCTCCTCCGTGTTGCTCCTCCACATCAATCCTCTATGTCACTCCTCCATGTTGCTCCTCCAAGTAACTCCTCCATGTATCTACTACATGTAGCTATTCCATGTCACTACTCCATGTCGCTCCTCCTTGTTGCTCCTCCAAGTCACTCCTCCATGTAACTCCTCCATGTAGCTACTCCATGTCACTCCTCCATGTCGCTACACAAACTCACTCCTCATGTCACTCCTGCATGTCACTCCTCCAAGTCACTCACCCATGTCCCTCCGCGATGTCACTCCACCATATCAACCCTCCTAGGTTATCCGCCCTGTAACTTCTCCATGTCACTCTTCCATGTCTCTCCTCCACATCACCCCTCTATGTCACACCTCTATGTCAGTCCTCCATGTCACTTATCCATGTCACTCCTCCATGTCACTCCTCCATGTCTCTCCTCCATGTCGCTACACCAACTCAATCCTCCTTGTCACTCCTCCATGTCGCTCCTCCATGTTGCTCATCCATGTCCCTCATCCATGTCACTCCACCATATTAATCTTCCTTGGTGATCCGCCCTGTCACTTATCCATGTCACTCTTCCATGTCTCTCCTCCACGTCATTCCTCTATGTCACTCCTCCATGTCTCTCCTCCATGTCAGTCCTCCATGTCGCTCCTCCATGTTGCTCCTCCATGTCACTTCTCCATATCACTCATCCATGTCACTCCACCATATCAATCTTCCTTCGTGATCCGCCCTGTCACTTCTCCATGTCACTCTTCCATGTCTCTCCTCCACGTCATTCCTCTATGTCACTCCTCCATGTAACTCCTCCATGTAACTCCTCCATGTCTCTCCTCCATGTCGCTATAACAACTCACTCCTCCATGTCACTCCACCATTTCACTCCTCCATGTCACTCCTCCAGTTCACTCCTCCATGTCGCTACTCAAAGTCACTCCTCCATGTCACTACACCAACTCACTCCTCAATGTCACTCCTCCAATTCATTCCTCCATGTCACCTCTATATGTCTTCCATGTCACTCCTCCATGTCCATCCTCCATGTCACTACTCCATGTCACTCCTCCATGTTGCTCCTCCGTGTTGCTCGTCCATGTCACTCCTCCAAGTCACTCATCCATGTCCCTCCACGATGTCACTCCACCATATCAACCCTCCTTCCTGATCAATCCTGTCACTTCTCCAAGTCACTCCTCCATGTCCCTCCTCCATGTCACTACTCCATGTCACTCCTCCATGTCGCTCCTCCGTGTTGCTCCTCCACATCAATCCTCTATGTCACTCCTCCATGTTGCTCCACCAAGTCACTCCTCCATGTAGCTACTCCATGTCGCTACACAAACTCACTCCTCATGTCACTCCTCCATGTCACTCCTCCATGTCACTCCTCCAAGTCACTCATCCATGTCCCTCCGTCACGTCACTCAACCATATCAACCCTCCTTTCTGATCAACCCTGTCACATCTCCAAGTCACTCCTCCATGTCCCTCCTCCATGTCACTACTCCATGTCACTCCTCCATGTCGCTCCTCCGTGTTGCTCCTCCACATCAATCCTCTATGTCACATCTCCATGTCAGTCCTCCATGTCGCAACACAAACTCACTCTTTCATGTTACTCCTCCATGTCACTCCTTCATATCGCTCCTCCGTGTTGCTCCTCCACATCAATTCTCCATGTCACTCATCCATGTCCCTCCGCCATGTCACTCCACCCTATTAATCTTCCTTGGTGATCCGACCTGTCACTTCTCCATGTCAATCTTCCATGTCTCTCCTCCATGTCACTCCTCTATGTCACTCCTCCATGTCTCTCCTCCATGTTGCTCTAACAACTCACTCCTCCATGTCACTCCACCAGGTCACTCCTCCAGGTCGCTACTCAAAGTCACTCCTCCATGTAACTACACCAACTCACTCCTCAATGTCACTCCTCCATGTCCCTACTTCATGTCACTTCTCCATGTCGCTACACAAACTCAACCCTCCTTGTCACTCCTCCATGTCACTCATCCATGTCATTCCTCCATGTCACTCCTTTATGTCACTCCTCCAATTCACTCCTCCATGTCACTCCTCCAGGTCACTCCTCCATGTCGCTCCACCAACTCGCTCCTCCATGTTGCTCTTCCATGTCATTCCTCCATGTCACTCATCCATGTCATTCCTCCATGTCACTCCTTTATGTCACTCCTCCAATTCACTCCTCCATGTCACTCATCCATGTCATTCCTCCATGTCACTCCTTTATGTCACTCCTCCAATTCACTCCTCCATGTCACTCATCCATGTCATTCCTCCATGTCACTCCTTTATGTCACTCCTCCAATTCACTCCTCCATGTCACACCTCCATGTCACTCCTCCATGTCGTTATTCCATGTCACTCCTCCATTTCGCTACACCAACTCAACCCTCCTTGTAACTCCTGCATGTAACTCATCCATGTCATTCCTACATGTCACTCGTTTATTTCACTCCTCCAATTCACTTCTCCATGTTACCTCTATATGTCTTCCATGTCACTCCTCCATGTCCATCCTCCATGTCACTCCTCCATGTCACTCATCCATGTCATTCCTCCATTTCACTCGTTTATGTCACTACTCCATGTCACTCCTCCATGTCGCTCCTCCGTGTTGCTCCTCCAAGTCACTCCTCCATGTCGCTATAACAACTCACTCCTCCATGTCACTCCACGAACTCAACCCTCCTTGTAACTCCTGCATGTCACTCATCCATATCATTCCTCCATGTCACTCGTTTATGTCACTTCTCCAATTCAGTACACCAACTCACTCCTTATGTCACTCCTCCATGTAACTCCTACATTTAGCTACTCCATGTGACAACGCCATGTCACTCCTCCATGTCGCTACACAAACTCATTCCTCGTGTCACTCCTCCATGTCGCTACACCAACTCAAACCTCCTTGTAACTCCTCCATGTCACTCATCCATGTCATTCCTCCCTGTCACTCGTTTAAGTCACTGCTCTTATTCACTCCTCCATGTCACCTCTATATGTCTTCCATGTCACTCCTCCTTGTCCATCCTCCATGTCACTACTCCATGTCACTCTTCCATGTTTCTCCTCCTTGTTGCTCCTCCATGTCACTCCTCGAAGTCACTCACCCATGTCCCTCCACGATGTCACTCCACCATATCAACCCTCCTTCCTGATCAACCCTGTCACTCCTCAATGTCCTTCCTCCATGTCACTACTCCATGTCACTCCTCCATGTCGCTCCTCCGTGTTGCTCCTTCACATCAATCCTCTATGTCACTCCTCCATGTCACTCCTCCATGTTGTTGTTCCATGTCACTCCTCCATGTAGCTACACCATGTCACTCCTCAATGTCGTTACACAAACTCACTCCTCATGTCACTTCTCCATGTCACTCTTCCATGTCACTCCTCCATGTCACTCCTCCAAGTCACTACTCCATGTCACTCCTCCATGTCGCTCCTCCGTGTTGCTCCTCCACATCAATCCTCTATTTCACTCCTCCATGTTGCTCCTCCAAGTCACTCCTCCATGTAACTCCTACATGTAGCTACTCCATGTCACTCCTCCATGTCGCTACACAAACCCACTCCTCAAGTCACTCACCCATGTCCCTCCGCGATGTCACTCCACCATATCAACACTCGTTGGTGCTCCGCCCTGTCACTTCTCCATGTCACTCTTCCATGTCTCTCCTCCACGTCACTCCTCCAAGTCACTCCTCCATGTAACTCCTACATGTAGCTACTCCATGTCACTACTCCATGTCACTCCTCCATGTCGCTCCTCTGTGTTGCTCCTCCAAGTCACTCCTCCATGTAACTCCTCCAAGTCGCTACTCAAAGTCACTCCTCCATGTCACTACACCAACTCACTCCACAATGACACTAATTCATGTCACTCCTCCATGTCGCTACTCCATGTGACTCCTCCATGTCGCTCCACCAACTCACTCCTCCATGTTGCTCCTCCATGATGCTCTTCCATGTCACTCCTCCATGTAACTCATCTATGTCCCTCTGCCATGTCACTACACCAACTCAATCCTTCTTGTAACTCCTCCATGTCACTCATCCATGTCACTTCTATATGTCTTCCATGTCACTCCTCCATGTTCATCCTCCATGTCACTCCTCCACATCACTCCTCTATGTCACTCCTCCATGTCACACCTCCATGTCACTCCTCCATGTCGCTACACCAACTCATTCCTCGTGTCACTCCTCCATGTCGCTACTCCATGTCACTCCTCCATGTCGCTACACCAACTCAACCCTCCTTGTAAATCCTCCATGTCACTCATCCATGTCACTCATCCATGTCACTCCTCCATGTCACTCCTCCAAGTCACTCACCCATGTCCCTCCGCGAAGTCACTCCACCATATCAACCCTCCTTGGTGATCCGCCCTGTCACTTCTCCATGTCACTCCTCCATATCTCTCCTCCACGTCACTCCTCTATGTCACTCCTCCATGTCACTCCTACATGTCACTCCTCCATGTCTCTCCTCTATTTCGCTCTAACAAATCACTCCTCCATGTCACTCCTCCAAGTCACTCCACCATTTCACTCCTCCATGTCACTCCTCCAGGTCACTCCTCCATGTCGCTACTCAAAGTCACTCCTCCATGTTAATACACCAACTCACTCCTCAAAGTCACTCCTCCATGTCACTCCTCCATTTCTCTCCTCCATGTCGCTATAACAACTCACTCCTCCATGTCACTCCTCCAGGTCACTCCTCCATGTCGCTACTCAAAGTCACTCCTCCATGTCACTACACCAACTCACTCCTCAATGTCACTCCTCCATGTCACTACTTCATGTCACTCCTCCATGTCACTACTCCATGTGACTCCTCCATGTCGCTCCACCAACTCACTCCTCCACGTCGCTCCTCCATGTTGCTCTTCCATGTCATTCCTCCATGTAACTCATCTATGTCCCTCCGCCATGTCACTACACCAACTCAATCCTTCTTGTCCCACCTCCATGTCACTCATCCATGTCACTTCTATATTTCTTCAATGTCTCTCCTCCACGTCACTCTTCTATATCACTCCTCCATGTCACTCCTCCAGGTCAGTCCTCCATGTCACTCCACCATTTCACTCCCCCATGTCACTCCTCAATTTCACTCCTCCATGTCACTCCTCTACTTCACTCCTCCATGTCACTCCTCCAAGTCACTCATCCATGTCCCTCCGCCATGTCACTCCACCATATCAACCCTCCTTCCTGATCAACCCTGTCACTTCTCCAAGTCACTCCTCCATGTCCCTCCTCCATGTCACTACTCCATGTCACTCCTCCATGTCGCTCCTCCGTGTTGCTCCTCCAAGTGACTCCTCCATGTACCTCCTCCATGTAGCTACTCCATGTCGCTACACAAACTCACTCCTCATGTCACTCCTCCATGTCACTCCTCCATGTTATTCCTCCAAGTCACTCATCCATGTCCCTCCGCCACGTCACTCAACCATATCAACTCTCCTTCCTGATCAACCCTGTCACATCTCCAAGTCACTCCTCCATGTCCCTCCTCCATGTCACTACTCCATGTCACTCCTCCATGTCGCTCCTCCGTGTTGCTCCTCCACATCAATCCTCTATGTCACTCATCCATGTCCCTCTGCCATGTCACTCCACCCTATCAATCTTCCTTGGTGATCCGACCTGTCACTTCTCCATGTCACTCTTCCATGTCTCTCCTCCATGTCACTCCTCTATGTCACTCCTCCATTTAACTCCTCCATGTCACCCCTCCATGTCTCTCCTCCAGGTTTACTCCTCCATGTCGCTACTCAAAGTCACTCCTCCATGTCACTACACCAATTCACTCCTCAATGTCACTCCTCCATGTCACTCCTTCATGTCACTCCTCCATGTCACAACACAAACTCAACCCTCCTTGTCACTCCTCCATGTCGCTATTCCATGACATTCCTCCATGTCGCTACACAAACTCACTCTTCCATGTCACTCCACCATTTCACTCCTCCATGTCACTCCTCCAGGTTTACTCCTCCATGTCGCTACTCAAAGTCACTCCTCCATGTCACTACACCATGTACCTCCTCCATATAGCTAATCCATGTCACTCCTCCATGTCAATACACAAACTCACTCCTCATGTCACTCCACCATTTCACTCCTCCATGTCACTCCTCCAGGTTTACTCCTCCATGTCGCTACTCAAAGTCACTCCTCCATGTCACTACACCAATTCACTCCTCAATGTCACTCCTCCATGTCACTACTTCATGTCACTCCTCCATGTCACAACACAAACTCAACCCTCCTTGTCACTCCTCCATGTCGCTATTCCATGACATTCCTCCATGTCGCTACACAAACTCACTCTTCCATGTCACTCCACCATTTCACTCCTCCATGTCATTCCTCCAGGTTTACTCCTCCATGTCGCTACTCAAAGTCACTCCTCCATGTCACTACACCATGTACCTCCTCCATATAGCTAATCCATGTCACTCCTCCATGTCAATACACAAACTCACTCCTCATGTCACTCCTCCATGTCGCTCCTCCATGTTGCTCCTCCTTGTCACTCCTCCATGTCTCTCATCCATGTCCCTCTGCCATGTCACTCCACCATATTAATCTTCCTTGGTTATCCGCCCTGTCACTTCTCCATGTCTCTCTTCCATGTCTCTCATTCACGTCATTCCTCTATGTAACTCCTCTATGTCACTCCTCCATGTCACTTCTCCATATCGCTTCTCCATGTTGCTCCTCCATGTCACTCCTCCATTTCACTCATCCATGTCATTCATCCATGTCCCTCCGCCATGTCACTCCAATATATCAATCTTCCTTGCTGATCCGCCCTGTCACTTCTCCATGTCACTCCTTCATGTCTCTCCTCCATGACACTCCTCCATGTCGCTCCTCCGTGTTGCTCCTCCATGTCACTCCTCCATATCGTTATTCCATGTCACTCCTCCATGTCGCTACTCCATGTCACTCCTCCATGTCGCTATACCAACTCAACCCTCCTTGTAACTCCTCCATGTCACTCATCCATGTCATTCCTTCATGTCACTCGTTTATATCACTCCTCCATGTCACCTCTATATGTCTTCCATGTCACTCCTCCATGTCCATCCTCCATGTCACTCCTCCATGTAACTCCTCCATGTAGCTACTCCATGTCACTCCTCCAAGTCACTCCTCCATGTCGCTACAACAACTCATTCCTCATGTCACTCCTCCATGTCGCTCCTCCGTGTTTCTCCTCCAAGTCACTCCTCCATGTAACTCCTCCATGTAGCTACTCCATGTCACTCCTCCATGTCGCTCCTCCGTGTTGCTCCTCCACATCAATCCTCTATGTCACTCCTCCATGTCACTCCTCCATGTCACTCCTCCATTTTGCTATTCCATGTCAGTCCTCCATGTCGCTACACCAACTCACTCTTCTACGTCACTCCTCATGTCACTCCTCCATGTCAATACACCAACACAAAGCTCTTTGTCCATCCTCCATGTCACTACTCCTTGTCACTCCTCCATGTCGCTCCTCCGTGTTGCTCCTCCAAGTCACTCCTCCATATCCCTCCTTTATGTCATTCCACCAACTCACTCCTCCATGTTGCTCCTCCATGTCACTCATCCATATCACTCATCCAAGTCACTCCGCCATGTCACTCCAACATAACAATCCTCCGTACTGATATGCCCTGTCACTTCTCCATGTCACTCCTCCATATCACTTCTATATGTCTTCCATGTCGCTACACCAACTCACTACTCCTTGTCATTCCTCCTTGTCACTCTTCCAGATCACTCCTCCATGTCACTTCTCCAAGTCTTCAATATCATATCTCTCATCCGTGTAGCTAAACATTGTCAATCCTCCATATCACTCCTCCATGTCACTACACCAACTCAATCCTCCGTGTCACTCCTCCATGTCACTCATCCATGTCATTCCTCCATGTCACTCCTTTATTTCACTCCTCCAAGTCACTCCTCCATGTCACTTTCATACGTCTTCCATGTCACTCCTCCATGTCCCTCCTCCATGTCGCTCCTCCGTGTTGCTCATCCAAGTCACTCCTCCATGTTTCTCCTCCATGTCACTCCTCCATTTAGCTACTCCATGTCACTCCTCCATGTCGCTAAACAAACTCACTCCTCATGTCACTCCTCCAGGTCACTCATCCATGTCACTCCTCTGTGTCACTCCTCCATGTTACTCCTCTATGTCACTCCTCCATGTCACTCCTCCATGCAACTCCTCCATGTAGCTAATCCATGTCACTCCTCCATGTCGCTACAAAAAATCACTCCTCATGTCACTCCTCCATGTCGCTCCTCCATGTCCCTCCGCCATGTCACTCCACCATATCAATCTTCCTTGGTTATCCGCCCTGTCACTTCTCCATGTCTCTCTTCCATGTCTCTCGTCCACGTCATTCCTCTATGTCACTCCTCTATGTCACTCCTCCATGTCACTTCTCCATGTCGCTTCTCCATGTTGCTCCTCCATGTCACTCCTCCATGTCACTCATCCATGTCCCTCCGCCATGTAACTCCACCATATCAATCTTCCTTGGTTTTCCGCCCTGTCACTTCTCCATGTCACTCTTCCATGTCTCTCCTAAACGTCATTCCTCTATGTCACTCCTCCATGTCACTCCTCCTTGTCACTCCTCCATGTCTCTCCTCCATGTCGCTCTAACCACTCACTCCTCAATGTCACTCCACTATTTCACTCCTCCATGTCACTCCTCCATGTCACTCCTCCATATCGCTATTCCATGACAATCCTCCATGTCGCTACACCAACTCACTCTTCCATGTCACTCCTCCATTTCACTCCACCACGTAACTCCTCTACGTCACTCCTCATGTCACTCCTCCATGTCAATACACCAACACAAACCTCTTTGTCCATCCTCCATGTCACTACTCCATGTCACTCCTCCATGTCGCTCCTCCGTGTTGCTCCTCCATGTCACTCCTCCATGTCCCTCCTTTATGTAACTCATCTATGTCCCTCTGCCATGTCACTACACCAACTCAAACCTCCTTGTCACTCCTCCATGTTACTCATCCATGTCGCTATTCCATGTCACTCCTCCATGTTGCTACACCAACTCACTCTTCCATATCACTCCTCCATTTCACGCCACCACGTCACTCCTCTACATCACTCCTCATATCACTCATCCATGTCATTCCTCCATGTCACTCCTTTATGTCACTCATCCAATTCACTCCTCCATGTCACCTCTATATGTCTTCCATGTCACTCCTCCATGTCCATCCTCCATGTCACAACTCGATGTCAATCCTCCATGTCGCTCCTCTGTGTTGCTCCTCCATGTCACTCGTCCATATCACTCATCCATGTCACTTCTCCATGTAACTCCTCCATGTTCCTCCTCCATGTCACTCCTCCACGTCACTCCTCTATGTCACTCATCCATGTCACTCCTCCATGTCACACCTCCATGTCACTCCTCCATGTCGTTATTCCACGTCATTCCTCCATGTCGCTACACTAACTCATTCCTCATGTTACTCTTCCATGTCGCTACTCCATGTCACTCATCTATGTCACTCCTCCATGTCGCTACACCAACTCACTCTTCCATGTCTCTCCTCCACGTCATTCCTCTATGTCACTCCTCCATGTCTCTCCTCCATGTCACTCCTACATGTCGCTACACCAACTCAACCCTCCTTGTCACTCCTCCATGTCAATCATCCATGTCATTCCTCCATGT
This sequence comes from Sebastes schlegelii, assembly GCA_014673565.1. Taxonomy (NCBI): domain Eukaryota; kingdom Metazoa; phylum Chordata; class Actinopteri; order Perciformes; family Sebastidae; genus Sebastes; species Sebastes schlegelii. The sequence goes on from CM025825.1 coordinate 32,401,413, forward strand.
CACTCCATAATGTCTCTCCTCCAATTCACTCCTCCATGTCACCTCTATATGTCTTCCATGTCACTCCTCCATGTCACTACTTCTTATCACTCCTCCATGTCACTCATCCATGTCATTCCTCCATGTCACTCCCTTATGTCACTCCTCCAATTCACTCCTCCATGTCCATCCTCCATGTCACTACTCCATGTCACTCCTCCATGTCGCTCCTCGTGTTGCTCCTCCTTGTCACTCACCCGTGTCCCTCCACGATGTCACTCAACCATATCAACCCTCCTTCCTGATCAACCCTGTCACTTCTCCAAGTCACTCTTCCATGTCCATCCTCCATGTCACTACTCCACATCAATCCTCTATGTCACTCTTCCACGTCACTCCTCCATGTCACTCCTCCATGTCACTCCTCCATGTTGCTATTCCATGTGACTCCTCCATGTCGCTCTACCAACTCCTTCCTCCATGTTACTCCTCCATGTCAATCCTCCATGTCAATCCTTTATGTCACTCCTCCAAGTTACTTTTCCATGTCGCTCCTCCATGTTGCTCCTCCATGTAACTCCTCCATGTCACTCATCCATGTCATTCCTCTATGTCACTCCTCCATGTCAATCCTTTATGTCACTCCTCCAAGTTACTTTTCCATGTCGCTCCTCCATGTAGCTACTCCATGTCACTCCTCCATGTCGCTACACAAACTCACTCCTCATGTCACTCCTCCATGTCACTCCTCCATTTCACTCCTCCAAGTCACTCATCCATGTCCCTCCGCCATGTCACTCCACCATATCAACCCTCCTTCCTGATCAACCCTGTCACATCTCCAAGTCACTCCTCCATGTCCCTCCTCCATGTCACTACACCTTGTCGCTATTCCATGTCAGTCCTTGAATGTCGCTACACCAACTCACTGTTCCATGTCACTCCTCCATGTCGCTCCTCCATGTTGCTCCTCCATGTCATTCCGCCATGTCACTCATCCATGTAACTCCGCCATGTAACTCCACCATATTAATCTTCCTTGGTGATCCGCCCTGTCACTTCTCCATGTCACTCTTCCATGTCTCTCCTCCACGTCATTCCTCTATGTTACTCCTCCATGTCTCTCCTCCATGTCAGTCCTCCATGTCGCTCCTCCATGTCAGTCCTCCATGTCGCTCCTCCGTGTTGCTCCTCCATGTCACTCCTCCATGTCACTCATCCATGTCCCTCCGCCATGTCACTCCACCATATCAATCTTCCTTGGTGATCCGCCCTGTCACTTCTCCATGTAACTCTTCCATGTCTCTACTCCACGTCACTCCTCTATGTCACTCCACCATTTCACTCCTCCATGTCACTCCTCCAGGTCACTCCTCCATGTCGCTACTCAAAGTCACTCCTCCATGTCACTACACCAACTCACTCCTCAATGTCACTCCTCCATGTCTCTCTTCCATGTCGCTCTAACAACTCACTCCTCCATGTCACTCCACCATTTCACTCCTACATGTCACTCCTCCAGGTCACTCCTCCATGTCGCTACTCAAAGTCACTCCTCCATGTCACTACTTCATGTCAGTTCTCCATGTCGCTACACAAACTCAATCCTCCTATACACTCTTTCATGTCACTCCTCCATATCGCTCCTCCTTGTCAATCCTCCATGTCACTACTCCATGTCACTCCTTTTTTGTCACTCCTCCAAGTTACTCCTAAATGTCGCTACTCCATGTGACTTCTCCATGTTGCTCCACCATCTCACTCCTCCATGTTGCTCCTCCATGTTGCTCCTCCAATTCACTCCTCCATTTCACCTCTATATGTCTTCCATGTCTCTCCTACTTGTCCATCCTCCATGTCACTACTCCATGTCACTCCTCCATGTCGCTCCTCCGTGTTTCTCCTCCATATCACTTCTCAAAGTCACTCACCCATGTCCCTCCACGATGTCACTCCACCATATAAAGCCTCCTTCCTGATCAACCCTGTCAATTCTCCAAGTCACTCCTCCATGTCCTTCCTCCATGTCACTACTCCATGTCACTCCTCCATGTCGCTCCTGGGTGTTGCTCATCCACATCAATCCTCTATGTCACTCCTCCATGTCACTCCTCCATGTCACTCCTCCATGTCGCTATTCCATGTCAGTAATCCATGTCGCTACATCAACTCACTCTTTTATGTTACTAATCCATGTCGCTACTCCATGTGACTCCTCCATGTCACTCCACCAACTCCTTCCTCCATGTTAGTCCTCCATGTGACTCCTCCATGTCACTCCTTTATGTCACTCATCCGAGTTACTCTCCCATGTCGCTCCTCCATGTAAATCCTCCATGTAGCTACTCCATGTCACTCCTCCATGTCGCTACACAAACTCACTCCTCATTGTCACTCCTGCATGTCACTCCTTCAAGTCACTCACCCATGTCCCTCCGCGATGTCACTCCACCATATCAACCCTCCTAGGTTATCCGCCCTGTAACTTCTCCATGTCACTCTTCCATGTCTCTCCTCCACGTCACCCCTCTATGTCACACCTCTATGTCAGTCCTCCATGTCACTTATCCATGTCACTCCTCCATGTCACTCCTACATGTCTCTCCTCCATGTCGCTACACCAACTCAATCCTCCTTGTCACTCCTCCATGTCTCTCCTCCATGTCAGTCCTCCATGTCGCTCTTCCATGTTGCTCCTCCGTGTCACTCTTCCATGTCACTCCTCCATTTCACTCCACCACGTCACTCCTCTACATCACTCCTCCATGTCACTCATCCATGTCGCAACTCCATGTCACTCCTCCATGTCGCTATACCAACTCAACCCTCCTTGTCACTCCTCCATGTCAATCATCCATGTCATTCCTCCATGTCACTCCATAATGTCTCTCCTCCAATTCACTCCTCCATGTCACCTCTATATGTCTTCCATGTCACTCCTCCATGTCCATCCTCCATGTCACTACTTCTTATCACTCCTCCATGTCACTCCTCCATGTCCATCCTCCATGTCACTACTCTATGTAACTCCTCCGTGTTGCTCCTCCTTTTCACTCCTCCAAGTCACTCACCCATGTCCCTCCACGATGTCACTCCACCATATCAACCCTCCTTCCTGATCAACCCTGTCACTTCTCCAAGTTACTCCTCCATGTTACTCCTCGATGTCACTCCTCCATGTCAATACTTTATGTCACTCCTCCAAGTTACTCCTCCATGTCGCTCCTCCATGTTGCTCCTCCATGTTACTCCTCCATGTCACTCATCCATGTCACTCCTCCATGTCACTCCTCTATGTCACTCGTCCATGTCACTCCTCCATGTAACTCCTCCATTTAGCTACTCCATATCACTCCTCCATGTCGCTACACAAACTCACTCCTCATGTCACTCCTCCATGTCACTACTCCTTGTCACTATTCCATGTCACTCCTCCATGTCGCTACACCAACTCACTGTTCGATGTCACTCCTCCATGTCGCTCCTCCATTTTGCTCCTCCATGTCATTCTTCAATGTCACTCATCAATGTAACTCCGCCATTTAACTACACCATATCAATCTTCCTTGGTGATCCGCCCTGTCACTTCTCCATGTCACTCTTCCATATCTCTCCTCCACGTCATTCCTCTATTTCACTCCTCCATGTCACTCTTCCATGTCTCTCCTCCACGTCATTCCTCTATGTCACTCCTCCATGTCTCTCCTCCATGTCAGTACTCCATGTCGCTCCTCCATGTTGCTCCTCCGTGTCACTCCTCCATGTTACTCATCCATGTCACTCCACCATATCAATCTTCCTTGGTGATCTGCCCTGTCACTTCTCCATGTCACTCTTCCATGTCTCTCCTCCACGTCACTCCTCTATGTAACTCCTCCATGTAACTCCTCCATGTCTCTCCTCCATGTCGCTATAACAACTCACTCCTCCATGTCACTCCACCATTTCACTCCCCCATGTCACTCCTCAATTTCACTCCTCCATGTCACTCCTCTACTTCACTCCTCCATGTCACTCCTCCATGTAACTCCTCTTGTCGTTATTCCAAGTCACTCCTCCAGATCGCTACACCAACTCATTACTCATGTCACTCCTCCATGTCGCTACTCCATGTCACTCCTCCATGTCGCTATACTATGTCACCTCTATTTGTCTTCCATGTCACTCCTCCATGTCCATCCTCCACGTCACTCCTCTATGTCACTCCTCCATGTCAGTCCTCCATGTCACTTCCCCATGTCTCTCCTCCACGTCACTTCTCTATGTCACTCCTCCATGTCAGTCCTCCATGTCACTTCTCCATGTCTCTCCTCCACGTCACTCCTCTATGTCACTCCTCCATAACACTCCTCCATGTCACTCCTCCATGTTGCTACTCCATGTGACTCCTCCATGTAACTCATCTATGTCCCTCTGCCATGTCATTACACCAACTCAATCCGTCTTGTCACTCCTCCATGTCACTCATCCATGTCACTTTTATATGTCTTCCATGTCACTCCTCCATGTCCCTCCTCCATGTCACTCCTCCAATTCGCTCCTCTATGTCACTCCTCCATGTCACACCTCCATGTCACTCCTCCATGTCGTTATTCCATGTCACTCCTCCATGTCGCTACTCCATGTCACTCCTCCATGTCGCTGCACCAACTCAACCCTCCTTGTAACTCCTCTATGTCACTCCTCCATGTCGTTATTCCATGTCACTCCTCCATGTAGCTACACCATGTCACTCCTCCATGTCGTTACACAAATTCACTCCTCATGTCACTTCTCCATGTCACTCTTCCATGTCTCTCCTCCACGTCATTCCTACATGTCACTACTCCATGTCACTCCTCCATGTCGCTACATCAACTCACTCTTTCATGTTACTAATCCATGTCGCTACTCCATGTGACTCCGCCATGTCACTCCACCAACTCCTTCCTCCATGTTAGTCCTCCATGTGACTCCTCCATGTCACTCCTTTATGTCACTCTTCCGAGTTCCTCCTCCATGTCGCTCCTCCATGTTGCTCCTCCAAGTCACTCCTCCATGTCACTTCTATATGTCTTCCACGTCACTCCTCCATGTCCATCCTCCATGTCACTCCTCCATGTCACTCCTCCATGTCGCTCCTCCGTGTTGCTCCTCCAAGTCACTCCTCCATGTAACTTCTCCATTTTGCTATTCCATGTCAGTCCTCCATATCGCTACACCAACTCACTCCTCTACGTCACTCCTCATGTCACTCCTCCATGTCAATACACCAACACAAAGCTCTTTGTTCATCCTCCATGTCACTACTGCAAGTCACTCCTCCATATTCCTCCTTTATGTCATTCCACCAACTCACTCCTCCATGTTGCTCCTCCATGTCACTCCGCCATGTCACTCCAACATAACAATCCTCCGTACTGATATGTCCTGTCACTTCTCCATGTCACTCCTCCATATCACTTCTATATGTCTTCCATGTCGCTACACCAACTCACTCCTCCATGTCATTCCTCCTTGTAACTCTTCCATGTCACTCCTCCATGTCACTTCTCCAAGTCTTCAATATCATGTCTCTCATCCGTGTAGCTCAACATTGTCAATCCTCCATATCACTCCTCCATGTCACTACACCAACTCAATCCTCCTTGTCACTCCTCCATGTCACTCAACCATGTCATTCCTCCATGTCACTCCTTTATGTCACTCCTCCAAGTCACTCCTCCATGTCACTTTCATACGTCTTCCATGTCACTCCTCCATGTCCCTCCTCCATGTCGCTCCTCCGTGTTGCTCCTCCAAGTCACTCCTCCATGTAACTCCTCCATGTAGCTACTTTATGTAACTCCTCCATGTCGCTACACAAACTCACTCCTCATGTCATTCCTCCATGTCACTCCTCCATGTCACTCCTCCAAGTCACTCACCCATGTCCCTCTGCGATGTCACTCCACCATATCAACCCTCCTTGGTGATCTGCCCTGTCACTTCTCCATGTCACTCTTCCATGTCTCTCCTCCACGTCACTCCTCTATGTCACTCCTCCATGTCACTCCACCATTTCACTCCTCCATGTCCCTCCGCGATGTCACTCCACCATATCAACTCTCCTTCCTGATCAACCCTGTCACTTCTCCAAGTCACTCCTCAATGTCCTTCCTCCATGTCACTACTCCATGTAACTCCTCCATGTCGCTTCTCCGTGATGCTCCTCCACATCAATCCTCTATGTCGCTCCTCCATGTCACTCCTCCATGTCACTATTCCATGCCAGTCCTCGATGAAGCTACACCAACTCACTCTTCCATTTCACTCTTCCATGTCGCTTCTCCATGTCAGTCCTCCACGTCATTCCTCTATGTCACTTCTATTTGTGTTCCATGTCACTCCTCCATGTCGCTCCTCCATGTCACTCCTCCATATCGCTACACTAACTCACTCCTCATGTCACTACTCCATGTCTCTACTCCATGTCACTCCTCCATGTCGCTACATCAACTCAAACCTCCTTGTCACTCCTCCATGTTGCTCCTCCATGTTGGTCCTCCATGTCACTCCTCCATGTCAATCATCCATGTCCCTCTTCCATGTCACTCCAATATATCATTCTTCCTTGCTGATCCGCCCTGTCACTTCTCCATGTCACTCCTCCATGTCTCTCCTCCACGTCACTCCTCTATTTAACTTCTCCATGTCACTCCTCCATGTCACTCCTCCATGTCGCTATACCAACTTACTCCTCCATGTCATTCCTCCATGTCACTCCTCCAGGTCATTCCTCCATGTTGCTACTCCATGTCACTCCTCCATGTCGCTACACCATGTCACCTCTATTTGTCTTCCATGTCACTCCTCCATGTCCATCCTCCACGTCACTCCTCTATGTCACTCCTCCATGTCAGTCCTCCATGTCACTTCTCCATGTCTCTCCTCCACGTCACTCCTCTATGTCACTTCTCCATGTCTCTCCTCCACGTCACTCCTCTATGTCACTCCTCCATGTCACTCCTCCATGTCACTCCTCCATGTTGCTACTCCATGTGACTCCTCCATGTAACTCATCTATGTCCCTCTGCCATGTCATTACACCAACTCAATCCGTCTTGTCACTCCTCCATGTCACTCATTAATGTCACTTTTATGTCTTCCATGTCACTCCTCCATGTCTCTCCTCCATGTCACTCCTCCAAGTCGCTCCTCTATGTCACTCCTCCATGTCACACCTCCATGTCACTCCTCCATGTCGTTATTCCATGTCACTCCTCCATGTCGCTACTCCATGTCACTCCTCCATGTCGCTATACCAACTCAACCCTCCTTGTAACTCCTCCATGTCACTCATCCATGTCATTCCTTCATGTCACTCGTTTATGTCACTCCTCCATGTCACCTCTATATGTCTTCCATGTCACTCCTCCATGTCCATCCTCCAAGTCACTCCTCCATGTCCCTCCTCCATGTCGCTCCTCCGTGTTGCTCCTCCAAGTCACTCCTCCAAGTCACTCCTCCATGTCACTTTCATACGTCTTCCATGTCACTCCTCCATGTCCCTCCTCCATGTCGCTCCTCCGTGTTGCTCCTCCAAGTCACTCCTCCATGTAACTCCTCCATGTAGCTACTTTATGTCACTCCTCCATGTCGCTACACAAACTCACTCCTCATGTCACTCCTCCATGTCACTCCTCCATGTCACTCCTCCAAGTCACTCACCCATGTCCCTCTGCGATGTCACTCCACCATATCAACCCTCCTTGGTGATCCGCCCTGTCACTTCTCTATGTCAGTCTTCCATGTCTCTCCTCCACGTCACTCCTCTATGTCACTCCTCCATGTCACTCCTCCATGTCACTCCTCCATGTCACTCCTCTATGTCGCTCTAACAACTCACTCCTCCATGTCACTCCACCATTTCACTCCTCCATGTTGCTCCTCCAGGTCATTCCTCCATGTCTCTCCTTTATGTCACTCCTCTAAGTCACTCACCCATGTCCCTCCGCGATGTCACTCCACCATATCAACTCTCCTTCCTGATCAACCCTGTCACTTCTCCAAGTCACTCCTCAATGTCCTTCCTCCATGTCACTACTCCATGTCACTCCTCCATATCGCTCCTCCGTGATGCTCCTCCACATCAATCCTCTATGTCACTCCTCCATGTCACTCCTCCATGTCACTATTCCATGCCAGTCCTCGATGTCGCTACACCAACTCACTCTTCCATTTCACTCCTCCATGTCGCTTCTCCATGTCAGTCCTCCACGTCATTCCTCTATGTCACTTCTATATGTGTTCCATGTCACTCCTCCATGTCGCTCATCCATGTCACTCCTCCATATCACTACACTAACTCACTCCTCATGTCACTACTCCATGTCTCTACTCCATGTCACTCCTCCATGTCGCTACACCAACTCAAACCTCCTTGTCACTACTCCATGTTGCTCCTCCATGTTGGTCCTCCATGTCAATCATCCATGTCCCTCTTCCATGTCACTCCAATATATCATTCTTCCTTGCTGATCCGCCCTGTCACTTCTCCATGTCACTCCTCAATGTCTCTCCTCCTCGTCACTCCTCTATTTAACTACTCCATGTCACTCCTCCATGTCGCTATACCAACTCACTCCTCCATGTCATTCCTCCATGTCACTCCTCCAGGTCATTCCTCCATGTCGCTACTCCATGTCACTCCTCCATGTCGCTACACCATGTCACCTCTATTTGTCTTTCATGTCACTCCTCCATGTCCATCCTCCACGTCACTCCTCTATGTCACTCCTCCATGTCAGTCCTCCATGTCACTTCTCCATGTCTCTCCTCCACGTCACTCGTCTATGTCCCTCCGCCATGTCACTACGCCAACTCAATCCTTCTTGTCAGACCTCCATGTCACTCATCCATATCACTTCTGTATGTCTTCCATGTCACTCCTCCATGTCCCTCCTCCATGTTACTTCTCCACGTCACTCCTATGTCACTCCTCCATGTCACACCTCCATGTCACTCCTCCATGTCGTTATTCCATGTCATTCCTCCATGTCGCAACACCAACTCAACCCTCCTTGTAACTCCTCATGTTACTCATCCATGTCATTCCTCCATGTCACTCGTTTAAGTCACTCCTCTTATTCATTCCTCCATGTCACCTCTATATGTCTTCCATGTCACTCCTCCATGTCCATCCTCCATGTCACTACTCCATGTCACTCCTCCATGTTTCTCCTCCTTGTTGCTCCTCCATGTCACTCCTCCAAGTCACTCACCCATGTCCTTCCACGATGTCACTCCACTATATCAACCCTCCTTCCTGATCAACCCTGTCACTTCTCCAAGTCACTCCTCCATGTCCCTCCTCCATGTCACTACTCCATGTCACTCCTCCATGTCGCTCCTCGGTGTTGCTCCTCCACATCAATACTCTATGTCACTAATCCATGTCACTCCTCCATGTCGCTACTCTATGTCACTCCTCCATGTCACTCCTCCATGTCACTCCTCCATTTCACTCCTCAATGTCACTCCTCCTAGTCACTCATCCATGTCGCTACTCAAAGTCACTCCTCCATGTTACTACACAAACTCACTCCTCAATGTCACTCCTCCATGTCACTCCTTCATTTCTCTCCTCCATGTCGCTCCTCCATGTTACTCCTCCATGTCACTCCTCCATTTCTCTCCTCCATGTCGCTCCTCCATGTTGCTCCTCCAAGTCACTCCTCCATGTAACTCCTCGATGTAGCTACTCCATGTCACTCCTCCATGTCTCTCCTCCACGTCACTCCTCTATGTCACTTCTCCATGTCACTCCAATATATCAATCTTCCTTGTTGATCCGCCCTGTCACTTCTCCATGTCACTCCTTCATGTCTCTCCTCCACGTCACTCCTCTATGTCACTTCTCCATGTCACTCCTCCATGACACTCCTCCATGTCGCTCCTCCGTGTTGCTCCCCCAAGTCACTCCTCCATGTAACTCCTCCATGTAGCTACTCCATGTCACTCCTCTATGTCCATGCTCCATGTCACTACTCCATGTCACTCCTCCAAGTCGCTCTTCCGTGTTGCTCCTCCTTGTCACTCCTCCAAGTCACTCACCCATGTCCCTCCACGATGTCACACCACCATATCAACCCTCCTTCCTGATCAACCCTGTCACTTCTCCAAGTCACTCCTCCATGTCCATCCTCCATGTCACTACTCCAGATCAATCCTCTATGTCACTCCTCTATATCACTCCTCCATGTCACTCCTCCATGTCGCTATTCCATGTGACTCCTCCATGTCGCTCCACCAACTCCTTCCTCCATGTTACTCCTCCATGTCACTCCTCCATGTCAAGCCTTTATGTCACTCCTCCAAGTTACTCCTCCATGTCGCTCCTCCATGTTGCTCCTCCATGTCACTCCTCCATGTCGCTACACAAACTCAATCCTCCTTTACACTCTTTTATGTCACTCCTCCATATCGCTCCTCCATGTCCCTCCTCCATGTCACTCCTCCATGTCATTCCTCCATGTAAATCCTCCATGTATCTCATCCATGTCGCTACTCTATGTCACTCCTCCATGTCACCCCTCCATGTCACTCCTCCATGTCGCTACACAAACTCACTCCTCAATTTCACTACACCAACTCACTCCTCAATGTCACTCCTCCATGTCACTACTTCATTTCACTCCTCCATGTCGCTACTCCATGTGACTCCTCCATGTCGCTCCACCAACTCACTCCTCCACGTCGCTCCTCCATGTTGCTCTTCCATGTCACTCCTCCATGTAACTCATCTATGTCACTCCTCCATGTCACTCCTCCATGTTCCTCCTCCATGTCACTCCTCCACATCACTCCTCTATGTCACTCCTCCATGTCGCTACACCAACTCAACCCTCCTTGTAACTCCTCCATGTCACTATTCTATGTCACTACACCAACTCAATCCTTCTTGTCACTCCTCCATGTCACTAATCCATGTCACTTCTATATGTCTTCCATGTCACTCCTCCAAGTTGCTCCTCCGTGTTGCTCGTCCATGTCACTCCTCCAAGTCACTCACCCATGTCCCTCCACGATGTCACTCCACCATATCAAACCTCCTTCCTGATCAACCCTGTCACTTCTCCAAGTCACTCCTCCATGGTCCTCCTCCATGTCACTACTCCATGTCACTCCTCCATGTCGCTCCTCCGTGTTGCTCTTTCAAGTCACTCCTCCATGTAACTCCTCCATGTAGCTACTCCATGTCACTCCTCCATGTCACTCCTCCATGTCACTCCTCCAAGTCACTCATCCATGTCCCTCCGCCATGTCACTCCACCATATCAACCCTCCTTCCTGATCAACCCTGTCACTTCTCCAAGTCACTCCTCCATGTCCCTCCTCCATGTCACTACTCCATGTCACTCCTCCATGTCGCTCCTCCGTGTTGCTCTTCCAAGTCACTCCTCCATGTAACTCCACCATGTAGCTACTCCATGTCAATCCTCCATGTCACTCCTCCATGTCACTCCTCCAAGTCACTCCTCCATGTCCCTCCTCCATCTGACTACTCCATGTCACTCCTCCATGTCGCTCCTCCGTGTTACTCCTTCATGTCACTCCACCAATTCACTCCTCCATGTCACTCTTCCAGGTCACTCCTCCATGTCGCTACTCAAAGTCACTCCTCCATGTCGCTACTCCAAGTCACTCCTCAATGTGACTCCTCCATGTCACTACTTCATGTAACTCCTCCATGTCGCTACACAAACTCAATCCTCCTTTACACTCTTTCATGTTTCTCCTCATAGTCGCTACTCCATGTGACTCCTCCATGTCACTCCACCAACTCCTTCCTCCATGTTACTCCTCCATGTCTCTCCTTTATGTCACTCCTCCAAGTTACTCCTCCATTTCACTCCTCCATTTAGCTACTCCATGTCACTCCTCCATGTCGCTACACAAACTCACTCCTCATGTCACTCCTACAGGTCACTCATCCATGTCACTCCTCTATGTCACTCCTCCATGTTACTCCTCTATGTCACTCCTCCATGTCACTCCTCCATGTAACTCCTCCATGTCGCTATTCCATGTCAGTCCTCCATGTCGCTACACCAACTCACTCTTCCATGTCACTCCTCCATTTCACTCCACCACGTCACTCCTCTACGTCACTCCTCATGTCACTCGTCCATGTCAATACACCAACACAAATCTCTTTGTCCATCCTCCATGTCACTACTCCATGTCACTCCTCCATGTCGCTCCTCCGTGTTGCTCCTCCAAGTCAATCCTCCCTGTCCCTCCTTTATGTATCTCATCTATGTCCCTCCGCCATGTCACTACAACAACTCAATCCTCCTTGTCACTCCTCCATGTTACTCATACATGTCGCTATTCCATGTCACTCCTCCATGTTGCTACACCAACTCACTCTTCCATGTCACTCCTCCATTTCACGCCACCACGTCACTCCTCTACATCGCTCCTCATATCACTCATCCATGTCATTCCTCCATGTCACTCCTTTATGTCACTCATCCAATTCACTTCTCCATGTCACCTCTATATGTCTTCCATGTCACTCCTCCATGTCCATCCTCCATGTCACAACTCGATGTCAATCCTCCATGTCGCTCCTCTGTGTTGCTCCTCCATGTCACTCGTCCATGTCACTCCTCCAAGTCACTCATCCATGTCCCTCCACGATGTCACTTCACCATATCAACCCTCCTTCCTGATCAACTCTGTCACTTCTCCAAGTCACTCTTCCATGTCTCTCCTCCATGTCACTCCTCTATGTCACTCCTCCATTTAACTCCTCCATGTCACTCCTCCATGTCTCTCCTCAATGTCGCTCTAAAAACTCACTCCTCCATGTCACTCCACCATTTCACTCCTCCATGTCACTCCTCCAGGTTTACTCCTCCATGTCGCTACTCAAAGTCACTCCTCCATGTCACTACACCAATTCACTCCACAATGTCCCTCCTCCATGTCACTACTCCATGTCACTCCTCCATGTCGCTCCTCCGTGTTGATCCTCCACATCAATATTCTATGTCACTCCTCCATGTTGCTCCACCAAGTCACTCCTCCATGTAACTCCTACATGTAGCTACTCCATGTCACTACTCCATGTCACTCCTCCATGTCGCTCCTCCGTGTTGCTCCTCCAAGTGACTCCTCCATGTACCTCCTCCATGTAGCTACTCCATGTCGCTACACAAACTCACTCCTCATGTCACTCCTCCATGTCACTCCCCCATGTTATTCCTCCAAGTCACTCATCCATGTCCCTCCGCCACGTCACTCAACCATATCAACTCTCCTTCCTGATCAACCCTGTCACATCTCCAAGTCACTCCTCCATGTCCCTCCTCCATGTCACTACTCCATGTCACTCCTCCATGTCGCTCCTCCGTGTTGCTCCTCCACATCAATCCTCTATGTCACTCATCCATGTCCTTCTGCCATGTCACTCCACCCTATCAATCTTCCTTGGTGATCCGACCTGTCACTTCTCCATGTCACTCTTCCATGTCTCTCCTCCATGTCACTCCTCTATGTCACTCCTCCATTTAACTCCTCCATGTCACCCCTCCATGTCTCTCCTCAATGTCGCTCTAAACTCTCACTCCTCCATGTCACTCCACAATTTCACTCCTCCATGTCACTCCTCCAGGTTTACTCCTCCATGTCGCTACTCAAAGTCACTCCTCCATGTCACTACACCAATTCACTCCTCAATGTCACTCCTCCATGTCACTACTTCATGTCACTCCTCCATGTCACAACACAAACTCAACCCTCCTTGTCACTCCTCCATGTCGCTATTCCATGACATTCCTCCATGTCGCTACACAAACTCACTCTTCCATGTCACTCCACCATTTCACTCATCCATGTCACTCCTCCAGGTTTACTCCTCCATGTCGCTACTCAAAAGTCACTCCTCCATGTCACTACACCATGTAACTCCTCCATATAGCTAATCCATGTCACTCCTCCATGTCAATACACAAACTCACTCCTCATGTCACTCCTCCATGTCGCTCCTCCATGTTGCTCCTCCTTGTCACTCCTCCATGTCACTCATCCATGTCCCTCTGCCATGTCACTCCACCATATTAATCTTCCTTGGTTATCCGCCCTGTCACTTCTCCATGTCTCTCTTCCATGTCTCTCATTCACGTCATTCCTCTATGTCACTCCTCTATGTCACTCCTCCATGTCACTTCTCCATATCGCTTCTCCATGTTGCTCCTCCATGTCACTATTCCATTTCACTCATCCATGTCATTCATCCATGTCCCTCCGCCATGTCACTCCAATATATCAATCTTCCTTGCTTATCCGCCCTGTCACTTCTCCATGTCACTCCTTCATGTCTCTCCTCCATGACACACCTCCATGTCGCTCCTCCGTGTTGCTCCTCCATGTCACTCCTCCATGTCGTTATTCCATGTCACTCCTCCATGTCGCTACTCCATGTCACTCCTCCATGTCGCTATACCAACTCAACCCTCCTTGTAACTCCTCCATGTCACTCATCCATGTCATTCCTTCATGTCACTCGTTTATGTCACTCCTCCATGTCACCTCTATATGTCTTCCATGTCACTCCTCCATGTCCATCCTCCATGTCACTACTCCATGTCACTCCTCCATGTTTCTCCTCCGTGTTGATCCTCCATGTCACTCCTCCAAGTCACTCCTCCATGTCCCTCCTCCATGTCGCTCCTCCGTGTTGCTCCTCCACATCAAGCCTCTATGTCACTCCTCCATGTTGCTCCTCCAAGTCACTCCTCCATGTATCTTCTACATGTAGCTACTCCATGTCACTCCTCCATGTCACTACACAAACTCACTCCTCATGTCACTCCTCCATGTCACTCCTCCATGTCACTCCTCCAAGTCACTCACCCATGTTGCTCCTCCATGTCACTCCTCCATGTCACTCATCAATGTCCCTCCGCCATGTCACTCCACCATATCAATCTTCCTTGGTGATCCGCCCTGTCACTTCTCCATGTCACTCTTCCATGTCTCTACTCCACGTCACTCCTCTATGTCACTCCACCATTTCACTCCTCCATGTCACTCCTCCAGGTCACTCCTCCATGTCGCTACTCAAAGTCACTCCTCCATGTCACTACACCAACTCACTCCTCAATGTCACTCCTCCATGTCACTACTTCATGTCACTCCTCCATGTCGCTACTCCGTGTGACTCCTCCATGTCGCTCCACCAACTCACTCCTCCACGTCGCTCCTCCATGTTGCTCTTCCACGTCACTCCTCCATGTAACTCATCTATGTCCCTCCGCCATGTCACTACACCAACTCAATCCTTCTTGTCACTCCTCCATGTCACTCATCCATGTCACTTCTATATGTCTTCCATGTCACTTCTCCATGTCCCTCCTCCATGTCACTCCTCCACGTCACTCCTCTATGTCACTCCTTCTTGTCACACCTCCATGTCACTCATCCATGTCACTTCTATATTTCTTCCATGTCTCTCCTCCACGTCATTCTTCTATATCAATCCTCCATGTCACTCCTCCATGTCTCTCCTCCATGTCGCTATAACAACTCAATCCTCCATTTCACTCAACCATTTCACTCCTCCATGTCACTCCTCCATGTCACTCCTCCATGTCACTCCTCTACTTCACTCCTCCATGCCACTCCTCCATGTAACTCCTCTTGTCGTTATTCCATGTCACTCCTCCAGATCGCTACACCAACTCATTACTCATGTCACTCCTCCATGTCGCTACTCCATGTCACTCCTCCATGTCGCTACACCATGTCACCTCTATTTGTCTTCCATGTCACTCCTCCATGTCCATCCTCCACGTCACTCCTCTATGTCACTCCTCCATGTCAGTCCTCCATGTCACTTCTCCATGTCTCTCCTCCACATCACTCTTCTATGTCACTCCTCCATGTCACTCCTCCATGTCACTCCTCCACGTCACTTCTCCATGTCACTCCTCCATGTCAGTCCTCCATGTCACTTCTCCATGTCTCTCCTCCACATCACTCTTCTATGTCACTCCTCCATGTCACTCCTCCATGTCGTTATTCCATGTCACTCCTCCATGTAGCTACACCATGTCACTCCTCCATGTCGTTACACAAACTCACTCCTCATGTCACTTCTCATGTCACTCTTCCATGTCTTTCCTCCAAAGTCACTCCTCCATGTCACTCCTCCATGTCACTCCTCCATGTCTCTCTTCCATGTCGCTCTAACAACTCACTCCTCCATGTCACTCCACCATTTCACTCCTACATGTCACTCCTCCAGGTCACTCCTCCATGTCGCTACTCAAAGTCACTCCTCCATGTCACTACTTCATGTCAGTCCTCCATGTCGCTACACAAACTCAATCCTCCTATACACTCTTTCATGTCACTCCTCCATATCGCTCCTCCTTGTCAATCCTCCATGTCACTACTCCATGTCACTCCTTTTTTTTCACTCCTCCAAGTTACTCCTAAATGTCGCTACTCCATGTGACTTCTCCATGTTGCTCCACCATCTAACTCCTCCATGTTGCTCCTCCATGTTGCTCCTCCAATTCACTCCTCCATGTCACCTCTATATGTCTTCCATGTATCTCCTACTTGTCCATCCTCCATGTCACTACTCCATGTCACTCCTCCATGTCGCTCCTCCGTGTTTCTCCTCCATGTCACTTCTCAAAGTCACTCACCCATGTCCCTCCACGATGTCACTCCACCATATAAAGCCTCCTTCCTGATCAACCCTGTCAATTCTCCAAGTCACTCCTCCATGTCCTTCCTCCATGTCACTACTCCATGTCACTCCTCCATGTCGCTCCTGGGTGTTGATCCTCCACATCAATCCTCTATGTCACTCCTCCATGTCACTCCTCCATGTCACTACACAAACTCACTCCTCATGTCACTCCTCCATGTCACTCCTCCATGTCACTCCTCCAAGTCACTCACCCATGTTGCTCCTCCATGTCACTCCTCCATGTCACTCATCCATGTCCCTCCGCCATGTCACTCCACCATATCAATCTTCCTTGGTGATCCGCCCTGTCACTTCTCCATGTCACTCTTCCATGTCTCTACTCCACGTCACTCCTCTATGTCACTCCACCATTTCACTCCTCCATGTCACTCCTCCAGGTCACTCCTCCATGTCGCTACTCAAAGTCACTCCTCCATGTCACTACACCAACTCACTCCTCAATGTCACTCCTCCATGTCACTACTTCATGTCACTCCTCCATGTCGCTACTCCGTGTGACTCCTCCATGTCGCTCCACCAACTCACTCCTCCACGTCGCTCCTCCATGTTGCTCTTCCACGTCACTCCTCCATGTAACTCATCTATGTCCCTCCGCCATGTCACTACACCAACTCAATCCTTCTTGTCACTCCTCCATGTCACTCATCCATGTCACTTCTATATGTCTTCCATGTCACTTCTCCATGTCCCTCCTCCATGTCACTCCTCCACGTCACTCCTCTATGTCACTCCTTCTTGTCACACCTCCATGTCACTCATCCATGTCACTTCTATATTTCTTCCATGTCTCTCCTCCACGTCATTCTTCTATATCAATCCTCCATGTCACTCCTCCATGTCTCTCCTCCATGTCGCTATAACAACTCAATCCTCCATTTCACTCAACCATTTCACTCCTCCATGTCACTCCTCCATGTCACTCCTCCATGTCACTCCTCTACTTCACTCCTCCATGCCACTCCTCCATGTAACTCCTCTTGTCGTTATTCCATGTCACTCCTCCAGATCGCTACACCAACTCATTACTCATGTCACTCCTCCATGTCGCTACTCCATGTCACTCCTCCATGTCGCTACACCATGTCACCTCTATTTGTCTTCCATGTCACTCCTCCATGTCCATCCTCCACGTCACTCCTCTATGTCACTCCTCCATGTCAGTCCTCCATGTCACTTCTCCATGTCTCTCCTCCACATCACTCTTCTATGTCACTCCTCCATGTCACTCCTCCATGTCACTCCTCCACGTCACTTCTCCATGTCACTCCTCCATGTCAGTCCTCCATGTCACTTCTCCATGTCTCTCCTCCACATCACTCTTCTATGTCACTCCTCCATGTCACTCCTCCATGTCGTTATTCCATGTCACTCCTCCATGTAGCTACACCATGTCACTCCTCCATGTCGTTACACAAACTCACTCCTCATGTCACTTCTCATGTCACTCTTCCATGTCTTTCCTCCAAGTCACTCCTCCATGTCACTCCTCCATGTCACTCCTCCATGTCTCTCTTCCATGTCGCTCTAACAACTCACTCCTCCATGTCACTCCACCATTTCACTCCTACATGTCACTCCTCCAGGTCACTCCTCCATGTCGCTACTCAAAGTCACTCCTCCATGTCACTACTTCATGTCAGTCCTCCATGTCGCTACACAAACTCAATCCTCCTATACACTCTTTCATGTCACTCCTCCATATCGCTCCTCCTTGTCAATCCTCCATGTCACTACTCCATGTCACTCCTTTTTTTTCACTCCTCCAAGTTACTCCTAAATGTCGCTACTCCATGTGACTTCTCCATGTTGCTCCACCATCTAACTCCTCCATGTTGCTCCTCCATGTTGCTCCTCCAATTCACTCCTCCATGTCACCTCTATATGTCTTCCATGTATCTCCTACTTGTCCATCCTCCATGTCACTACTCCATGTCACTCCTCCATGTCGCTCCTCCGTGTTTCTCCTCCATGTCACTTCTCAAAGTCACTCACCCATGTCCCTCCACGATGTCACTCCACCATATAAAGCCTCCTTCCTGATCAACCCTGTCAATTCTCCAAGTCACTCCTCCATGTCCTTCCTCCATGTCACTACTCCATGTCACTCCTCCATGTCGCTCCTGGGTGTTGATCCTCCACATCAATCCTCTATGTCACTCCTCCATGTCACTCCTCCATGTCACTCCTCCATGTCGCTATTCCATGTCAGTAATCCATGTCGCTACATCAACTCACTCTTTTATGTTACTAATCCATGTCGCTACTCCATGTGACTCCTCCATGTCACTCCACCAACTCCTTCCTCCATGTTAGTCCTCCATGTGACTCATCCATGTCACTCCTTTATGTCACTCATCCGAGTTACTCTCCCATGTCGCTCCTCCATGTTGCTCCTCCATGTCACTCCTCCATGTCGCTCCTCTGTGTTGTTCCTCCATATCACTTCTCCAAGTAAATCACCCATGTCCCTCCACGATGTCACTCCACCATATCAATTCTCCTTCCTGATCAACCCTGTCACTTCTCCAAGTCACTCCTCCATGTCCCTCCTCCATGTCACTACTCCATGTCACTCCTCCATGTCGCTCCTCCGTATTGCTCCTCCACATCAATTCTCTAAGTCACTCCTCCATGTAACTCCTCCATGTAGCTACTCCATGTCACTCCTCCATGTCGCTACACAAACTCACTCCTCATGTCACTCCTGCATGTCACTCCTCCAAGTCACTCACCCATGTCCCTCCGCGATGTCACTCCACCATATCAACCCTCCTAGGTTATCCGCCCTGTAACTTCTCCATGTCACTCTTCCATGTCTCTCCTCCACGTCACCCCTCTATGTCACACCTCTATGTCAGTCCTCCATGTCACTTATCCATGTCACTCCTCCATGTCACTCCTACATGTCTCTCCTCCATGTCGCTACACCAACTCAATCCTCCTTGTCACTCTTCCATGTCTCTCCTCCACGTCATTCCTCTATGTCACTCCTCCATGTCTCTCCTCCATGTCAGTCCTCCATGTCGCTCTTCCATGTTGCTCCTCCGTGTCACTCTTCCATGTCACTCCTCCATTTCACTCCACCACGTCACTCCTCTACATCACTCCTCCATGTCACTCATCCATGTCGCTACTCCATGTCACTCCTCCATGTCGCTATACCAACTCAACCCTCCTTGTCACTCCTCCATGTCAATCATCCATGTCATTCCTCCATGTCACTTCATAATGTCTCTCCTCCAATTCACTCCTCCATGTCACCTCTATATGTCTTCCATGTCACTCCTCCATGTCCATCCTCCATGTCACTACTTCTTATCACTCCTCCATGTCACTCCTCCATTTCCATCCTCCATGTCACTACTCCATGTCACTCCTCCGTGTTGCTCCTCCTTTTCACTCCTCCAAGTCACTCACCCATGTCCCTCCACGATGTCACTCCACCATATCAACCCTCCTTCCTGATCAACCCTGTCACTTCTCCAAGTCACTCCTCCATGTTACTCCTCGATGTCACTCCTCCATGTCAATCCTTTATGTCACTCCTCCAAGTTACTCCTCCATGTCGCTCCTCCATGTTGCTCCTCCATGTAACTCCTCCATGTCACTCATCCATGTCACTCCTCCATGTCTTTGCTCTATGTCACTCGTCCATGTCACTCCTCCATGTAACTCCTCCATGTAGCTACTCCATATCACTCCTCCATGTCGCTACACAAACTCACTCCTCATGTCACTCCTCCATGTCACTACTCCTTGTCACTATTCCATGTCACTCCTCCATGTCGCTACACCAACTCACTGTTCGATGTCACTCCTCCATGTCGCTCCTCCATGTTGCTCCTCCATGTCATTCTTCCATGTCACTCATCAATGTAACTCCGCCATTTAACTACACCATATCAATCTTCCTTGGTGATCCGCCCTGTCACTTCTCCATGTCACTCTTCCATATCTCTCCTCCACGTCATTCCTCTATTTCACTCCTCCATGTCACTCTTCCATGTCTCTCCTCCACGTCATTCCTCTATGTCACTCCTCCATGTCTCTCCTCCATGTCAGTACTCCATGTCGCTCCTCCATGTTGCTCCTCCGTGTCACTCCTCCATGTTACTCATCCATGTCACTCCACCATATCAATCTTCCTTGGTGATCCGCCCTGTCACTTCTCCATGTCACTCTTCCATGTCTCTCCTCCACGTCACTCCTCTATGTAACTCCTCCATGTAACTCCTCCATGTAACTCCTCCATGTCTCTCCTCCATGTCGCTATAACAACTCACTCCTCCATGTCACTCCACCATTTCACTCCTCCATGTCACTCCTCCAGTTCACTCCTCCATGTCGCTACTCAAAGTCACTCCTCCATGTCACTACACCAACTCACTCCTCAATGTCACTCCTCCAATTCACTCCTCCATGTCACCTCTATATGTCTTCCATGTCACTCCTCCATGTCCCTCCTCCATGTCACTACTCCATGTCACTCCTCCATGTTGCTCCTCCGTGTTGCTCCTCCATGTCACTCCTCCAAGTCACTCATCCATGTCCCTCCACGATGTCACTCCACCATATCAACCCTCCTTCCTGATCAATCCTGTCACTTCTCCAAGTCACTCCTCCATGTCCCTCCTCCATGTCACTACTCCATGTCACTCCTCCATGTCGCTCCTCCGTGTTGCTCCTCCACATCAATCCTCTATGTCACTCCTCCATGTTGCTCCACCAAGTCACTCCTCCATGTAACTCCTACATGTAGCTACTCCATGTCACTACTCCATGTCACTCCTCCATGTCGCTCCTCCATGTTGCTCCTCCATTTCACTCCTCCATGTCACTCATACATGTCCCTCCGCCATGTCACTCCACCATATCAATCTTTCTTGGTGATCCACCCTGTCACTTCTCCATGTCACTCTTCCATGTCTCTCCTCCACGTCACACCTCTATGTCACTCCTCCATATCTCTCCTTCATGTCGCTATAAAAACTCACTCCTCCATGTCACTCCTCCATGTAGCTACTCCATGTCACTCCTTTATTTCACTCCTCCAATTCACTCCTTTATGTCACCTCTATATGTCTTCCATGTCACTCCTCCATGTTCATCCTCCATGTTCATCCTCCATGTCACACCTCCATGTCACTCCTCCATGTCGTTATTCCATGTCACTCCTCCATGTATCTACACCAACTCATTACACACGTCACTCCTCCGTGTTGCTCCTCCATGTCACTCCTCCATGTCGCTACTCTATGTAACTCCTCCATGTCGCTACACCAACTCAATCCTCCTTGTCACTCCTCCATGTTGCTCCTCCATGTTGCTCCTCCATGTCACTCCTCCATGTCACTCATCCATGTCCCTCCGCCATGTCACTCCACCATATCAATCTTCCTTGGTGATCCGCCCTGTCACTCCTCCATGTCCCTCCTCCATGTCACTACTCCATGTCACTCCTCCATGTCGCTCCTCCGTGTTGCTCCTCCACATCAATCCTCTATGTCACATCTCCATGTCAGTCCTCCATGTCGCAACACAAACTCACTCTTTCATTTTACTCCTCGATGTCGCTACTCCATGTGACTCCTCCATGTCGCTCCACCAACTCCTTCCTCCATGTTACTCCTCCATGTCACTCCTTCATATCACTCCTCCGTGTTGCTCCTCCACATCAATTCTCCATGTCACTCATCCATGTCCCTCCGCCATGTCACTCCACCCTATTAATCTTCCTTGGTGATCCGACCTGTCACTTCTCCATGTCACTCTTCCATGTCTCTCCTCCATGTCACTCCTCTATGTCACTCCTCCATGTCACTCCTCCATGTCACTCCTCCATGTCTCTCCTCCATGTTGCTCTAACAACTCACTCCTCCATGTCACTCCACCAGGTCACTCCTCCAGGTCGCTACTTAAAGTCACTCCTCCATGTAACTACACCAACTCACTCCTCAATATCACTTCTCCATGTCACTACTTCATGTCACTTCTCCATGTCGCTACACAAACTTAACCCTCCTTGTCACTCCTCCATGTCACTCATCCATGTCATTCCTCCATGTCACTCCTTTATGTCACTCCTCCAATTCACTCCTCCATGTCACTCCTCCAGGTCACTCCTCCATGTCGCTCCACCATCTCGCTCCTCCATGTTGCTCTTCCATGTCACTCAACAATGTAACTTATCTATGTCCCTCCGCCATGTCATTACACCAACTCAATCCTTCTTGTCACACCTCCATGTCACTCATCCATGTCACTTCTATATGTCTTCCATGTCACTCCTCCATGTCCCTCCTCCATGTTACTCCTCCACGTCACTCCTCTATGTCACTCCTCCATGTCACACCTCCATGTCACTCCTCCATGTCGTTATTCCATGTCACTCCTCCATTTCGCTACACCAACTCAACCCTCCTTGTAACTCCTGCATGTCACTCATCCATGTCATTCCTACATGTCACTCGTTTATGTCACTCCTCCAATTCACTTCTCCATGTTACCTCTATATGTCTTCCATGTCACTCCTCCATGTCCATCCTCCATGTAACTCCTCCATGTCACTCATCCATGTCATTCCTCCATTTCACTCGTTTATGTCACTACTCCATGTCACTCCTCCATGTCGCTCCTCCGTGTTGCTCCTCCAAGTCACTCCTCCATGTCGCTATAACAACTCACTCCTCCATGTCACTCCACGAACTCAACCCTCCTTGTAACTCCTCCATGTCACTCGTTTATGTCACTTCTCCAATTCAGTACACCAACTCACTCCTTATGTCACTCCTCCATGTAACTCCTACATTTAGCTACTCCATGTGACAACGCCATGTCAATCCTCCATGTCGCTACACAAACTCATTCCTCGTGTCACTCCTCCATGTCGCTACACCAACTCAACCCTCCTTGTAACTCCTCCATGTCACTCATCCATGTCATTCCTCCATGTCACTCGTTTAAGTCACTCCTCTTATTCACTCCTCCATGTCACCTCTATATGTCTTCCATGTCACTCCTCCTTGTCCATCCTCCATGTCACTACTCCATGTCACTCGTCCATTTTTCTCCTCCTTGTTGCTCCTCCATGTCACTCCTCCAAGTCACTCACCCATGTCCCTCCACGATGTCACTCCACCATATCAACCCTCCTTCCTGATCAACCCTGTCACTCCTCAATGTCCTTCCTCCATGTCACTACTCCATGTCACTCCTCCATGTCGCTCCTCCGTGTTGCTCCTCCACATCAATCCTCTATGTCACTCCTCCATGTCACTCCTCCATGTTGTTGTTCCATGTCACTCCTCCATGTAGCTACACCATGTCACTCCTCAATGTCGTTACACAAACTCACTCCTCATGTCACTTCTCCATGTCACTCTTCCATGTCACTCCTCCATGTCACTCCTCCAAGTCACTCCTCCATGTAACTCCTACATGTAGCTACTCCATGTCACTCCTCCATGTCGCTACACAAACCCACTCCTCAAGTCACTCACCCATGTCCCTCAGTGATGTCACTCCACCATATCAACACTTGTTGGTGCTCCGCCCTGTCACTTCTCCATGTCACTCTTCCATGTCTCTCCTCCACGTCACTCCTCCAAGTCACTCCTCCATGTAACTCCTACATGTAGCTACTCCATGTCACTACTCCATGTCACTCCTCCATGTTGCTCCTCTGTGTTGCTCCTCCAAGTCACTCCTCCATGTAACTCCTCCAAGTCGCTACTCAAAGTCACTCCTCCATGTCGCTCCACAAACTCACTCCTCCATGTTGCTCCCCCATGATGCTCTTCCATGTCACTCCTCCATGTAACTCATCTATGTCCCTCTGCCATGTCACTACACCAACTCAATCCTTCTTGTCACTCCTCCATGTCACTCATCCATGTCACTTCTATATGTCTTCCATGTCACTCCTCCATGTTCATCCTCCATGTCACTCGTCCACATCACTCCTCTATGTCACTCCTCCATGTCACACCTCCATGTCACTCCTCCATGTCGCTACACCAACTCATTCCTCATGTCACTCCTCCATGTCGCTACTCCATGTCACTCCTCCATGTCGCTACACCAACTCAACCCTCCTTGTAAATCCTCCATGTCACTCATCCATGTCACTCATCCATGTCACTCCTCCATGTCACTCCTCCAAGTCACTCACCCATGTCCCTCCGCGAAGTCAATCCACCATATCAACCCTCCTTGGTGATCCGCCCTGTCACTTCTCCATGTCACTCCTCCATATCTCTCCTCCACGTCACTCCTCTATGTCACTCCTCCATGTCACTCCTCCATGTCACTCCTACATGTCACTCCTCCATGTCTCTCCTCTATTTCGCTCTAACAAATCACTCCTCCATGTCACTCCTCCAAGTCACTCCACCATTTCACTCCTCCATGTCACTCCTCCAGGTCACTCCTCCATGTCGCTACTCAAAGTCACTCCTCCATGTTAATACACCAACTCACTCCTCAAAGTCACTCCTCCATGTCACTCCTCCATTTCTCTCCTCCATGTCGCTATAACAACTCACTCCTCCATGTCACTCCTCCAGGTCACTCCTCCATGTCGCTACTCAAAGTCACTCCTCCATGTCACTACACCAACTCACTCCTCAATGTCACTCCTCCATGTCACTACTTCATGTCACTCCTCCATGTCACTACTCCATGTGACTCCTCCATGTCGCTCCACCAACTCACTCCTCCACGTCGCTCCTCCATGTTGCTCTTCCATGTCATTCCTCCATGTAACTCATCTATGTCCCTCCGCCATGTCACTACACCAACTCAATCCTTCTTGTCCCACCTCCATGTCACTCATCCATGTCACTTCTATATTTCTTCAATGTCTCTCCTCCACGTCACTCTTCTATATCACTCCTCCATGTCACTCCTCCATGTCAGTCCTCCATGTCTTTCCTCCATGTCGCTATAACAACTCACTCCTCCATGTCACTCCACCATTTCACTCCCCCATGTCACTCCTCAATGTCACTCCTCCATGTCACTCCTCTACTTCACTCCTCCATGTCACTCCTCCATGTAACTCCTCTTGTCGTTATTCCAAGTCACTCCTCCAGATCGCTACACCAACTCATTACTCATGTCACTCCTCCATGTCGCTATTCCATGTCACTCCTCCATGTCGCTACACTATGTCACCTCTATTTGTCTTCCATGTCACTTCTCCATGTCCATCCTCCACGTCAATCCTCTATGTCACTCCTCCATGTCAGTCCTCCATGTCACTTCCCCATGTCTCTCCTCCACGTCACTTCTCTATGTCACTCCTCCATGTCAGTCCTCCATGTCACTTCTCCATGTCACTCCTCCACGTCACTCCTCTATGTCACTCCTCCATATCACTCCTCCATGTCACTGCTCCATGTTGCTACTCCATGTGACTCCTCCATGTAACTCATCTATGTCCCTCTGCCATGTCATTACACCAACTCAATCCTTCTTGTCACTCCTCCATGTCAGTCCTCCATGTCACTTCTCCATGTCTCTCCTCCACGTCACTCCTCTATGTCACTCCTCCATATCACTCCTCCATGTCGCTCCTCCATGTTGCTCCTCCGTGTCACTCCTCCATGTCACTCATCCATGTCCCTCCGCCATGTCACCCCACCATATCAATATTTCTTGGTGATACACCCTATCACTTCTCCATGTCACTCTTCCATGTCTCTCCTCCACGTCATTCCTCTATGTCACTCCTCCATGTCACTCCTTCATGTCACTCCTCCATGTCTGTCCTCCATTTTGCTCTAACAACTCACTCCTCCATGTTACTCCTCCATGTCGCTACTCCATGTGACTCCTCCATGTCCATACACCAACTCAAACCTCGTTGTACATCCTCCATGTCGCTATACCAACTCACTCTTCCATGTCACTTTTACATGTCGCTTCTCCAAGTCACTCCTCCATGTAACTACACCAAATCACTCCTCAATGTCACTCCTCCATATCACTACTTCATGTCACTCCTCCATGTCACTCCTCCATGTCTCTCCTCCATGTCGCTCTAACAACTCACTCCTCCATGTCACTCCTCCATGTCACTCCTCCATGTAACTCCTCCATGGAGCTACTCCATGTCACTCCTCATGTCACAACTGCTTGTAACTCCACCATATAAACCCTCCCTCCTGATCAACCCTGTCACTTCTCCAAGTCACTCCTATATGTCCCTCCTCCATGTCATTACTCCATGTCACTCCTCCATGTCACTCCTCCATGTCGCTACAACAACTCATTCCTCATGTCACTCCTCCATGTCGCTCCTCCGTGTTGCTCCTCCAAGTCACTCCTCCATGTAACTCCTCCATGTAGCTAATCCATGACAGTCATCCATGTTGCGACACCAACTCACTCTTCCATGTCACTCCTCCATTTCACTCCACCACGTCACTCCTCTACGTCACTCCTCATGTCACTCCTCCATGTCAATACACCAACACAAACCTCTTTGTCCAACCTCCATGTCACTACTCCATGTCACTCCTCCATGTCGCTCCTCCGTGTTGCTCCTCCATGTCACTACTCCATGTTGCTACAACAACTCACTCTTCCTTGTCACTCCTCCATTTCACTCCACCACGTCACTCCTCTACATCACTCCTCATATCACTCATCCATTTCATTCCTCCATGTTACTCCTTTATGTCACTCCTCCAATTCACTCCTCCATGTCACCTCTATATGTCTTCCATGTCACTCCTCCATGTCCATCCTCCATGTCACTTCTCCATTTCGCTCCTCCGTTTTGCTCCTCCACATCAAACCTCTCTGTCACTCCTTCATGTCACTCTTCCATATCACTCCTCCATGTCGCTATTCCATGTCAGTCCTCCATGTCCCTACACCAACTCACTCTTCCATGTCACTCCTCTTTTTCACTCAACCACGTCACTCCTCTACGACACTCCTCATGTCACTCCTCTATGTCAATACACAAACCTCTTTGTCCATCCTCCATGTCACTACTCAATGTCAATCCTTTATGTAACTCATCTATGTCCCTCCACCTTGTCACTACACCAACTCAATCCTCCATGTCACTCCTCCATGTCAATAATCCATGTCATTCCTCCATGTCACTCCATGATGTCTCTTCTCCAATTCACTCCTCCATGTCACCTCTATATGTCTTCCATGTCACTCCTCCATGTCCATCCTCCATGTCACTACTTCTTATCACTCCTCAATGTCACTCATCCATGTCATTCCTCCATGTCACTCCCTTATGTCACTCCTCCAATTCACTCCACCATGTCACCTCTATATGTCTTCCATGTCACTCTTCCATGTCGCTCCTCCATGTCACTTCTCCAAGTCTTCAATATCATGTCTCTCATCCGTGTAGCTCAACATTGTCAATCCTCCATATCACTCCTCCATGTCACTACACCAACTCAATCCTCCTTGTCACTCCTCCATGTCACTCATCCATGTCATTCCTCCATGTCACTCCTTTATGTCACTCCTCCAAGTCACTCCTCCATGTCACTTTCATACGTCTTCCATGTCACTCCTCCATGTCCCTCCTCCATGTCGCTCCTCCGTGTTGCTCCTACAAGTCACTCCTCCATGTAACTCCTCCATGTAGCTACTTTATGTAACTCCTCCATGTCGCTACACAAACTCACTCCTCATGTCATTCCTCCATGTCACTCCTCCATGTCACTCCTCCAAGTCACTCACCCATGTCCCTCTGCGATGTCACTCCACCATATCAACCCTCCTTGGTGATCTGCCCTGTCACTTCTCCATGTCACTCTTCCATGTCTCTCCTCCACGTCACTCCTCTATGTCACTCCTCCATGTCACTCCACCATTTCACTCCTCCATGTCCCTCCGCGATGTCACTCCACCATATCAACTCTCCTTCCTGATCAACCCTGTCACTTCTCCAAGTCACTCCTCAATGTCACTCCTCCATGTCACTACTTCATGTCACTCCTCCATGTCGCTACTCCGTGTGACTCCTCCATGTCGCTCCACCAACTCACTCCTCCACGTCGCTCCTCCATGTTGCTCTTCCACGTCACTCCTCCATGTAACTCATCTATGTCCCTCCGCCATGTCACTACACCAACTCAATCCTTCTTGTCACTCCTCCATGTCACTCATCCATGTCACTTCTATATGTCTTCCATGTCACTTCTCCATGTCCCTCCTCCATGTCACTCCTCCACGTCACTCCTCTATGTCACTCCTTCTTGTCACACCTCCATGTCACTCATCCATGTCACTTCTATATTTCTTCCATGTCTCTCCTCCACGTCATTCTTCTATATCAATCCTCCATGTCACTCCTCCATGTCTCTCCTCCATGTCGCTATAACAACTCAATCCTCCATTTCACTCAACCATTTCACTCCTCCATGTCACTCCTCCATGTCACTCCTCCATGTCACTCCTCTACTTCACTCCTCCATGCCACTCCTCCATGTAACTCCTCTTGTCGTTATTCCATGTCACTCCTCCAGATCGCTACACCAACTCATTACTCATGTCACTCCTCCATGTCGCTACTCCATGTCACTCCTCCATGTCGCTACACCATGTCACCTCTATTTGTCTTCCATGTCACTCCTCCATGTCCATCCTCCACGTCACTCCTCTATGTCACTCCTCCATGTCAGTCCTCCATGTCACTTCTCCATGTCTCTCCTCCACATCACTCTTCTATGTCACTCCTCCATGTCACTCCTCCATGTCACTCCTCCACGTCACTTCTCCATGTCACTCCTCCATGTCAGTCCTCCATGTCACTTCTCCATGTCTCTCCTCCACATCACTCTTCTATGTCACTCCTCCATGTCACTCCTCCATGTCGTTATTCCATGTCACTCCTCCATGTAGCTACACCATGTCACTCCTCCATGTCGTTACACAAACTCACTCCTCATGTCACTTCTCATGTCACTCTTCCATGTCTTTCCTCCAAGTCACTCCTCCATGTCACTCCTCCATGTCACTCCTCCATGTCTCTCTTCCATGTCGCTCTAACAACTCACTCCTCCATGTCACTCCACCATTTCACTCCTACATGTCACTCCTCCAGGTCACTCCTCCATGTCGCTACTCAAAGTCACTCCTCCATGTCACTACTTCATGTCAGTCCTCCATGTCGCTACACAAACTCAATCCTCCTATACACTCTTTCATGTCACTCCTCCATATCGCTCCTCCTTGTCAATCCTCCATGTCACTACTCCATGTCACTCCTTTTTTTTCACTCCTCCAAGTTACTCCTAAATGTCGCTACTCCATGTGACTTCTCCATGTTGCTCCACCATCTAACTCCTCCATGTTGCTCCTCCATGTTGCTCCTCCAATTCACTCCTCCATGTCACCTCTATATGTCTTCCATGTATCTCCTACTTGTCCATCCTCCATGTCACTACTCCATGTCACTCCTCCATGTCGCTCCTCCGTGTTTCTCCTCCATGTCACTTCTCAAAGTCACTCACCCATGTCCCTCCACGATGTCACTCCACCATATAAAGCCTCCTTCCTGATCAACCCTGTCAATTCTCCAAGTCACTCCTCCATGTCCTTCCTCCATGTCACTACTCCATGTCACTCCTCCATGTCGCTCCTGGGTGTTGATCCTCCACATCAATCCTCTATGTCACTCCTCCATGTCACTCCTCCATGTCACTACACAAACTCACTCCTCATGTCACTCCTCCATGTCACTCCTCCATGTCACTCCTCCAAGTCACTCACCCATGTTGCTCCTCCATGTCACTCCTCCATGTCACTCATCCATGTCCCTCCGCCATGTCACTCCACCATATCAATCTTCCTTGGTGATCCGCCCTGTCACTTCTCCATGTCACTCTTCCATGTCTCTACTCCACGTCACTCCTCTATGTCACTCCACCATTTCACTCCTCCATGTCACTCCTCCAGGTCACTCCTCCATGTCGCTACTCAAAGTCACTCCTCCATGTCACTACACCAACTCACTCCTCAATGTCACTCCTCCATGTCACTACTTCATGTCACTCCTCCATGTCGCTACTCCGTGTGACTCCTCCATGTCGCTCCACCAACTCACTCCTCCACGTCGCTCCTCCATGTTGCTCTTCCACGTCACTCCTCCATGTAACTCATCTATGTCCCTCCGCCATGTCACTACACCAACTCAATCCTTCTTGTCACTCCTCCATGTCACTCATCCATGTCACTTCTATATGTCTTCCATGTCACTTCTCCATGTCCCTCCTCCATGTCACTCCTCCACGTCACTCCTCTATGTCACTCCTTCTTGTCACACCTCCATGTCACTCATCCATGTCACTTCTATATTTCTTCCATGTCTCTCCTCCACGTCATTCTTCTATATCAATCCTCCATGTCACTCCTCCATGTCTCTCCTCCATGTCGCTATAACAACTCAATCCTCCATTTCACTCAACCATTTCACTCCTCCATGTCACTCCTCCATGTCACTCCTCCATGTCACTCCTCTACTTCACTCCTCCATGCCACTCCTCCATGTAACTCCTCTTGTCGTTATTCCATGTCACTCCTCCAGATCGCTACACCAACTCATTACTCATGTCACTCCTCCATGTCGCTACTCCATGTCACTCCTCCATGTCGCTACACCATGTCACCTCTATTTGTCTTCCATGTCACTCCTCCATGTCCATCCTCCACGTCACTCCTCTATGTCACTCCTCCATGTCAGTCCTCCATGTCACTTCTCCATGTCTCTCCTCCACATCACTCTTCTATGTCACTCCTCCATGTCACTCCTCCATGTCACTCCTCCACGTCACTTCTCCATGTCACTCCTCCATGTCAGTCCTCCATGTCACTTCTCCATGTCTCTCCTCCACATCACTCTTCTATGTCACTCCTCCATGTCACTCCTCCATGTCGTTATTCCATGTCACTCCTCCATGTAGCTACACCATGTCACTCCTCCATGTCGTTACACAAACTCACTCCTCATGTCACTTCTCATGTCACTCTTCCATGTCTTTCCTCCAAGTCACTCCTCCATGTCACTCCTCCATGTCACTCCTCCATGTCTCTCTTCCATGTCGCTCTAACAACTCACTCCTCCATGTCACTCCACCATTTCACTCCTACATGTCACTCCTCCAGGTCACTCCTCCATGTCGCTACTCAAAGTCACTCCTCCATGTCACTACTTCATGTCAGTCCTCCATGTCGCTACACAAACTCAATCCTCCTATACACTCTTTCATGTCACTCCTCCATATCGCTCCTCCTTGTCAATCCTCCATGTCACTACTCCATGTCACTCCTTTTTTTTCACTCCTCCAAGTTACTCCTAAATGTCGCTACTCCATGTGACTTCTCCATGTTGCTCCACCATCTAACTCCTCCATGTTGCTCCTCCATGTTGCTCCTCCAATTCACTCCTCCATGTCACCTCTATATGTCTTCCATGTATCTCCTACTTGTCCATCCTCCATGTCACTACTCCATGTCACTCCTCCATGTCGCTCCTCCGTGTTTCTCCTCCATGTCACTTCTCAAAGTCACTCACCCATGTCCCTCCACGATGTCACTCCACCATATAAAGCCTCCTTCCTGATCAACCCTGTCAATTCTCCAAGTCACTCCTCCATGTCCTTCCTCCATGTCACTACTCCATGTCACTCCTCCATGTCGCTCCTGGGTGTTGATCCTCCACATCAATCCTCTATGTCACTCCTCCATGTCACTCCTCCATGTCACTCCTCCATGTCGCTATTCCATGTCAGTAATCCATGTCGCTACATCAACTCACTCTTTTATGTTACTAATCCATGTCGCTACTCCATGTGACTCCTCCATGTCACTCCACCAACTCCTTCCTCCATGTTAGTCCTCCATGTGACTCATCCATGTCACTCCTTTATGTCACTCATCCGAGTTACTCTCCCATGTCGCTCCTCCATGTTGCTCCTCCATGTCACTCCTCCATGTCGCTCCTCTGTGTTGTTCCTCCATATCACTTCTCCAAGTAAATCACCCATGTCCCTCCACGATGTCACTCCACCATATCAATTCTCCTTCCTGATCAACCCTGTCACTTCTCCAAGTCACTCCTCCATGTCCCTCCTCCATGTCACTACTCCATGTCACTCCTCCATGTCGCTCCTCCGTATTGCTCCTCCACATCAATTCTCTAAGTCACTCCTCCATGTAACTCCTCCATGTAGCTACTCCATGTCACTCCTCCATGTCGCTACACAAACTCACTCCTCATGTCACTCCTGCATGTCACTCCTCCAAGTCACTCACCCATGTCCCTCCGCGATGTCACTCCACCATATCAACCCTCCTAGGTTATCCGCCCTGTAACTTCTCCATGTCACTCTTCCATGTCTCTCCTCCACGTCACCCCTCTATGTCACACCTCTTTGTCAGTCCTCCATGTCACTTATCCATGTCACTCCTCCATGTCACTCCTACATGTCTCTCCTCCATGTCGCTACACCAACTCAATCCTCCTTGTCACTCTTCCATGTCTCTCCTCCACGTCATTCCTCTATGTCACTCCTCCATGTCTCTCCTCCATGTCAGTCCTCCATGTCGCTCTTCCATGTTGCTCCTCCGTGTCACTCTTCCATGTCACTCCTCCATTTCACTCCACCACGTCACTCCTCTACATCACTCCTCCATGTCACTCATCCATGTCGCTACTCCATGTCACTCCTCCATGTCGCTATACCAACTCAACCCTCCTTGTCACTCCTCCATGTCAATCATCCATGTCATTCCTCCATGTCACTTCATAATGTCTCTCCTCCAATTCACTCCTCCATGTCACCTCTATATGTCTTCCATGTCACTCCTCCATGTCCATCCTCCATGTCACTACTTCTTATCACTCCTCCATGTCACTCCTCCATTTCCATCCTCCATGTCACTACTCCATGTCACTCCTCCGTGTTGCTCCTCCTTTTCACTCCTCCAAGTCACTCACCCATGTCCCTCCACGATGTCACTCCACCATATCAACCCTCCTTCCTGATCAACCCTGTCACTTCTC
This sequence comes from Sebastes schlegelii, assembly GCA_014673565.1. NCBI lineage: Eukaryota > Metazoa > Chordata > Actinopteri > Perciformes > Sebastidae > Sebastes > Sebastes schlegelii. The sequence goes on from CM025825.1 coordinate 32,435,192, forward strand.
CAAGTCACTCCTCCATGTTACTCCTCGATGTCACTCCTCCATGTCAATCCTTTATGTCACTCCTCCAAGTTACTCCTCCATGTCGCTCCTCCATGTTGCTCCTCCATGTAACTCCTCCATGTCACTCATCCATGTCACTCCTCCATGTCTTTGCTCTATGTCACTCGTCCATGTCACTCCTCCATGTAACTCCTCCATGTAGCTACTCCATATCACTCCTCCATGTCGCTACACAAACTCACTCCTCATGTCACTCCTCCATGTCACTACTCCTTGTCACTATTCCATGTCACTCCTCCATGTCGCTACACCAACTCACTGTTCGATGTCACTCCTCCATGTCGCTCCTCCATGTTGCTCCTCCATGTCATTCTTCCATGTCACTCATCAATGTAACTCCGCCATTTAACTACACCATATCAATCTTCCTTGGTGATCCGCCCTGTCACTTCTCCATGTCACTCTTCCATATCTCTCCTCCACGTCATTCCTCTATTTCACTCCTCCATGTCACTCTTCCATGTCTCTCCTCCACGTCATTCCTCTATGTCACTCCTCCATGTCTCTCCTCCATGTCAGTACTCCATGTCGCTCCTCCATGTTGCTCCTCCGTGTCACTCCTCCATGTTACTCATCCATGTCACTCCACCATATCAATCTTCCTTGGTGATCCGCCCTGTCACTTCTCCATGTCACTCTTCCATGTCTCTCCTCCACGTCACTCCTCTATGTAACTCCTCCATGTAACTCCTCCATGTAACTCCTCCATGTCTCTCCTCCATGTCGCTATAACAACTCACTCCTCCATGTCACTCCACCATTTCACTCCTCCATGTCACTCCTCCAGTTCACTCCTCCATGTCGCTACTCAAAGTCACTCCTCCATGTCACTACACCAACTCACTCCTCAATGTCACTCCTCCAATTCACTCCTCCATGTCACCTCTATATGTCTTCCATGTCACTCCTCCATGTCCCTCCTCCATGTCACTACTCCATGTCACTCCTCCATGTTGCTCCTCCGTGTTGCTCCTCCATGTCACTCCTCCAAGTCACTCATCCATGTCCCTCCACGATGTCACTCCACCATATCAACCCTCCTTCCTGATCAATCCTGTCACTTCTCCAAGTCACTCCTCCATGTCCCTCCTCCATGTCACTACTCCATGTCACTCCTCCATGTCGCTCCTCCGTGTTGCTCCTCCACATCAATCCTCTATGTCACTCCTCCATGTTGCTCCACCAAGTCACTCCTCCATGTAACTCCTACATGTAGCTACTCCATGTCACTACTCCATGTCACTCCTCCATGTCGCTCCTCCATGTTGCTCCTCCATTTCACTCCTCCATGTCACTCATACATGTCCCTCCGCCATGTCACTCCACCATATCAATCTTTCTTGGTGATCCACCCTGTCACTTCTCCATGTCACTCTTCCATGTCTCTCCTCCACGTCACACCTCTATGTCACTCCTCCATATCTCTCCTTCATGTCGCTATAAAAACTCACTCCTCCATGTCACTCCTCCATGTAGCTACTCCATGTCACTCCTTTATTTCACTCCTCCAATTCACTCCTTTATGTCACCTCTATATGTCTTCCATGTCACTCCTCCATGTTCATCCTCCATGTTCATCCTCCATGTCACACCTCCATGTCACTCCTCCATGTCGTTATTCCATGTCACTCCTCCATGTATCTACACCAACTCATTACACACGTCACTCCTCCGTGTTGCTCCTCCATGTCACTCCTCCATGTCGCTACTCTATGTAACTCCTCCATGTCGCTACACCAACTCAATCCTCCTTGTCACTCCTCCATGTTGCTCCTCCATGTTGCTCCTCCATGTCACTCCTCCATGTCACTCATCCATGTCCCTCCGCCATGTCACTCCACCATATCAATCTTCCTTGGTGATCCGCCCTGTCACTCCTCCATGTCCCTCCTCCATGTCACTACTCCATGTCACTCCTCCATGTCGCTCCTCCGTGTTGCTCCTCCACATCAATCCTCTATGTCACATCTCCATGTCAGTCCTCCATGTCGCAACACAAACTCACTCTTTCATTTTACTCCTCGATGTCGCTACTCCATGTGACTCCTCCATGTCGCTCCACCAACTCCTTCCTCCATGTTACTCCTCCATGTCACTCCTTCATATCACTCCTCCGTGTTGCTCCTCCACATCAATTCTCCATGTCACTCATCCATGTCCCTCCGCCATGTCACTCCACCCTATTAATCTTCCTTGGTGATCCGACCTGTCACTTCTCCATGTCACTCTTCCATGTCTCTCCTCCATGTCACTCCTCTATGTCACTCCTCCATGTCACTCCTCCATGTCACTCCTCCATGTCTCTCCTCCATGTTGCTCTAACAACTCACTCCTCCATGTCACTCCACCAGGTCACTCCTCCAGGTCGCTACTTAAAGTCACTCCTCCATGTAACTACACCAACTCACTCCTCAATATCACTTCTCCATGTCACTACTTCATGTCACTTCTCCATGTCGCTACACAAACTTAACCCTCCTTGTCACTCCTCCATGTCACTCATCCATGTCATTCCTCCATGTCACTCCTTTATGTCACTCCTCCAATTCACTCCTCCATGTCACTCCTCCAGGTCACTCCTCCATGTCGCTCCACCATCTCGCTCCTCCATGTTGCTCTTCCATGTCACTCAACAATGTAACTTATCTATGTCCCTCCGCCATGTCATTACACCAACTCAATCCTTCTTGTCACACCTCCATGTCACTCATCCATGTCACTTCTATATGTCTTCCATGTCACTCCTCCATGTCCCTCCTCCATGTTACTCCTCCACGTCACTCCTCTATGTCACTCCTCCATGTCACACCTCCATGTCACTCCTCCATGTCGTTATTCCATGTCACTCCTCCATTTCGCTACACCAACTCAACCCTCCTTGTAACTCCTGCATGTCACTCATCCATGTCATTCCTACATGTCACTCGTTTATGTCACTCCTCCAATTCACTTCTCCATGTTACCTCTATATGTCTTCCATGTCACTCCTCCATGTCCATCCTCCATGTAACTCCTCCATGTCACTCATCCATGTCATTCCTCCATTTCACTCGTTTATGTCACTACTCCATGTCACTCCTCCATGTCGCTCCTCCGTGTTGCTCCTCCAAGTCACTCCTCCATGTCGCTATAACAACTCACTCCTCCATGTCACTCCACGAACTCAACCCTCCTTGTAACTCCTCCATGTCACTCGTTTATGTCACTTCTCCAATTCAGTACACCAACTCACTCCTTATGTCACTCCTCCATGTAACTCCTACATTTAGCTACTCCATGTGACAACGCCATGTCAATCCTCCATGTCGCTACACAAACTCATTCCTCGTGTCACTCCTCCATGTCGCTACACCAACTCAACCCTCCTTGTAACTCCTCCATGTCACTCATCCATGTCATTCCTCCATGTCACTCGTTTAAGTCACTCCTCTTATTCACTCCTCCATGTCACCTCTATATGTCTTCCATGTCACTCCTCCTTGTCCATCCTCCATGTCACTACTCCATGTCACTCGTCCATTTTTCTCCTCCTTGTTGCTCCTCCATGTCACTCCTCCAAGTCACTCACCCATGTCCCTCCACGATGTCACTCCACCATATCAACCCTCCTTCCTGATCAACCCTGTCACTCCTCAATGTCCTTCCTCCATGTCACTACTCCATGTCACTCCTCCATGTCGCTCCTCCGTGTTGCTCCTCCACATCAATCCTCTATGTCACTCCTCCATGTCACTCCTCCATGTTGTTGTTCCATGTCACTCCTCCATGTAGCTACACCATGTCACTCCTCAATGTCGTTACACAAACTCACTCCTCATGTCACTTCTCCATGTCACTCTTCCATGTCACTCCTCCATGTCACTCCTCCAAGTCACTCCTCCATGTAACTCCTACATGTAGCTACTCCATGTCACTCCTCCATGTCGCTACACAAACCCACTCCTCAAGTCACTCACCCATGTCCCTCAGTGATGTCACTCCACCATATCAACACTTGTTGGTGCTCCGCCCTGTCACTTCTCCATGTCACTCTTCCATGTCTCTCCTCCACGTCACTCCTCCAAGTCACTCCTCCATGTAACTCCTACATGTAGCTACTCCATGTCACTACTCCATGTCACTCCTCCATGTTGCTCCTCTGTGTTGCTCCTCCAAGTCACTCCTCCATGTAACTCCTCCAAGTCGCTACTCAAAGTCACTCCTCCATGTCGCTCCACAAACTCACTCCTCCATGTTGCTCCCCCATGATGCTCTTCCATGTCACTCCTCCATGTAACTCATCTATGTCCCTCTGCCATGTCACTACACCAACTCAATCCTTCTTGTCACTCCTCCATGTCACTCATCCATGTCACTTCTATATGTCTTCCATGTCACTCCTCCATGTTCATCCTCCATGTCACTCGTCCACATCACTCCTCTATGTCACTCCTCCATGTCACACCTCCATGTCACTCCTCCATGTCGCTACACCAACTCATTCCTCATGTCACTCCTCCATGTCGCTACTCCATGTCACTCCTCCATGTCGCTACACCAACTCAACCCTCCTTGTAAATCCTCCATGTCACTCATCCATGTCACTCATCCATGTCACTCCTCCATGTCACTCCTCCAAGTCACTCACCCATGTCCCTCCGCGAAGTCAATCCACCATATCAACCCTCCTTGGTGATCCGCCCTGTCACTTCTCCATGTCACTCCTCCATATCTCTCCTCCACGTCACTCCTCTATGTCACTCCTCCATGTCACTCCTCCATGTCACTCCTACATGTCACTCCTCCATGTCTCTCCTCTATTTCGCTCTAACAAATCACTCCTCCATGTCACTCCTCCAAGTCACTCCACCATTTCACTCCTCCATGTCACTCCTCCAGGTCACTCCTCCATGTCGCTACTCAAAGTCACTCCTCCATGTTAATACACCAACTCACTCCTCAAAGTCACTCCTCCATGTCACTCCTCCATTTCTCTCCTCCATGTCGCTATAACAACTCACTCCTCCATGTCACTCCTCCAGGTCACTCCTCCATGTCGCTACTCAAAGTCACTCCTCCATGTCACTACACCAACTCACTCCTCAATGTCACTCCTCCATGTCACTACTTCATGTCACTCCTCCATGTCACTACTCCATGTGACTCCTCCATGTCGCTCCACCAACTCACTCCTCCACGTCGCTCCTCCATGTTGCTCTTCCATGTCATTCCTCCATGTAACTCATCTATGTCCCTCCGCCATGTCACTACACCAACTCAATCCTTCTTGTCCCACCTCCATGTCACTCATCCATGTCACTTCTATATTTCTTCAATGTCTCTCCTCCACGTCACTCTTCTATATCACTCCTCCATGTCACTCCTCCATGTCAGTCCTCCATGTCTTTCCTCCATGTCGCTATAACAACTCACTCCTCCATGTCACTCCACCATTTCACTCCCCCATGTCACTCCTCAATGTCACTCCTCCATGTCACTCCTCTACTTCACTCCTCCATGTCACTCCTCCATGTAACTCCTCTTGTCGTTATTCCAAGTCACTCCTCCAGATCGCTACACCAACTCATTACTCATGTCACTCCTCCATGTCGCTATTCCATGTCACTCCTCCATGTCGCTACACTATGTCACCTCTATTTGTCTTCCATGTCACTTCTCCATGTCCATCCTCCACGTCAATCCTCTATGTCACTCCTCCATGTCAGTCCTCCATGTCACTTCCCCATGTCTCTCCTCCACGTCACTTCTCTATGTCACTCCTCCATGTCAGTCCTCCATGTCACTTCTCCATGTCACTCCTCCACGTCACTCCTCTATGTCACTCCTCCATATCACTCCTCCATGTCACTGCTCCATGTTGCTACTCCATGTGACTCCTCCATGTAACTCATCTATGTCCCTCTGCCATGTCATTACACCAACTCAATCCTTCTTGTCACTCCTCCATGTCAGTCCTCCATGTCACTTCTCCATGTCTCTCCTCCACGTCACTCCTCTATGTCACTCCTCCATATCACTCCTCCATGTCGCTCCTCCATGTTGCTCCTCCGTGTCACTCCTCCATGTCACTCATCCATGTCCCTCCGCCATGTCACCCCACCATATCAATATTTCTTGGTGATACACCCTATCACTTCTCCATGTCACTCTTCCATGTCTCTCCTCCACGTCATTCCTCTATGTCACTCCTCCATGTCACTCCTTCATGTCACTCCTCCATGTCTGTCCTCCATTTTGCTCTAACAACTCACTCCTCCATGTTACTCCTCCATGTCGCTACTCCATGTGACTCCTCCATGTCCATACACCAACTCAAACCTCGTTGTACATCCTCCATGTCGCTATACCAACTCACTCTTCCATGTCACTTTTACATGTCGCTTCTCCAAGTCACTCCTCCATGTAACTACACCAAATCACTCCTCAATGTCACTCCTCCATATCACTACTTCATGTCACTCCTCCATGTCACTCCTCCATGTCTCTCCTCCATGTCGCTCTAACAACTCACTCCTCCATGTCACTCCTCCATGTCACTCCTCCATGTAACTCCTCCATGGAGCTACTCCATGTCACTCCTCATGTCACAACTGCTTGTAACTCCACCATATAAACCCTCCCTCCTGATCAACCCTGTCACTTCTCCAAGTCACTCCTATATGTCCCTCCTCCATGTCATTACTCCATGTCACTCCTCCATGTCACTCCTCCATGTCGCTACAACAACTCATTCCTCATGTCACTCCTCCATGTCGCTCCTCCGTGTTGCTCCTCCAAGTCACTCCTCCATGTAACTCCTCCATGTAGCTAATCCATGACAGTCATCCATGTTGCGACACCAACTCACTCTTCCATGTCACTCCTCCATTTCACTCCACCACGTCACTCCTCTTACGTCACTCCTCATGTCACTCCTCCATGTCAATACACCAACACAAACCTCTTTGTCCAACCTCCATGTCACTACTCCATGTCACTCCTCCATGTCGCTCCTCCGTGTTGCTCCTCCATGTCACTACTCCATGTTGCTACAACAACTCACTCTTCCTTGTCACTCCTCCATTTCACTCCACCACGTCACTCCTCTACATCACTCCTCATATCACTCATCCATTTCATTCCTCCATGTTACTCCTTTATGTCACTCCTCCAATTCACTCCTCCATGTCACCTCTATATGTCTTCCATGTCACTCCTCCATGTCCATCCTCCATGTCACTTCTCCATTTCGCTCCTCCGTTTTGCTCCTCCACATCAAACCTCTCTGTCACTCCTCCATGTCACTCTTCCATATCACTCCTCCATGTCGCTATTCCATGTCAGTCCTCCATGTCCCTACACCAACTCACTCTTCCATGTCACTCCTCTTTTTCACTCAACCACGTCACTCCTCTACGACACTCCTCATGTCACTCCTCTATGTCAATACACAAACCTCTTTGTCCATCCTCCATGTCACTACTCAATGTCAATCCTTTATGTAACTCATCTATGTCCCTCCACCTTGTCACTACACCAACTCAATCCTCCATGTCACTCCTCCATGTCAATAATCCATGTCATTCCTCCATGTCACTCCATGATGTCTCTTCTCCAATTCACTCCTCCATGTCACCTCTATATGTCTTCCATGTCACTCCTCCATGTCCATCCTCCATGTCACTACTTCTTATCACTCCTCAATGTCACTCATCCATGTCATTCCTCCATGTCACTCCCTTATGTCACTCCTCCAATTCACTCCACCATGTCACCTCTATATGTCTTCCATGTCACTCTTCCATGTCGCTCCTCCATGTCACTTCTCCAAGTCTTCAATATCATGTCTCTCATCCGTGTAGCTCAACATTGTCAATCCTCCATATCACTCCTCCATGTCACTACACCAACTCAATCCTCCTTGTCACTCCTCCATGTCACTCATCCATGTCATTCCTCCATGTCACTCCTTTATGTCACTCCTCCAAGTCACTCCTCCATGTCACTTTCATACGTCTTCCATGTCACTCCTCCATGTCCCTCCTCCATGTCGCTCCTCCGTGTTGCTCCTACAAGTCACTCCTCCATGTAACTCCTCCATGTAGCTACTTTATGTAACTCCTCCATGTCGCTACACAAACTCACTCCTCATGTCATTCCTCCATGTCACTCCTCCATGTCACTCCTCCAAGTCACTCACCCATGTCCCTCTGCGATGTCACTCCACCATATCAACCCTCCTTGGTGATCTGCCCTGTCACTTCTCCATGTCACTCTTCCATGTCTCTCCTCCACGTCACTCCTCTATGTCACTCCTCCATGTCACTCCACCATTTCACTCCTCCATGTCCCTCCGCGATGTCACTCCACCATATCAACTCTCCTTCCTGATCAACCCTGTCACTTCTCCAAGTCACTCCTCAATGTCCTTCCTCCATGTCACTACTCCATGTCACTCCTCCATGTCGCTTCTCCGTGATACTCCTCCACATCAATCCTCTATGTCGCTCCTCCATGTCACTCCTCCATGTCACTATTCCATGCCAGTCCTCGATGAAGCTACACCAACTCACTCTTCCATTTTACTCTTCCATGTCGCTTCTCCATGTCAGTCCTCCACGTCATTCCTCTATGTCACTTCTATTGTGTTCCATGTCACTCCTCCATGTCGCTCCTCCATGTCACTCCTCCATATCGCTACACTAACTCACTCCTCATGTCACTACTCCATGTCTCTACTCCATGTCACTCCTCCATGTCGCTACATCAACTCAAACCTCCTTGTCACTCCTCCATGTTGCTCCTCCATGTTGGTCCTCCATGTCACTCCTCCATGTCAATCATCCATGTCCCTCTTACATGTCACTCCAATATATCATTCTTCCTTGCTGATCCGCCCTGTCACTTCTCCATGTCACTCCTCCATGTCTCTCCTCCACGTCACTCCTCTATTTAACTTCTCCATGTCACTCCTCCATGTCACTCCTCCATGTCGCTATACCAACTTACTCCTCCATGTCATTCCTCCATGTCACTCCTCCAGGTCATTCCTCCATGTTGCTACTCCATGTCACTCCTCCATGTCGCTACACCATGTCACCTCTATTTGTCTTCCATGTCACTCCTCCATGTCCATCCTCCACGTCACTCCTCTATGTCACTCCTCCATGTCAGTCCTCCATGTCACTTCTCCATGTCTCTCCTCCACGTCACTCCTCTATGTCACTTCTCCATGTCTCTCCTCCACGTCACTCCTCTATGTCACTCCTCCATGTCACTCCTCCATGTCACTCCTCCATGTTGCTACTCCATGTGACTCCTCCATGTAACTCATCTATGTCCCTCTGCCATGTCATTACACCAACTCAATCCGTCTTGTCACTCCTCCATGTCACTCATTAATTTCACTTTTATGTCTTCCATGTCACTCCTCCATGTCTCTCCTCCATGTCACTCCTCCAAGTCGCTCCTCTATGTCACTCCTCCATGTCACACCTCCATGTCACTCCTCCATGTCGTTATTCCATGTCACTCCTCCATGTCGCTACTCCATGTCACTCCTCCATGTCGCTATACCAACTCAACCCTCCTTGTAACTCCTCCATGTCACTCATCCATGTCATTCCTTCATGTCACTCGTTTATGTCACTCCTCCATGTCACCTCTATATGTCTTCTATGTCACTCCTCCATGTCCATCCTCCAAGTCACTCCTCCATGTCCCTCCTCCATGTCGCTCCTCCGTGTTGCTCCTCCAAGTCACTCCTCCAAGTCACTCCTCCATGTCACTTTCATACGTCTTCCATGTCACTCCTCCATGTCCCTCCTCCATGTCGCTCCTCCGTGTTGCTCCTCCAAGTCACTCCTCCATGTAACTGCTCCATGTCACTGCTCTATGTCACTCGTCCATGTCACTCCTCCATGTAACTCCTCCATTTAGCTACTCCATATCACTCCTCCATGTCGCTACACAAACTCACTCCTCATGTCACTCCTCCATGTCACTACTCCTTGTCACTATTCCATGTCACTCCTCCATGTCGCTACACCAACTCACTGTTCGATGTCACTCCTCCATGTCGCTCCTCCATGTTGCTCCTCCATGTCATTCTTCCATGTCACTCATCAATGTAACTCCGCCATTTAACTACACCATATCAATCTTCCTTGGTTATCCGCCCTGTCACTTCTCCATGTCACTCTTCCATATCTCTCCTCCACGTCATTCCTCTATTTCACTCCTCCATGTCACTCTTCCATGTCTCTCCTCCACGTCATTCCTCTATGTCACTCCTCCATGTCTCTCCTCCATGTCAGTACTCCATGTCGCTCCTCCATGTTGCTCCTCCGTGTCACTCCTCCATGTCACTCATCCATGTCACTCCACCATATCAATCTTCCTTGGTGATCCGCCCTGTCACTTCTCCATGTCACTCTTCCATGTCTCTCCTCCACGTCACTCCTCTATGTAACTCCTCCATGTAACTCCTCCATGTAACTCCTCCATGTCTCTCCTCCATGTCGCTATAACAACTCACTCCTCCATGTCACTCCACCATTTCACTCCTCCATGTCACTCCTCCAGTTCATTCCTCCATGTCGCTACTCAAAGTCACTCCTCCATGTCACTACACCAACTCACTCCTCAATGTCACTCCTCCAATTCACTCCTCCATGTCACCTCTATATGTCTTCCATGTCACTCCTCCATGTCCCTCCTCCATGTCACTACTCCATGTCACTCCTCCATGTCGCTCCTCCGTGTTGCTCCTCCACATCAATCCTCTATGTCACTCCTCCATGTTGCTCCACCAAGTCACTCCTCCATGTAACTCCTACATGTAGCTACTCCATGTCACTACTCCATGTCACTCCTCCATGTCGCTCCTCCATGTTGCTCCTCCATTTCACTCCTCCATGTCACTCATACATGTCCCTCCGCCATGTCACTCCACCATATCAATCTTTCTTGGTGATCCGCCCCGTCACTTCTCCATGTCACTCTTCCATGTCTCTCCTCCATGTCACACCTCTATGTCACTCCTCCATATCTCTCCTTCATGTCGCTATAAAAACTCACTCCTCCATGTCACTCCTCCATGTAGCTACTCCATGTCACTCCTTTATTTCACTCCTCCAATTCACTCCTTTATGTCACCTCTATATGTCTTCCATGTCACTCCTCCATGTTCATCCTCCATGTCACTACTCCATGTCACTCCTCCATATCGCTCCTCTGTGTTGCTCCTCCATATCACTTCTCCAAGTCACTCACCCATGTCCCTCCACGATGTCACTCCACCATATCAACTCTCCATCCTGATCAACCCTGTCACTTCTCCAAGTCACTCCACCATGTCCCTCCTCCATGTCACTACTCCATGTCACTCCTCCATGTCGCATCCTCCGTGTTGCTCCTCCATGTCAATACACAAACTCAAACCTCTTTGTCCATCCTCCATGTCGCTACACCAACTCACTCTTCCATGTCACTTCTCCATGTCGCTTCTCCATGTCACTCCTCCATGTCAATACACCAAATCAAACCTCTTTGTCCATCCTCCAGGCCACTCCTCCGTGTTGCTCATCCATGTCATTCCTCCATGTCACTCCTTTATGTCACTCCTTTATGTCACCTCTATATGTCTTCATTGTCACTCCTCCATGTTCATCCTCCATGTCAATACTCCATGTCACTCCTCCATGTCGCTCCTCTGTGTTGTTCCTCCATATCACTTCTCTAAGTAAATCACCCATGTCCCTCCACGATGTCACTCCACCATATCAATTCTCCTTCCTGATCAACCCTGTCACTTCTCCAAGTCACTCCTCCATGTCCCTCCTCCATGTCACTACTCCATGTCATTCCTCCATGTCGCTCCTCCGTATTGCTCCTCCACATCAATTTTCTATGTCACTCCTCCATGTCACTCCTCCACGTCGCTATTCCATGTCAGTCCTCAATGTCGCTACACCAACTCACTCATCCATGTCACTCCTCCATGTCTTTGCTCTATGTCACTCGTCCATGTCACTCCTCCATGTAACTCCTCCATGTAGCTACTCCATATCACTCCTCCATGTCGCTACACAAACTCACTCCTCATGTCACTCCTCCATGTCACTACTCCTTGTCACTATTCCATGTCACTCCTCCATGTCGCTACACCAACTCACTGTTCGATGTCACTCCTCCATGTCGCTCCTCCATGTTGCTCCTCCATGTCATTCTTCCATGTCACTCATCAATGTAACTCCGCCATTTAACTACACCATATCAATCTTCCTTGGTTATCCGCCCTGTCACTTCTCCATGTCACTCTTCCATATCTCTCCTCCACGTCATTCCTCTATTTCACTCCTCCATGTCACTCTTCCATGTCTCTCCTCCACGTCATTCCTCTATGTCACTCCTCCATGTCTCTCCTCCATGTCAGTACTCCATGTCGCTCCTCCATGTTGCTCCTCCGTGTCACTCCTCCATGTCACTCATCCATGTCACTCCACCATATCAATCTTCCTTGGTGATCCGCCCTGTCACTTCTCCATGTCACTCTTCCATGTCTCTCCTCCACGTCACTCCTCTATGTAACTCCTCCATGTAACTCCTCCATGTAACTCCTCCATGTCTCTCCTCCATGTCGCTATAACAACTCACTCCTCCATGTCACTCCACCATTTCACTCCTCCATGTCACTCCTCCAGTTCATTCCTCCATGTCGCTACTCAAAGTCACTCCTCCATGTCACTACACCAACTCACTCCTCAATGTCACTCCTCCAATTCACTCCTCCATGTCACCTCTATATGTCTTCCATGTCACTCCTCCATGTCCCTCCTCCATGTCACTACTCCATGTCACTCCTCCATGTCGCTCCTCCGTGTTGCTCCTCCACATCAATCCTCTATGTCACTCCTCCATGTTGCTCCACCAAGTCACTCCTCCATGTAACTCCTACATGTAGCTACTCCATGTCACTACTCCATGTCACTCCTCCATGTCGCTCCTCCATGTTGCTCCTCCATTTCACTCCTCCATGTCACTCATACATGTCCCTCCGCCATGTCACTCCACCATATCAATCTTTCTTGGTGATCCGCCCCGTCACTTCTCCATGTCACTCTTCCATGTCTCTCCTCCATGTCACACCTCTATGTCACTCCTCCATATCTCTCCTTCATGTCGCTATAAAAACTCACTCCTCCATGTCACTCCTCCATGTAGCTACTCCATGTCACTCCTTTATTTCACTCCTCCAATTCACTCCTTTATGTCACCTCTATATGTCTTCCATGTCACTCCTCCATGTTCATCCTCCATGTCACTACTCCATGTCACTCCTCCATATCGCTCCTCTGTGTTGCTCCTCCATATCACTTCTCCAAGTCACTCACCCATGTCCCTCCACGATGTCACTCCACCATATCAACTCTCCATCCTGATCAACCCTGTCACTTCTCCAAGTCACTCCACCATGTCCCTCCTCCATGTCACTACTCCATGTCACTCCTCCATGTCGCATCCTCCGTGTTGCTCCTCCATGTCAATACACAAACTCAAACCTCTTTGTCCATCCTCCATGTCGCTACACCAACTCACTCTTCCATGTCACTTCTCCATGTCGCTTCTCCATGTCACTCCTCCATGTCAATACACCAAATCAAACCTCTTTGTCCATCCTCCAGGCCACTCCTCCGTGTTGCTCATCCATGTCATTCCTCCATGTCACTCCTTTATGTCACTCCTTTATGTCACCTCTATATGTCTTCATTGTCACTCCTCCATGTTCATCCTCCATGTCAATACTCCATGTCACTCCTCCATGTCGCTCCTCTGTGTTGTTCCTCCATATCACTTCTCTAAGTAAATCACCCATGTCCCTCCACGATGTCACTCCACCATATCAATTCTCCTTCCTGATCAACCCTGTCACTTCTCCAAGTCACTCCTCCATGTCCCTCCTCCATGTCACTACTCCATGTCATTCCTCCATGTCGCTCCTCCGTATTGCTCCTCCACATCAATTTTCTATGTCACTCCTCCATGTCACTCCTCCACGTCGCTATTCCATGTCAGTCCTCAATGTCGCTACACCAACTCACTCCTCCATGTCACTCCTCCGTGTTGCTCCTCCATGTCACCCCTCCATGTCGCTACTCTATGTCACTCCTCCATGTCGCTACACCAACTCAATCCTCCTTGTCACTCCTCCATGTCGCTCCTCCATGTTGCTCCTCCATGTCACTCCTCCATGTCACTCATACATGTCCCTCCGCCATGTCACTCCACCATATCAATCTTCCTTGGTGATCCGCCCTGTCACTTCTCCATGTGACTCTTCCATGTCTCTCGTCCACGTCACTCCTCTATGTCACTCCTCCATGTCACTCCTCCATGTCATTCCTCCATGTCTCTCCTCCATGTCGCTATAAAAACTCACTCCTCCATGTCACTCCACCATTTCACTCCTCCATGTCTCTCCTCCATGTCGCTATAAAAACTCACTCCTCCATGTCACTCAACCATTTCACTCCTCCAACTCACTCCTTTATGTCGCTCCTCCATGTTGCTCTTCCATGTAACTCCTCCATGTAACTCATCTATGTCCCTCCGCCATGTCACTACACCAACTCAATACTTCTTGTCACACCTCCATGTCACTCATCCATGTCACTTCTATATGTCTTCCATGTCACTCCTCCATGTCCCTCCTCCATGTCACTCCTCCACGTCACTCCTCTATGTCACTCCTCCATGTCACACCTCCATGTCACTCCTCCATGTCGTTATTCCATGTCACTCCTCCATGTATCTACACCAACTCATTACACACGTCACTCCTCCGTGTTGCTCCTCCATGTCACTCCTCCATGTCGCTACTCTATGTAACTCCTCCATGTCGCTACACCAACTCAATCCTCCTTGTCACTCCTCCATGTTGCTCCTCCTTGTTGCTCCTCCATGTCACTCCTCCATGTCACTCATCCATGTCCCTCCGCCATGTCACTCCACCATATCAATCTTCCTTGGTGATCCGCCCTGTCACTTCTCCATGTCACTCTTCCATGTCTCTCCTCCACGTCACTCCTCTATGTCACTCCTCCATGTCATTCCTCCATGTCATTCCTCCATGTCTCTCCTCCATGTCGCTATAAAAACTCACTCCTCCATGTCACTCCACCATTTCACTCCTCCAACCCACTCCTTTATGTCGCTCCTCCATGTTGCTCTTCCATGTAACTCCTCCATGTAACTCATCTATGTCCCTCAGCCATGTCACTACAACAACTCAATACTTCTTGTCACGCCTACATGTCACTCATCCATGTCACTTCTATATGTCTTCCATGTCACTCCTCCATGTCCCTCCTCCATGTCACTCCTCCACGTCACTCCTCTATGTCACTCCTCCATGTCACACCTCCATGTCACTCCTCCATGTTGTTATTCCATGTCACTCCTCCATGTATCTACACCAACTCATTACTCATGTCACTCCTCCATGTCGCTACTCCATGTCACTCCTCCATGTCGCTACACCAACTCAACCCTCCTTGTAACTCCTCCATGTCACTCAACCATGTCATTCCTCCATGTCACTCGTTTATGTCAGTCTTCCAATTCACTCCTCCATGTCATCTCTATATGTCTTCCATGTCACTCCTCCATGTCCATCTTCCATGTCACTCCTCCAAGTAACTCACCCATGTCCCTCCACGATGTCACTCCACCATATCAACCCTCCTTCCTGATTAACCCTGTCACTTCTCCAAGTCACTCCTCCATGTCCCTCCTCCATGTCACTACTCCATGTCACTCCTCCATGTCACTCCTCCAAGTCACTCACCCATGTCCCTACACGATGTCACTCCACCATATCAACCCTCCTTTCTGATCAACCCTGTCACTTCTCCAAGTCACTCCTCCATGTGCCTCCTCCATGTCACTACTCTATGTCACTCCTCCATGTCGCTCCTCCGTGTTGCTCCTCCACATCAATCCTCTATATCACTCCTCCATGTTGCTCCTCCAAGTCACTCCTCCATGTAACTCCTCCATGTAGCTACTCCATGTCACTCCTCCATGTCGCTACACAAACTCACTCCTCATGTCACTCCTGCATGTCACTCCTCCAAGTCACTCACCCATGTCCCTCCGCGATGTCACTCCACCATATCAACCCTCCTAGGTTATCCGCCCTGTAACTTCTCCATGTCACTCTTCCATGTCTCTCCTCCACGTCACCCCTCTATGTCACACCTCTATGTCAGTCCTCCATGTCACTTATTCATGTCACTCCTCCATGTCACTCCTCCATGTCTCTCCTCCATGTCGCTACACCAACTCAATCCTCCATGTCTCTCCTCCATGTCAGTCCTCCATGTCGCTCCTCCATGTTGCTCCTCCGTGTCACTCCTCCATATCACTCATCCATTTCACTCCACCATATCAATCTTCCTTGGTGATCCGCCCTGTCACTTCTCCATGTCATTCTTCCATGTCTCTCCTCCACGTCATTCCTCTATGTCACTCCTCCATGTAACTCCTCCATGTAACTCCTCCATGTCTCTCCTCCATGTCGCTATAACAACTCACTCCTCCATGTCACTCCACCATTTCACTCCTCCATGTCACTCCTCCAGTTCACTCCTCCATGTCGCTACTCAAAGTCACTCCTCCATGTCACTACACCAACTCACTCCGCCATGTCACTCCACCCTATTAATCTTCCTTGGTGATCCGACCTGTCACTTCTCCATGTCACTCTTCCATGTCTCTCCTCCATGTCACTCCTCTATGTCACTCCTCCATGTCACTCCTCCATGTCACTCCTCCATGTCTCTCCTCCATGTTGCTCTAACAACTCACTCCTCCATGTCACTCCACCAGGTCACTCCTCCAGGTCGCTACTTAAAGTCACTCCTCCATGTAACTACACCAACTCACTCCTCAATATCACTTCTCCATGTCACTACTTCATGTCACTTCTCCATGTCGCTACACAAACTTAACCCTCCTTGTCACTCCTCCATGTCACTCATCCATGTCATTCCTCCATGTCACTCCTTTATGTCACTCCTCCAATTCACTCCTCCATGTCACTCCTCCAGGTCACTCCTCCATGTCGCTCCACCATCTCGCTCCTCCATGTTGCTCTTCCATGTCACTCAACAATGTAACTTATCTATGTCCCTCCGCCATGTCATTACACCAACTCAATCCTTCTTGTCACACCTCCATGTCACTCATCCATATCACTTCTATATGTCTTCCATGTCACTCCTCCATGTCCCTCCTCCATGTTACTCCTCCACGTCACTCCTCTATGTCACTCCTCCATGTCACACCTCCATGTCACTCCTCCATGTCGTTATTCCATGTCACTCCTCCATTTCGCTACACCAACTCAACCCTCCTTGTAACTCCTGCATGTCACTCATCCATGTCATTCCTACATGTCACTCGTTTATGTCACTCCTCCAATTCACTTCTCCATGTTACCTCTATATGTCTTCCATGTCACTCCTCCATGTCCATCCTCCATGTCACTCCTCCATGTCACTCATCCATGTCATTCCTCCATTTCACTCGTTTATGTCACTACTCCATGTCACTCCTCCATGTCGCTCCTCCGTGTTGCTCCTCCAAGTCACTCCTCCATGTCGCTATAACAACTCACTCCTCCATGTCACTCCACGAACTCAACCCTCCTTGTAACTCCTCCATGTCACTCGTTTATGTCACTTCTCCAATTCAGTACACCAACTCACTCCTTATGTCACTCCTCCATGTAACTCCTACATTTAGCTACTCCATGTGACAACGCCATGTCACTCCTCCATGTCGCTACACAAACTCATTCCTCGTGTCACTCCTCCATGTCGCTACACCAACTCAACCCTCCTTGTAACTCCTCCATGTCACTCATCCATGTCATTCCTCCATGTCACTCGTTTAAGTCACTCCTCTTATTCACTCCTCCATGTCACCTCTATATGTCTTCCATGTCACTCCTCCTTGTCCATCCTCCATGTCACTACTCCATGTCACTCGTCCATTTTTCTCCTCCTTGTTGCTCCTCCATGTCACTCCTCCAAGTCACTCACCCATGTCCCTCCACGATGTCACTCCACCATATCAACCCTCCTTCCTGATCAACCCTGTCACTCCTCAATGTCCTTCCTCCATGTCACTACTCCATGTCACTCCTCCATGTCGCTCCTCCGTGTTGCTCCTCCACATCAATCCTCTATGTCACTCCTCCATGTCACTCCTCCATGTTGTTGTTCCATGTCACTCCTCCATGTAGCTACACCATGTCACTCCTCAATGTCGTTACACAAACTCACTCCTCATGTCACTTCTCCATGTCACTCTTCCATGTCACTCCTCCATGTCACTCCTCCAAGTCACTCCTCCATGTAACTCCTACATGTAGCTACTCCATGTCACTCCTCCATGTCGCTACACAAACCCACTCCTCAAGTCACTCACCCATGTCCCTCAGTGATGTCACTCCACCATATCAACACTCGTTGGTGCTCCGCCCTGTCACTTCTCCATGTCACTCTTCCATGTCTCTCCTCCACGTCACTCCTCCAAGTCACTCCTACATTTAACTCCTACATGTAGCTACTCCATGTCACTACTCCATGTCACTCCTCCATGTCGCTCCTCTGTGTTGCTCCTCCAAGTCACTCCTCCATGTAACTCCTCCAAGTCGCTACTCAAAGTCACTCCTCCATGTCGCTCCACAAACTCACTCCTCCATGTTGCTCCTCCATGGTGCTCTTCCATGTCACTCCTCCATGTAACTCATCTATGTCCCTCTGCCATGTCGCTACACCAACTCAACCCTCCTTGTAACTCCTCCATGTCACTCATCCATGTCATTCCTCCATGTCACTCGTTTAAGTCACTCCTCTTATTCACTCCTCCATGTCACCTCTATATGTCTTCCATGTCACTCCTCCTTGTCCATCCTCCATGTCACTACTCCATGTCACTCGTCCATTTTTCTCCTCCTTGTTGCTCCTCCATGTCACTCCTCCAAGTCACTCACCCATGTCCCTCCACGATGTCACTCCACCATATCAACCCTCCTTCCTGATCAACCCTGTCACTCCTCAATGTCCTTCCTCCATGTCACTACTCCATGTCACTCCTCCATGTCGCTCCTCCGTGTTGCTCCTCCACATCAATCCTCTATGTCACTCCTCCATGTCACTCCTCCATGTTGTTGTTCCATGTCACTCCTCCATGTAGCTACACCATGTCACTCCTCAATGTCGTTACACAAACTCACTCCTCATGTCACTTCTCCATGTCACTCTTCCATGTCACTCCTCCATGTCACTCCTCCAAGTCACTCCTCCATGTAACTCCTACATGTAGCTACTCCATGTCACTCCTCCATGTCGCTACACAAACCCACTCCTCAAGTCACTCACCCATGTCCCTCAGTGATGTCACTCCACCATATCAACACTCGTTGGTGCTCCGCCCTGTCACTTCTCCATGTCACTCTTCCATGTCTCTCCTCCACGTCACTCCTCCAAGTCACTCCTACATTTAACTCCTACATGTAGCTACTCCATGTCACTACTCCATGTCACTCCTCCATGTCGCTCCTCTGTGTTGCTCCTCCAAGTCACTCCTCCATGTAACTCCTCCAAGTCGCTACTCAAAGTCACTCCTCCATGTCGCTCCACAAACTCACTCCTCCATGTTGCTCCTCCATGGTGCTCTTCCATGTCACTCCTCCATGTAACTCATCTATGTCCCTCTGCCATGTCACTACACCAACTCAATCCTTCTTGTCACTCCTCCATGTCACTCATCCATGTCACTTCTATATGTCTTCCATGTCACTCCTCCATGTTCATCCTCCATGTCACTCGTCCACATCACTCCTCTATGTCACTCGTCCACATCGCTACTCCATGTCACTCCTCCATGTCGCTACACCAACTCAACCCTCCTTGTAAATCCTCCATGTCACTCATCCATGTCACTCATCCATGTCACTCCTCCATGTCACTCCTCCAAGTCACTCACCCATGTCCCTCCGCGAAGTCAATCCACCATATCAACCCTCCTTGGTGATCCGCCCTGTCACTTCTCCATGTCACTCCTCCATATCTCTCCTCCACGTCACTCCTCTATGTCACTCCTCCATGTCACTCCTCCATGTCACTCCTACATGTCACTCCTCCATGTCTCTCCTCTATTTCGCTCTAACAAATCATTCCTCCATGTCACTCCTCCAAGTCACTCCACCATTTCACTCCTCCATGTCACTCCTCCAGGTCACTCCTCCATGTCGCTACTCAAAGTCACTCCTCCATGTTAATACACCAACTCACTCCTCAAAGTCACTCCTCCATGTCACTCCTCCATTTCTCTCCTCCATGTCGCTATAACAACTCACTCCTCCATGTCACTCCTCCAGGTCACTCCTCCATGTCGCTACTCAAAGTCACTCCTCCATGTCACTACACCAACTCACTCCTCAATGTCACTCCTCCATGTCACTACTTCATGTCACTCCTCCATGTCACTACTCCATGTGACTCCTCCATGTCGCTCCACCAACTCACTCCTCCACGTCGCTCCTCCATGTTGCTCTTCCATGTCATTCCTCCATGTAACTCATCTATGTCCCTCCGCCATGTCACTACACCAACTCAATCCTTCTTGTCCCACCTCCTTGTCACTCATCCATGTCACTTCTATATTTCTTCAATGTCTCTCCTCCACGTCACTCTTCTATATCACTCCTCCATGTCACTCCTCCATGTCAGTCCTCCATGTCTTTCCTCCATGTCGCTATAACAACTCACTCCTCCATGTCACTCCACCATTTCACTCCCCCATGTCACTCCTCAATGTCACTCCTCCATGTCACTCCTCTACTTCACTCCTCCATGTCACTTCTCCATGTAACTCCTCTTGTCGTTATTCCAAGTCACTCCTCCAGATCGCTACACCAACTCATTACTCATGTCACTCCTCCATGTCGCTATTCCATGTCACTCCTCCATGTCGCTACACTATGTCACCTCTATTTGTCTTCCATGTCACTCCTCCATGTCCATCCTCCACGTCAATCCTCTATGTCACTCCTCCATGTCAGTCCTCCATGTCACTTCCCCATGTCTCTCCTCCACGTCACTTCTCTATGTCACTCCTCTATGTCACTCCTCCATGTCAGTCCTCCATGTCACTTCTCCATGTCTCTCCTCCACGTCACTCCTCTATGTCACTCCTCCATATCACTCCTCCATGTCACTGCTCCATGTTGCTACTCCATGTGACTCCTCCATGTAACTCATCTATGTCCCTCTGCCATGTCATTACACCAACTCAATCCTTCTTGTCACTCCTCCATGTCAGTCCTCCATGTCACTTCTCCATGTCTCTCCTCCACGTCACTCCTCTATGTCACTCCTCCATATCACTCCTCCATGTCGCTCCTCCATGTTGCTCCTCCGTGTCACTCCTCCATGTCACTCATCCATGTCCCTCCGCCATGTCACCCCACCATATCAATATTTTCTTGGTGATACACCCTATCACTTCTCCATGTCACTCTTCCATGTCTCTCCTCCACGTCATTCCTCTATGTCACTCCTCCATGTCACTCCTTCATGTCACTCCTCCATGTCTGTCCTCCATTTTGCTCTAACAACTCACTCCTCCATGTTACTCCTCCATGTCGCTACTCCATGTGACTCCTCCATGTCCATACACCAACTCAAACCTCGTTGTACATCCTCCATGTCGCTATACCAACTCACTCTTCCATGTCACTTTTACATGTCGCTTCTCCAAGTCACTCCTCCATGTAACTACACCAAATCACTCCTCAATGTCACTCCTCCATATCACTACTTCATGTCACTCCTCCATGTCACTCCTCCATGTCTCTCCTCCATGTCGCTCTAACAACTCACTCCTCCATGTCACTCCTCATGTCACCACTGCTTGTCACTCCACCATATAAACCCTCCCTCCTGATCAACCCTGTCACTTCTCCAAGTCACTCCTATATGTCCCTCCTCCATGTCATTACTCCATGTCACTCCTTCCATGTCACTCCTCCATGTCGCTACAACAACTCATTCCTCATGTCACTCCTCCATGTCGCTCCTCCGTGTTGCTCCTCCAAGTCACTCCTCCATGTAACTCCTCCATGTAGCTAATCCATGACAGTCATCCATGTTGCGACACCAACTCACTCTTCCATGTCACTCCTCCATTTCACTCCACCACGTCACTCCTCTACGTCACTCCTCATGTCACTCCTCCATGTCAATACACCAACACAAACCTCTTTGTCCAACCTCCATGTCACTACTCCATGTCACTCCTCCATGTCGCTCCTCCGTGTTGCTCCTCCATGTCACTACTCCATGTTGCTACAACAACTCACTCTTCCTTGTCACTCCTCCATTTCACTCCACCACGTCACTCCTCTACATCACTCCTCATATCACTCATCCATTTCATTCCTCCATGTTACTCCTTTATGTCACTCCTCCAATTCACTCCTCCATGTCACCTCTATATGTCTTCCATGTCACTCCTCCATGTCCATCCTCCATGTCACTTCTCCATTTCGCTCCTCCGTTTTGCTCCTCCACATCAAACCTCTCTGTCACTCCTTCATGTCACTCTTCCATATCACTCCTCCATGTCGCTATTCCATGTCAGTCCTCCATGTCACTACACCAACTCACTCTTCCATGTCACTCCTCTTTTTCACTCAACCACGTCACTCCTCTACGACACTCCTCATGTCACTCCTCTATGTCAATACACAAACCTCTTTGTCCATCCTCCATGTCACTACTCAATGTCAATCCTCCATGTCGATCCTCCGTGTTGCTCCTCCATGTAACTCCTCCATGTCCCTCCTTTATGTAACTCATCTATGTCCCTCCACCTTGTCACTACACCAACTCAATCCTCCATGTCACTCCTCCATGTCAATAATCCATGTCATTCCTCCATGTCACTCCATGATGTCTCTTCTCCAATTCACTCCTCCATGTCACCTCTACATGTCTTCCATGTCACTCCTCCATGTCCATCCTCCATGTCACTACTTCTTATCACTCCTCAATGTCACTCATCCATGTCATTCCTCCATGTCACTCCCTTATGTCACTCCTCCAATTCACTCCACCATGTCACCTCTATATGTCTTCCATGTCACTCCTACATGTCCATCCTCCATGTCACTACTCCATGTCACTCCTCCACATTGCTCCTCCGTGTTGCTCCTCCTTTTCACTCCTCCAAGTCACTCACCCATGTCCCTCCACGATGTCACTCCACCATATAAATCCTCCTTCCTGATCAACCCTGTCACTTCTCCAAGTCACTCCTCCATGTCGCTCCTCCGTGTTGCTCCTCCTTGTCACTCCTCCAAGTCACTCACCCATGTCCCTCCACGATGTCACTCCACCATATCAACCCTCCTTCCTGATCAACCCTGTCACTTCTCCAAGTCACTCCTCCATGTCCATCCTCCATGTCACTACTCCACATCAATCCTCCATGTCACTCTTCCATGTCACTCCTCCATGTCACTCCTCCATGTCGAAATTCCATGTGACTCCTCCATGTCGCTCCACCAACTCTTTCCTCCATGTTACTCCTCCATGTCGCTCCTCCATGTCAATCCTTTATATCACTCCTCCAAGTTACTCCTCCATGTCGCTCCTCCATGTTGCTCCTCCATGTAACTCCTCCATGTCACTCATCCATGTCACTCCTCTATGTCACTCCTCCATGTCACTCCTCTATGTCACTCGTCCATGTCACTCCCCCATGTAACTCCTCCATGTAGCTACTCCATGTCACTCCTCCATGTCGCTACACAAACTCACTCCTCATGTCACTCCTCCATGTCACTCCTCCATGTCACTCCTCCATTTCACTCATCCATGTCCCTCCGCCATGTCACTCCACCATATCAACCCTCCTTCCTGATCAACCCTGTCACATCTCCAAGTCACTCCTCCATGTCCCTCCTCCATGTCACTACTCCTTGTCGCTATTCCATGTCAGTCCTCCATGTCACTACACCAACTCAATGTTCCATGTCACTCCTCCATGTCGCTCCTCCATGTTGCTCCTCCATGTCATTCCTCCATGTCACTCATCCATGTAACACCGCCATGTAACTCCACCATATCAATCCTCCTTGGTGATCCGCCCTGTCACTTCTCCATGTCACTCTTCCATGTTTCTCCTCCACGTCATTCCTCTATGTCACTCCTCCATGTGTCTCCTCCATGTCCCTCCACGATGTCACTCAACCATATCAACCCTCCTTCCTGATCAACCCTGTCACTTCTCCAAGTCACTTTTCCATGTCCATCCTCAATGTCACTACTCAACATCAATCCTCTATGTCACTCTTCCACGTCACTCCTCCATGTCACTCCTCCATGTCGCTATTCCATGTCTCTCCTCCATGTCAGTCCTCCATGTCGCTCCTCCATGTTGCTCCTCCGTGTCAATCCTCCACGTCACTCCTCTATGTCACTCCTCCATGTCACTCCTCCATGTAACTCCTCCGTGTCTCTCCTCCATGTCACTATAACAACTCACTTCTCCATGTCACTCCACCATTTCACTCCTCAATGTAACTCCTCCAGTTCACTCCTCCATGTCGCTACTCAAAGTAACTCCTCCATGTCACTACACCAACTCACTCCTCAATGTCACTCCTCCAATTCACTCCTCCTTGTCACCTCTATATGTCTTCCATGTCACTCCTCTATGTCCATCCTCCATGTCACTACTCCATGTCACTCCTCCATGTTGCTTCTCCGTGTTCCTCCACCATGTCACTCCTCCAAGTCACTCATCCATGTCCCTCCACGATGTCACTCCATCATATCAACCCTCCTTCCTGATCAACCCTGTCACTTCTCCAAGTCACTCCTCCATGTCCCTCCTCCATGTCACTACTCCATGTCACTCCTCCATGTCGCTCCTCCGTGTTGCTCCTCCACATCAATCCTCTATGTCACTCCTCCATGTTGCTCCACCAAGTCACTCCTCCATGTAACTCCTACATGTAGCTACTCCATGTCACTACTCCATGTCACTCCTCCATGTCGCTCCTCCGTGTTGCTCCTCCAAGTCACTCCTCCATGTACCTCCTCCATGTAGCTACTCCATGTCGCTACACAAACTCACTCCTCATGTCACTCCTCCAAGTCACTCATCCATGTCCCTCCGCCACGTCACTCAACCATATCAACCCTCCTTCCTGATCAACCCTGTCACATCTCGAAGTCACTCCTCCATGTCCCTCCTCCATGTCACTACTCCATGTCACTCCTCCATGTCGCTCCTCCGTGTTGCTCCTCCACATCAATGCTCTATGTCACTCATCCATGTCCCTCTGCCATGTCACTCCACCCTATCAATCTTCCTTGGTGATCCGACCTGTCACTTCTCCATGTCACTCTTCCATGTCTCTCCTCCATGTCACTCCTCTATGTCACTCCTCCATTTAACTCCTCCATGTCACTCCTCCATGTCTCTCTTCCATGTCGCTCTAAAAACTCACTCCTCCATGTCACTCCACCATTTCAGTCCTCCATGTCACTCCTCCAGGTTTACTCCTCCATGTCGCTTCTCAAAGTCACTCCTCCATGTACCTACACCAATTCACTCCTCAATGTCACTCCTCCATGTCACTACTTCATGTCACTCCTCCATGTCACAACACAATCTCAACCCTCCTTGTCACTCCTCCATGTCGCTATTCCATGACATTCCTCCATGTCGCTACACAAACTCACTCTTCCATGTCACTCCACCATTTCACTCCTCCATGTCACTCCTCCAGGTTTAATCCTCCATGTCGCTACTCAAAGTCACTCCTCCATGTCACTACACCAATTCACTCCTCAATGTTACTCCTCCATGTCACTCCTCCATTTCTCTCCTCCATGTCACTCCTCCATGTAACTCCTCCATGTAGCTATTCCATGTCACTCCTCCATGTCAATACACAAACTCACTCCTCATGTCACTCCTCCATGTCGCTCCCTCATGTTGCTCCTCCTTGTCACTCCTCCATGTCACTCATCCATGTCCCTCCGTCATGTCACTCCACCATATTAATCTTCCTTGGTTATCCGCCCTGTCACTTCTCCATGGCTCTCTTCCATGTCTCTCGTTCACGTCATTCCTCTATGTCACTCCTCTATGTCACTCCTCCATGTCACTTCTCCATGTCGCTTCTCCATGTTGCTCCTCCATGTCACTCCTCCATGTCCATCCTCCATTTCACTACTCCACAACAATCCTCTATGTCACTCCTCCATGCCACTCCACCACGTCACTCCTCCATGTTGCTCCTCCATGTCACTCCTTCATGTCACTCATCCATGTCCCTCCGCATGTCACTCCACCATATCAATCTTCCTTGGTGATCTGCCCTGTCACTTCTCCATGTCACTCTTCCATGTCTCTCCTCCACGTCATTCCTCTATGTCACTCCTCCATGTCACTCCTCCATGTCACTCCTCCATGTCTCTCCTCCATGTTGCTCTAACAACTCACTCCTCCATGTCACTCCACCATTTCACTCGTCCATGTCACTCCTCCAGGTCACTCCAATATATCAATCTTCCTTGCTGATCCGCCCTGTCACTTCTCCATGTCACTCCTTCATGTCTCTCCTCCATGACACTCCTCCATGTCGCTCCTCCGTGTTGCTCCTCCAAGTCACTCCTCCATGTAACTCCTCCATGTAGTTACTCCATGTCACTCCTCCATGTCCATGCTCCATTTCACTACTCCATGTCACTCCTCCAAGTCGCTCTTCCGTGTTGCTCCTCCTTGTCACTCCTCCAAGTCACTCACCCATGTCCCTCCACGATGTCACTCCACCATATAAACCCTCCTTCCTGATCAACCCTGTCACTTCTTCAAGTCACTCCTCCATGTCACTACTCCATGTCACTCCTCCATGTCGCTTCTCCGTGTTGCTCCTCCTTGTTGCTCCTCCTTGTCACTCCTCCAAGTAACTCACCCATGTCCCTCCACGATGTCACACCACCATATCAACCCTCCTTCCTGATCAACCCTGTCACTTCTCCAAGTCACTCCTCCATGTCCATCCTCCATGTCACTATTCCACATCAATCTTCTATGTCACTCCTCTATATCACTCCTCCATGTCACTACTTCATGTCACTCCTCCATGTCACAACACAAACTCAACCCTCCTTGTCACTCCTCCATTTCGCTATTCCATTACATTCCTCCATGTCGCTGAACAAACTCACTCTTCCATGTCACTCCTCTATTTCACTCCACCACGTCACTCCTCTACGTCACTCCTCATGTCACTCCTCCATGTCTATACACCAACAAAAACCTCTTTGTCCATCCTCCAAGTCACTACTCCATGTCAATCCTTCATGTCGCTCCTCCGTGTTGCTCCTCCATGTCACTACTCCATGTTGCTACACCAACTCACTCCTCCATGTCTCTCCTCCATGTCACTATAACAACTCACTCCTCCAGTTCACTCCTCCATGTCGCTACTCAAAGTAACTCCTCCATGTCACTACACCAACTCACTCCTCTATATCACTCCTCCATGCCACTCCACCATGTCACTCCTCCATGTTGCTCCTCCATGTCACTCCTTCATGTCACTCATCCATGTCCCTCCGCCATGTCACTCCACCATATCAATCTTCCTTGGTGATCTGCCCTGTCACTTCTCCATGTCACTCTTCCATGTCTCTCCTCCACGTCATTCCTCTATGTCACTCCTCCATGTCACTCCTCCATGTCACTCCTCCATGTCTCTCCTCCATGTTGCTCTAACAACTCACTCCTCCATGTCACTCCACCATTTAACTCGTCCATGTCACTCCTCCAGGTCACTCCTTCTGGTCGCTACTCAAAGTCACTCCTCCATGTAACTACACCAACTCACTCCTCAATGTCACTCCTCCATGTCACTACTTCATGTCACTCCTCCGTGTCACTACACAAACTCAACCCTCCTTATCACTCCTCCATGTGACTCATCCATGTCATTCCTCCATGTCACTCCTTTATGTCACTCCTCCAGGTCACTCCTCCATGTCACTCCTCCAGGTCACTCCTCCATGTCAATCATCCATGTCATTCCTCCATGTCACTCCTCCATGTCACTCCTCCAGGTCACTCCTCCATGTTGCTACTCAAAGTCACTCCTCCATGTCGCTACTCCATGTGACTCCTCCATGTCGCTCCACCAACTCGCTCCTGCATGTTGCTCTTCCATGTCACTCCTCCATGTAACTCATCTATGTCCCTCCGCCATGTCACTACACCAACTCAATCCTTCTTGTCAGACCTCCATGTCACTCATCTATGTCACTTCTATATGTCTTCCATGTCACTCCTCCATGTCCCTCCTACATGTTACTCCTCCACGTCACTCCTCTATGTCACTCCTCCATGTCACACCTCAATGTCACTCCTCTATGTCGTTATTCCATGTCACTCCTCCCTGTCGCAACACCAACTCAACCCTCCTTGTAACTCCTCCATGTTGTTTCTCCATGTTGGTCTTCCATGTCACTCCTCCATGTCAATCATCCATGTCACTCCGCCATGTCACTCCAATATATCATTCTTCCTTGCTGATCCGCCCTGTCACTTCTCCAAGTCTCTCCTCCACGTCACTCCTCTATTTCACTTTTCCATGTCACTCCTCCATGTCACTCCTCCATGTCGCTATACCAACTCACTCCTCAATGTGACTCCTCCATTTCACTACTTCATGTAACTCCTCCATGTCGCTACACAAACTCAATCCTCCTTTACACTCTTTCATGTTTCTCCTCATAGTCGTTACTCCATGTGACTCCTCCATGTCACTCCACCAACTCCTTCCTCCATGTTACTCCTCCATGTAACTCCTCCATTTAGCTACTCCATGTAACTCCTCCATGTCGCTACACAAACTCACTCCTCATGTAACTCCTCCAGGTCACTCATCCATGTCACAACTCTATGTCACTCCTACATGTCACTCCTCTATGTCACTCCTCCATGTCACTCCTCCATGTAACTCCTCCATATAGCTAATCCATGTCACTCCTCCATGTCAATACACAAACTCACTCCTCATGTCACTCCTCCATGTCGCTCCTCCATGTTGCTCCTCCTTGTCACTCCTCCATGTCACTCATCCATGTCCCTCCGCCATGTCACTCCACCATATTAATCTTCCTTGGTTATCCGCCCTGTCACTTCTCCATGTCTCTCTTCCATGTCTCTCATTCACGTCATTCCTCTATGTCACTCCTCTATGTCACTCCTCCATGTCACTTCTCCATATCGCTTCTCCATGTTGCTCCTCCATGTCACTCCTCCATGTCACTCATCCATGTCATTCATCCATGTCCCTCCGCCATGTCACTCCAATATATCAATCTTCCTTGCTGATCCACCCTGTCACTTCTCCATGTCACTCCTTCATGTCTCTCCTCCATGACACTCCTCCATGTCGCTCCTCCGTGTTGCTCCTCCAAGTCACTCCTCCATGTAACTCCTCCATGTAGTTACTCCATGTCACTCCTCCATGTCCATGCTCCATTTCACTACTCCATGTTACTCCTCCAAGTCGCTCTTCCGTGTTGCTCCTCCTTGTCACTCCTCCAAGTCACTCACCCATGTCCCTCCATGATGTCACTCCACCATATAAACCCTCCTTCCTGATCAAACCTGTCACTTCTTCAAGTCACTCCTCCATGTCACTACTCCATGTCACTCCTCCATGTCGCTCCTCCGTGTTGCTCCTACTTGTTGCTCCTCCTTGTCACTCCTCCAAGTCACTCACCCATGTCCCTCCACGATGTCACACCACCATATCAACCCTCCTTCCTGATCAACCCTGTCACTTCTCCAAGTCACTCCTCCATGTCCATCCTCCATGTCTCTACTCCACATCAATCCTCTATGTCACTCCTCTATATCACTCCTCCATGTCACTCCTCCATGACGCTATTCCATGTGACTCCTCCATGTCGCTCCACCAACTCCTTCCTCCATGTTACTCCTCCTTGTCACTTCTCCATGTCAAGCCTTTATGTCACTCCTCCAAGTTACTCCTCCATGTCGCTCGTCCATGTTGCTCCTCCATGTCACTCCTCCATGTCGCTACACAAACTCAATCCACCTTTACACTCTTTCATGTCACTCCTCCATATCGCTCCTCCGTGTCCCTCGTCCATGTCACTCCTCCATGTCATTCGTCCATGTCACTCCTCCATGTATCTCATCCATGTCGCTACTCTATGTCACTCCTCCATGTCACCCCTCCATGTCACTCCTCTATGTCGCTACACAAACTCACTCCTGAATGTCACTCCTCCATGTCACTACTTCTTGTCAATCCTTCATGTCACTCATCCATGTCACTCATCCACATCAATCCTCTATGTCACTCCTCCATTTAACTCCTCCATGTCGCGATTCCATGTGACTCCTCCATGTCGCTCCACCAACTCCTTCCTCCATGTTACTCCTCCATGTCACTCCTCCATGTCAATCCTTTATGTCACTCCTCCAAGTTACTCCTCCATGTCATTCCACTAATTCAGTCCTTCATGTCACTCCTCCAGGTCACTCCTCCATGTCGCTACTCAAAGTCACTCCTCCATGTCACTACACCAACTCACTCCTCAATGTAACTCCTCCATGTCACTACTTCATTTCACTCCTCCATGTCGCTACTCCATGTGACTCCTCCATGTCGCTCCACCAACTCACTCCTCCACGTCGCTCCTCCAAGTTGCTCTTCCATGTCACTCCTCCATGTAACTCATCTATGTCACTCCTCCATGTCACTCCTCCATGTTCCTCCTCCATGTCACTCCTCCACATCACTCCTCTATGTCACTCCTCCATGTCACTCCTCCATGTCGCTACTCCATGTCACTCCTCCATGTCGCTACACCAACTCAACCCTCCTTGTAACTCCTCCATGTCACTACTCAATGTCACTACACCAACTC
The DNA here is from genome assembly GCA_014673565.1 of Sebastes schlegelii. Classification (NCBI taxonomy): domain Eukaryota; kingdom Metazoa; phylum Chordata; class Actinopteri; order Perciformes; family Sebastidae; genus Sebastes; species Sebastes schlegelii. The sequence goes on from CM025825.1 coordinate 32,466,289, forward strand.
AATCCTTCTTGTCACTCCTCCATGTCACTCATCCATGTCACTTCTATATGTCTTCCATATCACTCCTCCAAGTTGCTCCTCCGTGTTGCTCGTCCATGTCACTCCTCCAAGTCACTCACCCATGTCCCTCCACGATGTCACTTTACCATATCAAACATCCTTCCTGATCAACCCTGTCACTTCTCCAAGTCACTCCTCCATGTCCCTCCTCCATGTCACTACTCCATGTCACTCCTCCATGTCGCTCCTCCGTGTTGCTCCTCCACATTAATCCTCTATGTCATTCCTCCATGTTGCTCCTCCAAGTCACTCCTCCATGTCACTCCTCCATGTAACTCCTCCATGTAGCTACTCCATGTCACTCCTCCATGTCACTCCTCCATGTCGCTACAAACAACTCATTCCTCATGTCACTCCTCTATGTCGCTCCTCCGTATTTCTCCTCCAAGTCACTCCTACATGTAACTCCTCCATTTTGCTATTCCATGTCAGTCCTCCATGTCGCTACACCAACTCACTCCTCTACGTCACTCCTCATGTCACTCCTTTATGTCACTCCTCCAAGTCACTCCTCCATGTCACTTTCATACGTCTTCCATGTCACTCCTCCATGTCCCTCCTCCATGTCGCTCCTCCGTGTTGCTCCTCCAAGTCACTCCTCCATGTCATTCCTCCTTGTCACTCTTCCATGTCGCTCCTCCATGTCACTTCTCCAAGTCTTCAATATCATGTCTCTCATCCGTGTAGCTCAACATTGTCAATCCTCCATATCACTCCTCCATGTCACTACACCAACTCAATCCTCCTTGTCACTCCTCCATGTCACTCATCCATGTCACTCCTCCAAATCACTCCTCCATGTCACTTTCATACGTCTTCCATGTCACTCCTCCATGTCCCTCCTCCATGTCGCTCCTCCGTGTTGCTCCTCCAAGTCACTCCTCCATGTAACTCCTCCATGTAGCTACTTTATGTCACTCCTCCAAGTCACTCCTCAAAGTCACTCCTCATGTCACTCCTCCATGTCACTCCTCCATGTCACTCCTCCAAGTCACTCACCCATGTCCCTCTGCGATGTCACTCCACCATATCAACCCTCCTTGGTGATCTGCCCTGTCACTTCTCCATGTCACTCTTCCATGTCTCTCCTCCACGTCACTCCTCTATGTCACTCCTCCATGTCACTCCTCCATGTCACTCATCCATGTCACTCCTCCATGTAACACCTACATGTAGCTACTCCTTGTCACTCCTCCATGTCACTCCTCTATGTCGCTCTAACAACTCACTCCTCCATGTCACTCCACCATTTCACTCCTCCATGTCACTCCTCCAGGTCACTCCTCCATGTCTCTCCTTTATGTCACTCCTCTAAGTCACTCACCCATGTCCCTCCGCGATGTCACTCCACCATATCAACTCTCCTTCCTGATCAACCCTGTCACTCCTCCAAGTCACTCCTCAATGTCCTTCCTCCATGTCACTACTCCATGTCACTCCTCCATGTCGCTCCTCCGTGATGCTCCTCCACATCAATCCTCTATGTCACTCCTCCATGTCACTCCTCCATGTCACTATTCCATGCCAGTCCTCGATGTCGCTACACCAACTAACTCTTCCATTTCACTCCTCCATGTCGCTTCTCCATGTCAGTCCTCCATGTCATTCCTCTATGTCACTTCTATATGTGTTCCATGTCACTCCTCCATGTCGCTCCTCCATGTCACTCCTCCATATCACTACACTAACTCACTCCTCATGTCACTACTCCATGTCTCTACTCCATGTCACTCCTCCATGTCGCTACACCAACTCAAACTTCCTTGTCACTCCTCCATGTTGCTCCTCCATGTTGGTCCTCCATGTCAATCATCCATGTCCCTCTTCCATGTCACTCCAATATATCATTCTTCTTTGCTGATCCGCCCTGTCACTTCTCCATGTCACTCCTCAATGTCTCTCCTCCACGTCACTCCTCTATTTAACTACTCCATGTCACTCCTCCATGTCACTCCTCCATGTCGCTATACCAACTCACTCCTCCATGTCATTCCTCCATGTCGCTACTCCATGTCACTCCTCCATGTCGCTACACCATGTCACCTCTATTTGTCTTTCATGTCACTCCTCCATGTCCATCCTCCACGTCACTCCTCTATGTCACTCCTCCATGTCAGTCCTCCATGTCACTTCTCCATGTCTCTCCTCCACGTCACTCGTCTATGTCCCTCCGCCATGTCACTACAACAACTCAATCCTTCTTGTCAGACCTCCATGTCACTCATCCATATCACTTCTGTATGTCTTCCATGTCACTCCTCCATGTCCCTCCTCCATGTTACTCCTCCACGTCACTCCTATGTCACTCCTCCATGTCACACCTTCATGTCACTCCTCCATGTCGTTATTCCATGTCACTCCTCCATGTCGCAACACCAACTCAACCCTCCTTGTAACTCCTCATGTTACTCATCCATGTCATTCCTCCATGTCACTCGTTTAAGTCACTCCTCTTATTCATTCCTCCATGTCACCTCTATATGTCTTCCATGTCACTCCTCCATGTCCATCCTCCATGTCACTACTCCATGTCACTCCTCCATGTTTCTCCTCCTTGTTGCTCCTCCATGTTACTCCTCCAAGTCACTCACCCATGTCCCTCCACGATGTCACTCCACTATATCAACCCTCCTTCCTGATCAACCCTGTCACTTCTCCAAGTCACTCCTCCGTGTCCCTCCTCCATGTCACTACTCCATGTCAGTCCTCCATGTCGCTCCTTGGTGTTGCTCCTCCACATCAATCCTCTATTTCACTAATCCATGTCACTCCTCCATGTCGCTACTCTATGTCACTCCTCCATGTCACTCCTCCATGTCACTCCTCCATTTCACTCCTCCATGTCACTCCTCCTAGTCACTCATCCATGTCGCTACTCAAAGTCACTCCTCCATGTTACTACACAAACTCACTCCTCAATGTCACTCCTCCATGTCACTCCTCCATTTCTCTCCTCCATGTCGCTCCTCCATGTTGCTCCTCCAATTCAGTCCTCCATGACACTCCTCCATGTCGCTCCTCCGTGTTGCTCCTCCAAGTCACTCCTCCATGTAACTCCTCCATGTAGCTACTCCATGTCACTCCTCCATGTCTCTCCTCCACGTCACTCCTCTATGTCACTTCTCCATGTCACTCCAATATATCAATCTTCCTTGCTGATCCGCCCTGTCACTTCTCCATGTCACTCCTTCATGTCTCTCCTCCACGTCACTCCTCTATGTCACTTCTCCATGTCACTCCTCCATGACACTCCTCCATGTCGCTCCTCCGTGTTGCTCCTCCAAGTCACTCCTCCATGTAACTCCTCCATGTAGCTACTCCATGTCACTCCTCCATGTCCATGCTCCATGTCACTACTCCATGTCACTCCTCCAAGTCGCTCTTCCGTGTTGCTCCTCCTTGTCACTCCTCCAAGTCACTCACCCATGTCCCTCCACGATGTCACTCCACCATATAAACCCTCCTTCCTGATCAACCCTGTCACTTCTCCAAGTCACTCCTCCATGTCACTACTCCATGTCACTCCTCCATGTCGCTCCTCCGTGTTGCTCCTCCTTGTTGCTCCTCCTTGTCACTCCTCCAAGTCACTCACCCATGTCCCTCCACGATGTCACACCACCATATCAACCCTCCTTCCTGATCAAACCTGTCACTTCTCCAAGTCACTCCTCCATGTCCATCCTCCATGTCACTACTCCAGATCAATCCTCTATGTCACTCCTCTATATCACTCCTCCATGTCACTCCTCCATGTCGCTATTCCATCTGACTCCTCCATGTCACTCCACCAACTCCTTCCTCCATGTTACTCCTCCATGTCACTCCTCCATGTCAATCCTTTATGTCACTCCTCCAAGTTACTCCTCCATGTCGCTCCTCCATGTTGCTCCTCCATGTCACTCCTCCATGTCGCTACACAAACTCAATCCTCCTTTACACTCTTTCATGTCACTCTTCCATATCGCTCCTCCATGTCCCTCCTCCATGTCACTCCTCCATGTCATTCCTCCATGTCAATCCTCCATGTATCTCATCCATGTCGCTACTCTATGTCACTCCTCCATGTCACCCCTCCATGTCACTACTCCATGTCGCTACACAAACTCACTCCTCAATGTCACTACACCAACTCACTCCTCAATGTCACTCCTCCATGTCACTACTTCATTTCACTCCTCCATGTCGCTACTCCATGTGACTCCTCCATGTCGCTCCACCAACTCATTCCTCCACGTCGCTCCTCCATGTTGCTCTTCCATGTCACTCCTCCATGTAACTCATCTATGTCACTCCTCCATGTCACTCCTCCATGTTCCTCCTCCATGTCACTCCTCCACATCACTCCTCTATGTCACTCCTCCTTGTCACTACACCAACTCAACCCTCCTTGTAACTCCTCCATGTCACTATTCTATGTCACTACACCAACTCAATCCTTCTTGTCACTCCTCCATGTCACTAATCCATGTCACTTCTATATGTCTTCCATGTCACTCCTCCAAGTTGCTCCTCCGTGTCACTCCTCCATGTCGCTCCTCCGTGTTGCTCCTCCACATCAATCCTCTATGTCACTCCTCCATGTCCCTCCTCCATGTCACTACTCCATGTCACTCTTCCATGTCGCTCCTCCGTGTTGCTCTTTCAAGTCACTCCTCCATGTAACTCCTCCATGTACCTACTCCATGTCACTCCTCCATGTCACTCCTCCATGTCACTCCTCCAAGTCACTCATCCATGTCCCTCCGCCATGTCACTCCACCATATCAACCCTCCTTCCTGATCAACCCTGTCACTTCTCCAAGTCACTCCTCCATGTCCCTCCTCCATGTAGCTACTCCATGTCACTCCTCCATGTCACTCCTCCATGTCACTCCTCCAAGTCACTCCTCCAAGTCACTCCTCCATGTCCCTCCTCCATCTGACTACTCCATGTCACTCCTCCATGTCGCTCCTCCGTGTTACTCCTTCATGTCACTCCACCGATTCACTCCTCCATGTCACTCTTCCAGGTCACTCCTCCATGTCGCTACTCAAAGTCACTCCTCCATGACACTACACCAACTCACGCCTCAATGTCACTCCTCCATGTCACTACTTCATGTCACTCCTCCATGTCACTCCTTTATGTCACTCCTCCAAGTTACTCCTCCATGTCGCTCCTCCTTGTTGCTCCTCCATGTCACTCCTCCATGTCACTCCTCCATGTCACTCCTCCATGTCGCTACAACAACTCATTCCTCATGTCACTCCTCCATGTCGCTCCTCCGTGTTTCTCCTCCAAGTCACTCCTCCATGTAACTCCTCCATGTAGCTACTCCATGTCACTCCTCCATGTCGCTCCTCCGTGTTGCTCCTCCACATCAATCCTCTATGTCACTCCTCCATGTCACTCCTCCATATCACTTCTCCATTTTGCTATTTCATGTCAGTCCTCCATGTCGCTACACCAACTCTCTCTTCTACGTCACTCCTCATGTCACTCCTCCATGTCAATACACCAACACAAAGCTCTTTGTCCATCCTCCATGTCACTACTCCGTGTCACTCCTCCATGTCGCTCCTCCGTGTTGCTCCTCCAAGTCACTCCTCCATATCCCTCCTTTATGTCATTCCACCAACTCACTCCTCCATGTTGCTCCTCCATGTCACTCATCCAAGTCACTCCGCCATGTCAATCCAACATAACAATCCTCCGTACTGATATTCCCTGTCACTTATCCATGTCACTCATCCATGTCATTCCTCCATGTCACTCCTTTATGTCACTCCTCCATGTCCCTCCTCCATGTCGCTCCTCCGTGTTGCTCATTCAAGTCACTCCTCCATGTCTCTCCTTTATGTCACTCCTCCAAGTTACTCCTCCATGTCACTCCTCCATTTACCTATTCCATGTCACTCCTCCATGTCGCGACACAAACTCACTCCTCATGTCACTCCTCCAGGTCACTCATCCATGTCACTCCTCTATGTCACTCCTCCATGTCGCTCCTCCATGTCCCTCCGTCATGTCACTCCACCATATCAATCTTCATTGGTTATCCGCCCTGTCACTTCTCCATGTCTCTCTTCCATGTCTCTCGTCCATGTCGCTATACCAACTCACTCCTCCATGTCATTCCTCCATGTCACTCCTCCAGGTCACTCCTCCATGTCACTACTTCATGTAACTCCTCCATGTCGCTACACAAACTCAATCCTCCTTTACACTCTTTCATGTTTCTCCTCATAGTCGCTACTCCATGTCACTCCTCCATGTCACTCCACCAACTCCTTCCTCCATGTTACTCCTCCATGTCACTCCTCCATGTCTCTCCTTTATGTCACTCCTCCAAGTTATTCTTCCATGTCACTCCTCCATTTAGCTACTCCATGTCACTCCTCCATGTCGCTACACAAACTCACTCCTCATGTCACTCCTACAGGTCACTCATCCATGTCACTCCTCTATGTCACTCCTCCATGTTACTCCTCTATGTAACTCCTCCATGTCACTCCTCCATGTAACTCCTCCATGTCGCTATTCCATGTCAGTCCTCCATGTCGCTACACAAACTCACTCTTCCATGTCACTCCTCCATTTCACTCCACCAAGTCACTCCTCTACGTCACTCCTCATGTCACTCCTCCATGTTAATACTCCATGTCACTCCTCCATGTCGCTCCTCCGTGTTGCTCCTCCAAGTCAATCCTCCCTGTCTCTCCTTTATGTATCTCATCTATGTCCCTCCGCCATGTCACTACAACAACTCAATGCTCCTTGTCACTCCTCCATGTTACTCATCCATGTCGCTATTCCATGTCACTCCTCCATGTTGCCACACCAACTCACTCTTCCATGTCACTCCTCCATTTCACGCCACCACGTCACTCCTCTACATCGCTCCTCATATCACTCATCCATGTCATTCCTCCATGTCACTCCTTTATGTCACTCATCCAATTCACTTCTCCATGTCACCTCCATATGTCTTCCATGTCACTCCTCCATGTCCATCCTCCATGTCACAACTCGATGTCAATCCTCCATGTCGCTCCTCTGTGTTGGTCCTCCATGTCACTCCTCCATGTCACTCCTCCATGTCTCTCTTCCATGTCGCTCTAACAACTCACTCCTCCATGTCACTCCACCATTTCACTCCTACATGTCACTCCTCCAGGTCACTCCTCCATGTCGCTACTCAAAGTCACTCCTCCATGTCACTACTTCATGTCAGTCCTCCATGTCGCTACACAAACTCAATCCTCCTATACACTCTTTCATGTCACTCCTCCATATCGCTCCTCCTTGTCAATCCTCCATGTCACTACTCCATGTCACTCCTTTTTTTTCACTCCTCCAAGTTACTCCTAAATGTCGCTACTCCATGTGACTTCTCCATGTTGCTCCACCATCTCACTCCTCCATGTTGCTCCTCCATGTTGCTCCTCCAATTCACTCCTCCATGTCACCTCTATATGTCTTCCATGTATCTCCTACTTGTCCATCCTCCATGTCACTACTCCATGTCACTCCTCCATGTCGCTCCTCCGTGTTTCTCCTCCATGTCACTTCTCAAAGTCACTCACCCATGTCCCTCCACGATGTCACTCCACCATATAAAGCCTCCTTCCTGATCAACCCTGTCAATTCTCCAAGTCACTCCTCCATGTCCTTCCTCCATGTCACTACTCCATGTCACTCCTCCATGTCGCTCCTGGGTGTTGCTCCTCCACATCAATCCTCTATGTCACACCTCCATGTCACTCCTCCATGTCACTCCTCCATGTCGCTATTCCATGTCAGTAATCCATGTCGCTACATCAACTCACTCTTTTATGTTACTAATCCATGTCGCTACTCCATGTGACTCCTCCATGTCACTCCACCAACTCCTTCCTCCATGTTAGTCCTCCATGTGACTCCTCCATGTCACTCCTTTATGTCACTCATCCGAGTTACTCTCCCATGTCGCTCCTCCATGTTGCTCCTCCATGTCACTCCTCCATGTCGCTCCTCTGTGTTGTTCCTCCATATCACTTCTCCAAGTAAATCACCCATGTCCCTCCACGATGTCACTCCACCATATCAATTCTCCTTCCTGATCAACCCTGTCACTTCTCCAAGTCACTCCTCCATGTCCCTCCTCCATGTCACTACTCCATGTCACTCCTCCATGTCGCTCCTCCGTATTGCTCCTCCACATCAATTCTCTAAGTCACTCCTCCATGTAACTCCTCCATGTAGCTACTCCATGTCACTCCTCCATGTCGCTACACAAACTCACTCCTCATGTCACTCCTGCATGTCACTCCTCCAAGTCACTCACCCATGTCCCTCCGCGATGTCACTCCACCATATCAACCCTCCTAGGTTATCCGCCCTGTAACTTCTCCATGTCACTCTTCCATGTCTCTCCTCCACGTCACCCCTCTATGTCACACCTCTATGTCAGTCCTCCATGTCACTTATCCATGTCACTCCTCCATGTCACTCCTACATGTCTCTCCTCCATGTCGCTACACCAACTCAATCCTCCTTGTCACTCTTCCATGTCCTCTCCTCCACGTCATTCCTCTATGTCACTCCTCCATGTCTCTCCTCCATGTCAGTCCTCCATGTCGCTCTTCCATGTTGCTCCTCCGTGTCACTCTTCCATGTCACTCCTCCATTTCACTCCACCACGTCACTCCTCTACATCACTCCTCCATGTCACTCATCCATGTCGCTACTCCATGTCACTCCTCCCATGTCGCTATACCAACTCAACCCTCCTTGTCACTCCTCCATGTCAATCATCATGTCATTCCTCCATGTCGCTTCATAATGTCTCTCCTCCAATTCACTCCTCCATGTCACCTCTATATGTCTTCCATGTCACTCCTCCATGTCCATCCTCCATGTCACTACTTCTTATCACTCCTCCATGTCACTCCTCCATGTCCATCCTCCATGTCACTACTTCCATGTCACTCCTCCGTGTTGCTCCTCCTTTTCACTCCTCCAAGTCACTCACCCATGTCCCTCCACGATGTCACTCACCATATCAACCCTCCTTCCTGATCAACCCTGTCACTTCTCCAAGTCACTCCTCCATGTTACTCCTCGATGTCACTCCTCCATGTCAATCCTTTATGTCACTCCTCCAAGTTACTCCTCCATGTCGCTCCTCCATGTTGCTCCTCCATGTAACTCCTCCATGTCACTCATCCATGTCACTCCTCCATGTCTTTGCTCTATGTCACTCGTCCATGTCACTCCTCCATGTAACTCCTCCATGTAGCTACTCCATATCACTCCTCCATGTCGCTACACAAACTCACTCCTATGTCACTCCTCCATGTCACTACTCCTTGTCACTATTCCATGTCACTCCTCCATGTCGCTACACCAACTCACTGTTCGATGTCACTCCTCCATGTCGCTCCTCCATGTTGCTCCTCCATGTCATTCTTCCATGTCACTCATCAATGTAACTCCGCCATTTAACTACACCATTATCAATCTTCCTTGGTTATCCGCCCTGTCACTTCTCCATGTCACTCTTCCATATCTCTCCTCCACGTCATTCCTCTATTTCACTCCTCCATGTCACTCTTCCATGTCTCTCCTCCACGTCATTCCTCTATGTCACTCCTCCATGTCTCTCCTCCATGTCAGTACTCCATGTCGCTCCTCCATGTTGCTCCTCCGTGTCACTCCTCCATGTCACTCATCCATGTCACTCCACCATATCAATCTTCCTTGGTGATCCGCCCTGTCACTTCTCCATGTCACTCTTCCATGTCTCTCCTCCACGTCACTCCTCTATGTAACTCCTCCATGTAACTCCTCCATGTAACTCCTCCATGTCTCTCCTCCATGTCGCTATAACAACTCACTCCTCCATGTCACTCCACCATTTCACTCCTCCATGTCACTCCTCCAGTTCATTCCTCCATGTCGCTACTCAACGTCACTCCCTCCATGTCACTACACCAACTCACTCCTCAATGTCACTCCTCCAATTCACTCCTCCATGTCACCTCTATATGTCTTCCATGTCACTCCTCCATGTCCCTCCTCCATGTCACTACTCCATGTCAATCCTCCATGTCGCTCCTCGTGTTGCTCCTCCACATCAATCCTCTATGTCACTCCTCCATGTTGCTCCACCAAGTCACTCCTCCATGTAACTCTCTACATGTAGCCTACTCCATGTCACTACTCCATGTCACTCCTCCATGTCGCTCCTCCATGTTGCTCCTCCATTTCACCTCCTCCATGTCACTCATACATGTCCCTCCGCCATGTCACTCCCACCATATCAATCTTTCTTGGTGATCCGCCCTGTCACTTCTCCATGTCACTCTTCCATGTCTCTCCTCCACGTCACACCTCTATGTCACTCCTCCATATCTCTCCTTCATGTCGCTATAAAAACTCACTCCTCCATGTCACTCCTCCATGTAGCTACTCCATGTTCACTCCTTTATTTCACTCCTCCAATTCACTCCTTATTGTCACCTCTATATGTCTTCCATGTCACTCCTCCATGTTCATCCTCCATGTCACTACTTCCATGTCCACTCCTCCATATCGCTCCTCTGTGTTGCTCCTCCATATCAACTTCTCAAGTCACTCACCCATGTCCCTCCACGATGTCACTCCACCATATCAACTCTCCATCCTGATCAACCCTGTCACTTCTCCAAGTCACTCCACCATGTCCCTCCTCCATGTCACTACTCCATGTCACTCCTCCATGTCGCATCCTCCGTGTTGCTCCTCCATGTCAATACACAAACTCAACCTCTTTGTCCATCCTCCATGTCGCTACACCAACTCACTCTTCCATGTCACTTCTCCATGTCGCCTTCTCCATGTCACTCCTCCATGTCAATACACCAAATCAAACCTCTTTGTCCATCCTCCAGGCCACTCCTCCGTGTTGCTCATCCATGTCATTCCTCCATGTCACCTCCTTTATGTCACTCCTTTATGTCACCTCTATATGTCTTCATTGTCACTCCTCCATGTTCATCCTCCATTGTCAATACTCCATGTCACTCCTCCATGTCGCTCCTCTGTGTTGTTCCTCCATATCACTTCTCTAAGTAAATCACCCATGTCCTCCACGATGTCACTCCACCATATCAATTCTCCTTCCTGATCAACCCTGTCACTTCTCCAAGTCACTCCTCCATGTCCCTCCTCCATGTCACTACTCCATGTCATTCCTCCATGTCGCTCCTCCGTATTGCTCCTCCACATCAATTTTCTATGTCACTCCCCATGTCACTCCTCCACGTCGCTATTCCATGTCAGTCCTCAATGTCGCTACACCAACTCACTCCTCCATGTCACTCCTCCGTGTTGCTCCTCCATGTCACCCCTCCATGTCGCTACTCTATGTCACTCCTCCATGTCGCTACACCAACTCAATCCTCCTTGTCACTCCTCCATGTCGCTCCTCCATGTTGCTCCTCCATGTCACTCCTCCATGTCACTCATACATGTCCCTCCGCCATGTCACTCCACCATAAATCTTCCTTGGTGATCCGCCCTGTCACTTCTCCATGTGACTCTTCCATGTCTCTCGTCCACGTCACTCCTCTATGTCACTCCTCCATGTCACTCCTCCATGTCATTCCTCCATGTCTCCTCCATGTCGCTATAAAAACTCACTCCTCCATGTCACTCCACCATTTCACTCCTCCATGTCTCTCCTCCATGTCGCTATAAAAACTCACTCCTCCATGTCACTCCACCATTTCACTCCTCCAACTCACTCCTTTATGTCGCTCCTCCATGTTGCTCTTCCATGTAACTCCTCCATGTAACTCATCTATGTCCCTCCGCCATGTCACTACACAACTCAATACTTCTTGTCACCTCCATGTCACTCATCCATGTCACTTCAATATGTCTTCCATGTCACTCCTCCATGTCCCTCCTCCATGTCACTCCTCCACGTCACTCCTCTATGTCACTCCTCCATGTCACACCTCCATGTCACTCCTCCATGTCGTTATTCCATGTCACTCCTCCATGTATCTACACCAACTCATTACACACGTCACTCCTCCGTGTTGCTCCTCCATGTCACTCCTCCATGTCGCTACTCTATGTAACTCCTCCATGTCGCTACCAACTCAATCCTCCTTGTCACTCCTCCATGTTGCTCCTCCATGTTGCTCCTCCATGTCACTCCTCCATGTCACTCATCCATGTCCCTCCGCCATGTCACTCCACCATATCAATCTTCCTTGGTGATCCGCCCTGTCACTTCTCCATGTCACTCTTCCATGTCTCTCCTCCACGTCACTCCTCTATGTCACTCCTCCATGTCATTCCTCCATGTCATTCCTCCATGTCTCTCCTCCATGTCGCTATAAAAACTCACTCCTCCATGTCACTCCACCATTTCACTCCTCCAACCCACTCCTTTATGTCGCTCCTCCATGTTGCTCTTCCATGTAACTCCTCCATGTAACTCATCTATGTCCCTCAGCCATGTCACTACACAACTCAATACTTCTTGTCACGCCTACATGTCACTCATCCATGTCACTTCTATATGTCTTCCATGTCACTCCTCCATGTCCCTCCTCCATGTCACTCCTCCACGTCACTCCTCTATGTCACTCCTCCATGTCACACCTCCATGTCACTCCTCCATGTTGTTATTCCATGTCACTGCTCCATGTATCTACACCAACTCATTACTCATGTCACTCCTCCATGTCGCTACTCCATGTCACTCCTCCATGTCGCTACACCAACTCAACCCTCCTTGTAACTCCTCCATGTCACTCAACCATGTCATTCCTCCATGTCACTCGTTTATGTCAGTCTTCCAATTCACTCCTCCATGTCATCTCTATATGTCTTCCATGTCACTCCTCCATGTCCATCTTCCATGTCACTCCTCCAAGTAACTCCCATGTCCCTCCACGATGTCACTCCACCATATCAACCCTCCTTCCTGATTAACCCTGTCACTTCTCCAAGTCACTCCTCCATGTCCCTCCTCCATGTCACTACTCCATGTCACTCCTCCATGTCACTCCTCCAAGTCACTCACCCATGTCCCTACACGATGTCACTCCACCATATCAACCCTCCTTTCTGATCAACCCTGTCACTTCTCCAAGTCACTCCTCCATGTGCCTCCTCCATGTCACTACTCTATGTCACTCCTCCATGTCGCTCCTCCGTGTTGCTCCTCCACATCAATCCTCTATATCACTCCTCCATGTTGCTCCTCCAAGTCACTCCTCCATGTAACTCCTCCATGTAGCTACTCCATGTCACTCCTCCATGTCGCTACACAAACTCACTCCTCATGTCACTCCTGCATGTCACTCCTCCAAGTCACTCACCCATGTCCCTCCGCGATGTCACTCCACCATATCAACCCTCCTAGGTTATCCGCCCTGTAACTTCTCCATGTCACTCTTCCATGTCTCTCCTCCACGTCACCCCTCTATGTCACACCTCTATGTCAGTCCTCCATGTCACTTATTCATGTCACTCCTCCATGTCACTCCTCCATGTCTCTCCTCCATGTCGCTACACCAACTCAATCCTCCATGTCTCTCCTCCATGTCAGTCCTCCATGTCGCTCCTCCATGTTGCTCCTCCGTGTCACTCCTCCATATCACTCATCCATTTCACTCCACCATATCAATCTTCCTTGGTGATCCGCCCTGTCACTTCTCCATGTCATTCTTCCATGTCTCTCCTCCACGTCATTCCTCTATGTCACTCCTCCATGTAACTCCTCCATGTCTCTCCTCCATGTCGCTATAACAACTCACTCCTCCATGTCACTCCACCATTTCACTCCTCCATGTCACTCCTCCAGTTCACTCCTCCATGTCGCTACTCAAAGTCACTCCTCCATGTCACTACACCAACTCACTCCTCAATGTCACTCCTCCAATTCATTACTCCATGTCACCTCTATATGTCTTCCATGTCACTCCTCCATGTCCATCCTCCATGTCACTACTCCATGTCACTCCTCCATGTTGCTCCTCCGTGTTGCTCCTCCATGTCACTCCTCCAAGTCACTCATCCATGTCCCTCCACGATGTCACTCCACCATATCAACCCTCCTTCCTGATCAATCCTGTCACTTCTCCAAGTCACTCCTCCATGTCCCTCCTCTATGTCACTCCTCCATGTTGCTCCACCAAGTCACTCCTCCATGTAACTCCTACATGTAGCTACTCCATGTCACTCCTCCATGTCGCTCCTCCTTGTTGCTCCTCCAAGTCACTCCTCCATGTACTCCTCCATGTAGCTACTCCATGTCGCTACACAAACTCACTCCTCATGTCACTCCTCCATGTCACTCCTCCATGTCACTCCTCCAAGTCACTCATCCATGTCCCTCCGCCACGTCACTCAACCATATCAACCCTCCTTTCTGATCAACCCTGTCACATCTCCAAGTCACTCCTCCATGTCCCTCCTCCATGTCACTACTCCATGTCACTCCTCCATGTCGCTCTCCGTGTTGCTCCTCCACATCAATCCTCTATGTCACATCTCCATGTCAGTCCTCCATGTCGCAACACAAACTCACTCTTTCATTTTACTCCTCGATGTCGCTACTCCATGTGACTCCTCCATGTCGCTCCACCAACTCCTTCCTCCATGTTACTCCTCCATGTCACTCCTTCATATCACTCCTCCGTGTTGCTCCTCCACATCAATTCTCCATGTCACTCATCCATGTCCCTCCGCCATGTCACTCCACCCTATTAATCTTCCTTGGTGATCCGACCTGTCACTTCTCCATGTCACTCTTCCATGTCTCTCCTCCATGTCACTCCTCTATGTCACTCCTCCATGTCACTCCTCCATGTCACTCCTCCATGTCTCTCCTCCATGTTGCTAACAACTCACTCCTCCATGTCACTCCACCAGGTCACTCCTCCAGGTCGCTACTTAAAGTCACTCCTCCATGTAACTACACCAACTCACTCCTCAATATCACTCTCCATGTCACTACTTCATGTCACTTCTCCATGTCGCTACACAAACTTAACCCTCCTTGTCACTCCTCCATGTCACTCATCCATGTCATTCCTCCATGTCACTCCTTTATGTCACTCCTCCAATTCACTCCTCCATGTCACTCCTCCAGGTCACTCCTCCATGTCGCTCCACCATCTCGCTCCTCCATGTTGCTCTTCCATGTCACTCAACCATGTAACTTATCTATGTCCCTCCGCCATGTCATTACACCAACTCAATCCTTCTTGTCACACCTCCATGTCACTCATCCATGTCACTTCTATATGTCTTCCATGTCACTCCTCCATGTCCCTCCTCCATGTTACTCCTCCACGTCACTCCTCTATGTCACTCCTCCATGTCACACCTCCATGTCACTCCTCCATGTCGTTATTCCATGTCACTCCTCCATTTCGCTACACCAACTCAACCCTCCTTGTAACTCCTGCATGTCACTCATCCATGTCATTCCTACATGTCACTCGTTTATGTCACTCCTCCAATTCACTTCTCCATGTTACCTCTATATGTCTTCCATGTCACTCCTCCATGTCCATCCTCCATGTCACTCCTCCATGTCACTCATCCATGTCATTCCTCCATTTCACTCGTTTATGTCACTACTCCATGTCACTCCTCCATGTCGCTCCTCCGTGTTGCTCCTCCAAGTCACTCCTCCATGTCGCTATAACAACTCACTCCTCCATGTCACTCCACGAACTCAACCCTCCTTGTAACTCCTCCATGTCACTCGTTTATGTCACTTCTCCAATTCAGTACACCAACTCACTCCTTATGTCACTCCTCCATGTAACTCCTACATTTAGCTACTCCATGTGACAACGCCATGTCACTCCTCCATGTCGCTACACAAACTCATTCCTCGTGTCACTCCTCCATGTCGCTACACCAACTCAACCCTCCTTGTAACTCCTCCATGTCACTCATCCATGTCATTCCTCCATGTCACTCGTTTAAGTCACTCCTCTTATTCACTCCTCCATGTCACCTCTATATGTCTTCCATGTCACTCCTCCTTGTCCATCCTCCATGTCACTACTCCATGTCACTCGTCCATTTTTCTCCTCCTTGTTGCTCCTCCATGTCACTCCTCCAAGTCACTCACCCATGTCCCTCCACGATGTCACTCCACCATATCAACCCTCCTTCCTGATCAACCCTGTCACTCCTCAATGTCCTTCCTCCATGTCACTACTCCATGTCACTCCTCCATGTCGCTCCTCCGTGTTGCTCCTCCACATCAATCCTCTATGTCACTCCTCCATGTCACTCCTCCATGTTGTTGTTCCATGTCACTCCTCCATGTAGCTACACCATGTCACTCCTCAATGTCGTTACACAAACTCACTCCTCATGTCACTTCTCCATGTCACTCTTCCATGTCACTCCTCCATGTCACTCCTCCAAGTCACTCCTCCATGTAACTCCTACATGTAGCTACTCCATGTCACTCCTCCATGTCGCTACACAAACCCACTCCTCAAGTCACTCACCCATGTCCCTCAGTGATGTCACTCCACCATATCAACACTCGTTGGTACTCCGCCCTGTCACTTCTCCAGGTCACTCTTCCATGTCTCTCCTCCACGTCACTCCTCCAAGTCACTCCTCCATGTAACTCCTACATGTAGCTACTCCATGTCACTACTCCATGTCACTCCTCCATGTCGCTCCTCTGTGTTGCTCCTCCAAGTCACTCCTCCATGTAACTCCTCCAATTCGCTACTCAAAGTCACTCCTCCATGTCGCTCCACAAACTCACTCCTCCATGTTGCTCCTCCATGATGCTCTTCCATGTCACTCCTCCATGTAACTCATCTATGTCCCTCTGCCATGTCACTACACCAACTCAATCCTTCTTGTCACTCCTCCATGTCACTCATCCATGTCACTTCTATATGTCTTCCATGTCACTCCTCCATGTTCATCCTCCATGTCACTCGTCCACATCACTCCTCTATGTCACTCCCATCCTACTCCATGTCACTCCTCCATGTCGCTACACACTCAACCCTCCTTGTAAATCCTCCATGTCACTCATCCATGTCACTCATCCATGTCACTCCTCCATGTCACTCCTCCAACATCACCCATGTCCCTCCGCGAAGTCAATCCACCATATCAACCCTCCTTGGTGATCCGCCCTGTCACTTCTCCATGTCACTCTCCATATCTATCCTCCACGTCACTCCTCATGTCACTCCTCCATGTCACTCCTCCATGTCACTCCTACATGTCACTCCTCCATGTCTCTCCTCTATTTCGCTCTAACAAATCACTCCTCCATGTCACTCCTCCAAGTCACTCCACCATTTCACTCCTCCATGTCACTCCTCCAGGTCACTCCTCCATGTCGCTACTCAAAGTCACTCCTCCATGTTAATACACCAACTCACTCCTCAAAGTCACTCCTCCATGTCACTCCTCCATTTCTCTCCTCCATGTCGCTATAACAACTCACTCCTCCATGTCACCTCCAGGTCACTCCTCCATGTCGCTACTCAAAGTCACTCCTCCATGTCACTACACCAATCACTCCTCAATGTCACTCCTCCATGTCACTACTTCATGTCACTCCTCCATGTCACTACTCCATGTGACTCCTCCATGTCGCTCCACCAACTCACTCCTCCACGTCGCTCCTCCATGTTGCTCTTCCATGTCATTCCTCCATGTAACTCATCTATGTCCCCGCCATGTCACTACACCAACTCATCCTTCTTGTCCCATCCTTGTCACTCATCCATGTCACTTCTATATTTCTTCAATGTCTCTCCTCCACGTCACTCTTCTATATCACTCCTCCATGTCACTCCTCCATGTCAGTCCTCCATGTCTTCACTCCATGTCGCTATAACAACTCACTCCTCCATGTCACTCCACCCATTTCACTCCCCCATGTCACTCCTCAATGTCACTCCATGTCACTCTCTACTTCACCTCCATGCACTCTCCATGTAACTCTCTTGTGTTATTCCAAGTCATCCTCCAGATCGCTACACCAACTCATTACTCATGTCACTCCTCCATGTCGCTATTCCATGTCACTCCTCCATGTCGCTACACTATGTCACCTCTATTTGTCTTCCATATCATCCTCCATGTCCATCCTCCACGTCATCCTCTATGTCACTCCTCCATGTCAGTCCTCCATGTCACTTCCCCATGTCTCTCCTCCACGCACTTCTCTATGTCACTCCTCCATGTCAGTCCTCCATGTCACTTCTCCATGTCTCTCCTCCACGTCCATCTATGTCACTCCTCCATATCACTCCTCCATGTCACTGCTCCATGTTGCTACTCTATGTGACTCCTCCATGTAACTCATCTATGTCCCTCTGCCATGTCATTACACCAACTCAATCCTTCTTGTCACTCCTCCATGTCAGTCCCCATGTCACTTATCCATGTCTCTCCACGTCATCCTCTATGTCACTCCTCCATATCACTCCTCCATGTCGCTCCTCCATGTTGCTCCTCCGTGTCACTCTCCATGTCACTCATCCATGTCCCTCCGCCATGTCACCCACCATATCAATATTTCTTGGTGATACACCCTATCACTTCTCCATGTCACTCTTCCATGTCTCTCCTCCACGTCATTCCTCTATGTCACTCCCCATGTCACTCCTTCATGTCACTCTCCATGTCTGTCCCCATTTTGCTCTAACAACTCACTCCTCCATGTTACTCCTCCATGTCGCTACTCCATGTGACTCCTCCATGTCCATACACCAACTCAAACCTCGTTGTACATCCTCCATGTCGCTATACCAACTCACTCTTATGTCACTTTTACATGTCGCTTCTCCAAGTCACTCCTCCATGTAACTACACAAATCCACTCCTCAATGTCACTCCTCCATATCACTATTCATGTCACTCCTCCATGTCATCCTCCATGTCTCTCCTCCATGTCGCTCTAACAACTCACTCCTCCATGTCACTACTCCATGTCACTCCTCCATGAACTCCTCCATGGAGCTATCATGTCACTCCTCATGTCACCATGCTTGTCACTCCACCCATAAAACCCTCCCTCCTGATCA